>LR738710.1:892118361-892246416 GCA_902687465.1 Secale cereale
TGACTGTCAATTTCCGAATAGGGATTCGGGAGTTGAACACGGAGGGGTTATGTTTGTGAGCTTGTAGCTAGGATCACTTCGTGATCACTTCTCGCGATGCCTTCTCTTCTCGCTCTCACTTGCGTAAGCTAGATGCTAGTTGCTGCTGCAGACTTGTTCTTTCTTCAGCCTTCCCTCACCTAAAGGCTTAAATAGTTCTGTTACCCGGGAACGGGATTGCTGAGTCCTCTGTGGCTCACAGTTACTTCACACACCAGATGCAGGTCCAGCTGTGAGCTATCCAGGTGATGGCACCGAGCTGGATTGGGAGTACGACGAGGAGCGTAGTCGTTACTACGTGCGCTACCCGGACGATCAGTAGTGGAATTCTCTTACTAGGATTCGATCCGCCTGTGGTTGTTTTATTTATCTGAGTTTGGTACTTTGACATTTGGCTTTTGCCCTTAGAGGGTTGTAGTGATCTTAATGTATGATGTTTGAGACTTGTACTGTTATTCTGTGACGTGGCGAGTGTAAGCCAACTATTTTCAGTTTACTATCCCTCTTTTACATGAGTTGTGCATAGATTACCAAACTTGAGATCATTCTAGGATGGACTTATGCCTTTAAGTCGTGCCTCGACACGTAGGAGGTATAACTCCATCCTGGGCATTACAAGTTGGTATTCAGAGCCTTCTCCGACCTAGGAGCCCCCACTGTTTGATCGAACCGTTGACGGTTGAGTCTAGGCACACACTGAAAACTTTTTGAGTCCTATATTATATCGGAGAGTAGGATTTCTTTGCTTCTCATCCCCCTTTCTCTCTGGTGAGGACTCCTGACGTCTACTCTTGTCTCTCCTATCTTCAAAATTTGCACAATTTTTTTTTTAGGAATCCCGCGAGTATTCTGGGATTGTTTCGATGTTCTTGTGACAAGGATATTGTTCTCGATGCCTCCTGTTACCGAGGAGTTGAGCTTCGGGGTATCATTGTAACAAGCATATCGCAGCAGTACTAAATACTTAAGACGGCCGACATCGAAAATCTCCCCTATACGGCCAGTGGCAAGATAACCCCGACATCACCCAGTACTGGGGAGGTAGTTCGGGAGTATTGCCATAGCTTGTTATAGTGGATGCTTTTCGAAGGTCCGAGGTACACAGTTTCCGAGAAAGACTGGTTATGTGTTGAAGGATGGATACACCTGGATGTAGGTTAGAGTTGATTGCGCGGTGCTTCCCGTGTATCCCCAACACCTGATTGCATAACTGGAATCTTTCGGAAAACTATAGGTGGGTTTTATCCAGTAGATCGTAGGCATTCTTCCAACGAATGCAGGTTAGTGAGTTCGGGGTTCGACATTGAGTGAAGGGGTTATATGACCGAGGTTACTATCAGGAGTTGCATCTTAAAGGGTCCTTGGCTATGCTGATCCGGGGATTGCAAAACCTTTTCGTAACGCGTTCATATGCTTTCAGCACAAAGATGTTAGAACGAAACTCCTCTCTTGTGTTTGTTCCTTTCCGTACCTTGTTGTTTTATTATTTTATCTTTTGATCCCTATGTGGCTTCTTGTGAAGACTGATGTTATCAATTAACTAAGAAATTCATTCGTTCCTCTTGTTCGGATGATTTCATTCGTTCTTATTGTTCGAATGATTATTGTGAAGACTTGTTGCAATTCATTCCATTGATTCAGCTTATTCCTTTTGTCAATCAATTGCTGATTCGTGGTCATCTCTTACAGGATGGCTCCGAAAAAGGTTCCGAATGCCAACCCAGAGGTGGAAGAGGTTCCAGAGCATCCTCCTTCACCTCCTCCTCCGCCTGAGGCTTGGAGAGCAATTATGCAGACTACTGCTCAGAACACTCAGTTGATGATGCAGATGATGCAGCAAATGCAAGCTATGCAAGCTAATCAAGCTAATCAGGGCGTTCCAATGAACCAAGGCAACTTCTTCCAGCAGCACCATGCTACTCTCAACCAGTTCTTGGCCAACAATCCTAAAGCTTTCAGTTACTGTGTCGACCCTCTTGATGCTGAGGATTGGCTGACCGATATCAAGAAGCATTTTGAGTGCAGTAACGTGAAAGAAGATGACTATGTGAAGTTTGCAGCCTTCCAACTGAAAGATCAAGCAGCTGACTGGTGGCAGCAGTACAAAGACTCAAGGCCAGGTCAAGTGATCTCGTGGGAGAATTTCTGCAAGGATTTCCGCTCGCATCACATTCCTACAAGTGTTATCGAGGGTATGCGTGAGCAATTCCGCAACCTCAAGCAGGGCTCCATGACAGTCTATCAGTATAATGTCAAGTTCCAAAACCTCGCTCGTTATGCAAAGCAAGACATTCCTGATGCAAAGAGCAAAATCTATCAGTTCCGTGGAGGTCTCAAAGATGAACTTCAGCTTGCTCTCACTTTGTTCGAGCCAGACGAATTCGATAAGTTCTATAACATGGCTTTGAAACAAGAAGCAGCTCAGCTCAAGATGGAGGCTTCTAAGAAGAGAATTCGAGATGCTGTTCACTCTACCTCATCGTCTCAGTTGGCTGCGAAACAACAGAAATTCTGGCTTCCTCCTCCTCCAATGATTCGAGCTCCATACAACAACTCCAGCAACTTCAACAACTCCAACAACAAGAACTCTAGTGGTCGTGGTTTCTCCCACCCACCCAACCCAAGCAACCAGTCGAAGAAGCAGTTTCAGTCTCAAGGCTCCAAGTCCAGTGGCTCTCAGTTCCGTCCTCTCTCTGAAGTGGTGTGCAACAAGTGTGGCCAGAAGGGTCACTATGCCAACAGATGCCCGAATCCGAAGCGTCTTCCACCTCCTCCTCCTATGAGTTCAGCTATTGTCAAGCATGATCCAAAGTCTGCCAGGGTCAATCTGATGAATGCAGCTGAAGCAGAGAACTCTTCTGATGTCATTTTGGGTAACCTCTCAGTGAACTCTTTTCCAGCTAAAGTTTTGTTTGATTCGGGTGCATCTTTGTCCTTCATTTCAAGACCTTTTGTTGCTAAGCATGAATTTGTCACTCAAGTGATGCCGAAGCCGTTGAGCATTATTTCTCCTGGTTTGCAAATGACCTCTCGGGTGCATGTTCCGGATATTTCTATTCGCATGGGTGATTATCGATTTTTGGCTTCTCCGGTGGTTCTTGGTCATTCTGATATTGATCTCATCCTCGGAATGGATTGGCTTTCTCAGCACGATGCTCACATTGATTGTGCTCAAAAGGAAGTCAAGTTGACTCATTCTGATGAAGATGTGATTATCTTCGCCTCCAGGGATAATACTATTCGACTTTTCTCTCTTAATGATAAGGGTGAAATTAATGCCATAGAGCAAATTCCAGTGGTGAATGAATATCAAGACGTCTTTCCAGAAGATCTTCCAGGCATGCCTCCACACCGTCAGGTGGAGTTTGTCATAGAGCTCGAGCCGGGCACCGAACCTGCTTGCCGGCGTCCTTACAAGCTCTCTCCGGATGAATTGAAGGAATTGAAGAAGCAGCTTGATAAGCAGGAGAGTATGGGTCTCATCAGACCGAGTACATCTTCGTGGGGCTGTGGTGTCTTATTTGTCAAGAAGAAAGATGGCACGGAGCGTCTCTGTGTTGACTACCGGCCACTGAACAAGAAGACGATTAAGAACAAGTATCCGCTCCCCAACATCAACGAACTCTTTGAGCAGCTCAAAGGAGCTAAAGTATTCTCTAAGCTTGACCTCCGAATGGGCTATCATCAAATTCGCATTCGCGAGGAAGACATTCCCAAGACGGCCTTCAGAACGAGCTACGGTTCATATGAGTATACCGTCATGTCCTTCGGTCTCGCCAATGCTCCTCCTACCTTTTCAAGGATGATGCATTACATCTTCAACCCCTATACTGGCGAATTCGTGCTTGTGTATCTGGATGATATTCTGGTGTTTTCCAAGAATGAAGAAGATCACGAAAAGCACTTGCGTTTGGTTCTTGATCGACTCCGAGAGCATAAATTCTATGCCAAGTTCTCAAAGTGCGAGTTTTGGCTCGATAAGGTTTTGTACCTGGGCCACATTATCTCAGCTGACGGTATTGCGGTTAATCCCGAGAAAGTTGAAGCAATTGTCAACTGGGAAGCTCCTCAGAACGTCAAGCAGCTCCGCAGTTTTCTGGGTCTTGCCAGCTATTGCAGAAGGTTTGTGGAGAACTTCTCCAAGATTGCCAAGCCTCTTTCCAACCTCCTTCAGAAGAATGTCAAATACTTTTGGTCTCCCGAGTGTGAAGTGGCATTCAAAACCCTCAAAGAGAAGCTTGTCTCTGCTCCAGTTCTGACTCCTCCGGATGAAACCAAGCCATATGAAGTGTTCTGTGACGCTTCTCTTCAAGGTCTTGGTGGTGTGCTAATGCAAGATAAGAAAATTGTGGCATATACTTCTCGGCAGCTCAAGCCCAGTGAGAAGAACTATCCCACACATGATCTCGAGCTAGCAGCTGTGGTACATGCTCTGATTACGTGGAGACATCTGTTGTTGGGCAGAAAGGTCGACATCTTCACCGATCACAAGAGCTTGAAGTACATCTTCACACAGCCGCATCTGAACCTCCGCCAGACTCGTTGGGTCGAGATGATCCAAGAGTACAACCCCAGCATTGAGTACACTCCAGGCAAGGCGAATGTGATTGCAGATGCTTTGAGCAGAAAGGCATATTGCAACAGCCTTCTTATCAAGCCATACCAGCCTGAGCTTTGTGAAGCTTTCAGGAAGCTCAACCTCCAGGTTGTTCCGCAGGGTTTTCTTGCAAATCTCCAAATTGCTCCTACCTTGGAAGATCAAGTCCGTGAGGCCCAGCTCAGTGATACCATGGTGAAGAAGGTGAAACATGGGATTGCAAAGGGCACTCCAAAATATAAGTGCTTCCGTGTTGATGAGAGAGATACCTTGTTCTTCGAGGACAGACTCGTTGTTCCCAAAGGTGATCTCAGGAAGCTCATAATGGAAGAAGCTCATGATTCTCTCCTTTCCATTCATCCTGGCAGTTCCAAGATGTATCAAGACCTCAAGCAATCTTACTGGTGGACACGCATGAAAAGGGAAATTGCTCAATTCGTGAATGAATGTGATGTATGCAGAAGAGTGAAAGCAGAACATCAACGTCCAGCCGGTCTTCTCCAACCTCTTCCTATTCCCGAGTGGAAGTTCGACCACATTGAAATGGACTTCGTCACTGGCTTTCATAAATCCAAGCGAGGCAATGATGCTATCTTTGTGGTGATTGACAAGCTTACCAAAGTCGCTCACTTTCTTCCAGTCAAAGAATCAATCAATGCAGCTCAACTTGCAGAGCTGTACACTTCCAGAATTGTGTCCCTACATGGCATTCCTCAAGTGATATCCTCAGACCGTGGCAGCTTGTTCACATCAAGGTTCTGGGACTCCTTTCAGTCCGCCATGGGCACGAAGATCAGGTTCAGCACTGCCTTTCACCCTCAGACTAGTGGTCAAGTCGAGCGTGTGAATCAGATCCTAGAAGATATGCTCAGAGCCTGTGTCATCTCCTTCGGCATGAAATGGGAAGACTGTCTTCCATTTGCCGAATTCTCTTACAACAACAGCTTTCAAGCAAGTGCAGGCAAAGCACCGTTTGAAATTCTCTATGGCAGGAAGTGCCGTACCCCTCTCAACTGGTCTGAAACAGGTGAACGCCAACTTCTTGGCAATGATTTGATCTCTGAAGCCGAAGAAATGTGCAAAGTCATACGTGAGAATCTCAAGGCCGCTCAGTCGCGTCAGAAGAGCTACTATGATGGAAAGCATCGTGATTTGGCTTTCGACATCGGTGATCATGTCTATCTCCGAGTTTCTCCGATGAAAGGAACCCAGAGATTCGGTATCAAAGGAAAACTTGCTCCTAGATACGTCGGGCCTTTCAAAATTCTGGGCAAAAGAGGCGATCTAGCCTATCAGCTCGAGCTTCCTTCCAACTTTGCAAATGTTCATGATGTCTTCCATGTGTCTCAGCTTCGCAAATGCTTCAAGGCACCTGAGCGCATGATTCCGTTTGAGGAGATTGATCTTCAACAAGACCTTTCCTACCGAGAGCATCCAGTTGCAATTCTCGAAGAAACTGAACGCAAGACTCGCAACAAGTCCATCAAGTTTCTGAAAGTCAAGTGGTCACATCACACAGACCGAGAAGCTACCTGGGAACGAGAAGATCATCTTCGTTCCGAGTACCCTTCCTTTTTTCCAGTCCTAGATCTCGGGACGAGATCTTTTTGTAGTAGAGGAGAGTTTGTAATGCCCCGGATGTAATACTTTCCCTTTTGGGTACATAATATATCTCCGGCTTCATCTATTTCCATTTCGGGTTCTTTGTCTTTTGGGCTTTCGTCGTTTTGTTGTGTGAGTGTGTGGCATTCATTCATATCATGTAGACATGTGCATTGCATTGCTTTTGTGTTGTGGGTTGCATCCGGTTCGTCGTGTTTCTTCCCGTTGTCCGTTTCGCGTTCCGGAGCTCCCTCACGTGTCCGTGACGTCCCGTAGGCCTACTTTGTTGTTCGGGCGTTTTTCGTTACCGGTGTGCCGCGAGGTTGTGTTGTGTGTTGTTGTTTTGTTGTGTGCAACCCGCCTCTCAAATCTCGTCTCGTTTGGACTCCGTTGACTTTTCCCTCCGTTGCTCGTGTGGGCCCGAAGTGCCTTCGCTTCGTGTCCCGGAAACACCCCTACTGCTTTCTTTTATCTCCGTCTAGGCCTTTTAAAACAATCCCCGCGATCGGATCCGTTGGATCGGATCGGAGGGCTCCTAAACACCCCTAGTCTCTAAACCCTAGTCTAAAACTGCTATATATAGACCCCTAGGTCTATTTGGGCATCTCCTTCTTCTTCCTCCTCTCTCCCCTCTTTTTTTCCTTTTTTTACTCCAGATCCAGAAAACCTGGCCGGATCCCGAGGGGATTTTTCGATCTACCCGCACTCAGCGCCGGGATCACCTCGAGGCAGTCGAGGTCAACGCCGCAGGCGCCAGCTCCTCTGGAGCTTCGCTCGTCGATCGACCAAGCCGGCCCGTAACCCCCCCCCCGTCGACCGAGCCAGGCCGACCGCGCAAGGCGACCGCGTCGCTGTCCATCGAGCGACCGGGCCGTACGCGCCGCCGTGGCCCAGGAGGGGACCAGTTCACCACGCTCCAGGCGCCACCCGAGCCGCCCAGCCGGGCCTCGCCTCGCCAGGCCGCCGCGCAGCCGCTCGCCAGCCCGCGAGTGGGCCGGCCGCCTGCTCTTCTCCGCGGTGGGCCGCCGCCGTGCCACCGCTTCGCTACCTCCAGCCGACCGGGCCCGTACCAGCTCCGGGCCGCCGCACTGTTCCGCGCGCCTGGGCCGCCCCGCGCCGGATCGGGCCGCCGCCACTGTAGATCCGGCCGGCCCGTACTGTTCATCCGGATCTCAGATCCGTTGAGGTTGACCTAACCCTAAATCCTTTTAATCCTGATCTGTTATGCTAACTTTGACCTGCCCTAACTTTGTGCCTGTTGCTCCGTTTTGCGCGTGTAGCATGTCCAGATGTTCGTGGAGATGTCCTCTACGTTTTACCTGTTGTAGTCATGCATGTTAGATGTCATCTTGACACTTGTTTTGCTGTTGCAAGAGTGCATCATGATATAAACTGCTGTTATGTGTTATTTTCATGCCACCTTTGACTTGTGATAACTTTTAGCTCGTTTGTCCAAACGATGCAAATGACATGTCCACGTGTTCGTCTCGTCACGAACTACGTGTTGTGTGTGATAGGTTGCATGGTAGATTTATTGTTGCCTTGTTATCATCGTTGCAAAGTGCCATGTTCACATGTTGTGTTTTCACTTGTTATGAAATGCCATCTTGTTGAGCTCGTTGCAATCGTTGTGGACACCTCTATGATGCATGCTTGTGTGTTTCGGGATCACCGTCATATGTATTTTGATGAGGTGCTTACCCTTTGTCATGTTTAGTTTCGAGGTGTCTTAAACATGCTCTTTTACATGCTATGATGTTATTGCTGTTTTAGGACTTAGTGAAATTTCACTAAGTCTGAAATCTGTAACGTTCCGATGCCATGTTCGTGTGATGTTGTAGGACAAAGCATGATAGTTTTGTGGTGGATTTTGATTGTTCCTTGAAGTATATATTGTTGTCTTTCCATCCATGTCCTCACATGTCCATTTGAGTGGCTGTAGCATGTTTATCTTTTGCTCTAAAGTTTCAATAAAATTCTGCTGCCAGAATTTTGTTTCAAAGTTCAATATGTCCAAGATCATTGCTATTGATCCGTGACTCCGTTGAGGGTGCACTTTGGACCTAGCTGCTGTACTTTATATCTAGTTTATGTTAAAGTCCTTTGACATGCTTTTTCGGTGCTGTAGATTAATTATTTTGAGCTCCCAAGATGCTATGTTGCTGTAATTTGCAGTTTTCGCTCAAATCTTGTTTCGGGCATAACTTTTAGCCCGTAACTCCGATTTCAGCGAATCTTATATCAAACTTGGGTGATTTTCTGTGTATATTAATAATATCAGGTTGTTATCTTGTTTTTAGGTGTTTTGCTTGAGTGATGTTTTACTTGCTCCATGTGCATCCCTAGTGCATCCATCATGCATTCATGTTTTTCGAGTGCGCATTGCATCGTGTTGATTGGTGCTTGGTGTGTTTGTTGTGTTTAGAGCCGGAAGCTGAGAACGAGAACGAAGTTGAGCACGAGTTTTCCAACGAGGTTGAGCACGAGGACCCTTCTTACGATCCGAACGTCTTCTCTTCAGGCAAGATGACCGAACCCCGATAACATTACTATCTTTGCCTATTGCTAGTAGTCTCGATCTATAGTTTTGCCTCGATGCCCATGTTCTTCTTGTCAGCCTCCTACTGTAACCAATTGCCATGTTTAACCAACCTACATATGCAAACCGTTGCTTGGCTAAGTACGCTTCGCTCAGCCCTTCTTATAGCGTTGCTAGTTGCAGGTGAAGTGAAGATGCTTGCTTCATGTTGAAGTTTGGTTGGGTTATATCACACTATATAAATGCTTTAATTGAAATCATCTATATATTGGCAAGGGTGGAAGGCTAAGCCTTTTGCTTGGTGATTTGTTCCACTCATGCCGTTAGGATCCGTATAAGCCGGTTTTATGTTCCTTGATTATGCGTTCCTAACACGGTTGGGGTGTATGGGACCCCCTCGATAAACCGCTAAGTGCTAAGTCTTTTCCAGCAAGTCCTAACCTTGGTACTATTTGCCTAAACAACTAAAAACCTTCCGAGGGAGTAATTAACCCGAGGCTTAATTAATTCAACCCCCTGGGCCAGTGCTCGACTTGAGTGTTGGTCCAAACTAGAGCCACTTGCGGATACCACCCGGTTCGCTGGGATCTTCGGTATCTGTACGTACTGCTCATCCGGACGTGTCCTGAGACCTAGATACGCGCGGCTACTATCAGGGTGTCGACACGCCGGGAGGATTTGCTGGATTAGCCTTACCTTAGCTCGGTATATCTTGAGCACGGGATTCCGAGGATACTCGGGTCTTCCCACTTTGGAGTTGCGACTCCGCGGATCGTGGGCTTGTAATGGGTCAAGTTGGAACACCCCTGCAGGGTTTGAACTTTCGAAAGCCGTGCCCGCGGTTATGTGGCAGATGGGAGCTTGTTAATTCCGGTTGTAGATAACTTGACACAATGATACTAATACACTACCAGCGTGTGTTCCGTGACTGTCAATTTCCGAATAGGGATTCGGGAGTTGAACACGGAGGGGTTATGTTTGTGAGCTTGTAGCTAGGATCACTTCGTGATCACTTCTCGCGATGCCTTCTCTTCTCGCTCTCACTTGCGTAAGCTAGATGCTAGTTGCTGCTGCAGACTTGTTCTTTCTTCAGCCTTCCCTCACCTAAAGGCTTAAATAGTTCTGTTACCCGGGAACGGGATTGCTGAGTCCTCTGTGGCTCACAGTTACTTCACACACCAGATGCAGGTCCAGCTGTGAGCTATCCAGGTGATGGCACCGAGCTGGATTGGGAGTACGACGAGGAGCGTAGTCGTTACTACGTGCGCTACCCGGACGATCAGTAGTGGAATTCTCTTACTAGGATTCGATCCGCCTGTGGTTGTTTTATTTATCTGAGTTTGGTACTTTGACATTTGGCTTTTGCCCTTAGAGGGTTGTAGTGATCTTAATGTATGATGTTTGAGACTTGTACTGTTATTCTGTGACGTGGCGAGTGTAAGCCAACTATTTTCAGTTTACTATCCCTCTTTTACATGAGTTGTGCATAGATTACCAAACTTGAGATCATTCTAGGATGGACTTATGCCTTTAAGTCGTGCCTCGACACGTAGGAGGTATAACTCCATCCTGGGCATTACAGTTTCCTAGCCATCGACATGAGTTGTCATTTGATGAACGGGATCACATCATTAGGAGAATGATGTGATGGACAAGACCCATCCGTTAGCTTAGCACTATGATCGTTTAGTTTTACTGCTATTGCTTTCTTCATGACCTATACATGTTCCTATGACTATGAGATTATGCAACTCCCGAATACCGGAGGAACACCTTGTGTGCTATCAAACGTCACAACATAACTGGGTGATTATAAATATGCTATATAGGTGTCTCTGAAGGTGTTCGTGGTGTTGGCATAGATCAAGAATAGGATTTGTCACTCCGCGTGTCGGAGATGTATCTCTGGGCCTCTCGGTAATGCACATCATAATAAGCCTTGCAAGCAAATGACTAATGAGTTAGTCACGAGATGATGTATTACGGAACGAGTAAAGAGACTTTCCGGTAACGAGATTGAACTAGGTATTGAGATACCGACAATCGAATCTCGGGCAAGTAACATACCGATGACAAAGGGAACAACATATGTTGTTATGCGGTTCGACCGATAAATATCTTCGTAGAATATGTAGGAGCCAATATGGGCATCCAGGTTCCGCTATTGGTTATTGACCGGAGAGATGTCTCGGTCATGTCTACATAGTTCTCGAACCCGTAGGGTCCGCACGCTTAAACATTCGTTGACGATATAATACTTAATGAGCTATGTATGTTGGTGACCGAATGTTATTCGGAGTCCCGGATGTGATCATGGACATGATGAGGAACTCCGGAATGGTCCGGAGATAAAGATTAATATATGGGATAATAGTGTTTGACCTCCGGAAGGGTTCCGGAATTCACTGGAAGGGGTTCCGGATGTTTCCCGAAATGTTTGGGTACGAGAACACTTTATTTGGGCCAAAAGTGAAAGCACACAAGGTTTTTCGAAGGCGCAAAAGGAAGTTTTGCGGAGTCCAGGGGCCAGACGCCAGGGTCCCTGGCGTCTGGACCCAGACGCCAGGGACCCTGGCGTTTGGCCCTGGAGTCCGAGAAGGACTCTTGCCTTTTGGGTGAAACCGACTTTGTGAAGGCTTTTACTCCAAGTTTTGACCCCAAGGCTCAACATATGAACAGAGGGGTAGGGCTAGCACCCAAGACACATCAAGATACACCAAGCCGTGTGCCGGCAACCCTGACCCTCTAGTTTATCCTCCGTCTAGTTTCTGTAGTGCTTGGCAAAGCCATGCAGAGATTGTTCTTCATCAACAACCGTCACCACGCCGTAGTGCTGCCGGAACTCATCTACTACTTCGCCCGTCTTGCTGGATCAAGAAGGCGAAGACGTCATCGAGCTGAACGTGTGCTGAACGTGGAGGTGCCGTACGTTCGGTACTAGTTCGGGACGGATCGTGAAGGTGCACGACTACATCAACCGCGTTGATAAACGCTTCTGCTTTCGGTCTATGAGGGTACGTAGACACACTCTCCCCTCTCGTTGCTATGCATCTTGTAGATAGATCTTGCGTGATCATAGGAATTTTTTTGAAATACTACGTTCCCCAACAGTGGCATCATGAGCCAGGTCTATGCGTAGATGATATGCACGTGTAGAACACAAGTGAGTTGTGGACGATACTAGTTATACTGCTTACCAGCATGTCATACTTTGCTTCGGCGGTATTGTGAGATGAAGCAGCCCGGACTGACATTACGCGTACGCTTATGCGAGACTGGTTTCACCGTTATGATCACTCGTTGCTTAAAGGTGACTGGCGGGTGTCTGTCCCGGTCACTTTAGCTGAATCGAGTGTGACTACGCCCGGTCCTTGTGAAGGTTAAAACAGCACATACTTGACGAAATATCGTTGTGGTTTTGTATGCGTAGGTAAGAACGGTTCTTGCTAAGCCCGTAGCAGCCACGTAAAACTTGCAACAACAAAGTAGAGGACGTCTAACTTGTTTTTGCAGGGCATGTTGTGATGTGATATGGTCAAGACATGATGAGTTATACGGTTTTGTATGAGATGATCATGTTTTTGTAAAGTTATCGGCAACTGGCAGGAGCCATATGGTTGTCGCTTTATTGTATGAAATGCAATCGCCATGTAATTGCTTTACTTTATCACTAAGCGGTAGCGATAGTTGTGGAAGCAATAGTTGTCGAGACGACAACGATGCTACGATGGAGATCAAGGTGTCGCTCCGGTGATCTCGATGCAATCATCATCTTGCAATCAAAATATGATGATGGACAACGATGTCACATGATATGGCTGGTGATCTCGATGCAATCATCATCTTGCACAAGATGATGATGGCCATATCATGTCACATATTTTGATTGCATGATGGCAATCAAAATATGTGACATGATATGGCCATCATCATCTTGTGTTTTTGATCTCTATCTCCAAAGCACCATCTTGTGCTACGATGGACAACGATGCTATAGCTGCAAGATGGAGGAGAATAGTCCTATCAGTGAACACTTGCTCAGAATGTCTGGGTACTACAATCATATGACTCAACTTGGTTACAAAGTTGACGAGGATAGTGTTATTGATAGAGTTCTTCAATCACTGCCACCAAGCTATAAAGGCTTCGTGATGAACTATAATATGCAACGGATGCAAAAGATAATTCCCGAGCTCTTCGCTATGCTCAAGGCTGCGGAGGTAGAAATCAAAAAGGAGCATCAAGTGTTGATGGTTAACAAGACCACTAGTTTCAAGAAAAAGGGCAAGGGAAAGAAAGGGAACTTCAAGAAGAATAGCAAGACAGTTGCTACTCCCGCGAAGAAACCCAAGTCTGGAGCCAAGCCGGAAACTGAGTGCTTCTACTACAAAGGGACTAGACACTGGAAGCGGAACTGCCCCAAGTATTTGGCGGATAAGAAGGATGGCAAGGTGAACAAAGGTATATGTGATATACATGTTATTGATGTGTACCTTACTAATTCTCGTAGTAGTACCTGGGTATTTGATACCGGTTCGGTTGCTAATATTTGTAACTCGAAACAGGGTCTACAGATTAAATGAAGATTGGCTAATGACAAGGTGACGATGCGCATGGGAAATGGTTCCAAAGTCGATGTGATCGCCGTCGGCACGCTACCTCTACATCTACCTTCGGGATTAGTCTTAGACCTGAATAATTGTTATTTGGTGCCAGCGTTAAGCATGAACATTATATCTGGATCTTGTTTGTTGCGAGACGGTTATTCATTTAAATCAGAGAATAATGGTTGTTCTATTTTTATGAATAATATCTTTTATGGTCATGCACCCTTGAAGAGTGGTCTATTCTTGTTGGATCTTGATTGTAGTAATACACATATTCATAATATTGAAGCCAAAAGATGCAAGGTTAATAATGATAGTGCAACTTATTTGTGGCACTGTCATTTAGGTCATATTGGTGTAAAGCGCATGAAGAAACTCCATAGTGATGGACTTTTGGAATCACTTGATTATGAATCACTTGGTGCTTGCGAAACATGCCTCATGGGCAAGATGACTAAAACTCCGTTCTCCGGAACAATGGAGTGAGCAACAGATTTGTTGGAGATCATACATACAGATGTATGTGGACCAATGAGTGTTGAAGCTCGCAGCGGGTATCGTTATTTTCTGACCATCACTGATGATTTGAGCAGATATGGGTATATCTACTTGATGAAACACAAGTCTGAAACATTTGAAAAGTTCAAAGAATTTTAGAGTGAAGTAGAGAATCATCGTAACAAGAAAATAAATTTTCTACGATCTGATCGTGGAGGTGAATATTTGAGTTACGAGTTTGGTCTTCATTTGAAACAATGTGGAATAGTTTCACAACTCACGCCACCCGGAACACCACATTGTAATGGTGTGTCCGAACGTCGTAACCGTACTTTATTGGATATGGTGCGGTCTATGATGTCTCTTATCGATTTACCACTATCATTTTGGGGTTATGCTTTAGAGATAGCTGCATTCACGTTAAATAGGGCACCATCTAAAACCAAAGTTGTCGTTTCTTAAAGTTTGGGGCTGCGATGCTTATGTGAAAAAGCTTCAACCTGATAAGCTCGAACCCAAGTCAGAGAAATGTGTCTTCATAGGATACCCAAAAAATACTGTTGGGTACACCTTCTATCACAGATCCGAAGGCAAGATATTCGTTGCTAAGAATGGATCCTTTCTAGAGAAGGTGTTTCTCTCGAAAGAAGTGAGTGGGAGGAAAGTAGAACTTGATGAGGCAATTGTACCTTCTCCCGAATTGGAAGGTAGTGCATCACAGAAACTAGTTCCAGTGATTCCTACACCAATTAGTGAGGAAGCTAATGATAATGATCATGAAACTTCAGATCAAGTTTCTGCTGAACTTCGTAGATCAACCAGAGTTCGTTCCGCACCAGAGTGGTAAGGCAACCCAGTTCTGGAAGTCATGTTACTAGACCATGATGAACCGACGAACTATGTGGAAGCGATGATGAGCCCAGATTCCGCGAAATGGCTTGAGTCCATGAAATCTGAGATGGGATCCATGTATGAGAACAAAGTGTGGACTTTGGTTGACTTGCCCGATGATCGGCAAGCCATCACAATAAATGGATCTTCAAGAGGAAGACCGACGCAGACGGTAATGTTACTGTTTAAAAAGCTCGACCTGTGGCGAAAGGTTTTCGACAAGTTCAAGGAGTTGACTACGATGAGACTTTCTCACCTGTAGCGATGCTTAAGTCTGTCCGAATCATGTTAGCAATTGCCGCATTTTATGATTATGAAATCTGGCAAATGGATGTGAAAACTGCATTCCTGAATGGATATCTCAAAGAAGAGTTGTATATGACGCAACCAGAGGGTTTTGTCGATCCAAAAGGTGCTAACAAAGTGTGCAAGCTCCTGATGACCCACAAGTGTAGGGGATCGATCGTAGTCCTTTCGATAAGTAAGAGTGTCGAACCCAACGAGGAGCAGAAGGACATGATATGCAGTTTTCAGTAAGGTATTTTCTGCAAGCACTGAAATTAT
Organism: Secale cereale; assembly: GCA_902687465.1. Classification (NCBI taxonomy): domain Eukaryota; kingdom Viridiplantae; phylum Streptophyta; class Magnoliopsida; order Poales; family Poaceae; genus Secale; species Secale cereale. The sequence continues at coordinate 892,133,699 of LR738710.1, forward strand.
AAGTAGCAGATAGTTTTGTGATAAGATAATTGGTAGCAAGTGGTAAAAGTAAATAAGGTGCAGCAAGGTGGCCCAATCCTTTGTGTAGCAAAGGACAAGCCTGGACAAACTCTTATGCAAGGTAAAGCGCTCCCGAGGACATATGGGAATTATCGTCAAGCTAGTTTTCATCACGATCATCTGATTCACGTTCGGTAGTTTGATAATTTGGTATGTTGGTGGACCGGTGCTTGGGTGCTGCCCTTACTTGGAAAAGCCTCCCACTTATGATTAACCTCTAATGCAAGCATCCACAACTACAAAAGAAGTATTATAGTAAACCTAACCATAGCCTGAAACATACGGATCCAAATCAGCCCCTTACGAAGCAACACATAAACTAGGGTTTAAGCTTCTGTCACTCTAGCAACCCATCATCTACTTATTACTTACCAATGCCTTCCTCTAGGCCCAAATAATGGTGAAGTGTCATGTAGTCGACGTTCACATGACACCACTAGAGGAAATACAACATACATCCCATCAAAATATGGAACGAAGACCAAATTCACATGACTACTAATAGCAAGACTTCTCCCATGTCCTCAGGAATAAAAGCAACTACTCACAAGACATAATATTGTTCATGATCAGAGGGTTATTAATATGCATAATGGATTTGAACATATGATCTTCCACCAAATAAACCAACTAGCATCAACTACAAGGAGTAATCAACATTACTAGCAACCCACAGGTACCAATCTGAGGTTTGGATACAAAGATTGGATACAAGAGATGAACTAGGGTTTGAGAGGAGATGGTGCTGGTGAAGATGTTGATGAAGATAATCCTCCCCAAGATGGGAGAGTTGTTGGTGATGACGGCGGTGACGATTTCCCCCTCCCGGAGGAAATTATCCCCGGCAGAACAGCTCTGCCGGAGCCCTACATTGGTTTCCGCCTCGGTCCCGCCTCGAGACGGCGGCGTCTGGTCCCGAAAGCCTCCCCTTGATTTTTTCCAGGTCAAAACGCTTCATATAGGAGAAGATGGGCACCTGGGGCCCACCGGCTGGCCCTCGAGGCAGAAGGCGCGCCCTGGGAAGGGGGGTGCGCCCCCACCCTCGAGGCCAGCCAGTGGCCCCTATCGTGGATTTCTTATTTTCTGAAAAAATGTTCTGTGGAGTTTCGAGGCTTTTGGAGTTGTGCAGAATATGTTTCCAGAGTTTGCTCCTTTTCCAGCCTAGAATTCCAGCTGCCGGCATTCCCCCTTCTTCATATAAACCTTGAAAAATAAGAGGGAAAAGGCATAAGTATTGTGACAAAACATGTATGAACAGCCCATAATGCAATAAATATCAACTTATAAGCATGATGCAAAATTGACGTATCAACTCCCCCAAGCTTAGACATCGCTTGTCCTCAAGCGAAAGCCGATATCGAGAAATATGTCCACATGTTTAGAGATAGAGGTGTCGATAAAAATAGAATACGGACATGAGGGCATCATGATCATTCTTATAACAACAACTTATATAAATATAGTCATATGATCATTATGTTAAAGTAACAATTCATCCACAGTATCAAGTATGCATCATAAACTTCATTGGAAACTAACAAACTTTGGTCTCGGTCATTGAAGCAATTGCAATTTATCGTAACATCGGAAAGAGTCAATATAAGAGCTTTGCAGCAAGCCTACATACTCAACTATCATATAGTCTTTCACAATTTCTCACACTCATGCAATACTTATGTTTATGGAGTTTCAATCGGATACGGAGAAAGATAGGGGCTTATGGTGTTGCCTCCCAACCTTTTACCTCAAGGGTAATGTCAATAGTAATAGAACATGAAAACTTACATCCAAGTGGGTATATATGTCATAATCTTTTCAACACAATGTGCTTGCCAAAGGAAAAATTGAAAAAGGAAAGGTGGATTTCACCTTGACACTTATAAGACAAGAATGAATGATAGGCCCTTCGTAGAGGGAAGCAGAGGTTGTCATGTGTTTTTATGGTTGGATGCACAAAGTCTTAGCATAGAAGAACTTCGCTTTATATTGTGACTTGTGATAAGGACCTTTATTATGCAGTCCGTCGCTTTTATTACTTCCATATCACAAGCTCGTATAAAGCTAATTTCTCGCACACTAATAAATCATACATATTTTAGCGGGTTTAAACATGACACCTTACTTGGAAGGATCTTTCTCAATCCATAGGTAGTTATGGTGGACTCTCATGGCAAAACTGGGTTTAAGGATATATGGAAGCACAAGTAGTATCTCTACTTAGTGCGAGGAGTTTTGTCTAGCATGAGGGAGAATGGCAAGCTCAACATGTTGGAAGATCCATGACAATATACTTTATTTCGGATATAAGAAGACATAAGCCATTATGTTGTCTTCCTTGTCCAACATCAACTCTTTAGCATGTCATATTTTAATGAGTGCTCACAATCATAAAAGATGTCCAAGATAGTATATTTCTATGTGAAGCCTCTCTTCTTTTGTCACTTCCTATTAATTGCAACGATGACCAAAACTATGTTTGTCACCTCCCGACAACTTTTATTTATCATACTCTTGTATGTGAAGTCATTACTTCCCATAATATCGATATGATCTCTTTGATATTGTTTTTGTTTTCATTCTTTTTATCATGACCCAAGTGAGGAAATCAAGCCCTTGACTCAACACTAATGTTTATTATAGAGCTCACGGACTCGATTACAAAGGATAAAGCTGACAAAGGAAAAGCTCACAACTAGATCATGCTAACTTTATTCTAATAGATCAAGATACTACCAAAAGGATCGAACTAAGTAGAACTGTAAAGGTAGGAGTGATGGTGATACGATACCGGGGTCACTCCCCCAAGCTTGGAAGTTGCCAAGGGGAGTGCCCATACCCATATGATTATGTCTCCTTCTTCGGGGTTGGTGATGACGGAGTTGTTGCCGGTGTAGGTATGTTGTTCTTCCAAGGCAGGGGCTCACCATCATAGAAGGATGATCGAGTCTCCGGGATACTCAAATCTGCAGCCAAACTCATGTTCTTGAATCTATATTCATACTCACAGTTTTGGTTTTGCAGGTCATAGATCTGGGCTTGGAGGTGATCGATCTTCTCTTGAAGATTGGAGATGGCTTCTCCGAAGATCCTTAAGTCCATCTTCAGGTTGTTGGCAAGCTCCGAGAACATCATGTGGTTGGCGTCGAGACCTCGTTCCACCATACCCTGGCACTTGAAAACTTGTTGCTCTATTGCTTCGAGTCTTGTCTCCATGCTTCCGGTCCTCCTCGGCCCCTCCACATCACGGATGTGCAGCACCCCCTCATGCAACTCCATGGTTTTGGGGTGGTGCAGCACCTCCGCAAGGTAGGGGTTGATGACCTTCTCGAAGAACGTGTCCTTGAGGGTGTTGGAGGAAGCCATGACGATCTAGATCTGTCAAAAACACCAGCTCGAAACGAAAACAGAGGAATTCTGCGTGATACAGAGGTCAAAACCTCCGGGAGTATATATAATGTTTTTTCCCGAACAAAAGGAGTAACCTGCAAGAAAACGGAGTCCAGGGGACACACGGGGTGCCCTCGAGGTAGGGGGGCGCGCCCTGGGAAGGGGGCGCGCCCCTACCCTCGAGGATGCCCCGTGTCTCCTCCGGACTGCGGTTTATTTTTCTATTTTTCTAAATATTCCAAAACGGAGAATTTTTTTCTTTAGAACTGTTTTGGAGTCGGTTTACTTACCGTATCACGTACCTCTTCCTTTTCGGAGGCTGAATCGTTTTGGAAGGTGTCCCATATGTATTCCTCCGGGGTTATGGTTTCAATAATATTAGTTTCAACATTTATAGGATTACCTGAGATATAATGTTTGATCCTTTGACCATTCACCACCTTCGGATTTGTGCCTTTGAAGTTGTTGATCTTTATTGCACCAGAACGATAGACCTCCTCGATAACGTAAGGTCCTTCCCACTTGGAGAGAAGTTTTCCTGCAAAAAATCTTAAACGGGAGTTGTATAGCAAAACATAATCACCTACGTTGATCTCACGCTTTTTTATCCTTTTGTCATGCCATCTTTTAACTTTTTCTTTAAATAACTTGGCTTTCTCGTAGGCCGGGGTTCTCCATTGATCGAGACAACTAATATCAAATAGCCGCTTTTCACCGGCATGTTTGAAATCATAATTGAGCTCTTTGATAGCCCAATATGCCTTATGTTCTAGCTCAAGAGGTAAGTGACAAGCTTTTCCATATACCATCTTATATGGAGACATACCCATAGGATTTTTGTATGCAGTTCTATAGGCCCATAATGCATCATCTAGTTACTTCGACCAATTCTTTCTAGACCTATTAACTGTCTTTTGCAAGATTAATTTCAACTCCCTATTACTTAGTTCTACTTGTCCACTAGTCTGTGGGTGATAAGGTGATGCAATTCTATGGTTGACATCATACTTAACAAGCATCTTACGGAAAGCACCATGAATAAAGTGTGTACCACCATCAGTCATTAGATATCTAGGGACTCCAATCCTCGGAAATATAACTTCTTTAAGCATCTTAATAGAGGTGTTATGATCAGCACTACTAGTTGGAATAGCTTCTGCCCACTTAGTAACGTAATCAACAACAATTAGGATATGTGTGTACCCATTAGAGGAAGGAAAAGGTCCCATATAATCAAAGCCCCAAACATCAAATGGTTCAATAACAAGTGAATAATTCATAGGCATTTCTTGACGTCTACTAATATTATCAATTCTTTGACATTCATCACATGATAAGACAAACTTACGGGCATCCTTGAACAGAGTAGGCCAATAAAAACCGGATTGCAATACCTTTTGTGCAGTCCTGTCTCCTGCATGGTGTCCTCCCTAAGCTTCGGAGTGGCACTTGCGTAGGATCTGTTCCTGTTCATGCTCAGGTACACAACGTCTAATAATACCGTCTACTCCTTCTTTATAAAGATGTGGGTCATCCCAAAAGTAATGTCTCAAATCGTAGAAGAACTTTTTCTTTTGCTGATATGTGAAGCTAGGAGGTATAAACTTAGCAACAATATAATTAGCATAATCAACATACCATGGAGCAGTATGAGAAGTATTTATGACAGCTAGTTGTTCATCAGGAAAGCTATCATCAATAGGTTGTGGGTCATCAAGTATATTCTCTAACCTAGACAAGTTATCTGCTACGGGGTTCTCAGCCCCCTTTCTATCAATAATATGTAAGTCAAATTCTTGCAGCAAGAGAACCCATCTAATGAGTCTAGGTTTAGCATCTTTCTTTTCCATAAGGTATTTGATAGCAGCATGATCAGTGTGAATAGTTACTTTAGAATCAACGATATAGGGTCTAAACTTATCACAAGCAAACACAACTGCTAATTTTTTTTTTCTCAGTGGTAGCATAATTTCTTTGGGCACTATCTAGAGTTTTGCTATTATACTGGATGACATTCAATTTCTTATCAACTCTTTGCCCTAGAACAACTCCTACAACATAATCACTAGCATCGCACATAATCTCAAAGAGAAAATTCCAATCAGGAGGCTGGACAATAGGTGCAGAGATCAATGCTTTCTTAAGTATTTCAAATGCTTCTAGACAATCATCATCAAAGACAAAAGGAATATCTTTCTGTAAAAGATTAGTCAAAGGCCTGGAGATTTTGGAGAAGTCCTTAATGAACCTCCTATAAAACCAGGCATGACCAAGGAAACTTCGTATACCTTTGATATCCTTAGAGCATGGCATCTTTTCAATAGCATCAACTTTACCTTTGTCAACTTCAATACCTCTTTCAGAAATTTTATATCCCAAGACAATGCCTTCATTAACCACAAAGTGGCACTCCTCCCAATTCAAGACAAGGTTAGTGTCTTAACATCTCTGCAAAACTCGATCAAGGTTGCTTAAGCAATCATCAAAAGAAGTTCCGTAAACGGAGAAATCATCCATGAAAACCTCAACAATCTTTTCACAAAAGTCAGAGAATATAGCCATCATGCATCTTTGAAAGGTAGCAGGTGCATTACATAAACCAAAAGGCATACGTCTATAAGCAAAGGTACCGCAAGGACAAGTAAAGGTGGTCTTTTCTTGATCCCCCTTTGAATCAGGTATTTGAGAGTGTCGGTGTACTAAGGTAGGGGTACCTCAGTACCCCAACTTGTGCACGGGCAGTTGCAGCTTCCCGCGGCAAGGTTTACCGCGTGCTCGCCGGAGACCTTCCTGCTCCCTATCAAACCATTCAAAAACAAAGTATACAAGGAAGAAGATCGAGACCCCGGCAAGAGGAGCTTGCCGGGAAGGCCGTACCAGGCTCAAGACTACCTCGCTAGCACAAGGCCCTGGCAAGAGGAGCTTGCCAGGAAGACTAGAAGATTCCATCATAGAAGACCCGACAAGGGCCCGGGGAGCGGCAAGCTCCCGGGCCCGGCAAGATCAAGGCCCCGGCAAGGTGCTTGCTGGGAAGGCTGCGCTGTGTGCCCGCGCTCCAGCTCATCGGCCCACGCGTCGCCCTGGGGCCTATCCAGGGACGCGTGGCGGATGGCTGTGCAGCCTGGGGTACACGGTGGCACTCCACGGCGGTGGATCCATCGCCGTGGCAGACGGAGACGCAAGAGCGGGAGCTTTTGGGGTCGACGGCGACGGGCATTAAATGCCCTTGTCCCCCACTGTTAAAGTAGGTATAGACCACTGTTCTGTACTGTAGCTCCACTGTTCCCGCACTGTTACAACTACCACCTTTCTTACGTTTTTACCCCTTTCTCCTACGTTGACACCTGTCGGTGACCCCTTACACTATAAAAGGAGGCCCATGCACAACGTGGAGGGGGTTCGGAACCTAGATCACTCTCACACTCGGTGTAGCTGCCTCTTCAAGCTCCCGAGCACTCCAACTCAATACACAACTAAGCAGGAGTAGGGTTTTACGCGTCTACCGCGGCCCGAACCTGGGTAAAACTGCCCGCGTGCTCGCTACGATCTGCTCTTTGTGCTCCCTCCGCCCTCGTACCGCACAGACAAGGGGCTCCGGTCCCATAGGTGTTCGTGGCGGATAGTTTCCCCCGACATCTTTGGCGCGCCAGGTAGGGGGCGTCGAGGTTGTGCGAACCTGATCCGGCGTTCGCGCGGGCGCATTCTTCATCAACCTCTCCGAATTCGTCAACTTCACTAGCGACAACTCCATGGCCCCGAAGAAGAAGGCTTCGGAGGTCGGAGGCCCGTCTGCGTCTCACCCGCCGCCACCAGAGCCGACGGTGGGTGGGGGAGACGCCGTCGGAAGGGTGGCCGCCGGTGAGGACACTCACGGCGCCACCAGATCCAAGAACAGGACGGACGACCGAACCTCGGTCTCCGTGGACGCGCCGCGTCCCTCTCAGCACACGACAACCCAGCAGCGCCATACCACGGGAGGTGGTATCCGCTTGCTGGGGCAAGGCCAAACCGGAGGCTCGCGGGACGCCCCGGACCCCCGTCCGGGCACAAGCAAAGCGAAGGCGCCGGCGCGGGACCCCGCTCCTTCTAACGCTGTTAGGAGTCCGAGCGTATCCCTCTCCTCGCACCGCTCGCCCGCGTTCCCCTCCACTCCAGCAGAAGCGCTCGCAAGGGCGCAACTGCTCCTCGACTTCCCTCCAGCGGCCGACAAGGCCGAAGAATGGAGGGCCACCATCCGGAGCCTGATAGACTTCGCCAACAACGATTCTCCACAGCAGCCGTCGACCTCACGGCCGCGGCAAGCTGAGAAGACGAAGGCTGACGGCAACAAGACTGCCGGGGGTGCGACAAGCGTGCATTCCCCGCCGCAGAAGCAGAAGACGCCGCCCCGCCGGAACAACCCCGATGACGGCTCCACCGCCTCGTCAGACCCGCGGGCTCGTCGGGACCAGCGCCAAGTCCTCGACGACCGGCGAGAAGAAGACGCTCGGACCACAATCGAGCGCCGCCGAGAAGCTCGGCGACAATCAGACAAGAGAGCTGGGAACACTGTCGACGCGCACGCGCCCGGTGAGCCAGGCGAATTGCCGTACGCGGCAGGCTGCCCTGCGTTCACCCGCGAGCTGCGGCGCGTCCAGTGGCCCAGCATGAAGAATTTTAAGCCCGACGTACCGGAGAAGTACGACGGCAAGACGCACCCCTCGGAATTCCTCAGCGTCTACACCATCGCAGTGCAAGCTGCCGGGGGGCGCGACGAGAAGATCTTGGCGAATTACTTCCCGCTCGTGCTAAAGCCGAACGTCCGTTCGTGGCTTATGCACTTGCCGGAAGGTTCTATATCTTCTTGGGCCGACCTTTGCCACCAGTTTGTCGGCGCCTTCACCGGCGGCCACAAACCCCACGGCCAGGAGAGCGATCTCCACATCTTGGCCCAGAAGGAAGGCGAGACCCTGCGCAAGTACATCCAACGCTTCAGCCGCGTGCAGCACAACATCCCTGATGTCCACCCTGCCGCGGTTATCAGCGCGTTCCATCAGAACGTGCGTAACCGCCGCATGCGTGAAGAGATGGCGATGACGAAGATTCGGGATGTCAGCGAGCTCTATGCTCTGGCTGACAAGTGCGCACGCGCGGAAGAGGGAAGGAGACTCCTCGGGGAGGATGCTGGCGCAGGGGGAAGCGACAGCGACGACGCCGCCCCGGCAAAGAAGAGCCGGCGGCGGAACAACAGAAGGAAGGGCAAGAAAGAGGTGCTTGCCATCGAGAAGTCCGGCAAGGAGGCCCCCGCCAAGCAAGCGCAGGCTGGCGGCTCCGGCAAGGAGCCTGCCCCTGCAGCGGCGGCCGACAAGCCGGGTAGCTCCGACAAGCAATACTGTAAGATCCACCGCACCAAGGGTCACGACCTCTCCAACTGCAAGCGCGTCGAATATCTCGTCGAGCAGCAGAAAGCTGAGTACGAGAGGCGCGACAAGGAGAAGGCCCAAGGTGGCGGGGAAGAGACGAGCAAGAAGCGGCCGTTCAACGGCCGGGGAGGGCGCCGTGGCAAGGCCAAGCAGCGGCAAGGAGATCGACCTCCCCGGGGCCGCGACAAGGACGAAGAGGACGACGATGAAGACATGGAGGACGAGGAGAACAGCGAGCAGGAGTTCCAGAAGGCCACGGAGGTCCTGTGCGTCGACGGTGGCGCCTCTCTGCACACCTCCCACCGCCAACTCAAGCAGTGGGTGCGTGAGGTGAACGCAGCGGAGCCGCCCGTGGAGTCGCGCAGGCTCCTCAAATGGTCCAGCACGCCCATCATTTTTGATCTTGAGGATCACCCTGACCGCACCACTGCGGTCGGGTGCTTGTCGATGCTGGTTTCTCCCACCATCCGCAACCTCAAGGTCACCAAAATGTTGGTTGACGGCGGGGCCGGGCTGAACTTGATCTCCTCTGCTGTGATCAAGAAACTCCAGATTCCAGATGGCGAGCTCGAAGAGACCGGTTCATTCCAAGGAATCAACCCGGGGAGGAGCAAGCCCAAGGGAAAGATCACTCTGCCGGTGACCTTCGGCGGGGAGCTCAATTTCAGAACTGAGCGCATCACTTTCGACGTCGCCGATATTCCATTGCCCTACAATGGAATACTTGGCCGTCCTGCCCTCGCCAAGTTCATGGCAGCTTCCCATTATGCCTACAACGTACTGAAGATGCCGGGGCCGATAAGCGTCATCACTGTCCACGGCGACAAGAAGGATGCGCTTGTCTGCGCCGACAAGATCTACCGGGATGCGGCAGCTGCGGCCGAGAAGGATACTCTTGCCGCTGAAGCTCCCGGGGGGAAGAAGACGAAGACCAAGTCCGGCAAGTGCTCTGGGACCCACTCCGGCAACCGCACCTCTTCGGAGTGCTGCGCTGCCGTCGAGGACGTTCCATCGAGCTCCACCGGCAAGAGTAAGAAAGGAATGGCTGCTCCTCCGCCAACCAAGAAAGTGTCCGCCAAGGAGGACGGCACTGGTGGTACCTTCACCATCAGTGCCACCCTTGACAGCAAATAGGAAAGCGCGCTCGTTGCCTTCCTGCGGGCGAATGTCGATGTGTTTGCCTGGCAACCATCTGACATCCCCGGTGTTCCCAGGAAGGTGATTGAGCACAAGCTTGCTGTCTGTCCTCATGCGCGGCCCATCAAGCAGAAAGTGAGGAAGCAAGCCGTGGAGCGCCAAGAATTCATCAACGAAGAAATCAAGAAGCTAGAGGCAGCAGGCCTAGTTAGAGGTGTGATCCATCCGACGTGGTTGGCAAATCCAGTCGTCGTGCGCAAGGCCAATGGGAAGTGGAGATTGTGTATAGACTTCACAGATGTGAATAAAGCATGTCCCAAGGATCCATTCCCTTTGCCGCGCATTGACCAGATCGTTGACTCCACTGCCGGATGTGAGCTACTCTGTTTTCTTGATGCATACTCAGGCTATCATCAGATTTTCATGGCCAAGGAGGATGAAGAGAAGACTGCATTTATCACCCCGTGTGGCACTTACTGCTTCATACGCATGCCATTTGGGTTGAAGAATGCAGGCTCAACCTTTGCAAGGGTAGTATACACTGCTTTTGAGCCACAGATCCACAGAAATGTAGAAGCTTACATGGATGACATCGTGGTGAAGAGCAAGAGCAAGGAAACCCTGATTCAAGACTTGGAAGAAACGTTTCAGAACCTGCGCAGAATACAGCTCAAGTTGAACCCCGAGAAGTGCGTCTTTGGAGTCCCCTCCGGCAAGCTTCTCGGGTTCTTTGTATCGCAGAGGGGGATTGAAGCCAACCCCGACAAGATTAAAGCCATTGAGCAGATAGAGGCCCCAAAGCGCGTCAAGGATGTCAGGAGGCTTGCAGGTTGTGTGGCTGCCCTCAGTAGGTTCATTTCAAAGTCTGCAGAACGCGCCCTACCTTTCTTCAAAATCTTGAAGAAGGCGGGTCCCATGAAGTGGACTCCGGAAGCGGAGGCGGCGTTGCAGGATTTGAAACGGTACCTGTCCTCCACTCCTATACTTGTCGCACCTAGACCACAGGAAAAGTTGTTGCTATACTTAGCGGCAACCAACCAGGTGGTTAGTGCTGCGTTAGTAGCGGAGAGGGAGTCCGACGAGGAGTCAGCACCACCGGCAAGCGAATCCAGCGACAAGCAGGGGGCTGCTCCGGCAAGCTCTGGCCCCGACAAGGAAGACTCTGCGCAGGAACAGGATGAGGTGCGGAAGAAGATGGTGCAGCGCCCAGTGTATTTTGTAAGTTCCCTTCTCCAGGGGGCTAGATCAAGATACTCTGGTGTGCAAAAATTGCTTTTCGGCCTCCTCATGGCCTCGAGAAAGCTGCGCCATTACTTCCAAGCCCATGAGATAACAGTGGTCACTCGCTTTCTGCTGAAGAGGATATTGCACAATCCGGAAGCAACAGGCAGGATCGTTGAGTGGGCACTCGAGCTGTCAAGCTTTGGACTCAAGTTTGAAAGTACTTCAACTATACAGAGCCGAGCTTTGGCAGAGTTCATAGCTGAGTGGACCCCAACGCCCGACGAGGAAGTTCAAGAAACAAGTACACCCGTACAAGAAGCTACAAGTGAATGGGTAATGTATTTTGACGGTGCCTTCTCGCTGCAAGGCGCCGGTGCTGGCGTGGTTCTCATCGCGCCCACCGGAGAGCACCTCAAATATGTTATCCAGATGCACTTTCCCAGGGAACAAGCGACAAACAACACTGCTGAATATGAAGGCTTGCTTGCCGGCCTCAGGATTGCGGCCGAACTTGGGATCAGGAAGCTGATTGTGCGGGGCGATTCTCAGTTGGTAGTCCGGCAAGTCAACAAGAGCTATCAAAGCCCTTTGATGGAAGCTTATGTCGATGAAGTGAGAAAGCTTGAAGAGCACTTTGAAGGTTTGCAGATGGAGCACGTCCCGAGAGCTCAGAATGAGATTGCAGATGGCCTTTCAAAGTGTGCTTCGATGAAGTTACCTGTGGAACCAGGGACCTTCTTGCTCAAGCTGACTCAACCATCCGTTACACCATCAATTGGGCAGTCCAAGAAGAGAAAGTTGGTCTCCGACGACTACTTGCCGGCGGATCTTCCTGAAACTGCCGCCAAGGTCCCCAAGATCAACAACCAGAACGCTGAGGAACAGTTTGCTCCTGCAAGCCCTCGGGCTTGTACAGTTGAAGCAAGCGTTCCCGGCAAGCCTCGCCCCGGCGAGCTTGCCGGGGGACCTTCAGCTCCGGCGGAACCAGAGGTCCTTGCCGTAGAAGCTGAGGTTCCCGCAGCGGCCCTCGAGCCTTTAGTCCTTGCCGTCGAGCCCCGGGCTCCGGCATGGGCACAGCAAATCGTCCGTTTTCTGCAAACTGGAGAACTTCCCGACGACCCTCAAGAAATAGAGAAGATAACCAGGCAGTCAAGTATGTACCAGTTCGTGGATAACGAGCTGTACAGAAGAAGACTCAATGGTGTCAGGTTGAAATGCATCTCCAGGGAAGATGGACAGAAGCTGTTGGCAGAAATACACGGAGGCATATGCGGCCACCACATTGGCGCAAGGGCGCTTGCCGGGAAAGCTTTCCGGCAAGGGTTCTTTTGGCAAGAAACCCTCCAAGATGCAACTGCACTAGTAACCAAGTGTGAAGCGTGCCAGTTCCATGCAAAGCAGATTCATCAGCCAGCTCAAGCTCTCCAAACAATCCCTTTATCCTGGCCCTTCTCAGTCTGGGGGCTCGATATCCTCGGCCCTTTCCCTCGTGCTGTCGGGGGCTTTGAGTACTTGTACGTTGCAATCGACAAGTTCACAAAGTGGCCAGAAGTGGAGCCGGTGAGAAAGGTGACAGCACAGTCAGCAGTCAGGTTCTTCAGGTCGATTGTTTGCCGTTTCGGGATCCCTAACAGGATCATCACCGACAACGGTACACAATTCACCAGTCGCACCTTCATGCAGTACGTCCAAGACCTTGGCGCCAAGGTCTGTTTCGCTTCTGTTGCTCACCCGAGGAGCAACGGTCAAGCGGAGAGGGCAAACGCTGAAGTGCTGCGCGGACTCAAGACAAGAACCTTTGACAGGCTGCGCAAGTGCGGAAGAAATTGGATAGAGGAGCTACCGGCGGCTCTTTGGTCAATCAGGACGACACCAAGTCGAGCCACCGGACAGACACCCTTTGCTCTAGTCTATGGAGCAGAGGCAGTACTCCCCACGGAACTCGTATACGGATCTCCTCGAGTGCTCGCTTATGATGAGCTCGAGCAAGAGCAACTGCGGCAAGATGACGCATTGCTCCTCGAGGAGGGACGTCTCCAGGCTGCTGTGCGAGCTGCTCGATATCAGCAAGCCTTGCGTCGCTACCATAGCCGCAAGGTCAAGGCCAGGAGTCTCGAGGAAGGCGACCTTGTTCTTCGGCGTGTTCAGTCCGCCAAGAATTCCAACAAGTTGACGCCGAAGTGGGAAGGCCCTTATCGGGTGAGGCAAGTCACGAGGCCCGGCGCTGTCCGCCTCGAGACCGAAGAAGGCTTACCGGTGAGCAACTCCTGGAACATAGAGCATCTTCGCAAGTTTCACCCATAAGGCGCGGTTGCCGTGATCCGCTCCGGCAACCACCTTTTGTACAAGCTTTAGAAGGAGGTGGAGGAGGAACCAAGTGCTGTTCAAGAAAGAGAAGCCTTACCGGAAAGCAAGCAATATAAGCAAGCAACATATGAAAGATAAGTTGTTAGAATTTGACCAGTTCAAATTTTAAATTTTAGTTGTCTTCCTTGAACAATCACACTTTGTATGGAAAACCTATGCGCGGAGGAACCTACCCGTAGCTTGCCGCACCCTTATCTTGTTTTCGAGTTCGCTCAACGATTTAAGTGAGCTGCGACAAGTGTCGCGCCCTTGCTTCGTTTCCGAGTACGCTCAGCAAGCTAAGTGCGTTGCGACTAGCTGCGGCAAGGTTGCTTGCCGGCGAGGACCTTGGCCAGCAGGCTGCTCAGAGTCCAGCACTCAGCGCTCGCGGCAAAGGCCCCTTGCCGGCAAGCTTCCCGGGAGCGTGGGGTGAAAAACATACAAAGTCAAGGGTTGGAACAAGGAAGATAACATTGCACTGATTGATCAAAATAAGGTAAATATCTTACAAAGGATAACTTGTCGCAATGGACTAATGAGTTCATAACATAATGTGCAGCAAAAAAAAAGAGATAAAGATAATGGAGGCCTAATCTACGCGGTCGCCCTCCTTCCTGCCGAGCTTAGCCACCTTGGCGATGATATGGGCGACCTGCTCCTTCAGGGCCTCCGTGTCCGCATCAGCCGGCAAGCTGCGAAGAACGTTGGTGAGATTGATCCCCGGGTTGCGGTACACGATCTTCGTCAGCACCCGCTCCAGAGTTCCCGCGCAGAGCAGGCGCGACTCCTCGGCCAGCTGCGCGGGGATTCGGTTCCGGAGACCTGCCAGGGCCCGCGCGATCCCTCTGAAGAAGAGGCTGAGCTTGGCGCTGTGCGGGAGATCCGGGTCCGGCGAGTAGATGAGATGTTCAACCTTCAGCGCCAGCAGCTCCTGGTCAATGTTGGACGCAGAGGATACCAAGTCTTCGGTCCATACCTCAATGGTTTGGCGGAAGAGCTCGGATGCTTTGGTGACGCTGTCCACCAAGGTCCGCTCCTTGCGGAGCTCCTCCTTCAGCTTGTTCTCCTGAGCCCGAGCAGCGTCGAGTGAATCCTTCAGAGTGGTGACCTTCAGCTCCAAGTCCTCGATGGAGTCCTTGGCGGCCTTCAACTCGTCGCCCCACTTGGAGAGGCTCACCTGGAGCTCAGAATTTGTGTGGGCGTCCTTCTCGCGCTCCGTGATGAGCGCGGCAACCTTCTCCGCGCTCACCTTCAGCGCCTTCTCCAGCTGTACAACCTTGGCGGCGAGCTCCTTCTTGGCGTCTTCCGCGGCAACCGCGGCGGCTTTCGCCTCCTTCAATTCTCTGCCAAGGGCCGCCTCGCGAGCGGCAAGGTCCTCCTCATGGGAGTCGAGCTCGACCTTCCGCTGCGCGAGCTCTCCTTCTCGCCGGGACAGCTCCACCCCGGCGAGCCGCTGCTGTTCCTCAGCTTCAGCCTTCTCGAGCACCCACTCCTGGTACTCGCCGGCAAGACGCTCGCGCTCCTCCGCCACCTCGCGGAGGGCCGCCTGGTTGGCGGCGCTGAGCTCTGCCGCGCGCTTTTCCATCTCCGCGGCGGCCTTGGCGGCAAGGGCTTCCCGGGAGGCGAGCTTCGCCTGCCTGGCCCGGTAAAGGGCCAGGAGCTGATGGAGCAGCTTCTCCTCCTCGGGCCCCTCACTCCCGCCGGGCGCCTCGACGATTTTCAGGCCCGCGGAGGCGAGGACTTCTCCGTCAAACGCCTCGCCCTCCGCGGGAGCTCGCGATGAAGACCCCCAAGGCATCTGGATGAAGACGCCGTTGGGGGCCTCAAGGTAGTACCCCTGCTCCTTGCTGGCGGAGGAGTCGGCGGCCGATGCAGCATCTGATGCTCCCGCCGCCTCCGGGTCGGCGGTGCGGTCGCCGTCCCCCTCCCCGGCCGCTGCGTCCGCAGGCGGAGCAGTCTCCTGCGCGGCCGGCTCGGCGGCCTCAGCCATCTCCTCGGTGGCAGGGACGTCACCGCCGCCGCCCTGCGCGCCCTCCTCCTTGAGGTTGATAACCTCCGTCTCCATGGGCTCAGGAGGAGGAAGATCTAAAAAGAAGAAGAAGAAAAAGAAGTTCAAGATTCAAGCAAATATCCAAAAAGAGACAGAGCCAAGAAGACAAGCTACAGAACATACCTTGGCGGACCTCCTCAGCGGCGGGCTCCCTCGCCGGGGAGCTCGGCCTTGTCGGAGTAGCCACCCTCGCCGGGCTGCTCGCCCTTGGCGGGGTACTCTGCCTTGGCGGAGTACCCGCCCTTGGCGGAGCACTCTCCCTCGCCGGAGAGTTCGGCCTTGGCGGGGACGGCGGGGCCTGCGGCTCCTCGACGACGGTCTCCGGGCGCTCTTCCCGCTGTGGCTCCACCTCTGCACAAGTCAAGATAAGAAAATGTCAAGATAATGAAAGAAGACGAAATCCTCAGGCGTACCCCGACAAGCGAAAGAATAAACCCCAGACTTACGCTGGGGGCTGCGCTGGGGGCTGCTCCTCGGAGCAGCGCTCGGGTCCGGCAGGCTCGGCTCCGGCACACCTCCTGTTGCCGCGGCGGCTGAGTCTTCCGCGGCCTCGACCACAGGCGCCTTGGCCCTCTTCGCCGCGCGCTGAGTCAAGGTCCTGAAATCAAAGCAATGAACAGAGTCAGCATCAACAGAAATCAAGAAAAAACTCGAGAAGGCGTAAGGTCCTGGATCCTTACTCCTGGTCCTCCTCGTCGTCCTCGCTCAGGGCGGAGAAGTCGTACTCCACCGTGGGCGCGTCGGCGCGAGGAGCGGAAGACGAAGACTCCCTCGCGCGCTTGGTGTTCGCCGGGGCTGGGGGCTGCGAAGACCCAGCCCCTGTGGTAGCCGGCGCCCGAGGAGCGGGCGGAGCCGCTGCTCCGCTCCGAGAAGACCCCTGTCGGCTCGGCGCCGGCCTGCGAGGCGCCTCCGTCGTGGCCCGCGCGCGGGCCGCCTCTGCTGCGGCTGGTACGCCGGTCGCCCTTGGCGCGGCTTGGCTCCCCCGGGGAGCTGCCCGGCGAGCTGGTTGCTGCCGGGGCGCCTGCGCCCTCTCCCCCGTCGCCGTCTTGCGGAGACGCTTCGGCGGAGACTGCCTTGGGCTTGCCGGGGGCGGGGAGCTCTCCGACGAGGAGAGGTCGTCGGCGTAGAGCTCCGTGGATCCGCCGGAGTCCTCGGCCTCCTCCTCCTCCTCTTCCCCGGCCGGCTCGCTGGGCCCAGCGCCCTGCGCTGCGGCCTCTTTCCCCTTGCCGCCTCCGCTTCCTCCGGCGCCTCCGCTCCTCGCGGCGCCTCCGCTCCTCGCGGCGCCTCTGTTCCCTCCGGCGGCACCCTCCATTGCCGCGGCCTCGGCCACGATTCCGTGGATTCCGGAGTGCCTCAGCGAGGGGACCCCGGCGAGCGCGTCGGGAGGGAGCTGCAGCAATCTGCGGATCTCCGCCTCCTCTGCCTGGCTGGTCGCATCCGCAACCTCTGCCTCTTCAGGCGTGTATCCAAAAATTCCTGCCGCTGCGGCTGCAGCGGCCTCTTCAGCCCGAGAAGCCATGTAGGCGATCTCCTGGTCGGTGGTGTCCCGCGTATGCTCCTTGAGGTCATTCTTGTTCTTCGCCACCTCCGCGAGGTTGTCGTAGAAGTTGAGGACGTCAATGGGCTTGGGCGCGATCCACGTGCGGTCCACGCCGTGCGAGTCGCACGCGGGCATCATGGCAAGGATACGGTCCCGGACGATGTTGTTGCAGAGCGGCACCACTTCCCGGGGAGGTCTGAACCACTCACGGTGTGCCGGGTCGTACTTGAAGAGTTCCCGGACCATCCCCTTCAGCTCCAGCGTGGTGAAATTGAAGTTGAGCCCGGGGCGCAGCCGCATTATATCCGCCGGGCCGCCGTACTCCCAGGCCGGCCTCTTCCTGTCTTGGAGAGGGGCGATGCGGCGGCGAAGGAAGTCTGCCCCCACCTCAGCAACGGACAGTTAAAACAGTGCACGGGCACCCGCGGCCCGCGGCGCGCCGAATCCACTTCCGTATCCGCCGCACCCCACCGTAACGGCACGCGTCGATCGCGGCGTCGTGGGATGGGACGTGCCCACGATCTCTTAATGGAAAGGGCGAAACGCCCCCCACTCCCCCATAAAAGCAGTGGAAGCGGGCGCGGTTCCCCTCCTTGCGCTTTCATTGCATCGTCTCCTTCCTCCAGAGATCTCTCTTGCGCTCTGCCTCCACACCTCCGCCGCCGCCAAGCTCTTCGTCCCCCTCCTTCCGCCGCGTCCGCCATGGCCCCAAAGACCGACAAGGCGAAGGCGGAGAAGGCCAAGAGGGAGAAGTCGGAGCAAGCGGCGAAGCTCGCCGCGTACCGGAAGAAGCACCTCGTCTTCCCGCCGAAGCTCGGCGTGCGGGAGCTCTGGAACAAGTACTACTTGTTCTGGGCCAAGGAAACCAAGGCGCACCCCCGCACCCTAGCTTATCCGGCCGCCGCCAAGGACAGCTACCCCGGCGGGTATTACTTCTTCGCAGCCTTTTTTCACTGCGGTCTCTGCCCTCCTTTCTCTGATTTCTTTTGCGACATTATGAACACATACGGCCTCCATCTGCTTGACTTCACCCCCAACGCCATCCTCACCATGGCGGTTTTCGCACACATGTGCGAAAACTTCATAGGAGTACACCCAAACGTAGCGCTTTTTAGGCACTTCTTCACTCCTAGAGCCGAGGCCGATGCCCCCCTCTCCGGAGGAATTTCTTGGGTTTTCCGTCTGAATAAGAAGGGTGCGTACTTGCCGGGGGAGCTCCGCGGCAAGTGGGAGGAATGGCGAGCGGAGTGGTGCTGGATCGTCGAAGACCAGCCGCAAGCTTTCACCGCGCCGCGCAGAGAGAAACCAGAATAACCATCTAGAAAGCAGAAATGAGTATGTTTGGATAACCTTTCTAGCATTTGATCAATAAATGGTAAGGGGTAATGATCTTTCTTAGTAGCTTTATTTAACTTACAGAAATCAATTACCATCCTATAACATGTAACTATTCTTTGTCGGATCAATTCATCTTTATCATTAGGGACAATGGTCATACCTCCTTTCTTAGGAACACAATGGACAGGACTTACCCACTGGCTATCAGCAATGGGATAGATAATACATGCCTCTAGGAGTGTCGGTGTACAAAAAGAGGGGTACACTTTTTGTACCCCTATGACTGTGCACGGGCAGTCTGAGCCACGGGCACCACCACACAAAGCATGGTGAGGGAGGTGAGCCGGGGTAAGACCGAAGCTTGATGAAGACTGGAGCAACGCCAAGAACAAGACCACAAAGAGCAAAGGGACAAAGCGGCTTCCCCCGGCAAGATCCTTGCCGGGAGCCAGTTTCAGCAGCCCTGGCAAGACCCTTGCCGCGGCAGCTCGCCCCATGCCTACGGAGCGGATCAACCTTGAGTCCACTGCCCCCATGGGGCAAGGATTCGGGAGATATCCCCGTGGTGGCATGCAGATCTTTGTGAGGACATTCAAGGACGGATACACACATTAAGACGACGACGACCCTTGGCGGGACCGCAGCCAATGAGGATCACAAGGCCTCCGGCAAGCACCTTGCCAGGGATGACAGCAGGCGCCGCGGCAAGACCCTTGCCGGGGCCCCGGCAAGGCCCTTGCCGAGGACACCCGCAGGGCCACTGTCAGGCCCGCACCAACTGAGTTTCCACCGCCCATGCAGCTGCCAACCCAACCAGCTGGGCAGGCTCCTGCGTGGCAACATGCAGATCTTTGTGGAGGCCCGCTGTTGCGCCACCTCAGCTGCCTGCCTGCCTACATGGCGCCTCAGGCACCGCTGGCCAGGGCGCGTGTCAACACGAGGAGGAGCGGCGACGGACAAGACAGACGTCTCCCCTAGTCCCCTATAAAGCAAGGACACCTAAGCAAATCGCATTAAATGCGCCTTGTCCTGTAATGCGAGGGATAACCTCGCATCACTGTCCCCTTTCCACCTCTTGTGTGCCACTGTGGCAACCCCTTTTTCCTATAAAAGGAGGCCCGAGGCGACCAGGAGAAGGATTGGGCTTTTTAGAACTCTCCACGACTCTTTTGGAGCTCCTCACTAGCTGAAGAACACATACATATAATCCACCACAACAGGAGTAGGGTTTTACGCATCTTTGCGGCCCGAACCTGGGTAAAGGAACCGTGTGCTAACTGTTAGATCCGCTCTTCTCTCAACCCCGCGCCCCGCAACCGTAGTAGGGATTCTTGTGATCCCATAGGTGTCGATCCAAATACCCCAACATCTTTGGCGCGCCAGGTAGGGGGCGCAGTTGTGAGAATCGGCTTTAGCAGTTAGTTCGGCATTCCTTCATCATCATGGCGCCCAAGAAGAAGACGACGGTGGCGGTTGGCGACTCGGAAGCCGGACAGCCCGTCCCGACGCGGGCGAGCAGCGGACCGGTCGCGGAAAGGACTCGGGGCGCTACTCGCGAACACCAACGCCGTCCCAGCAGCCGGAGTTTGGGAGGTGGCGATGTTTGTGCGCTGGCAATGGGCCGCACACCGCCAGTTCCAAAGATGGAGCTAGGCCCTCCGCGGGTGGTGCGGGGCCTTCCAAGGTCGCTGCCGCATCACCCGGAAGCGACGCAAGGGCCTCCAGAACTCCCACGCCGGTGCCAACAACGCGCTCCTCTCAAGCAGCGCGCGACGAACGGCGTCATCATCCCGAAGATCCTGGGCGTCGCCATGAGAAGAGCCCCGAGCGCCACTCCCGGGACGTAGAAGACCTGCCTGCCCGTCGGGGCACTGGTGGAGATGGTATGCGACCACAGGATCATGATGGGGCTCCTCCTGACACGGTCAGGGGTCGAAGCGCGTCGCGGTCCGTACAGGCTTCGCTACCATTGACCCCAACCGAAGCCCTGGCGCGCGCGCAGTTGCTCCTCGACTTTCCTCCCGTTACGGGGAAACTCGACGAATGGAGAACCACCATCCGAAGCCTTGTCGCAGTCGTTAACAAGGATGAACCAAACCCAGTAGAGCCCCCGGGTCGACGCTCCAATGGAGTCCCATGCACCGGCAGCGGGAGGGCCGGGAGCGCCGTGGCTACGGTGCATTCGCCTCCTCCACGCCCGGTGCCGCGTGCGTCGACTCGTCGGGACATCGTGGGCGACGCCATCTCCATAGCGTCGTCCGACCCGCGGACCCACGGCGACCAGCGTCAAGTTCTTCAAGAGCGAGCTCATGAAGACGCTCGAACCACCATCGAGCGCCGGCGCGGAGCACGCCACCAGTCAGACAGGCGAGCGGGGCCTGCTGTGGTTTGCCCAGCACCGGAGAGCCCTGGAGGTCTACCTTACGAGGTAGGCTGTCCGGCTTTTACCCGTGAGCTGCGGCAGTTCCAATGGCCCTCTCACCGCACCTTCAAGCCTGACGTTGCGGGGGGAGTACAACGGCAAGACCCACCCGTCGGAGTTCCTCAGCATCTACACCATCGCGATGCAAGCTGCTAGGGCTCGCGACGATAAGGTGCTTGCGAATTACTTTCCGTTGGCTCTTAAACCTAACGCCATCTCATGGTTGATCCACTTGCCGGTAGACTCCATTTCCTCCTGGTCCGACTTGTGCCATGAGTTTGTTGGCGCCTTTACCGGAGGTCACCAGGCCCATGGACAAGCGAGTGACCTGCATGTCATACCCCAGAAGGAAGGCGAGAGTCTGCGCAAGTACATACAGAGGTTCAGCCGGGTACAGTACAATATCCCCGATGTTAACCCTGCCGCCATCATCAGCGCGTTCCATCAGAACGTGCGTAACCGCAAAATGCGTGAAGAGCTGGCGATGACCAAGGTGAAAGATGTGGCAGAGCTCTATGTTCTTGCTGACACATGTTCTCGGGCTGAAGAGGGTAGGAAGTACCTCGGCGAAGATGCCGGCGCGGAAACCGACTCTTCAGACGACGATACTACCACCTCGACGAAGAAGGGCCGGAACCGTAACAGGAAGCGCAAGGGTAAAGCCGTGCTTGCCGTCGAGGGATCTGATGACACCGGCTCCACCAAGAAAACCAAGGCAGGTGACCCTGGCAAGGAAATTGCCGGGTGTGTCGCCTGCCGGGCCTTGGCGGCTGCCGAGAAGCCAGGAAACTCCGGCAAATGGTACTGCAAGATCCATCACACCAAGGGCCATGATCTCCAGGACTGCCGACAGGTTGAGCTCCTTGCTGAGAAGCAGAGGGCTGAATATGAGAGGCAGGACAAAGAGAAGGGCCAGGATGGGGCTGAAGGATCCGGCAAGAAGCATGACGGCCAAGCGGGCCGTCGCGTCAAGGATAAAACGCAGGAGAGGCCCGCCCGGGGCCGTGACAGGAGGCCCGAAGACGACGATCACGAGGAGGACGACGAGTCCGGCGATCAAGAATTTCAGAAAGCTACGGAGGCCATGTGCGTCGACGGCGGCGCCTCGCTGCATACTTCTCACCGGCAACTTAAACAGTGGGCGCGTGAGATTACAGCGGCGGGGCCGTCGTCCGGCGCCCAAAAGCCGTTGAAGTGGTCCAGCACACCTATCATCTTTGACGCTGAGGATCACCCTGATCGCACTACTGCGGTCGGGTGCTTGCCATTGTTGGTTTCACCAACAATATGCAACCTCAAGGTGACAAAGATGCTAGTTGATGGCGGGGTCGGTCTGAACCTACTCTCGCCCACCGTGATCGAGAAGCTGCAGGTTCCTGATGGAGACCTCGAAGAGACGGGCACGTTTCAGGGGGTCAACCCAGGGAGAAGCCAACCAAAGGGGAAGGTCACGCTACCCGTGACTTTTGGAAGTGATCTGAACTATAGGACGGAGAGGATTGAGTTCGATGTTGCCAAGATCCCCTTGCCCTACAACGGGATCCTTGGCCACCCAGCGCTGGCCAAGTTCATGGCAGCATCACACTACGCCTACAACACCCTGAAGATGCCAGGACCTGTGACGATCATCACCATCCCCTTCGATAAGAAGGATGCGCTGATCTGCGCTGACCAACTGTACCAGCAAGCGGTTGCAGCAGCTGCTGCTACGAGTGCACTTGCTCCTGCCACTGGAGCCCCGGGAGGGAAGAAGAAGAAGACCGGCGAGACGTCGGGCACCCACTCCGGCAAGCGCACCTCTTCGGAGTGCTGTGCTCCCGTCGAGGACGTGCCAGAGAGCTCCACCAGAAAGAAGAAGACCGGTGAGACCTTAGACACCCACTCCGGCAAGCGCACCTCTTCGGAGTGTCGCGCTCCCGTCGAGGACATGCTGGAGAACTCCACTGGCAGAAACAAGAAGTCCCGGGCCACGCCGCCGGCAACCAAGAGGGTTTCCGTCAAGGAGGACGGCACAGGAGGGGCTTTCACCATAAGCTCCTCCCTTGACGACAAATAGGAAGACACGCTCGTCACCTTCCTGTGGGCGAATGTTGACATGTTTGCATGGCAAGCATTCGACATCCCCGGCGTTCCCAGGAAAGTGATTGAGCACAACCTTGCTGTCTGTCCTCATGCGCGGCCCGTCAAGCAGAAGGTCAGGAAGCAAGCTTTGGAACGGCAAGAGTTCGTCACAGAGGAGATCCGGAAATTTGAAGCTGCGGGTTTGGTAAGAGGAGTGCTCCATCCAACGTGGTTGGCCAATCCAGTGGTAGTGCGCAAGGCAAATGGGAAGTGGAGGCTGTGTATTTATTACACAGATATCAATAAAGCTTGTCCAGAGGACCCCTTCCCGTTGCCGTGCATCGACCAGATTGTTCACTCCACGGCTGGGTGTGACCTGCTGTCATTCCTCGATGCCTACTCCGGCTACCACCAGATCTTCATGGCAAGAGAAGACGAAGAGAAGACAACATTCATCACCCCATGTGGTATGTACTGTTTCGTAAGAATGCCTTTCGGGTTGAAGAGTGCTGGCTCGACGTTTGCAAGGGCGGTCCAGATTGGTTTTGAACCCCAGCTCCATAGAAATATGGAGGCTTATATGGATGATATAGTGGTCAAAACCAAGAATAGGGCAACCCTTATACCGGATTTACAAGAAACATTTGTCAACCTACACAGGATCAACCTCAAGCTGAACCCTGAGAAGTGCGTCTTCGGCGTCCCGTCCGGCAAGCTCCTAGGGTTCTTCGTGTCGAGCGTGGGATAGAAGCCAATCCGGAGAAGATCAAAGCTATTGAGCAGATTGAAGCACCCAAACGGGTCAAGGACGTGCGTCGGCTTGCTGGCTGCGTTGCCGCCATGAGCAGATTCATTTCCAAGTCTGCCGAGCGCGCACTCCCCTTCTTCAAGATTTTGAAAAAGGCAGGGCCGATGGAGTGGACGGCAAAAGCTGAAGCAGCGTTACAAGATCTGAAGAGGTATCTTTCCTCCACGCCAATACTAGTTGCGCCTAGGCCACAAGAACCGTTACTGCTATACTTAGCGGCGACGAACCAGGTGGTCAGCGCCGCACTAGTGGTGCAGAGAGAAATTGATGACAGGGTCATAACAGCGACAGAGCCTGGTGCCGCTGGCGCAGAGACGACACGGCCGGTTGAAGTGCAGCCAAGGAAGAAAATGATGTAGCACCCGGTCTACTTTGTTAGCTCCCTCTTGCAGGGGGCTAGATCAAGGTACTCCGGTGTGCAGAAATTGCTCTTCGGCCTTCTCATGACCTCGAGGAAGCTGCGTCACTACTTCCAGGCACACGAGATCACTGTCATCACTCGCCTCCCTCTACAACGGATATTGCACAACCCAGATGCAACGGGAAGGATTGTAGAGTGGGCACTGGAGCTGTTCAGCTTTGGCCTCAAGTTTGAATGTACCTCGACGATTCGGAGCCGAGTCCTGGCAGAGTTCGTCGCAGAATGGACCGCAACGCCTGATGAAGAAATCCAGGAAACTGCTCTTCCCGGCAAAGAGGCGAGTTGCAACTGGATCATGTACTTTGATGGAGCTTTCTCCTTGCAGGGCGCCGGGGCTAGCGTACTCCTGGTCGCGCCCACTGGAGAGCACCTCAAGTACATGGTCCAGATGCACTTCCCCAGGGAGGTATCAACGAACAACACTGCTGAGTACGAGGGGCTGCTTGCTGGTCTTAGGATCGCGGCAGACCTCGGAATCAAGAAGCTCATTGTCAGGGGCGAATCACAGCTTGTCGTCAAACAAGTCAACAAGGATTACTAGAGCCCATTGATGAAGGTCTACGTCGATGAAGTGAGAAAATTGGAAGAGCGCTTTGATGGTATACGGGCGAAGCACGTTCCCCGAGCAGAGAACGACATCGCCGATTACCTATCAAAGTGCGCTGCCCTCAAGCTACCTGTGGAACCAGGTACCTTTGTGCTTCAGCTTTCTCAGCCATCCGTTGATCCATCAACAGAGCAGAACAAGAAGAGGAAATCAGGGCCCGGCAAGTACTTTCCCGCCGAGCTCCTCGGAGCCGCCGACAAGGATGTTGCCGGAGACACTGAGCCCGCCACGGGACGGCTAGCTCCGGCGGAGCGTCAAGCTTTTTCCGTCGAGACAGCCGCTCCCTTGGCGGAAGAAATGCCTTTGGTCCTCGCCGTCGAGCCCCAGGCTCCAGCGTGGGCGCAGCATATCGTCCGGTTCCTCCAGACTGGGGAACTTCCTGAGGAGCAGGAAGAAGCGGAGAAAGTAGCCCGTCGGTCTGCCATGTACCAGTTCGTCGATGACATCCTGTACAGAAAGAGACCGAACGACGTGAAATTGAGGTGCATCCCTCGAGAGGAAGGACTGGAGCTGTTGGCAGAGATACATGGAGGTATATGTGGATCCCACATAGGGTCAAGAGCCCTTGCCGGCAAGGCATTCCGGCAAGGCTTCTTCTGGCTCACTGTCCGCCAGGATGCGACGGCACTGGTCACCAGGTGTGAAGCGTGCCAGTTCCATTCAAAGAAACTTCATCAACCAGCTCAAGCCTTTCAAACCATTCCTCTCTCCTGGCCCTTCTCGGTCTGGGGGCTCGACATACTGGGCCCTTTCCCCCGCGTCGTCGGGGGCTTTGAGTACTGTACGTTGCAATCGACAAGTTCACAAAGTGGCCAGAGGTGGAGGCAGTAAGGAAGGTCACATCTTAGTCAGCCATCAAGTTCTTCAAGGGACTAGTGTGCCGTTTTGGTGTGCCCAACAGGATCATCACCGACAACGGCACACAGTTTACAAGCCGCACCTTCATGCAATATACCCAAGACCTCGGCAGCAAAGTCTGTTTCGCTTTCGTTGCTCACCCCTGAAGCAATGGTCAAGCTGAGAGGGAAAATGCTGAAGTGCTGCAAGGATTAAGGACAAAGACCTTTGACAAGCTGCACAAGAGTGGGAGGCGCTGGATTGATGAATTGCCGGCGGTTCTTTGGTCGATCAGAACGACACCAAATCGAGCCACCGGCCAGACACCCTTCGCCCTGATATACGGGGCAGAAGCAGTTCTCCCCACTGAACTCATATACGGGTCACCTCGAGTGCTCGCTTAGGATGAGCTTGAGCAAGAGCACCTGCGGCAAGAGGACGCAACGCTCCTTGAGGAAGTTCGTCTTCGGGCGGCTATGAGAGCAGCGCGCTACCAGCAAGCCTTGTGCCGCTACCATAGCCGCAAGGTCCGTGCCCGAAGCTTTGAGGAAGGCGACCTTGTTCTCCGGCGCGTTCAATCGGCCAGGAATACGAACAAGTTGACGCCGAGGTGGGAAGGCCCTTATCGGGTAATACGAGTCACCAGGCCTGGCGCTGTCTGCCTGGAGACCGAGGATGCCGTTCCGGTGAGTAATTCGTTGAACATCGGGCATCTTCGCAAGTTTTACCCATAAGGCGCGGCTTGCCGGGCCCCCCGGCAAGCCACCCTTTTGTACAAGCCTTGCCGGCAAGGCATGTAACCCTTTGTACAAAGCCAGGCGCAGACCCTGAGCATAAATAAATGAAGCGTTGGCGCCCTAAGTTATAGCATGCATGCTGAGTCGAGTCTCGGTCTTGGTTAGGGTTGATAGTGCTTAGCGGCGGCTAACCCCTAGCTTAGAGGTCGAGTCTTTGTCTTTCCTCTATCTTCTTTGGTTCACAGGACGCGCAGACATCCTTGCCGGAGCCACTTGGGGGAAAGAAAGAGGAACAAACTAGCACCTAGGCCCCGGCGAGCCAGTGTTGCCGGGGGCTACAAGGGCAAAGATTCACCCACGGCAGATCAGGGTTGCCAGGAGCTGCAGCTTCAGATAAGTTCTTTATCCCTTATCATGCATTCCATTATGGACTGAGGTATGTGAAACCTCTTTCTTTTCCTTAAACTATCGTGCTCCCATAACTCTAGGCCCTAGGGCTCGTTCCTGGGACTAAGTTTGGTCAAAGTCGCGGCGGCGAAAGGATGAAACGAGGAGCCTGAGCCCACTTCATCCATGCCTCCGCCAAAGGCGTGAGAAAGGTCGAGCGAAGTAGGGAGACAGCATGGCCTATTGCCGAGTGAGAAAATGTTTATCTTAGAGATATCAGGGATTTATTCCCTGTTTTGGGTTTTACCTGCGAACAAATGACCCGGCAAACATTCCTTTTTCATTAAAAACATTCCATTCAGGTACAGTCCATAGGGAATGAAAAACATGAACAGGGAGATTACATGCTTTAAACTTAACAGTTGCCCAAAGGCTTACAAACTAAAAAGATATAAGATGCCCGTAATGCCTTTCTTGTCCCTCTCCTCAGGAGGTAGGTCAAGGAGGCGAGAAGGGCAAAAGGGGCGCCTAGGCCAGCTACGGGTGGCAGAAGATAACAAGAGAAAATCTCGGTGGCCGCCCAAGGGCTGGATGGTGATGACGGCGCCGGAGGCAGAGCTCGAAGA
This sequence comes from Secale cereale, assembly GCA_902687465.1. Taxonomy (NCBI): domain Eukaryota; kingdom Viridiplantae; phylum Streptophyta; class Magnoliopsida; order Poales; family Poaceae; genus Secale; species Secale cereale. The sequence continues at coordinate 892,161,089 of LR738710.1, forward strand.
CGAGGCGGCAGGACGTCAGTACGCGTCGAAGGCATCGGTGCCCGCGTACTCCGACATGACAACCTTGCCGCCCGCCTTCTTCCTCTTCCTCTTCCGCAGCCTCCCTACGCCAGCCGCCAAGGAGACGGCCCCGAGAAGTTCAAGCAGTCGGCGACGCGGATGATGGGGTCGCCGGTGCCACCGGGAGCGGCGCCCGACACCTAGTCGGACCCGTCATCCTGCCGTCCACCGCCCTTGTCGTCGCTGCCGCTGTCCTCCTCATCACCCTCGTTCGAGGAGGAATCTTCGTCATCGGAGGAGCTCTCCACGCAGCACCTCGCATGAGTCCCGAGGTGCCCGAAGACCTTGACGGAGAGATGGCCATCCTCCATCAACTTGAAATGGAGGGTGAGCCCATCCGTCAGGCTGTGGATGTGAGCGAACGTCTTCCATCCTTGACGAAGATACATCACATGAGGGGCAGGGAAGTTGACGCGGACCCGCGTGCCACTGATCCCGCAGCCCCTCATGTGCAGCCGCAGCGACTCTGGCGGATCCACCTCCATCTCCCGCGCAAATGGAGTCGGGAGACAAAGGCGACGGCGCGGCGGCCCCTGCATCCTAACGAAGAACTCGCAAGGGTCATCCCCAACATAGCCTTCCATTGGAGGAGGGGCTGCTGGCGGGGGCGAGGCCGGCGGGCTGCCCCGTCCTCCTCTTCCCCGAGCACCCCGGCCTCGCCCACGACCTCGCCCCCTCCCTCTTCCCCTCGTGGCTGGTTCAGCCACCGCAGGTGCAGGAGAAGGAGGGACGTGTTGTCGAGCAGCGACCCTCGCCGCCACCGTTGAAGAGCCGGAATTTCCTCTCTTCATGGCGAACAGAAGAGAGGAGCAGAAGCTGAAGGAGGAAGAAGATGGAGGAGTGCGGGGCGCCGTCCCTTCCCTGCCGCTCTTTATAAAGGGGCGAGGCTAGGGCTCGACCGCCCCGCTCGGCCAATCAAGACGCAGAAGGCGAGGGAGCCGAGACCGACCCGCCGCCCCAACCAGCGACGGCTCGGTTTCCCGCCTCCACCGTTCACCTCCTCAAGCGCATGGAGGGAACGTGGCGGACGTGCAGGGCCTAGGGGACGGGTGAGGTGACCTCTCCCCACCCCGTGATCGTGGGGAGTGGACGCCTTGACGACTGCGCCTCGGCCCCATCCAGTAAATGGGCCGCGCCTCCATGCCCCCCGTTTACGGGGAAGGCGCGAAGCCGCCTCCTTTCGCATTTATTGCGACGTGACGCATGCCTGTGGAAACCGCCCCACGCATGCCGCCCACGTCACGCATGCCCCTCCACCCCGCGCCCTGCACGCGGGTCATGGGAGGCGCAGCACGCGGAAAATCTTACCACGCTGAAAACCGCCCCGCCTGCCCGCGCACCATTCCGGACCTGGCCCAACAACGTGTCGTGCTTATGTGTGGCCCAGGCCCGGGGGCTCCTGTCGATGTACAAAAATAGGGGTACACTTTTTGTACCCCTATGACTGTGCACAGGCAGTCTGAGCCACTAGAACCACCACACCAAGCATGGCGAGGGAGGTGAGCCGGGGTAAGACCGAAGCTCGATGGAGACTGGAGCAACGCCAAGAACAAGACCACAAAGAGCAAAGGGACAAAGCGGCTTCCCCCAGCAAGATCCTTGCCGGGAGCCAGTTTCAGTAGCCCTGGCAAGACCCTTGCCGCGGCAGCTCGCCCCACGCCTACGGAGCGGATCACTGTCGGGGGAAACTGTCCTCCCACGAGCACCTATGGGACTGGGGCCCCTTCTACGTTGCGGTAAGGGAGCGGAGGGAGCACGGAGAGCAGATCGAGGAGAGCATGCGGGCAGTTTACCCAGGTTCGGGCTGCGCGGACGCGTAAAACCCTACTCCTGCCTTGATTGTATTGAGCTCGGGAGCTTGAAGAGCTACAGTACTAGCTACACCGAGCGAGAGAGTTGCTTAGGATTCGAACCCCCTCTACGTTATGCATGGGCCTCCTTTTATAGCTCAAGGGGTCACCGACAGGTGTCAACGTAGAGGAGGGTAAAAATGTAACTTTGGTGGTAGTTGTAACAGTGCGGGAATAGTGCGTGAACAGTGGTCTTCACCTAACCTTGACAGTGGGGGACAAGGGCATTACATGCCCGTCACCGTCGACCCCAAAAGCGTCCGTCCATGCTTCTCCATTCGACACGGCGGTAGCCTCGTCACCGTGGATTGCCACCGTGTGCCCCAGGCTGTACAGTCTTCCGCCACGCGTCCCTGGGAGGGCCCCAGGGCGACGCGTGGACAGATGAGCTGGAGCGCGGGCACACAGCATGAGTTTCCCCCGGCAAGCACCTTGCCGGGTCCGTGACCTTGCCAGGCCCGGAGGCTTGTTGCTCCCCGGGCCCTGCCCGGGCGCAGGATGCGCCGGGGCGTTTCTTGAGGTGCGCATTCCTTGGTCTTCCTGGCAAGCTCCTCTTGCCAGGGCCTTGCGCTAAAGTGACAGTCTTGAGCCTGGTACGGCCTTCCCGGCAAGCTCCTCTTGCCGGGGCCTTGATCTTCTGACTTGTATACTTTGTTCTTGAATGGCTTAATAAGGACCGGAAAGGTTCCCGGCACGCACGTGGTAAACCCTGCCGCGGGAAGCTGCTACTGCCCGTGCACAAGTTGGGGTACTAAGGTACCCCTACCTTAGTACACCGACAGGAGCCCCCGGGCCTGGGCCACACACGGTGCCGAGCGCTGTTGGGCTAGGCTCAAAACAGTGCACGGGCACGCGCGGCCCACGGCAAGCCGTATCCCCTTCCGCATCCGCCGCGCCCCTCCCTAACGGCACGCGTTGATTGCGGCGTCGTGGGAGAGATCGTGGCCTGTTGTTTAATGGGAATTGCGGAGCGTCCCCCACTTCCCCCCTTAAAAGCAGAGGAAGCAGGGGCAGTTTCCCTCCTTCGTCTTCATTGCGTCTTCAACCTCCAGAAGTCCTCCGCTGCCTCTTGCCTCCACCCCTCCTCCGCCGTTTTCCGCATCCGCGGTGCCGTCGGGCTCCTCGCCTCTTCCCTCGCCGCCTCCGCCATGGCTCCGAAGAGCGAGAAGGCGAAAGCGGACAAGGCCAAGAAGGAGAAATCCGAGCAGGCGGCGAAGCTTGCCGCCCTGTGGAAGAGGAATGTGGTCTTCGCGCCGAGGCTCAGCGCGAGGGAGCTGCGGAACAAGTACTATCTGTTCTGGTCCGGGGAGACCAAAGCTCATCCCCGCACCAGAGCCTTCCCCGCCGTCGCCAGAGATTTGTTTCCCGGCGGGTATTTCTTCTTTGCTGTTTTCTTCCACTGTGGATTGTGCCCTCCGTACTCGGAGTTTTTCTGTGACATTATGAATACATATGGCCTCCACCTCCTAGACTTTACCCCCAACGCCATCCTTACGATGGCGGTTTTCGCACATCCGTGCGAAAACTATGTTGGGATCCATCCAAACGTAGCACTCTTTCGCCATTTTTTTATGCCTAGAGTAGAGGCTGGCGCTCCCCTCTCCGACGACATCTCCTGGATCTTCCGGTTGAATAAGATGGACTCATACCTGAAGGGAGAACTCCGCGACAAGTGGGAAGAATGGCGTGCAGATTGGTGCTGGGTAGTGGAGGACAAGCCGGAGCCTTTCACTGCGCCGCGCACAACAGCCATAGTGCGCGGCAGGAACTGGAGCGAATTGGCCCCGGAGGACAACAAACTTAGCATCGCCCTTATCAGAATTATTCGTCTCCGGGCCGCCAATTTGACCATCGGAGAGGTTGGGGCAGATTTCCTCCGCCGCCGCATCGCCCCTCTACAAGAGAGGAAGAGGGCCGCATGGGAATTTGGCAATGCGGCGGATATCATGAGACTGCGCCCAGGATTGAACTTCAATTTCACTGCTCTGGAGCTGAAGGGGATGGTCCGAGAGCTCTTCAAGCATGACCCGGCCCATCCGGAGTGGTTCAGACCTGCCCGGGGAGTGGTGCCGCTGTGCAACAGCACCGCCTGCGATTCCTTGCGCGCGATGATGCCGGAGTGCGACTCCCATGGCCTCGTCCCCACCTGGATCGAGCCTCCGCCGGATACAGTGCTGAGCTTTTTCGACAATCTGGTTGAGACGCCCAAGAACTCCGAGGAGAACAGGGGCCTCACCCGGGCCATTACGGCTCGGGATATAGCTTATATTGCTTCCCGGATGGAAGAGGCCGCCGCAGCTGCGGCGGCAGGAGACTTTGGATACACGGTCGACGATGCAGAAGCCGCGAACGTGTTGAGCCAAGCAGAGGAGGTTGAAATCCTCAGGTTGCGCAAGCTTCCGCCCGAGGAGTTTGCCGGGGTTCCTTCCCTGAGGCTTTCCGGGATACCCGGGGTTGTGAGCGAGGCCGCCGCAGGAGGCGAGGTTACCGGAGGGAGCGGGGCCGCCGGAGGGAGCGGGACCGCCGGAGGGAGTGAGGCCGCCGGGCATGGCGCTGGGCCCAGCGAGCCTGCCGGGGAGGAGGAGGAGGACGTCGAGGCCGATGAAGACACCGGCGGATCTCTGGGACTTGACGACGACGCCTCCTCGTCCTCAGAGAACTCCCCGCCTCCGGCAAGTCCTACGCAACCACCGAGGAAACGCCTCCGCAAGGTGGCGACGGCGACGAGGACGCAGGCGCCTCGACAGCAGCCTGCTCGCCGGGCGACGCGCGCCAGCAGGACGAGCCAAGCCGCGACGGAGGCGCCCCGCGCACCATCGCCAAGTGGAGGGGGATCCTCCCGGAGCGAAGCGGCCGCTCCGCCTGCTCCTCGGGCCTCGGCGACAACGGAGGCTGGGTCTTCGCAGCCCCTAGCCCCGGAGACCGCCAAGCGCCCGAGGGAGCCTTCTCCCCCTGCTCCTCGCGCGGGAGCATCTCAGGTGGAGTTCGACTTCTCCGCCCTTAGCTCCGACGACGACGAGGAAGAGGAATAAGTACTTGCGACTTGTAACTTCTTCGATTTTGACTTGGTCTTTCTTGATGATTCTGACCTTGTTCTTGCTTTGCTTTCAGGACCCTGGCCCAGCGGACGGCGAAGAGGGCCAAGATCCCCGTGGTCGAGGTCGAAGACGACTCGCCCACCGCGGCGACCGGAGACGCGCCAGCGGCAAGCTTGCCGGATCAACCCGCTGCTCCGAGGAGCAGCCCCCAACGCAGCCCCTAGCGTAAGTCTGGTTTTTGTACTTCTTCTTGGCGGGCGCGCTTGAGGTTGCTGTCTGTATTGATATTCTGTTGTCTTGTTTGTCTTGTTTGTCTTGTGCAGAAGTGGAGCCGCAGCCGCAGGAGCGCCCGGAGACTGCCCCCGACACGCCACTTGCTCCACCCTCCCCGCCAAGGGTGAACTCCCCGGCGAGGGAGACCGCTCCGCCAAGGACGGGCACCCCGCCAAGGGCGGGCAGCCCGACAAGGGTGGCCACCCCGCCAAGGGAGGGCACGGGCGGCCCTCCGCCAACAGGGGCCACTGCTCCACCGCCAAGGGAGGACTCCCCGGCGAGGGAGCCTGTCGTCGACGAAGTCCGCGAAGGTGAGTCTTGTAGCTTTCTTCTTCTTGAACTTGTCTTTTTGGATATTTGCTTGATCTTTTCTTTTCTTTTTCTTCTGCTAGATCCTCCTGCGCCGGAGCAGATGGAGACTGAGGACACCGGCGAGGAGGGCGCGCAAGGCGACGGCGGCAACGCCACTGCCGCTGTGTAATGCCCAGGATGGGACTATACCTCCTACGTGTCGAGGCACGACTTAAAGGTATAAGCCCATCCTAGAATGATCTCAAGTTTGGTATCTTTGCACAACTCATGTAAAAGAGGGATTAAATTGCAAAAGGAGATAGTTGGCTTACACTCGCCACTTCACACAATACATTACATAAGCAATCATCGTTCAGAACATCACAACCCGGCTACGGGTGAAGATCCAAAAGAAAGATACCAAAACAACATAAAGCCACAGGTCAGGATCGAATCCTAGTAGAAACCACTACTGAACATCGAAACGTCTCAAGCAAACGGTCAAACTCTTCAACGAACTCCAAGTGAAGAACTTGGACCAGCTCCTGCATCTTTCCCGGCTGAACCTGCATCTGGTGTTGTAGTAACTGTGAGCCACGAGGACTCAGCAATCCCATAACCATGGGTAACAAGACTAGCAAAGCTTTATGGGTAGGAAGAGGTAAAGTGGTGAGGCTGCAGCAGCGACTAAGCATAATATGGTGGCTAACTTACGAGTACCAGAATAAGATGAGAAGCTACGCAAACGGTCGCAAAAGAGGTGATCGCTAAAGATCCTAACTACATACGGTCAAACATAACCCCACCGTGTTCTCTTCTCAAAGTGAAAAGAGACAGTCACGGTTACTCACACAGTTGTGTGTTTTACTTCGGATCATCTGTCAAGTTTTCTACAACCGGACATTAACAAATTCCAATCTGCCACATAACCGCGGGCACGGCTTTCGAAAGTTCATAACCCTGCAGGGGTGTTCCAACTTAGCCCATCACAAGCTCTCACGATTAGCTGAAGTGATAAATATAATATCATCACCCCTTATCTTAGGGAAAATCCGATCAGGCTCGGCATCCCGGTAGCACAAGTCATTTCGACAATGGTAAAACAAGTCCAGCAAGACCTCCCGGCGTGCCGACACCCTGATAGTAGCCGCGCGTATCTCGTCTCAGGCCACGTCCGGATGAGCAGTACGTACAGATACCGAAGACCCCAGCGAACTGGGTGGTATCCGCAAGTGGCTCTAGTTTGGGAGCAACACCATCAGCACTGGCCCCCCCTGCTATGTAGAATTAAGAATCCTCGGGGACGCGACCCCCTATGCAATTTTAATTATTTAAATAAGTTGTTATTATGGGCAATTAAAACCAATGTTGGGCCTTGCTGGAGGAGTTTTATTCAAAGTCGAACTGTCAAGGGGTCCCCATTACACCCATCGTGTTAGGAACGCAAAATCAAGGAACATAATGCCGGTTTATCGGCGCCTAAAGGTGGCATGAGTGGAACAAAACACCGAGCAAAAGGCCAAGCCTTCCACCCATGCCCAGTATATAAGGTGTGTTAATAATAATTATAGATATTGTGATATATCCAACAACAAGTTCCCACCTGGAACGGACTTCATCTTCACCTGCAACTAACAACGCTATAAGAAGGACTGAGCAAGCGAGGCTGAGCAAGCGGGTAACATAACCAAACAGTGGTTTGCTAGGAAGGTGTCAAGATTAGAGGTTTCATGGCAACAAGGAGAGGCTGACATAAAAGATGGGTATCGCGACATGTAACGATAGCATCAAGACAACTAAGCATGGCAATGGTAGTAAAGGTATCCAAGGGTATGATCATCTTGCCTGGGATTCCACAAGGGAGAAGAACGGAACCAAGAAGAAGACTGAGCAACAGTCGAGCGGATCCTCACAACTCCGGAACGAAACCGAAGCTAACAAGAGAAGCAAACCGGAAAGAAACAAACAACACGGTAAACACACAAGCATAAACATGGCATAAGATGCACAAACAAGTATGATGCATGTCCGGTTTAAATATGCATGGCATGGCAAAGTGCACAAACAACACTACAAGTTAAGTGGAGATCAATATGCAACGAGTTGCATATTGACAAAACACCACATTTAATTATTTAATTGACTCTCGTTTATTTACAAGACAAGGTTAAATGTTTTTAGCATGGCAAGAGGTGAAGCTTAATAAAACTACACTAACTAGGCAATTTAAATGAGGCCGGAATTAACAACAACATATCCGGAAAATCCCCATGAGCATGTTTAATAATTATAAGCAACAACAATTAAACATATCAATGTTGTTATCATGATGCGGATGACATGATCAAGTTATGCAAGTTTTATTAAAAGGTTGACAAGAGAGATATGAAGCTTTGTCACCGTGGTGGAATGAAAAGAGGGTGCCACGGCAACAATTCCGAAAATGATGCAACGGCATCATATCGGCTCCGGTAACTCGTTGAGAGTCCGGTGCAAAAGATAGAATCGACGTGAGCGAGACAAGCGAGATGATGGGGTGTTCCCGTTGCCGGGTTCCCACGGGTCGGCGACGAGGCAACCGAGGAACAAGACAAAAGCTCGGAACGGGCACGAAGCACACAAGGGAACATTTCATACAACACACAACAAGCATCACACGGGTCATCCACGGGGTCGTCTCGGGGTTATACCTTCGAAGCGTGCGTTTCGGGGCGGTTCGAGACGTAGAGGAAGGAGTCGTTCACGTCGGAGAGGAAGTAGCCGTTCCGTAGAGGGAAGTAGTCGTTCTCGCAACTCGTAGAGGAAGTAGTGGTTCACGTCATCGTGTCGTGGTACTTGGCGAATTCCTCGTTTCCGGGCGACGGTAGTGGTACTCGCGGTCGACGGTAGACGTTCACGTAGGCGTACATGGATGTAGTGGTACTTGGTGTTTCCGGGCGTCGGTAGTCGTACTTGTCATGGCGTCGGACGAGTACTCGTTCTTCCGAAGGTATTCGTGCACGTTCCTGGACATCCCAAGGCACAAGGCAACACACAAAAAAAAAACAGAACGGCAGCAAAGGCAGCAGCACGGCGAAAAGAACACAGCAGCAGCAGCTGTTTTGGCGCTGCAGAGGAGGGAACCGAGGAGCTGTGGTGCTGCACGGGACGAAGCGGTGCTGCGGGACGCGGTCATCCCCGGCGCTGCAGGGCGAGGCGAAGGGCCTCGGGCGCTGCTTGAGGATGGGCCGCACGGGGGAAGGTCGAGGCTGGAGGGGCGGCTCCATGGCGCGGGGCTGAAGAAGAGAGGCCGTCGGGGCCTTGGCGCCTGGGCTCGGGAGGCCCTCGCCGGCGCTGGGGAAGCCGAAGGGGGCAGACGCTCCTGGCCGGCATGGAGGGACGAGGCGCTGAGGCGGCCATGCGCGGAGAAGAGGACGGCGGCGGCTGCGGCCTGGACGGGCGCTTGGCGCGGGGCGCTCTGTGAAGAAGGGCGCGGCGAAGGCTTCTGGGCCGGGGCGCTCGGGGCCTGGGCGAGGCCTTGCGGCGGAGCAGTCGGGCCAGGGGGCGAGGTCGCCGGCCTGCGGGCGAGAGGAGCGCTCGGGCGCTCGCAGGAGTTGGCGCGGGAGGCTTTGGCCTTGGGACGCGGTGGCGGCTCGAGGAGCTGGGAGGGCGGCGCGGCCACCGGAGAAGGGAGGAAGGAGCTGCGGGGCTCGGGGGGAGAGGGAGGCTGGAGCTAAGGGAGGAGAACGAGGCTGGGGCTCGGGCTCGACGCTGAGGGAGACGAGGGGAAAACGGGGCCTGTCGGGGAGAGCGAGGTGGGATCGATAGGAACGGGAGGGTGGCGGCGCTCGGTGGGAGGAGGAGAGAGCGACCGCTAGGGGCTAGGGTTAGGGGGAGATCGGGCCGGACCTGGGAGCTGGCCGGCTGAGGTGAGGAGAGGCCTGGCCAGAGTGGCTGGTTGGGCCAAGAAGGGTGGCTGGCTGGGCTCCCAAGGGAGAAGGAGGTGAGGGATGCCCCCTTTTATCTCTTAACAAAAATAAAAGAGAGAGCAAAATAAAAAGAAGAGGCAGAGAACAGAAAATAAAAGATGGGACATTTTTATAAGGCTTTACGGGATATTACCAACCCCACAAAAATAGTTCCAACAAAAGGGAAGTGCAAAACTAAAAATTAATAGCTTGCCTCAAGGAGTTCAAAAGGAGTCTAGATTTTGGAGGAGCCTCGAAACAACGGAAAGAATTATAGGCAAGGTATAGAAGTCAAACTTGAAGTGAAATAAACATGGGGAATTAATGCAAGTGTGTTACGATGAATTCCAACGAATGGAATATTTATTAATATAGCTCCCTAAATATAATGAGAGACTTTTATATGTTATAAAGAGAAGTCACCTTCCCTCGATTTAAATGGACCGAAGGTCCACACGATTTATTTAGGTTGAGATGCAAAATAAAAATATGACATGAAGGCATGATGCAATGCAAAAATAAATAACACAAGCACAAAGAACACAAGGGGAAACCCCGGAACATCTGGAACTTCGGGAAGCTTCTGGAATCTTCTGGGACGTCGGTCTCGGGCGTCACAACTCTCCCACACTAACAGAGGATCTCGACCCGAGATCCTAGAGATATCACCGGGTAGAAACGGAAGAGGAAGAGGTTAAACAAAGTTGCTTCTTTGACAGACGAGTGAAACCAAGGAACCTTGAGAGGTTAAACAAGTTGAAAGAAAGAATGCAACGGAGATGAACGACGATGAAAACTCCGTTAGAAAAGAGGAACAAGGAACACAATGAAAACCTTGTAGGTTGAAAGACGTGAAACAAGAGCTTACGAGCCAAAATAATATGAAACCGCAATGGTATAGCCAAGGAATGAGAATGACCGAATTTGGACAGCACTCCGTCTGTAAATGGAAGGAAATGAACAAAAACTAGCAAAGTTGGGAAGATACTTGATGAAAACAACAACATATTGCCTCCGGAACAATGAAAGAATGGCACAAGGGGTAAGAAAAGATTCAGACAGCACTCCGGTTAAAAGACAAGCAAGGGAAGAATATGATCTCGGTAAAACGAGATGATGGTTAAAGAGAGCAATAACACAAGGCCTCCGGAATGAAAGAATAGAGAATAAAGTTCAATGAAAGAAATGAACGGAGAAGAAAAATGACAACTTCTCCCATGAATGAATATGAAAACATCCTTACGAAGAAGGGCTGAACGGAGTTGTTGGAAATTCAACAACGAAAGAATAAACTTGATGTGGGCTTATGGAAAACAACTCAAAATTAAGAGGTGACAACCAGCCACTAAATGAACGAATTGCTTGGATTGAGATCAACAAGGAGATGAAAAACTTATTCCACCGGAAGGATAAATGAAGAACTTGGAACATTTATAAGCACCATAATTAGCAACAATCCTTAGGGAAAGCTTTTAGGTGAAATACAACCCAAGATTAGTCCAACAAATAAATTAAAGGGTTGAAAAGATCTCCTGAACAAGGAAAATGATGGTTTTAAATATCTCATTCTTGAAAACTCGTGAATCATGAAACATGGAGGAAAATTATCAAGAATGACATAACACCATCTGAAAAGATAAGGTAGAAAGGATTGCAATTGGAAGCATGATGAAGAATGCTTGAGCTCGAACAAGCATCTTGATGAAGACTTCAAGGATTAATTAAAACATGATGTACCACCATGAAGAACTCCGGTAATGAACGCATTAGAAGTGAAAAATGAAAAGAATAAGATTCAAGGCCTGCGGTGAATTAGATGGAGCTTTGAAATGATAAAATAGAAATAACTTGAAGCTCCGGAAAACAAGATGAACAACTTAGAACCGAGAATATGATATGATGAACAAGCTCCAGACAAAAGAGTTAAAATACCCTGAAGGAATAAGAATAAGAATTATGTAATGCATCTCCTTCACCAATTTAAATTGATGACAACCAAAGGATTTGGCATACTACTTATTCTCGTTGGAAAGAATTAAAGAGGGATCTAGCACAAGCTTGGGTAATCTTCAACGAAGCACCGGTAGGATTGTGAAAAGAACAAATGAATTAAAACGATAACAACGGAAGAGAAAACTTGAATGAACCACCGTAAGAATATGGAGACGAACGAAGAGACATCAATGAAGAATATTTGGAGGACGAAGTTGAAAACTGAGAACGAAGAAATCTTCTGAAATGATGGCCTTCGGAGGAACACAAAGAAAAGAATTCATGAAGAATCTTGAGAGAACGGGCCAAGATTTAAGAGAAACACTTCTCCGGTCTCCAAATGTTGAGAATGAAGACGAGAAATGCCATGAAGAATTGTTGAGCACTCCGGAATGAAGAATTAAAAAGGTTGAAACAAAGATGAAAAGAATTGAAAACGATCTTGGAGAAGACATGTGACTGATGGAAATCATTCTTACGTCACACTTGAAAAGAATTTGAGTAAAACTCCAGAAAATTAGAAGAGTCAGGTAAGATCCTGGGAAAGACCTGTGGGTTAGGGCCCACTCAAAGAAAATCACCGTTGGAAAAGATTCTTAAGAGATATTGCACCGGTTGAATTAAAAAGGCTTGAATAAGATGACAATCTCAAAAATAATTTGAAAGGATTAAGAATGGAATCGCGGATCAACTGAGATATCTTCAGCACTCCGGATATGAATAGCAAGAGGAGAATGATTAATTGGAGCACCGGAATAAGAAAGCATTATGGAAAGAGGAAAAGGTTAAGATCAACACTGAAATCTTGAATTACAACCACCGGCAGAATTAGTTTACAAAAGAATGATGAACTTGATGCTCTTGAGCATCTTCACGATAAATCACCGGATACGAACATTGAAGGAAGAATGAAGAAATATCACATGAATAAAATGGATACTTCATCTGAGAATTTCTGGCTCCGAGAAGAAGAAGGGTGGGAGGGTGGGGAAAACAAAGACAACTTGGGATGAACAAAATGGACACCGGTTGAAAAGAATTAACATGAAGATCTTGATGGTCAAGAAGGACTAGCACTCCCATAGAAATATGAGAATACCGATTAAGAAAGGTATGGAATCAACATTTGACATCGAAGCAACTCGAATACCAGAATCAAAAGAAGAACACGGATAGATAAGTAACAGCCTAATCTTCACAATATCATTCGAACAGAGGATTGAACGAATGAATTCCGTAGTTACATCAACTAGTCGAGAAGCCACTTGGAAGAACAAAAAGATAAATAAAAAGGAACAAGGATCAGATAGAACAAATACAAGATAGAAGCTTTGTTCGACATCTTCGTGCTGAAAGCTCATGGAACGTGTTACAAAAGGGTTTTGCAATCCCCGGATCAGCATAGCCAAGGACCCTTTAAGATGCAACTCCCGATCAGAACAAGTCCATAAAACCACTTCACTCAATGTAGAACCCCAAACTTCATATCGAGCATCTGTTGGAAGAATGCCTAGAACTACTAGATGAACCCACCTATAGATTTCCGAAAGTTTCCAGTTATGCAATCAGGTGTTGGGGATACACGGGAAGCACCGCGCAATCAACTCTAACCTACATCCAGGTGTATCCATCCTTCAACACATAACCAGTCTTTCTCGGAAACTGTTTACCTCGGACCTTCGAAAAGCATCCACTATAACAAGCTATGGCAATACTCTCGAACTACCTCCCCAGTACTGGGTGATGTCGGGGTTATCTTGCCACTGGCCGTATAGGAGAGATTTTCGATGTCGGCCGTCTTAAGTATTTAGTACTGCCGCGATATGCTTGTGTCAATGATACCCCGAAGCTCAACTCCTCGGTAACAGGAGGCATCGAGAACAATATCCTTGTCACAAGAACATCGAAACAATCCCAGAATACTCGCGGGATCCTAAAAAAATTGGTGCAATTTTTGAAAGTAGAAGAGATAAGAGTAATCGTCAGGAGTCCTCACCAGAGAGAAAGGGGATGAGAAGCAAACAGAAATCCTACTGTCCGATATATATATATGACTCAAAATATTTTCAGTGTGTGCCTAGACTCAACCGTCAACGATTCGATCAATCAGTGGGGGCTTCTAGGTCGGAGAAGGCTCTGAATACCAACTTGTAATGCCCAGGATGGGACTATACCTCCTACGTGTCGAGGCACGACTTAAAGGTATAAGCCCATCCTAGAATGATCTCAAGTTTGGTATCTTTGCACAACTCATGTAAAAGAGGGATTAAATTGCAAAAGGAGATAGTTGGCTTACACTCGCCACTTCACACAATACATTACATAAGCAATCATCGTTCAAAACATCACAACCCGGCTACGGGTGAAGATCCAAAAGAAAGATACCAAAACAACATAAAGCCACAGGTCAGGATCGAATCCTAGTAGAAACCACTACTGAACATCGAAACGTCTCAAGCAAACGGTCAAACTCTTCAACGAACTCCAAGTGAAGAACTTGGACCAGCTCCTGCATCTTTCCCGGCTGAACCTGCATCTGGTGTTGTAGTAACTGTGAGCCACGAGGACTCAGCAATCCCATAACCATGGGTAACAAGACTAGCAAAGCTTTATGGGTAGGAAGAGGTAAAGTGGTGAGGCTGCAGCAGCGACTAAGCATAATATGGTGGCTAACTTACGAGTACCAGAATAAGATGAGAAGCTACGCAAACGGTCGCAAAAGAGGTGATCGCTAAAGATCCTAACTACATACGGTCAAACATAACCCCACCGTGTTCTCTTCTCAAAGTGAAAAGAGACAGTCACGGTTACTCACACAGTTGTGTGTTTTACTTCGGATCATCTGTCAAGTTTTCTACAACCGGACATTAACAAATTCCAATCTGCCACATAACCGCGGGCACGGCTTTCGAAAGTTCATAACCCTGCAGGGGTGTTCCAACTTAGCCCATCACAAGCTCTCACGATTAGCTGAAGTGATAAATATAATATCATCACCCCTTATCTTAGGGAAAATCCGATCAGGCTCGGCATCCCGGTAGCACAAGTCATTTCGACAATGGTAAAACAAGTCCAGCAAGACCTCCCGGCGTGCCGACACCCTGATAGTAGCCGCGCGTATCTCGTCTCAGGCCACGTCCGGATGAGTAGTACGTACAGATACCGAAGACCCCAGCGAACTGGGTGGTATCCGCAAGTGGCTCTAGTTTGGGACCAACACCATCAGCACTGGCCCCCCCCTGCTATGTAGAATTAAGAATCCTCGGGGACGCGACCCCCTATGCAATTTTAATTATTTAAATAAGTTGTTATTATGGGCAATTAAAACCAATGTTGGGCCTTGCTGGAGGAGTTTTATTCAAAGTCGAACTGTCAAGGGGTCCCCATTACACCCATCGTGTTAGGAACGCAAAATCAAGGAACATAATGCCGGTTTATCGGCGCCTAAAGGTGGCATGAGTGGAACAAAACACCGAGCAAAAGGCCAAGCCTTCCACCCATGCCCAGTATATAAGGTGTGTTAATAATAATTATAGATATTGTGATATATCCAACAACAAGTTCCCACCTGGAACGGACTTCATCTTCACCTGCAACTAACAACGCTATAAGAAGGACTGAGCAAGCGAGGCTGAGCAAGCGGGTAACATAGCCAAACAGTGGTTTGCTAGGAAGGTGTCAAGATTAGAGGTTTCATGGCAACAAGGAGAGGCTGACATAAAAGATGGGTATCGCGACATGTAACGATAGCATCAAGACAACTAAGCATGGCAATGGTAGTAAAGGTATCCAAGGGTATGATCATCTTGCCTGGGATTCCACAAGGGAGAAGAACGGAACCAAGAATAAGACGGAGCAACAGTCGAGCGGATCCTCACAACTCCGGAACGAAACCGAAGCTAACAAGAGAAGCAAACCGGAAAGAAACAAACAACACGGTAAACACACAAGCATAAACATGGCATAAGATGCACAAACAAGTATGATGCATGTCCGGTTTAAATATGCATGGCATGGCAAAGTGCACAAACAACACTACAAGTTAAGTGGAGATCAATATGCAACGAGTTGCATATTGACAAAACACCACATTTAATTATTTAATTGACTCTTGTTTATTTACAAGACAAGGTTAAATGTTTTTAGCATGGCAAGAGGTGAAGCTTAATAAAACTACACTAACTAGGCAATTTAAATGAGGCCGGAATTAACAACAACATATCCGGAAAATCCCCATGAGCATGTTTAATAATTATAAGCAACAACAATTAAACATATCAATGTTGTTATCATGATGCGGATGACATGATCAAGTTATGCAAGTTTTATTAAAAGGTTGACAAGAGAGATATGAAGCTTTGTCACCGTGGTGGAATGAAAAGAGGGTGCCACGGCAACAATTCCGAAAATGATGCAACGGCATCATATCGGCTCCGGTAACTCGTTGAGAGTCCGGTGCAAAAGATAGAATCGACGTGAGCGAGACAAGCGAGATGATGGGGTGTTCCCGTTGCCGGGTTCCCACGGGTCGGCGACGAGGCAACCGAGGAACAAGACAAAAGCTCGGAACGGGCATGAAGCACACAAGGGAACATTTCATACAACACACAACAAGCATCACACGGGTCATCCACGGGGTCGTCTCGGGGTTATACCTTCGAAGCGTGCGTTTCGGGGCGGTTCGAGACGTAGAGGAAGGAGTCGTTCACGTCGGAGAGGAAGTAGCCGTTCCGTAGAGGGAAGTAGTCGTTCTCGCAACTCGTAGAGGAAGTAGTGGTTCACGTCATCGTGTCGTGGTACTTGGCGAATTCCTCGTTTCCGGGCGACGGTAGTGGTACTCGCGGTCGACGGTAGACGTTCACGTAGGCGTACACGGATGTAGTGGTACTTGGTGTTTCCGGGCGTCGGTAGTCGTACTTGTCATGGCGTCGGACGAGTACTCGTTCTTCCGAAGGTATTCGTGCACGTTCCTGGACATCCCAAGGCACAAGGCAACACACAAAAAAAAAACAGAACGGCAGCAAAGGCAGCAGCACGGCGAAAAGAACACAGCAGCAGCAGCTGTTTTGGCGCTGCAGAGGAGGGAACCGAGGAGCTGCGGTGCTGCACGGGACGAAGCGGTGCTGCGGGACGCGGTCATCCCCGGCGCTGCAGGGCGAGGCGAAGGGCCTCGGGCGCTGCTTGAGGACGGGCCGCACGGGGGAAGGTCGAGGCTGGAGGGGCGGCTCCATGGCGCGGGGCTGAAGAAGAGAGGCCGTCGGGGCCTTGGCGCCTGGGCTCGGGAGGCCCTCGCCGGCGCTGGGGAAGCCGAAGGGGGCAGACGCTCCTGGCCGGCATGGAGGGACGAGGCGCTGAGGCGGCCATGCGCGGAGAAGAGGACGGCGGCGGCTGCGGCCTGGAGGGGCGCTCGGCGCGGGGCGCTCTTTGAAGAAGGGCGCGGCGAAGGCTTCTGGGCCGGGGCGCTCGGGGCCTGGGCGAGGCCTTGCGGCGGAGCAGTCGGGCCAGGGGGCGAGGTCGCCGGCCTGCGGGCGAGAGGAGCGCTCGGGCGCTCGCAGGAGTTGGCGCGGGAGGCTCTGGCCTTGGGACGCGGTGGCGGCTCGAGGAGCTGGGAGGGCGGCGCGGCCACCGGAGAAGGGAGGAAGGAGCTGCGGGGCTCGGGGGGAGAGGGAGGCTGGAGCTAAGGGAGGAGAACGAGGCTGGGGCTCGGGCTCGACGCTGAGGGAGACGAGGGAAAACGGGGCCTGTCGGGGAGAGCGAGGTGGGATCGATAGGAACGGGAGGGTGGCGGCGCTCGGTGGGAGGAGGAGAGAGCGACCGCTAGGGGCTAGGGTTAGGGGGGAGATCGGGCCGGACCTGGGAGCTGGCCGGCTGAGGTGAGGAGAGGCCTGGCCAGAGTGGCTGGTTGGGCCAAGAAGGGTGGCTGGCTGGGCTCCCAAGGGAGAAGGAGGTGAGGGATGCCCCCTTTTATCTCTTAACAAAAATAAAAGAGAGAGCAAAATAAAAAGAAGAGGCAGAGAACAGAAAATAAAAGATGGGACATTTTTATAAGGCTTTACGGGATATTACCAACCCCACAAAAATAGTTCCAACAAAAGGGAAGTGCAAAACTAAAAATTAATAGCTTGCCTCAAGGAGTTCAAAAGGAGTCTAGATTTTGGAGGAGCCTCGAAACAACGGAAAGAATTATAGGCAAGGTATAGAAGTCAAACTTGAAGTGAAATAAACATGGGGAATTAATGCAAGTGTGTTACGATGAATTCCAACGAAAGGAATATTTATTAATATAGCTCCCTAAATATAATGAGAGACTTTTATATGTTATAAAGAGAAGTCACCTTCCCTCGATTTAAATGGACCGAAGGTCCACACGATTTATTTAGGTTGAGATGCAAAATAAAAATATGACATGAAGGCATGATGCAATGCAAAAATAAATAACACAAGCACAAAGAACACAAGGGGAAACCCCGGAACATCTGGAACTTCGGGAAGCTTCTGGAATCTTCTGGGACGTCGGTCTCGGGCGTCACAACTCTCCCACACTAACAGAGGATCTTGACCCGAGATCCTAGAGATATCACCGGGTAGAAACGGAAGAGGAAGAGGTAAAACAAAGTTGCTTCTTTGACAGACGAGTGAAACCAAGGAACCTTGAGAGGTTAAACAAGTTGAAAGAAAGAATGCAACGGAGATGAACGACGATGAAAACTCCGTTAGAAAAGAGGAACAAGGAACACAATGAAAACCTTGTAGGTTGAAAGACATGAAACAAGAGCTTACGAGCCAAAATAATATGAAACCGCAATGGTATAGCCAAGGAATGAGAATGACCGAATTTGGATAGCACTCCGTCTGTAAATGGAAGGAAATGAACAAAAACTAGCAAAGTTGGGAAGATACTTGATGAAAACAACAACATATTGCCTCCGGAACAATGAAAGAATGGCACAAGGGGTAAGAAAAGATTCAGACATCACTCCGGTTAAAAGACAAGCAAGGGAAGAATATGATCTCGGTAAAACGAGATGATGGTTAAAGAGAGCAATAACACAAGGCCTCCGGAATGAAAGAATAGAGAATAAAGTTCAATGAAAGAAATGAACGGAGAAGAAAAATGACAACTTCTCCCATGAATGAATATGAAAACATCCTTACGAAGAAGGGCTGAACGGAGTTGTTGGAAATTCAACAACGAAAGAATAAACTTGATGTGGGCTTATGGAAAACATCTCAAAATTAAGAGGTGACAACCAGCCACTAACTGAACGAATTGCTTGGATTGAGATCAACAAGGAGATGAAAAACTTATTCCACCGGAAGGATAAATGAAGAACTTGGAACATTTATAAGCACCATAATTAGCAACAATCCTTAGGGAAAGCTTTTAGGTGAAATACAACCCAAGATTAGTCCAACAAATAAATTAAAGGGTTGAAAAGATCTCCTGAACAAGGAAAATGATGGTTTTAAATATCTCATTCTTGAAAACTCGTGAATCATGAAACATGGAGGAAAATTATCAAGAATGACATAACACCATCTGAAAAGATAAGGTAGAAAGGATTGCAATTGGAAGCATGATGAAGAATGCTTGAGCTCGAACAAGCATCTTGATGAAGACTTCAAGGATTAATTAAAACATGATGTACCACCATGAAGAACTCCGGTAATGAACGCATTAGAAGTGAAAAATGAAAAGAATAAGATTCAAGGCCTGCGGTGAATTAGATGGAGCTTTGAAATGATAAAATAGAAATAACTTGAAGCTCCGGAAAACAAGATGAACAACTTAGAACCGAGAATATGATATGATGAACAAGCTCCAGACAAAAGAATTAAAATACCCTGAAGGAATAAGAATAAGAATTATGTAATGCATCTCCTTCACCAATTTAAATTGATGACAACCAAAGGATTTGGCATACTACTTATTCTCGTTGGAAAGAATTAAAGAGGGATATAGCACAAGCTTGGGTAATCTTCAACGAAGCACCGGTAGGATTGTGAAAAGAACAAATGAATTAAAACGATAACAACGGAAGAGAAAACTTGAATGAACCACCGTAAGAATATGGAGACGAACGAAGAGACATCAATGAAGAATATTTGGAGGACGAAGTTGAAAACTGAGAACGAAGAAATCTTCTGAAATGATGGCCTTCGGAGGAACACAAAGAAAAGAATTCATGAAGAATCTTGAGAGAACGGGCCAAGATTTAAGAGAAACACTTCTCCGGTCTCCAAATGTTGAGAATGAAGACGAGAAATGCCATGAAGAATTGTTGAGCACTCCGGAATGAAGAATTAAAAAGGTTGAAACAAAGATGAAAAGAATTGAAAACGATCTTGGAGAAGACATGTGACTGATGGAAATCATTCTTACGTCACACTTGAAAAGAATTTGAGTAAAACTCCAGAAAATTAGAAGAGTCAGGTAAGATCCTGGGAAAGACCTGTGGGTTAGGGCCCACTCAAAGAAAATCACCGTTGGAAAAGATTCTTAAGAGATATTGCACCGGTTGAATTAAAAAGGCTTGAATAAGATGACAATCTCAAAAATAATTTGAAAGGATTAAGAATGGAATCGCGGATCAACTGAGATATCTTCAGCACTCCGGATATGAATAGCAAGAGGAGAATGATTAATTGGAGCACCGGAATAAGAAAGCATTATGGAAAGAGGAAAAGGTTAAGATCAACACTGAAATCTTGAATTACAACCACCGGCAGAATTAGTTTACAAAAGAATGATGAACTTGATGCTCTTGAGCATCTTCACGATAAATCACCGGATACGAACATTGAAGGAAGAATGAAGAAATATCACATGAATAAAATGGATACTTCATCTGAGAATTTCTGGCTCCGAGAAGAAGAAGGGTGGGAGGGTGGGGAAAACAAAGACAACTTGGGATGAACAAAATGGACACCGGTTGAAAAGAATTAACATGAAGATCTTGATGGTCAAGAAGGACTAGCACTCCCATAGAAATATGAGAATACCGATTAAGAAAGGTATGGAATCAACATTTGACATCGAAGCAACTCGAATACCAGAATCAAAAGAAGAACACGGATAGATAAGTAACAGCCTAATCTTCACAATATCATTCGAACAGAGGATTGAACGAATGAATTCCGTAGTTACATCAACTAGTCGAGAAGCCACTTGGAAGAACAAAAAGATAAATAAAAAGGAACAAGGATCAGATAGAACAAATACAAGATAGAAGCTTTGTTCGACATCTTCGTGCTGAAAGCTCATGGAACGTGTTACAAAAGGGTTTTGCAATCCCCGGATCAGCATAGCCAAGGACCCTTTAAGATGCAACTCCCGATCAGAACAAGTCCATAAAACCACTTCACTCAATGTAGAACCCCAAACTTCATATCGAGCATCTGTTGGAAGAATGCCTAGAACTACTAGATGAACCCACCTATAGATTTCCGAAAGTTTCCAGTTATGCAATCAGGTGTTGGGGATACACGGGAAGCACCGCGCAATCAACTCTAACCTACATCCAGGTGTATCCATCCTTCAACACATAACCAGTCTTTCTCGGAAACTGTTTACCTCGGACCTTCGAAAAGCATCCACTATAACAAGCTATGGCAATACTCTCGAACTACCTCCCCAGTACTGGGTGATGTCGGGGTTATCTTGCCACTGGCCGTATAGGAGAGATTTTCGATGTCGGCCGTCTTAAGTATTTAGTACTGCCGCGATATGCTTGTGTCAATGATACCCTGAAGCTCAACTCCTCGGTAACAGGAGGCATCGAGAACAATATCCTTGTCACAAGAACATCGAAACAATCCCAGAATACTCGCGGGATCCTAAAAAAAATTGGTGCAATTTTTGAAAGTAGAAGAGATAAGAGTAATCGTCAGGAGTCCTCACCAGAGAGAAAGGGGATGAGAAGCAAACAGAAATCCTACTCTCCGATATATATATATGACTCAAAATATTTTCAGTGTGTGCCTAGACTCAACCGTCAACGATTCGATCAATCAGTGGGGGCTTCTAGGTCGGAGAAGGCTCTGAATACCAACTTGTAATGCCCAGGATGGGACTATACCTCCTACGTGTCGAGGCACGACTTAAAGGTATAAGCCCATCCTAGAATGATCTCAAGTTTGGTATCTTTGCACAACTCATGTAAAAGAGGGATTAAATTGCAAAAGGAGATAGTTGGCTTACACTCGCCACTTCACACAATACATTACATAAGCAATCATCGTTCAAAACATCACAACCCGGCTACGGGTGAAGATCCAAAAGAAAGATACCAAAACAACATAAAGCCACAGGTCAGGATCGAATCCTAGTAGAAACCACTACTGAACATCGAAACGTCTCAAGCAAACGGTCAAACTCTTCAACGAACTCCAAGTGAAGAACTTGGACCAGCTCCTGCATCTTTCCCGGCTGAACCTGCATTTGGTGTTGTAGTAACTGTGAGCCACGAGGACTCAGCAATCCCATAACCATGGGTAACAAGACTAGCAAAGCTTTATGGGTAGGAAGAGGTAAAGTGGTGAGGCTGCAGCAGCGACTAAGCATAATATGGTGGCTAACTTACGAGTACCAGAATAAGATGAGAAGCTACGCAAACGGTCGCAAAAGAGGTGATCGCTAAAGATCCTAACTACATACGGTCAAACATAACCCCACCGTGTTCTCTTCTCAAAGTGAAAAGAGACAGTCACGGTTACTCACACAGTTGTGTGTTTTACTTCGGATCATCTGTCAAGTTTTCTACAACCGGACATTAACAAATTCCAATCTGCCACATAACCGCGGGCACGGCTTTCGAAAGTTCATAACCCTGCAGGGGTGTTCCAACTTAGCCCATCACAAGCTCTCACGATTAGCTGAAGTGATAAATATAATATCATCACCCCTTATCTTAGGGAAAATCCGATCAGGTTCGGCATCCCGGTAGCATAAGTCATTTCGACAATGGTAAAACAAGTCCAGCAAGACCTCCCGGCGTGCCGACACCCTGATAGTAGCCGCGCGTATCTCGTCTCAGGCCACGTCCGGATGAGCAGTACGTACAGATACCGAAGACCCCAGCGAACTGGGTGGTATCCGCAAGTGGCTCTAGTTTGGGACCAACACCATCAGCACTGGCCCCCCCTGCTATGTAGAATTAAGAATCCTCGGGGACGCGACCCCCTATGCAATTTTAATTATTTAAATAAGTTGTTATTATGGGCAATTAAAACCAATGTTGGGCCTTGCTGGAGGAGTTTTATTCAAAGTCGAACTGTCAAGGGGTCCCCATTACACCCATCGTGTTAGGAACGCAAAATCAAGGAACATAATGCCGGTTTATCGGCGCCTAAAGGTGGCATGAGTGGAACAAAACACCGAGCAAAAGGCCAAGCCTTCCACCCATGCCCAGTATATAAGGTGTGTTAATAATAATTATAGATATTGTGATATATCCAACAACAAGTTCCCACCTGGAACGGACTTCATCTTCACCTGCAACTAACAACGCTATAAGAAGGACTGAGCAAGCGAGGCTGAGCAAGCGGGTAACATAGCCAAACAGTGGTTTGCTAGGAAGGTGTCAAGATTAGAGGTTTCATGGCAACAAGGAGAGGCTGACATAAAAGATGGGTATCGGGACATGTAACGATAGCATCAAGACAACTAAGCATGGCAATGGTAGTAAAGGTATCCAAGGGTATGATCATCTTGCCTGGGATTCCACAAGGGAGAAGAACGGAACCAAGAATAAGACGGAGCAACAGTCGAGCGGATCCTCACAACTCCGGAACGAAACCGAAGCTAACAAGAGAAGCAAACCGGAAAGAAACAAACAACACGGTAAACACACAAGCATAAACATGGCATAAGATGCACAAACAAGTATGATGCATGTCCGGTTTAAATATGCATGGCATGGCAAAGTGCACAAACAACACTACAAGTTAAGTGGAGATCAATATGCAACGAGTTGCATATTGACAAAACACCACATTTAATTATTTAATTGACTCTTGTTTATTTACAAGACAAGGTTAAATGTTTTTAGCATGGCAAGAGGTGAAGCTTAATAAAACTACACTAACTAGGCAATTTAAATGAGGCCGGAATTAACAACAACATATCCGGAAAATCCCCATGAGCATGTTTAATAATTATAAGCAACAACAATTAAACATATCAATGTTGTTATCATGATGCGGCTGACATGATCAAGTTATGCAAGTTTTATTAAAAGGTTGACAAGAGAGATATGAAGCTTTGTCACCGTGGTGGAATGAAAAGAGGGTGCCACGGCAACAATTCCGAAAATGATGCAACGGCATCATATCGGCTCCGGTAACTCGTTGAGAGTCCGGTGCAAAAGATAGAATCGACGTGAGCGAGACAAGCGAGATGATGGGGTGTTCCCGTTGCCGGGTTCCGACGGGTCGGCGACGAGGCAACCGAGGAACAAGACAAAAGCTCGGAACGGGCATGAAGCACACAAGGGAACATTTCATACAACACACAACAAGCATCACACGGGTCATCCACGGGGTCGTCTCGGGGTTATACCTTCGAAGCGTGCGTTTCGGGGCGGTTCGAGACGTAGAGGAAGGAGTCGTTCACGTCGGAGAGGAAGTAGCCGTTCCGTAGAGGGAAGTAGTCGTTCTCGCAACTCGTAGAGGAAGTAGTGGTTCACGTCATCGTGTCGTGGTACTTGGCGAATTCCTCGTTTCCGGGCGACGGTAGTGGTACTCGCGGTCGACGGTAGACGTTCACGTAGGCGTACACGGATGTAGTGGTACTTGGTGTTTCCGGGCGTCGGTAGTCGTACTTGTCATGGCGTCGGACGAGTACTCGTTCTTCCGAAGGTATTCGTGCACGTTCCTGGACATCCCAAGGCACAAGGCAACACACAAAAAAAACAGAACGGCAGCAAAGGCAGCAGCACGGCGAAAAGAACACAGCAGCAGCAGCTGTTTTGGCGCTGCAGAGGAGGGAACCGAGGAGCTGCGGTGCTGCACGGGACGAAGCGGTGCTGCGGGACGCGGTCATCCCCGGCGCTGCAGGGCGAGGCGAAGGGCCTCGGGCGCTGCTTGAGGACGGGCCGCACGGGGGAAGGTCGAGGCTGGAGGGGCGGCTCCATGGCGCGGGGCTGAAGAAGAGAGGCCGTCGGGGCCTTGGCGCCTGGGCTCGGGAGGCCCTCGCCGGCGCTGGGGAAGCCGAAGGGGGCAGACGCTCCTGGCCGGCATGGAGGGACGAGGTGCTGAGGCGGCCATTCGCGGAGAAGAGGACGGCGGCGGCTGCGGCCTGGAGGGGCGCTCGGTGCGGGGCGCTCTTTGAAGAAGGGCGCGGCGAATGCTTCTGGGCCGGGGCGCTCGGGGCCTGGGCGAGGCCTTGCGGCGGAGCAGTCGGGCCAGGGGGCGAGGTCGCCGGCCTGCGGGCGAGAGGAGCGCTCGGGCGCTCGCAGGAGTTGGCGCGGGAGGCTCTGGCCTTGGGACGCGGTGGCGGCTCGAGGAGCTGGGAGGGCGGCGCGGCCACCGGAGAAGGGAGGAAGGAGCTGCGGGGCTCGGGGGGAGAGGGAGGCTGGAGCTAAGGGAGGAGAACGAGGCTGGGGCTCGGGCTCGACGCTGAGGGAGACGAGGGGAAAACGGGGCCTGTCGGGGAGAGCGAGGTGGGATCGATAGGAACGGGAGGGTGGCGGCGCTCGGTGGGAGGAGGAGAGAGCGACCGCTAGGGGCTAGGGTTAGGGGGGAGATCGGGCCGGACCTGGGAGCTGGCCGGCTGAGGTGAGGAGAGGCCTGGCCAGAGTGGCTGGTTGGGCCAAGAAGGGTGGCTGGCTGGGCTCCCAAGGGAGAAGGAGGTGAGGGATGCCCCCTTTTATCTCTTAACAAAAATAAAAGAGAGAGCAAAATAAAAAGAAGAGGCACCGAACAGAAAATAAAAGATGGGACATTTTTATAAGGCTTTACGGGATATTACCAACCCCACAAAAATAGTTCCAACAAAAGGGAAGTGCAAAACTAAAAATTAATAGCTTGCCTCAAGGAGTTCAAAAGGAGTCTAGATTTTGGAGGAGCCTCGAAACAACGGAAAGAATTATAGGCAAGGTATAGAAGTCAAACTTGAAGTGAAATAAACATGGGGAATTAATGCAAGTGTGTTACGATGAATTCCAACGAATGGAATATTTATTAATATAGCTCCCTAAATATAATGAGAGACTTTTATATGTTATAAAGAGAAGTCACCTTCCCTCGATTTAAATGGACCGAAGGTCCACACGATTTATTTAGGTTGAGATGCAAAATAAAAATATGACATGAAGGCATGATGCAATGCAAAAATAAATAACACAAGCACAAAGAACACAAGGGGAAACCCCGGAACATCTGGAACTTCGGGAAGCTTCTGGAATCTTCTGGGAAGTCGGTCTCGGGCGTCACAACTCTCCAACACTAACAGAGGATCTCGACCCGAGATCCTAGAGATATCACCGGGTAGAAACGGAAGAGGAAGAGGTAAAACGAAGTTGCTTCTTTGACAGACGAGTGAAACCAAGGAACCTTGAGAGGTTAAACAAGTTGAAAGAAAGAATGCAACGGAGATGAACGACGATGAAAACTCCGTTAGAAAAGAGGAACAAGGAACACAATGAAAACCTTGTAGGTTGAAAGACATGAAACAAGAGCTTACGAGCCAAAATAATATGAAACCGCAATGGTATAGCCAAGGAATGAGAATGACCGAATTTGGACAGCACTCCGTCTGTAAATGGAAGGAAATGAACAAAAACTAGCAAAGTTGGGAAGATACTTGATGAAAACAACAACATATTGCCTCCAGAACAATGAAAGAATGGCACAAGGGGTAAGAAAAGATTCAGACAGCACTCCGGTTAAAAGACAAGCAAGGGAACAATATGATCTCGGTAAAACGAGATGATGGTTAAAGAGAGCAATAACACAAGGCCTCCGGAATGAAAGAATAGAGAATAAAGTTCAATGAAAGAAATGAACGGAGAAGAAAAATGACAACTTCTCCCATGAATGAATATGAAAACATCCTTACGAAGAAGGGCTGAACGGAGTTGTTGGAAATTCAACAACGAAAGAATAAACTTGATGTGGGCTTATGGAAAACATCTCAAAATTAAGAGGTGACAACCAGCCACTAACTGAACGAATTGCTTGGATTGAGATCAACAAGGAGATGAAAAACTTATTCCACCGGAAGGATAAATGAAGAACTTGGAACATTTATAAGCACCATAATTAGCAACAATCCTTAGGGAAAGCTTTTAGGTGAAATACAACCCAAGATTAGTCCAACAAATAAATTAAAGGGTTGAAAAGATCTCCTGAACAAGGAAAATGATGGTTTTAAATATCTCATTCTTGAAAACTCGTGAATCATGAAACATGGAGGAAAATTATCAAGAATGACATAACACCATCTGAAAAGATAAGGTAGAAAGGATTGCAATTGGAAGCATGATGAAGAATGCTTGAGCTCGAACAAGCATCTTGATGAAGACTTCAAGGATTAATTAAAACATGATGTACCACCATGAAGAACTCCGGTAATGAACGCATTAGAAGTGAAAAATGAAAAGAATAAGATTCAAGGCCTGCGGTGAATTAGATGGAGCTTTGAAATGATAAAATAGAAATAACTTGAAGCTCCGGAAAACAAGATGAACAACTTAGAACCGAGAATATGATATGATGAACAAGCTCCAGACAAAAGAATTAAAATACCCTGAAGGAATAAGAATAAGAATTATGTAATGCATCTCCTTCACCAATTTAAATTGATGACAACCAAAGGATTTGGCATACTACTTATTCTCGTTGGAAAGAATTAAAGAGGGATATAGCACAAGCTTGGGTAATCTTCAACGAAGCACCGGTAGGATTGTGAAAAGAACAAATGAATTAAAACGATAACAACGGAAGAGAAAACTAGAATGAACCACCGTAAGAATATGGAGACGAACGAAGAGACATCAATGAAGAATATTTGGAGGACGAAGTTGAAAACTGAGAACGAAGAAATCTTCTGAAATGATGGCCTTCGGAGGAACACAAAGAAAAGAATTCATGAAGAATCTTGAGAGAACGGGCCAAGATTTAAGAGAAACACTTCTCCGGTCTCCAAATGTTGAGAATGAAGACGAGAAATGCCATGAAGAATTGTTGAGCACTCCGGAATGAAGAATTAAAAAGGTTGAAACAAAGATGAAAAGAATTGAAAACGATCTTGGAGAAGACATGTGACTGATGGAAATCATTCTTACGTCACACTTGAAAAGAATTTGAGTAAAACTCCAGAAAATTAGAAGAGTCAGGTAAGATCCTGGGAAAGACCTGTGGGTTAGGGCCCACTCAAAGAAAATCACCGTTGGAAAAGATTCTTAAGAGATATTGCACCGGTTGAATTAAAAAGGCTTGAATAAGATGACAATCTCAAAAATAATTTGAAAGGATTAAGAATGGAATCGCGGATCAACTGAGATATCTTCAGCACTCCGGATATGAATAGCAAGAGGAGAATGATTAATTGGAGCACCGGAATAAGAAAGCATTATGGAAAGAGGAAAAGGTTAAGATCAACACTGAAATCTTGAATTACAACCACCGACAGAATTAGTTTACAAAAGAATGATGAACTTGATGCTCTTGAGCATCTTCACGATAAATCACCGGATACGAACATTGAAGGAAGAATGAAGAAATATCACATGAATAAAATGGATACTTCATCTGAGAATTTCTGGCTCCGAGAAGAAGAAGGGTGGGAGGGTGGGGAAAACAAAGACAACTTGGGATGAACAAAATGGACACCGGTTGAAAAGAATTAACATGAAGATCTTGATGGTCAAGAAGGACTAGCACTCCCATAGAAATATGAGAATACCGATTAAGAAAGGTATGGAATCAACATTTGACATCGAAGCAACTCGAATACCAGAATCAAAAGAAGAACACGGATAGATAAGTAACAGCCTAATCTTCACAATATCATTCGAACAGAGGATTGAACGAATGAATTCCGTAGTTACATCAACTAGTCGAGAAGCCACTTGGAAGAACAAAAAGATAAATAAAAAGGAACAAGGATCAGATAGAACAAATACAAGATAGAAGCTTTGTTCGACATCTTCGTGCTGAAAGCTCATGGAACGTGTTACAAAAGGGTTTTGCAATCCCCGGATCAGCATAGCCAAGGACCCTTTAAGATGCAACTCCCGATCAGAACAAGTCCATAAAACCACTTCACTCAATGTAGAACCCCAAACTTCATATCGAGCATCTGTTGGAAGAATGCCTAGAACTACTAGATGAACCCACCTATAGATTTCCGAAAGTTTCCAGTTATGCAATCAGGTGTTGGGGATACACGGGAAGCACCGCGCAATCAACTCTAACCTACATCCAGGTGTATCCATCCTTCAACACATAACCAGTCTTTCTCGGAAACTGTTTACCTCGGACCTTCGAAAAGCATCCACTATAACAAGCTATGGCAATACTCTCGAACTACCTCCCCAGTACTGGGTGATGTCGGGGTTATCTTGCCACTGGCCGTATAGGAGAGATTTTCGATGTCGGCCGTCTTAAGTATTTAGTACTGCCGCGATATGCTTGTGTCAATGATACCCTGAAGCTCAACTCCTCGGTAACAGGAGGCATCGAGAACAATATCCTTGTCACAAGAACATCGAAACAATCCCAGAATACTCGCGGGATCCTAAAAAAAATTGGTGCAATTTTTGAAAGTAGAAGAGATAAGAGTAATCGTCAGGAGTCCTCACCAGAGAGAAAGGGGATGAGAAGCAA
This sequence comes from Secale cereale, assembly GCA_902687465.1. Lineage (NCBI taxonomy): Eukaryota > Viridiplantae > Streptophyta > Magnoliopsida > Poales > Poaceae > Secale > Secale cereale. The sequence goes on from LR738710.1 coordinate 892,190,369, forward strand.
ACAGAAATCCTACTCTCCGATATATATATATGACTCAAAATATTTTCAGTGTGTGCCTAGACTCAACCGTCAACGATTCGATCAATCAGTGGGGGCTTCTAGGTCGGAGAAGGCTCTGAATACCAACTTGTAATGCCCAGGATGGGACTATACCTCCTACGTGTCGAGGCACGACTTAAAGGTATAAGCCCATCCTAGAATGATCTCAAGTTTGGTATCTTTGCACAACTCATGTAAAAGAGGGATTAAATTGCAAAAGGAGATAGTTGGCTTACACTCGCCACTTCACACAATACATTACATAAGCAATCATCGTTCAAAACATCACAACCCGGCTACGGGTGAAGATCCAAAAGAAAGATACCAAAACAACATAAAGCCACATGTCAGGATCGAATCCTAGTAGAAACCACTACTGAACATCGAAACGTCTCAAGCAAACGGTCAAACTCTTCAACAAACTCCAAGTGAAGAACTTGGACCAGCTCCTGCATCTTTCCCGGCTGAACCTGCATCTGGTGTTGTAGTAACTGTGAGCCACGAGGACTCAGCAATCCCATAACCATGGGTAACAAGACTAGCAAAGCTTTATGGGTAGGAAGAGGTAAAGTGGTGAGGCTGCAGCAGCGACTAAGCATAATATGGTGGCTAACTTACGAGTACCAGAATAAGATGAGAAGCTACGCAAACGGTCGCAAAAGAGGTGATCGCTAAAGATCCTAACTACATACGGTCAAACATAACCCCACCGTGTTCTCTTCTCAAAGTGAAAAGAGACAGTCACGGTTACTCACACAGTTGTGTGTTTTACTTCGGATCATCTGTCAAGTTTTCTACAACCGGACATTAACAAATTCCAATCTGCCACATAACCGCGGGCACGGCTTTCGAAAGTTCATAACCCTGCAGGGGTGTTCCAACTTAGCCCATCACAAGCTCTCACGATTAGCTGAAGTGATAAATATAATATCATCACCCCTTATCTTAGGGAAAATCCGATCAGGCTCGGCATCCCGGTAGCACAAGTCATTTCGACAATGGTAAAACAAGTCCAGCAAGACCTCCCGGCGTGCCGACACCCTGATAGTAGCCGCGCGTATCTCGTCTCAGGCCACGTCCGGATGAGTAGTACGTACAGATACCGAAGACCCCAGCGAACTGGGTGGTATCCGCAAGTGGCTCTAGTTTGGGACCAACACCATCAGCACTGGCCCCCCCCTGCTATGTAGAATTAAGAATCCTCGGGGACGCGACCCCCTATGCAATTTTAATTATTTAAATAAGTTGTTATTATGGGCAATTAAAACCAATGTTGGGCCTTGCTGGAGGAGTTTTATTCAAAGTCGAACTGTCAAGGGGTCCCCATTACACCCATCGTGTTAGGAACGCAAAATCAAGGAACATAATGCCGGTTTATCGGCGCCTAAAGGTGGCATGAGTGGAACAAAACACCGAGCAAAAGGCCAAGCCTTCCACCCATGCCCAGTATATAAGGTGTGTTAATAATAATTATAGATATTGTGATATATCCAACAACAAGTTCCCACCTGGAACGGACTTCATCTTCACCTGCAACTAACAACGCTATAAGAAGGACTGAGCAAGCGAGGCTGAGCAAGCGGGTAACATAGCCAAACAGTGGTTTGCTAGGAAGGTGTCAAGATTAGAGGTTTCATGGCAACAAGGAGAGGCTGACATAAAAGATGGGTATCGCGACATGTAACGATAGCATCAAGACAACTAAGCATGGCAATGGTAGTAAAGGTATCCAAGGGTATGATCATCTTGCCTGGGATTCCACAAGGGAGAAGAACGGAACCAAGAATAAGACGGAGCAACAGTCGAGCGGATCCTCACAACTCCGGAACGAAACCGAAGCTAACAAGAGAAGCAAACCGGAAAGAAACAAACAACACGGTAAACACACAAGCATAAACATGGCATAAGATGCACAAACAAGTATGATGCATGTCCGGTTTAAATATGCATGGCATGGCAAAGTGCACAAACAACACTACAAGTTAAGTGGAGATCAATATGCAACGAGTTGCATATTGACAAAACACCACATTTAATTATTTAATTGACTCTTGTTTATTTACAAGACAAGGTTAAATGTTTTTAGCATGGCAAGAGGTGAAGCTTAATAAAACTACACTAACTAGGCAATTTAAATGAGGCCGGAATTAACAACAACATATCCGGAAAATCCCCATGAGCATGTTTAATAATTATAAGCAACAACAATTAAACATATCAATGTTGTTATCATGATGCGGATGACATGATCAAGTTATGCAAGTTTTATTAAAAGGTTGACAAGAGAGATATGAAGCTTTGTCACCGTGGTGGAATGAAAAGAGGGTGCCACGGCAACAATTCCGAAAATGATGCAACGGCATCATATCGGCTCCGGTAACTCGTTGAGAGTCCGGTGCAAAAGATAGAATCGACGTGAGCGAGACAAGCGAGATGATGGGGTGTTCCCGTTGCCGGGTTCCCACGGGTCGGCGACGAGGCAACCGAGGAACAAGACAAAAGCTCAGAACGGGCACGAAGCACACAAGGGAACATTTCATACAACACACAACAAGCATCACACGGGTCATCCACGGGGTCGTCTCGGGGTTATACCTTCGAAGCGTGCGTTTCGGGGCGGTTCGAGACGTAGAGGAAGGAGTCGTTCACGTCGGAGAGGAAGTAGCCGTTCCGTAGAGGGAAGTAGTCGTTCTCGCAACTCGTAGAGGAAGTAGTGGTTCACGTCATCGTGTCGTGGTACTTGGCGAATTCCTCGTTTCCGGGCGACGGTAGTGGTACTCGCGGTCGACGGTAGACGTTCACGTAGGCGTACACGGATGTAGTGGTACTTGGTGTTTCCGGGCGTCGGTAGTCGTACTTGTCATGGCGTCGGACGAGTACTCGTTCTTCCGAAGGTATTCGTGCACGTTCCTGGACATCCCAAGGCACAAGGCAACACACAAAAAAAAACAGAACGGCAGCAAAGGCAGCAGCACGGCGAAAAGAACACAGCAGCAGCAGCTGTTTTGGCGCTGCAGAGGAGGGAACCGAGGAGCTGCGGTGCTGCACGGGACGAAGCGGTGCTGCGGGACGCGGTCATCCCCGGCGCTGCAGGGCGAGGCGAAGGGCCTCGGGCGCTGCTTGAGGACGGGCCGCACGGGGGAAGGTCGAGGCTGGAGGGGCGGCTCAATGGCGCGGGGCTGAAGAAGAGAGGCCGTCGGGGCCTTGGCGCCTGGGCTCGGGAGGCCCTCGCCGGCGCTGGGGAAGCCGAAGGGGGCAGACGCTCCTGGCCGGCATGGAGGGACGAGGCGCTGAGGCGGCCATGCGCGGAGAAGAGGACGGCGGCGGCTGCGGCCTGGAGGGGCGCTCGGCGCGGGGCGCTCTGTGAAGAAGGGCGCGGCGAAGGCTTCTGGGCCGGGGCGCTCGGGGCCTGGGCGAGGCCTTGCGGCGGAGCAGTCGGGCCAGGGGGCGAGGTCGCCGGCCTGCGGGCGAGAGGAGCGCTCGGGCGCTCGCAGGAGTTGGCGCGGGAGGCTCTGGCCTTGGGACGCGGTGGCGGCTCGAGGAGCTGGGAGGGCGGCGCGGCCACCGGAGAAGGGAGGAAGGAGCTGCGGGGCTCGGGGGGAGAGGGAGGCTGGAGCTAAGGGAGGAGAACGAGGCTGGGGCTCGGGCTCGACGCTGAGGGAGACGAGGGGAAAACGGGGCCTGTCAGGGAGAGCGAGGTGGGATCGATAGGAACGGGAGGGTGGCGGCGCTCGGTGGGAGGAGGAGAGAGCGACCGCTAGGGGCTAGGGTTAGGGGGGAGATCGGGCCGGGCCTGGGAGCTGGCCGGCTGAGGTGTGGAGAGGCCTGGCCAGAGTGGCTGGTTGGGCCAAGAAGGGTGGCTGGCTGGGCTCCCAAGGGAGAAGGAGGTGAGGGATGCCCCCTTTTATCTCTTTACAAAAATAAAAGAGAGAGCAAAATAAAAAGAAGAGGCAGAGAACAGAAAATAAAAGATGGGAAATTTTTATAAGGCTTTACGGGATATTACCAACCCCACAAAAATAGTTCCAACAAAAGGGAAGTGCAAAACTAAAAATTAATAGCTTGCCTCAAGGAGTTCAAAAGGAGTCTAGATTTTGGAGGAGCCTCGAAACAACGGAAAGAATTATAGGCAAGGTATAGAAGTCAAACTTGAAGTGAAATAAACATGGGGAATTAATGCAAGTGTGTTACGATGAATTCCAACGAATGGAATATTTATTAATATAGCTCCCTAAATATAATGAGAGACTTTTATATGTTATAAAGAGAAGTCACCTTCCCTCGATTTAAATGGACCGAAGGTCCACACGATTTATTTAGGTTGAGATGCAAAATAAAAATATGACATGAAGGCATGATGCAATGCAAAAATAAATAACACAAGCACAAAGAACACAAGGGGAAACCCCGGAACATCTGGAACTTCGGGAAGCTTCTGGAATCTTCTGGGACGTCGGTCTCGGGCGTCACACGCTGAGGGCATGGCAGGAGCTGACGAGCCTGCCGCTGAGGAGATCGCCCCGACCGCAGACGCCGCGGCCGGGGAGGGGGACGGCGACCACACTGCTGGCCCGGAGGCAGCAGGAGCGTCAAGTGCTGCACCGGCCGCCGACCCCTCCGCCGCCAAGGAGCAGCTAGGCGTTTATCTTGAGGCCCCCAACGGAGTCTTCATACAAGTCCCGTGGGGGTCTTCGTCGCGAGCCCCCGTGGAGGGAGAGACCTACGATGGAGAGGTCCTCGCCTCCGCGGGGGTTGAAGGTTGTTGAAGCGCCTGGCGGGAGCGACGAGCCCGAAGAGGAGAAGCTACTTTGCCGGCTCCTGGCCCTTTACCGGGCCAGGCAGGCGAAACTGGACTCCCGGGAAGCTCTTGCCACCAAGGCTGGAGTTGACTTGGAGAAGCGGGCCGCGGAGCTCCGCGCCGCCAACCAGGCCGCCCTCCGCAACTTGGCGGAGGAGCGGGAAGAGCTTGCCGGGGAGCAGCAAGCCTTCCTCCTGGAGAAGGCGGAGGCGGAAGAGCAACAGCGGCTGGCCGCCGAGGAACTGTCTCGTCGGGAGGGGGCGCTCAACCAGCGGAAGGTTGAGCTCGACGCCCACGACGACAAACTCACAGTCCGGGAGCAGGCCCTGAAGGAGGCAAAGGAAGCCGCAGCTGCCGCGGAAACCGCCAAGAGGGACCTGGAGCTCAAGGTGGATCAGCTGGAGCGGTACTTGAAGGCAAGTGAGGAGAGAGTCACCGCACTCAATGTGGAGCGGGAGAAGGACGCCCACACCAACTCCGACTTGCAGGTACGACTCTCCAAGAAGGGCGACGAGCTCACTACCGCTAAAGATTCAATCGCTGACTTGGAGTTGAAGGTCTCCACTTTAACTGATTCGCTCGACGCTGCCCGGGACCGCGAAACGAAGCTGAAGGACGAGCTCCGCAAGGAACGAGGCCTAGTGGAGAGCGCCGCCACTTCAGCGAACAACTTCAGCCGGGCGGTGGAGCAATGGACTGACGATCTGGTCGCTTCTGCTGCCAATATTGACAAGGAGTTGATGGCGCTGAGGGTGGAGCACCTTGTGTACTCTCCGGACGAGAATCTCCCTCACAGCGCCAAGTTAAGTCTCTTCTTCAGGGGAATCGTGCCGGCGCTTGCACGACTGCAGGAGAAGCTCCCCGCGCAGTTGGCCGACGAGTCGCGTCAGCTCTGCGCGGGTACCTTGGAGCGCGTCTTGACGAAGATCATCTACCGCAACCCTGGCATCAATCTCGTGAATGTCCTCCGCAGCTTGCCGGCGATGCGGATCAGGAAGCATTGAAGGCGCAGGTCGCCCACATCGTCGCCAAGGTGAACAAGATCTCGAGGCGTGAAGGCGACCGCGTAGATTAGGCTCCTTTCTTTCAGTTTCCCTTGCCGCTGCAAGGCATGTTATTGGACAAGAATCTATTAGTTATTGCGACAAGTTATCTCTGTAATATATTATCTTATTTCTGAGCAATTGACGCATTGTTATCTCCCTTGCTTTTGGTCCTCCACTTTGTATGCTTTTTGCCCTACGCTTTTAGGGGACTTGCCGGCAAGGGGCCCTCGCCGCGAGCGCTGAGTGCTGGACTCTTAGCAGCCTGCTGGCAAAGGCCTTACCGGCAAGTAACCTTGCCACGGCTAGTCGCAGCGCACTTAGCTTGCTGAGCGAACTCGAAAACGAAGTAAGGGAGCGACACTTGTCGCAGCTCACTTAAGTCGTTGAGCGTACTCGAAAACAAAGTAAGGTTGCGGCTAGCCACGGGTAGGTTCCTCCGCGCACAGGTTTTCCATACAAAGTGTGGTTGTTCAAGGAAGATAACTAAAATTTAAAAATTTGAACTGCTCAAATTCCGGTAACTTAGCTTTCGTATATTGCTTGTCAAGGCTTCTCTTTCTTGAACAGCACTTGGTTACTCCTTCTGCTTAAGAGAGGAAGAAAAAGAGGAGGAAAAACAAGTATATAGCCTCACGGCTTGCTAGTGCTTACCGGGGATGTGCGTTGCACAAGATGCCAAACAATGCATGCAAATAACAAAGAAAGGCATGGAAATGGCAAATAGTGCGAAGCACAAAAACTTTACTGATGCACGGGATCTGCGCCCGGCTTTGTACAAAGGTTTACATGCAACAGCGGCAAGACTTGTACAAAAGGTGGTTGCCGGAACGGATCACGGCAACCTCGCCTTATGGGTGAAACTTGCGAAGATGCTCTATGTTCCAGGAGTTGCTCACCGGTAAGTCTTCTTCGGTCTCAAGGCGGACAGCGCCGGGCCTTGTGACTGTCTCACCCGATAAGGGCCTTCCCACTTCGGCGTCAACTTGTTGGAATTCTTGGCGGACTGAACACGCCGAAGAACAAGGTCGCCTTCCTCGAGACTCCTGGCCCTGACCTTGCGGCTATGATAGCGACACAAGGCTTGCTGGTATCGAGCAGCTCGTACAGCAGCCTGGAGATGTTCCTCCTCGAGGAGCAATGCATCATCTTGTCGCAGTTGCTCTTGCTCGAGCTCATCATAAGCGAGCACCCGAGGAGATCCGTATACGAGTTCCGTGGGGAGAACTGCCTCTGCTCCATAGACAAGAGCAAAGGGTGTCTGTCCGGTGGCTCGACTTGGTGTCGTCCTGATTGACCAAAGAGCCGCCGGTAGCTCCTCTATCCAGTTTCTTCCGCACTTGCGCAGCTTGTCGAAGGTTCTTGTCTTGAGTCCGCGCATCACTTCAGCATTGGCCCTCTCCGCTTGACCATTGCTCCTCGGGTGAGCAACAGAAGCGAAACAGACCTTGGCGCCAAGGTCTTGGACGTACTGCATGAAGGTGCGACTTGTAAATTGTGTACCGTTGTCGGTGATGATCCTGTTAGGGATTCCGAAACGGCAAACAATTGACCTGAAGAACCTGACCGCTGACTGTGCTGTCACCTTTCTCACTGGTTCCACTTCCGGCCACTTTGTGAACTTGTCGATCGCAACGTACAAGTACTCAAAGCCCCCGACTGCGCGGGGAAAGGGGCTGAGGATATCGAGCCCCCAGACCGAGAAGGGCCAGGACAAAGGGATTGTCTGGAGAGCTTGAGCTGGCTGGTGAATTTGCTTGGCGTGGAACTGGCACGCCTCACACTTGGTTACTTGTGCAGTTGCATCTTGGAGGGCTTCTGGCCGGAAGAACCCTTGCTGGAATGCCTTCCCGGCAAGAGCCCTTGCGCCAATGTGGTGACCACATATGCCTCCATGTATCTCTGCCAACAGCTTCTGTCCATCTTCTCTAGAAATGCACTTCAACCTGACACCATTGAGTCTCCTTCTGTACAGTTCGTTGTCAACGAACTGGTACATACTTGACTGCATGGTTATCTTCTCTATCTCTTCTGGGTCGTCGGGAAGTTCTCCAGTTTGCAGAAAACGAACGATCTGCTGTGCCCATGCTGGAGCCCGAGGCTCAACAGCAAGGACTAAAGGCATGAGGGCTGCTGCGGGAACCTCAGCTTCTACGGCAAGAACCTGCGGTTCTGACGGAGCTGATGGTTCCCCGGCAAGCCTGCTGGGGCGAGGCTTGTCGGGAACACTTGCTTCAACTGTACAGATCCTCGGATCCACAGGAGCAAACTGTTCCTCAGCATTTTGGTTGTTGATCTTGGGGACCTTGGCGGCGGCTTCTGGGAGATCCGCCGGCAAGTAGTCGCCGGAGACCAACTTTCTCTTCTTACTTTGCCCAACTGATGGTGTACCGGATGGTTGAGTTAGCTTGAGCAGGAAGGTCCCTGGTTCCACAGGTAACATCATTGCAGCACACTTTGAAAGGCCATCTGCAATATCATTCTGTGCTCTTGGAACGTGCTCCATTTGCAAACCTTCAAAGTGTTCTTCAAGCTTCCTCACTTCATCAACATAGGCTTCCATCAAAGGGCTCTGGTAACTCTTGTTAACTTGTCGGACCACCAACTGAGAATCTCCCCGCACAATCAACTTCTTGATCCCAAGTTCGGCCGCAATCCTGAGGCCGGCAAGCAACCCCTCATACTCAACAGTATTGTTTGTCGCTTGTTCCTTGGGAAAATGCATCTGGACAACATACTTGAGGTGCTCTCCGGTGGGCGCTATGAGTACCACGCCGGCACCGGCGCCTTGCAGCGAGAAGGCACAATCGAAGTACATTACCCATTCACTGCTCGCTTCTTGTACGGGGACGCTTGTCTCTGGAACTTCTTCATCTGGCGTTGGGGTCCATTCAGCTATGAATTCTGCCAAAGCTCTGCTCTGTATAGTTGAAGTACTCTCAAACTTGAGACCAAAGCTTGACAGCTCCAGTGCCCACTCAACGATCCTGCCTGTTGCTTCTGGATTTTGCAATATCCTCTTCAACGGAAAGCGAGTGACCACTGTTATCTCGTGTGCCTGGAAGTAATGGCGCAGCTTTCTCGAGGCCATGAGGAGGCCGAAAAGCAACTTCTGCACCCCAGAGTATCTTGATCTAGCCCCCTGCAAGAGGGAACTTACAAAATACACTGGGCGCTGCACCATCTTCTTTCGCACTTCTCCTTGTTCCTGCGCAGACTTGTCCTTGTCGAGGCCAGAGCTTGTCGGGGAAGCCCCCTGCTTGTCGCTGGATTCGCTTGCCGGTGGTGTAGACTCCTCATCCACCTCCCTCTCCGCTAATAACGCAGCACTAACCACTTGATTGGTTGCTGCTAGGTACAGCAGCAACTTCTCTTGTGGCCTAGGTGCGACAAGTATTGGAGTGGAGGATAGGTATCCTTTCAAGTCTTGCAGCGCTGCCTCCGCTTCCGGAGTCCACTTCATGGGACCTGCCTTCTTCAAGATTTTGAAGAAAGGCAGGGCGCGTTCTGCAGACTTTGAAATGAACCTACTGAGGGCAGCCACACAACCAGCAAGTCTCCTTACGTCCTTGACGTGCTTCGGGGCTTCGATCTGCTCGATAGCTTTTATCTTGTCGGGATTGGCTTCAATCCCCCTCTGGGACACAAAGAACCCGAGAAGCTTGCCGGAGGGGACTCCGAAGACGCACTTCTCGGGGTTCAACTTGAGCTGGATCTTGCGCAGATTCTCAAAAGTTTCTTCTAAGTCTTGTATCAGGGTATCTTTGCTCTTGCTCTTGACCACTATGTCATCCATGTAAGCTTCTACATTTCTGTGGATCTGTGGCTCAAAAGCAGTGTGCACCACCCTTGCAAATGTTGAGCCTGCATTCTTCAATCCAAAGGGCATGCGTATGAAGCAGTATGTGCCGCATGGAGTAATGAATGCAGTCTTCTCTTCATCTTCCTTGGCCATAAAAATCTGGTGGTATCCTGAATATGCATCAAGGAAGGAAAGCAGCTCGCATCCGGCGGTGGAGTCAACAATCTGGTCAATACGCGGCAAGGGAAATGGATCCTTGGGACATGCTTTATTCACATCAGTGAAGTCTATACAAAGTCTCCACTTCCCATTGGCCTTGCGTACGACAACTGGATTGGCCAACCACGTAGGATGGATCACGCCTCTAACCAGGCATGCTGCTTCTAGCTTCTTTATCTCTTCGGCGATGAATTCTTGGCGCTCCACGGCTTGCTTCCTGACCTTCTGCTTGACGGGCCGCGCATGAGGACAAACAGCAAGCTTGTGCTCAATTACCTTCCTGGGAACGCCGGGGATGTCAGATGGTTGCCATGCAAACACATCGACATTCGCCCGCAGGAAGGTAACGAGCGCACTTTCCTATTTGTTGTCGAGCGTAGCACTGATGGTGAAGGTACCACCAGTGCCGTCCTCCTTGGCAGACACCTTCTTGGTTGCCGGTGGAGCGGCCATCCCCTTCTTGCACTTGCGGTGGAGCTCGATGGTGCGTCCTCGACGGCAGTGCAGCACTCCGAAGAGGTGCGTTTGCCGGAGTGGGCCCCAGAGCACTTGCCGGACTTGGTCTTGGTCTTCTTCCCCCCGGGAGCTTCAGCGGCAAGTGTGTTGCTCTCCGCTGCGGCTGCTGCATCCCGGTATATCTTGTCGGCGCAGATAAGCGCGTCCTTCTTGTCGCCAGGGACAGAGATGACGCTTATCGGCCCCGGCATCTTGAGTACGTTGTAGGCAAAGTGGGAAGCTGCCATGAACTTGGCGAGGGCAGGACGTCCAAGTATCCCATTGTATGGCAATGGGATATCGGCAACATCGAAGGTTATCCTCTCCATCCTGAAGTTAAGTTCCCCGCCAAATGTCACTGGCAGTGTAATCTTCCCCTTCGGCTTGCTCCTTCCCGGGTTTATTCCTTGGAACGACCCGGTCTCTTCGAGCTCGCCGTCTGGGATTTGAAGTTTCTTGATCACAGCAGAGGAGATCAAGTTCAGGCCGGCCCCGCCGTCAACCAACATTTTGGTGACCTTGAGGTTGCGGATAGTTGGTGAGACCAACATCGACAAGCACCCGACCGCCGTGGTGCGGTCAGGGTGATCCTCAAGATCAAAAATGATGGGCGTGCTAGACCACTTCAGCAGTCTGCGTGACTCAACGGGCGGCTCAGCTGCGTTTACTTCCCGCACCCACTGCTTGAGTTGGCGGTGGGAAGTATGCAGAGAGGCGCCTCCGTCGACACACAGAACTTCTGTGGCCTTCTGGAACTCCTGCTCGCTGTTATCACCTTCCTCCATGTCGTCGTCGTCGTCTTCTTCCTCATCCTTGTCGCGGCCCCGGGGAGGTCGATCTCCTTGCCGCTGCTTGGCCTTGCCGCGGCGTCCTCCCCGGCCATTGAATGGACGCTTCTTGCTTGGCTCTCCTCCGCCACCTTGGGCCTTCTCCTTGTCGCGACGCTCGTACTCAGCCTTCTCTGTTCTACGAGGTACTCGACTCGCTTGCAGTTCGAAAGGTCATGGCCCTTGGTGCGGTGGATCTTGCAGTATTGCTTGTCGGAGCCGTCCTGCTTGTCGGCTGCCGCTACAGGGGCAGGCTCCTTGCCGGAGCCGCCAGCCTGTGCCTTCTTGGCGGGAGCCTCCTTGCCGGACTGCTCGACGACCAGCACTTCCTTGCTTTTCTTTCTTCTGTTGTTCCGCCGCCGGCTCTTCTTTGCCGGGGCGGCGTCCTCGCTGTCTCTTCCTCCTGCGCCAGTATCCTCTCCGGGGAGTTTCCTCCCCTCTTCGGTGCGCGCGCACTTGTCAGCCAGAGCGTAGAGCTCGCTGACATCCCGTATCTTGGTCATGGCCATCTCTTCCCTCATGCGGCGGTTACGCACGTTCTGGTGGAACGCGCTGATAACCGCGGCAGGGTGGACGTCGGGAATGTTGTGTTGCACGCGGCTGAACCTCTGGATGTACTTGCACAGGGATTCTCCTTCCTTCTGGGCCAAGATGTGGAGATCGCTCTCCTGGCCGTGGGGTTTGTGGCCGCCCGTGAAGGCGCCAACAAATTGGTGGCACAGATCTGCCCACGAAGAAATGGAGCCTTCCGGCAAGTGCATAAGCCAAGAACGGACATTCGGCTTAAGCACTAGCGGGAAGTAATTGGCTAGTATCTTCTCGTCGCGTCCCCCGGCAGCCTGCACCGCGATGGTGTAGATGCTGAGGAACTCCGAGGGGTGCGTCTTGCCGTCGTACTTCTCGGGTACGTCGGGCTTGAAGTTTTTCATGCTGGGCCACTAGACGCGCCGCAGCTCACGGGTGAACGCAGGGCAACCTGCCGCGTATGGCAAGTCGCCTGGTTCACCGGGCGCGTACGCGTCGACAGCGGTCCCAGCGCGTTGGTCCGATTGTCGCCGGGTTTCTCGTCGGCGCTCGATGCGCGTCCGAGCGTCATCTTGCCGCCGATCGTCGAGGACTTGGCGCTGGTCCCGACGAGCCCGCGGATCCGACGATGCCGTGGAGTCGTCGTCGACGTTAATCCGGCGGGGTGGCATCTTCTGCTTCCGCGGCGGGGAGTGCACGGTAGTTGCACCCCCTGCGGTCTTGTCGCCGTCGGCCTTCGCCTGGTCGACTTGCCGTGGCCACGATGTAGCCGGCTGCTGCGGCGTGTCGCTGTTTGCGAAGGCGATGAGGCTCTGAATCGTCGCCCTCCAGTCTTCGGCCTTGTCCGCCGCTGGAGGGAAGTCGAGGAGCAGTTGCGCTCTTGCTACCGCTTCTGCTGGGGAAGAGGGGAGCGGCAGCGAGCGGTGCGAGGAGCGAGATATGCTCAGACTTCTAACAGGGTTAGAAGGAACAGTCTCTCGCCCCGGCGACCGCGCCTTGCTCGTGCCAGGACGATGGCCTTGAGCGTCCCGCGATCCTCCGGTTTGTCCTTGGCCCAGCAAGCGGATGGTACCTCCTGTACCACGGCGCTGCTGGCCTGTCGTCTGCTGAGATGGACGTGGTGCGTCTACGGACACCGAGGTTTTGGAATTCGCTCGGTCGTCCGTCTTGTCCTTGGATTTGGTGGCGCCGTGAGTTTCCTCGCCGGCGACCACCCTTCCGCCGGCGTCTCCTCCACCAACCGTTGGTTCTGGTGGCGGTGGAACAGACGCAGACGGGCCTCCGACCTCCGAAGCCTTCTTCTTCGATGCCATGTTGTTGCTGATGAAGTTGATGAAGCTGGAGAAGTTGATGAAGAATGCGCCCGCGTGAGCGCCAGATCAGGTTCGCACAACCTCGACGCTCCCCTACCTGGCGCGCCAAAGATGTCGGGGGAAACTGTCCTCCCACGAGCACCTATGGGACCGGAGCCCCTTCTACGTTGCGGTAAGGGAGCGGAGGGAGCACGGAGAGCAGATCGAGGAGAGCACGCGGGCAGTTTACCCAGGTTCGGGCCGCGCGAACGCGTAAAACCCTACTCCTGCCTTGGTTGTATTGAGCTCGGGAGCTTGAAGAGCTACAGTACTAGCTACACCGAGCGAGAGAGTTGCTTAGGATTCGAACCCCCTCTACGTTATGCATGGGCCTCCTTTTATAGCTCAAGGGGTCACCGACAGGTGTCAACGTAGAGGAGGGTAAAAATGTAACTTTGGTGGTAGTTGTAACAGTGCGGGAATAGTGCGTGAACAGTGGTCTTCACCTAACCTTGACAGTGGGGGACAAGGGCATTAAATGCCCGTCACCGTCGACCCCAAAAGTGTCCGTCCATGCTTCTCCATTCGACACGGCGGTAGCCTTGTCACCGTGGATTGCCACCGTGTGCCCCAGGCTGCACAGCCTTCCGCCACGCGTCCCTGGGAGGGCCCCAGGGCGACGCGTGGACAGATGAGCTGGAGCGCGGGCACACAGCATGAGTTTCCCCCGGCAAGCACCTTGCCGGGGCCGTGACCTTGCCGGGCCCGGAGGCTTGTTGCTCCCCGGGCCCTGCCCGGGCGCAGGATGCGCCGGGGCGTTTCTTGAGGTGCGCATTCCTTGGTCTTCCTGGCAAGCTCCTCTTGCCAGGGCCTTACGCTAAAGTGACAGTCTTGAGCCTGGTACGGCCTTCCCGGCAAGCTCCTCTTGCCGGGGCCTTGATCTTCTGACTTGTATACTTTGTTCTTGAATGGCTTAATAAGGACCGGAAAGGTTCCCAGCACGCACGTGGTAAACCCTGCCGCGGGAAGCTGCTACTGCCCGTGCACAAGTTGGGGTACTAAGGTACCCCTACCTTAGTACACCGACAATCACCCTTGAGTCCACTGCCCCCATGGGGCAAGGATTCGGGAGATATCCCCGTGGTGGCATGCAGATCTTTGTGAAGACATTCAAGGACAGATACACACATTAAGAGGACGACGACCCTTGGCGGGATCCCAACCAAAGAGGATCACAACGCCTCCGGCAAGCACCTTGCCGGGGATGACAGCAGGCGCCGCGGCAAGAACCTTGCCGGGGCCTCGGCAAGGCCCTTGCCGAGGATACCCGCAGGGCCACCGTCAGGCCCGAACCAACTGAGTTTCCACCGCCCATGCAGCTGCCGACCCAACCAGCTAGGTAGGCTCCTGCGTGGCAACATGCAGATCTTCGTGGAGGCCCGTCATTGCGCCCCCTTAGCTGCCTGCCTGCCTACATGGCGCCTCAGGCACCGCTAGTCAGGGCGCGTGTCAACACGATGAGGAGCGGCGACGGACAAGACAGACGTCTCCCCTCGTCCCCGATAAAGCAAGGACACCTAAGCAAAGCGCATTAAATGCGCCTTGTCCTGTAATGCGAGGGATAACCTCGCATCACTGTCCCCTTTCCACCTCCTGTGTGCCACAGTGGCAACCCCTTTTTCCTATAAAAAGATGCCCGAGGCGACCAGGAGAAGGATTGGGCTTTTTAGAACTCTCCACGACTCTTTTGGAGCTCCTCACTAGCTGAAGAACACATACATATAATCCAACATAGCAGGAGTAGCGTTTTACGCATCTTTGCGGCCCGAACCTGGGTAAAGGAACCGTGTGCTAACTATTAGATCCGCTCTTCTCTCAACCCCGCGCCCCGCAACCGTAGTAGGGATTCTTGTGATGCCATAGGTGTCGATCCAAATACCCCAACAAGGAGCTTTAGAATTTCCTTCCTTACCACTTCTTTCATCTTAGGATTTAACCGTCGCTGATGATCGATAACTGGTTTAGCATTTTCTTCCTATTTTATCTTGTGTTGGCATATAGTGGGACTAATGCCTTTAAGATCATCCAAAGTATATCCAATAGCAGCTTGGTGCTTCTTCAGAGTTTTCAATAATATTTCTTCCTCATGCTCCGAAAGGTTGGCACTAATAATAACAGGATATATCTTCTTTTCATCAAGATAAACATACTTAAGATTATCAGGTAAAGGTTTAAGTTCAAACACGGGATCACCCTTGGGTGGAGGTGGATCCCCTAGGATTTCAACAGGCAAGTTGTTTTCCAATACGGGTCCCTGTGTAAGGAATATTTCATCTATTTCCCTTCTCTCATTCATATGCATGTCATTTTCATGGTCTAACAAGTATTGTTCTAAAGGATCATTAGGTGGCCCGACAATAGAAGCAAGACCAATAAGTTCATCCTTACTGGATGGTGCCTTTTCAAGGGGTTGTCTACGGAATTTAGCAAAGTTAAAATCATGAGACATATCCCCTAATCCAACAGTGACAGTGTCTTTCACATAGTCTATCTTGGCATTCACGGTATTCAAGAAGAGTCTACCAAATATAATGGGACATAAAGCATCTTGCGGGGCACTAAGAACAAGAAAATCAGCAGGGTATTTAACCTTCCCACACAAGACTTCAATATCTCTAACAATCCCAACTGGTGAAATAGTATCTCTATTAGCCAGCTTAATGGTAACATCAATCCCTTCTAACTCAACAGGTGCAATATCATGCATAATTTCGTTATACAGATCAAAAGGGATAATGCTCGCACTAGCACCTACATCACATAAACCATGATAGCAATGATCTCCTATCTTAACAGAGATAACGAGCAAGCCTATGATAGGTTTATGTTTATTCCTAGCATTGGGTTTGGCTATTCCAGCAGACTCTTCTTGGAGATAAATAACATGTCCATCTAAATCTTCTACCAAGAGATCTATAACCATAGCAACACTAGGTTCAACTTTAATTTGCTCAGAGGGTGTAGGTGTTCTAGTATTACTCATAAGAACTATAGTTGAAGCTTGAGCATTATCCTTTATCCTAACAGGGAAAGGTGGTTTCTCAATATAAGCGGTAGGAATGACAGGATCAACATTATAAGTGATAGTCTTTTCTTCAGCTTTAATAGGTTCAACTACTTTAACTTCAATAGGGGGATGGTATTTAAACCACTTCTCCTTGGGGAGATCAACATGAGTAGCAAAGGATTCACAAAAAGAAGCTACTATCTCAGAGTCAAGTCCATATTTAGTGCTGAACTCACGGAAAACATCGGTATCCATAAAAGCTTTAATGCAATCAAACTTAGGGGTCATACCTGACTCCTTACCATTTTCGAGATCCCAATCTTCGGAGTTGCGTTATAAATCCCATTTGAAGTCAATAGTCTTCATCATATAAGAGCGAGAACAAGAAGTAACGAGCATGGAGCGATTATTGAGAGAAAGCCGAGCATATTTTTTTGGATTATCATCTTTCTTGAAAGCTCATGATTGGGGCATGAATATAACATTGACTTAAGCCTCCCCCAATGTAACACCCCCCAAAAAAATTGACCTTGTATTATAAATCAAAATAATGCCAAGGAATTAAACCCTTCTTTTTCTGTATTTTCTTTGGTTTCAGAACCACTCTTTCTTTGGAATTTATGGAGTTTTCACCCCAAGTGAAAACTTTTCAACTATATTATTGGAATTGTTTACCCTCTCAAGAAAAAAAACACTTCTATAATCAGTGGAGTTATTTGCATAATTATTTTCTCCCTGAGCTTTATTCCTTAAGTGAATTTTCATTAGTTTTAAAGCTCTATTTGCACTACAACCCTTTGATAAATTATTTTAAAAATTCCACCAAAATTTGGGGATATCATGAGAAGTCCCTACATCACTTTTATGAAAAAACCCATTGATGTTCTTTGAAAGAAAAGTTTAGCAAAACATCCTCTTTTGCTCTCTCGTCCAGATTGATATTTTCTACTGCAGCCATGTGTTAACTTGCTCTTTTAACCATGAGCTTTTTCCTGCTTGTAGTCCTCCCTACAAAACCCTTAAGTCCAGGATATTGGACCATTTGGAACATTTTCTGTCCATGCAATAATGCCTTTTAGTTTCTGTCCAGAATTGATTTTCTCAAAAACTTACACTTGCAAGTTTCTAGTTTTGCCCAACTAAACCTGCCATCATCCATTACACCTAAAGAGACTATGATCTGGAGACTTTGGCCAGCAGAAGAGATGCCTAGATACCCCTGGCATTTCATCAAACAGGTTAGGAGCATGGCCAGTTTTGGCATGCTTTTAGACTTACATTAGGAAGTTGCTCTAATGGCCTAACCAGCATGTCTCATGGCACTAACTTAGTCTATAACCCCACCCTGCAAAACCTCTTGTGGATTGGAGCCCCCTGGCAGGCTTTGGCAATCTGTCGAGCATCTAGAGTGTGTGCTCTGGGCGTGCCCAGAGTGCACGTTTTGCACGCGCGCGCACCGAGTCGCTGCGTCTTGCCCCTGGCCTAGGCTCGCCCGCAGGGCCACGCCTCACTCCCGTCCACTCGCCAGAACCCTCCAAGACACTCTGGCGCCCTATAGCGCCGCCGTCAGAGCCCCTTGGCGGTACGCCGGCGTCCACAGCAGGCGCCTGCCATGGACGGAGCCGCCCGAGCCACAGCCGCGCGCCAGCTGCCCTTGGAACAGCTCGAGCTCATCCACTCGACCTGCCGGACCCCGCCAGCCATGGCCACGTGCCCCCTTGGCTACAGAACGGCGGTTCGTCGAGCTTATCTCCGGCCACCGCGGAACCGACCTGGAGACACTATAAATGGAGACCCCGAGCTCATCTCAACCCTCAGGCGACCTCACCCTATCCCCCTAGTGCTCCCACAGCTAGCAATCGGCAGAGGGAGGCCGTCATCCCCATCTCCGGCCAGCTCGGCCGCCGCCAAACTCTGGTCCCGTTCATCACCAGCAAAGTGTAATGCCCAGGATGGGACTATACCTCCTACGTGTCGAGGCACGACTTAAAGGTATAAGCCCATCCTAGAATGATCTCAAGTTTGGTATCTTTGCACGACTCATGTAAAAGAGGGATTAAAATGCAAAAGAAGATAGTTGGCTTACACTCGCCACTTCACACAATACAATACATAAACAATACATCATTCTGAACATCACAGCCCGACTACGGGTAAGATCCAAAAGAAGATACCAAAACAACAAAAGCCACAGGCCAAGATCGAATCCTAGTAGAAACCACTACTGAACATCGAAACGTCACAAGCAAACGGCCACAAGCTTCATCGAGCTCCCAGTGAAGAACTGGACCAGCTCCTGCTTCAAACTCGGCTGAACCTGCAACTGGTGTGGTGAAGTAACTGTGAGCCACAGAGGACTCAGCAATCCCGTTCCCGGGTAACAAGACTATTTAAGCCTTGGGTGAGGATAAGGCTGAAGAAAGAAATATGAGGTGAAGGAACAAACAAGAGTCTGCAGCAGCAACTAGCACTAACTTACGTAAAAGAGAGCGAGAAGAGAAGAGCATCGGTCGAAAGATGATCACGAAGTGATCCTAGCTAAAGCCGGTCAAACATAACCCCACCGTGTTCAACTCCCGAATCCCTATTCGGAAATTGACAGTCACGGTACACACGCTGGTAGTGTATTGAAACATTGTGTCAAGTTATCTACAACCGGAATTAACAAGCTCCCATCTGCCACATAACCGCGGGCACGGCTTTCGAAAGTTCAAACCCTGCAGGGGTGTTCCAACTTGGCCCATCACAAGCCCACGATCCGCGGAGTCGCAACTCCATAGTTGGGAAGACCCGAGTATTCTCGGAATCCCGTGCTCAAGTTAAACCGAACTAAGGTAAGGCTAATCCAGCAAATCCTCCCGGCGTGTCGTCACCCTGATAGTAGCCGCGCGTATCTAGGTCTCAGGACACGAACGGATGAGACATCCTACGGGTTTTTACCAAACCTCAAGTTTCCTTGAGGTGGCCCCGCAGTCTGCTCGTTTCGGACCAACACTCATGAGGAGCACTGGCCTGGGGGGTTGAATTAAGATAAAAGGGATAGCTAGTCCACATGCAAGTTTTATTAGTTATTAGGCAAATAGTACCAATGTTGGGACTTGCTGGAAAAGACTTAGCACTTAGCGGTTTATCAAGGGGGTCCCATACACCCCAACCGTGTTAGGAACGCATAATCAAGGAACATAACACCGGCTTATACGGATCCTAACGGCATGAGTGGAACAAAACACCAAGCAAAAGGCTTAGCCTTCCACCCTGCCAGTATATAGATGATTTCATTTTTAAGCATTTATATAGTGTGATATAACCCAACCAAACTTCAACATGAAGCAAGCATCTTCAATCTTCACCTGCAACTAACAATGCTATAAGAAGGGCTGAGCGAAGCGTACTTAGCCAAGCAACGGTTTGCGTAGGTAGGGTGGTTAAACATGGCAATTGGTTACAAGTAGGAGGCTGACAAGAAAACATGGGCATCGAGGCAAAACTAAAGATCGAGACTACTAGCAGTAGGCAAAGATAGTAATGGTATCCGGGTTCGGTCATCTTGCCTGGGATTCCACAAGGGAGAAGAACGGATCCACGAAGAAGACGGAGCAACAGACGAGCGAATCCTCACAACTCCGGAACGAAACCGAAGCTAACAAGAGAAACAACCGGAAAGAAAGAAACAACACGGTAAACACACAATCATCAACATGGCATACGATGCGCAAACAAGTATGATGCATGTCCGGTTTAAATATGCAAGGCATGGCAAGTGCACAAACAAATACTACAAGTTAAGTGGAGCTCAATATGCAACGAGTTGCATATTGACGAAACACCACATAATCATTTAGTTGACTCTAGTTATTAACAAGACAAGATTAAGAGTTTGTTAACATGGCAAGAGGTGAAGCATAAAGAAACTACAATATTTAGGCATTTAAAATGGGGCCGGAGAATAACAACAACATATCCGGAAGTTCCACATAAGCATGTTTATTAATTATAAGCAACAACAAACACACATATTAATGTTGTTAACATGATGCGGATGACATGATCAAGTTTTATGCAAGTTTTATTAAAAGGGTTGACATTAAGAGATATGAAGTATTGTCACCGTGGTGGAATGAAAGGGTGCCACGGCAACGATCCGAAATGAGGCAATGGCATCATATCGGTACCGGTAACTCGGTGAGGGACCGATGCAAAAGGTAAGATGGCATGGGTGAGTCAAACGAGATGAAAGTGGGTGGATCCCGTCACCGGGTTCCCACGAGTCGGTGGCGAGGCAACCGAGGAACATGACAAAAGGTGGAACGGGCACGAAGCACACACAGGAGACATTTCATACAACCACAACAAGCATGCACGGGTCACGTCTCGGGGTTATACCTTCGAAACACTCGTTTCGGGACGGTTCGAGATCGTCGAGGGATGTAGTGGAAGGAGTCGTTCACGTCGGAGAGGAAGTAGCCGTTCCGTAGAGGAAGTAGAGGTTCACGGCATCGTGTCGTGGTACTTGGCGAAATCCTCGTTTCCGGGCGACGGTAGTGGTACTCGGGGCGACGGTAGTCGTTCGGGTCGTCGTGGTACTTGTCATTCATGTAGAGGTACTTGGCGTTCGACGGCGTCGTGGGAAGTAGTGGAACTCGGTCGTTTTCCGGGCGTCGGTAGTCGTTGTACTCGCGACGTCGGGGTACTTGGTCGAAGATGTTTCGTAGGGGTACACGGGGCGTTTTGTAGATGTACTCATATCCGTAGCCGTTCACGAGCTCGTCTTCCCGTAGATGTACACGTTCTCTGTCAAGTCAACAGCAAAAGCAACACACAACAGAAAACAACAACGGCAGCACAGCGACGAGGCCACGGCAGCAGTACGGGTCAGACGAAGAAGAGGCTGAGGCTCTTGGCGACGGGGTTGCAGCAGCTCCTCGGAGGGCTTGGGGCGGCCGGGCTGGACGAGGTGAGGCCGGAGGGTGGACGTCGGGCGCGGGCCAGAAGGGCGGCCGAAGGCTTCTGGAAGGAAGAGGGGCGCCGATCTGGAGAGGAGGACCGGCGGCGCTGAAGTGCTGGAGGCGGCCGGAGAGGAAGCTCGGGGCGCCGGGCTGGACGAGGCCAGGCGATGGAGGTGCGGGCGCCGGGCTTCGGCCTCCGGGCGCTGGAGGACGCACTCGCGCTGGAGACGCCTCGGTGGTCGATGGCGCTGGAGGTGTTCGGCTCGCCGGACCGGCGAACGGCAAGGGCCGTCGCGGAGCGAGGATGGCCGCGGCCGCGCGGCGCGGATGAGGGAAGGGCCCTCGGGCGTTGAAGGAGAAGGGGGATCGAGGCAGAGCGGGGAAATCGGGGCGACGGTGTTGCGAGGAGGAGAGGCGAGGGGCTCGGCCTCAAAGGGGACTGGCTCGTGCGGGGTGAGCGAGAGACATGAGAGGGAGGATCGAGCTGAGAGCGAGGGGTGCGGCGGCGCTCAAGGGGGAAGAGCGAAGGGAGCGAGCGACGGGACTGGGTGCGAGCGTCGGGCAGAGAGAGAGAGGTGGCGAGGGGGAACGAGAAGAGAGCGGCGGCGGGGTGCGGGGATGAGGAGCGATGAGGGGAGAGCGCTAGGGATTTGGTGGGCTAGGGTTTCGGTATCTGGCGGCTGGAGTGGGCCAGTTGGAGGGGCTGAGGCCCAAGTGGGCTGGAAGGAGGGAGGAGAGGCCTGGGCCTAGAGGCTGGGAACCCATATGGGCTGGAAGGAGGAGAGGGAAGGCTGGGCCTCTCTTCCTCTGCTGTTTTATTCCCAAAATAAAACAGAAAAAAAACAAACAAGAAGAAGAAGAAAAAGAGGAGCTAGAAAAAGGCTTAGGACAAGAAGTAATAATCCCTGGACTCACAAAAATGTCAGGGATTTAAATAAAATAGAAGGAGTTTTTTTTTTGGAAGAACCTCGAAACACTGAAAAGAATATAGCAAGGTTTGAGGCAAGAATTGAGATAGAAATGCATGGAGAAATATTGCAAGTGTGTTACGGTGATTCCGAAGCAATGGAATAATTAATATATAGCTCCCTAAATATTGAGAGACTTTTATATGTTATAAAGATAAGTCACCTTCCCTCGATTTAAATGGACCGAAGGTCCACACGATTTATTAGGTTGAGATGCAAAAATTAAAAATGACATGATGGCATGATGACATGATGCAACACATAAATAAATAAAACAAGCACAAAGAACACACGGGCAACCCGGAACATCTGGAATCTTCGGGAAGCTTTTGGAATCTTCTGGGACGTCAGTCTCGGGCGTCACAACTCTCCCACACTAACAGAGGATCTCGACCCGAGATCCTAGAGATATCACCGGGTAAAAACGAAAGAGGAAGAGGTAAAACAAAGTTGCTTCTTTGACAGACGAGTGAAACCAAAGAACCTTGAGAGGTTGAACAAGTCGAAAGAAAGAATGCCACGAAGATGAACGAAGATGAAAAACTCCGTTAGAAAAGAGGAACAAGGAACATAACAAGAACCTTGTAGGTTGAAAGACATGAAGCAAGAGCTCACGGATGACAAAAGAATATGAAACTGCAACGGTATAGCCAAGGAAAAAGAACGACAGAATTTGGGCAGCACTCCGTCTGAAAATGGAAGGAATTAACAAAAACTAGAGAAGATGGAGTGATACTTGATGAAAACAACAACATATTGCCTCTGAAACAATGAAAGAATGGCACAAAGGTTAAGAAAGATTCAGACAGCACTCCGGTTAAAAGATAGTTAAAACTTGATAAGATGAGGGAACTAGAATGAAGAATACAACACTCCGGTTAAATAAACAAGCAAGGGAGAATATGATCTTGATAAAAACGAGATGATGGTTAAAGAGAGCAATATCACAAGGCCTCCGGAATGAAAGAATAGCATATAGATCAACGAAAGAAAAGAATGGAGAAGAAAAAACAATTTCTCCGACAACTGAATTGAAAGAGCATCCTTACGAAGAAGGGTTGAACGGAGTTGTTGGAAAAAATCAACAACGAAACAAAATAAGGTTGATGTGGGCTTATGGAAAACATCTCAAGGTTATGAGGTGACAACCAGCCACTGACGAAAAACAAATTGCTTGGATTGAGATCAACAAGGAGACGATAAACTTAGTTCACCGGAAGGATAAATGAAGAACTTGGGTCATTTATAAGCACCATAATTAGCAACAATCCTTAGGGAAAGCTTTTAGGTGAAATACAACCCAAGATAACTCCAACAGATAAAATGAATGGTTGGAAAGATCTCCTGAACAAAGGAAAATGATGGGTTTAAATATCTCAATCTTGACAACTTGTGAATCATGAAACATGGAGGAAAATTATCAAGAATGACATAACACCACCTGAAAAGATAAGGGAGCAAGAATTGCAATTGGAAAGCATGAAGAAGAATGCTTGAGCTCCAACAAGAATCTTGATGAAACTACGAGGATGAATTAAAACATGAAGAACCACCATGAAAAACTCCGGTAATGAAAGCATGAGAAGTGGAAGATGAAAAGAATAAGATTTAAGGTCTGCGATGAATTATATTGAGGTTGAAATGATATAATTGAAATAGCTTGAAGCTCCGGAAAACAAGATGAAAAACTTGAAGCCTAGAATTTATTCCTCATGAATAAACTCTAAACAAAGGAATTGATCCACTTGGAAGGAACAAGAATAAGAATTATGTCATGCATCTCCTTCACCAATTAAATTGATGACAACCAAAGGATTTGGCATACTACTTATTCTCGTTGCAAAGAATTAAAGAGAGATCTAGCACAAGCTTGGGTAAATCTTCAACGAAGCACCGGTAGGATTGTGAAAAGAACAAAATGAATTAAGACGATAACAACGGAAGGGTAAACTTGAATGAACCACCGTAAGAATATGGAGACGAACGAAGAGACATCAATGAAGAATAGTTGGAGGACGAAGTTGAAAACTGAGAACGAAGAAATATTCTGAAATGATGGCCTTCGGAGGATCACAAAGAAAAGAATTCAAGAAGAATCTTGAGAGAACGGGCCAAGATTTAAGAGAAACACTTCTCCGGTCTTCAAATGTTGAGAATGAAGACGAGAAATGCCATGAAGAATTTCGAGATACTCCGGAATGAAGAATTAAAAGGTTGAACCAATGATGAACAAGAATTTGAAAGCGATCTTGGAGAAGGCATGTGACTGATGGGGATCATTCTTACGTCACACTTTGAAAAGAATTTGAGTATAACTCCAGAAAAATAGAAGAGTCAGGTAAGATCCTGGAAAAGACCTGTGGGTTAGGGCCCACTCAAAAGAAATCACCGTTGGAAAAGATTGCTTAAAAGATATTGCACCGGTTGAATTAAAAGGCTTGAAAAAGATAACAATCCTCAAGAATAGCTTGAACGGGTTAAGAATGGAATTATGAATCTTGAGCACTCCGGATATGAATAGCAAGAGGATAATGATTAATTGGTGCACCGGAATAAGAAAGCATTATGAAATGAGGGAAAAGGATAAGATCAACACCGAAATCTTGAATTACATCCACCGGAGAATTAGAGAACAAAAGAATGATGAACTTGGAGTTCTTGAGCATCTTCACGATAAAGCACCGGATAAGAACATTGAAGGAAAAAAGAATGAAGAAACCTCACATGAATAAAATGGATACTTGATTTGAGAATTCCAGCTCCATAAGAAAAGGGAGGGAGGGTGGGGAAAACAAAGACAACTTGGAATGGATAACTTGAAGAGAAGGCACACCGGTTGAAAAAGAATTAACATGAAGATCTTGATGATCAAAAAGGACTAGCACTCTCATAGAAATATGAGAATACCGATTAAGAAAGGTATGGAATCAACATTTATCATCGAAGCAACTCGAATACCAGAATCAAAACAAAAACAAAGGATAGATATGTAGCATGATCTTCACAATATCATCCGAACAGAGGATTGAACGAATGAATTCCGCAGGTACATCACTTGACGAGAAGCCACTTGGAGAGCAAAAAGATAAATAAAAAGGAACAAGGATCAGATAGAACAAATACAAGATAGAAGTTTCGTTCGACATCTTCGTGCTGAAAGCTCATGGAACGTGTTACAAAAGGGTTTTGCAATCCCCGGATCAGCATAGCCAAGGACCCTTTAAGATGCAACTCCCGATCAGAACAAGTCCATAAAACCACTTCACTCAATGTAGAACCCCAAACTTCATATCGAGCATCCGTTGGAAGAATGCCTAGAACTACTAGATGAACCCACCTATAGATTTCCGAAAGATTCCAGTTATGCAATCAGGTGTTGGGGATACACGGGAAGCACCGCGCAATCAACTCTAAACCTACATCCAGGTGTATCCATCCTTCAACACATAACCAGTCTTTCTCGGAAACTGTTTACCTCGGGCCTTCGAAAACGCATCCACTATACAAGCTATGGCAATACTCTCGAACTACCTCCCCAGTACTGGGTGATGTCGGGGTTATCTTGCCACTGGCCGTATAGGAGAGATTTTCGATGTCGGCCGTCTTAAGTATTTAGTACTGCCGCGATATGCTTGTGTCAATGATACCCCGAAGCTCAACTCCTCGGTAACAGGAGGCATCGAGAACAATATCCTTGTCACAAGAACATCGAAACAATCCCAGAATACTCGCGGGATCCTAAAAAAATTGGTGCAATTTTTGAAAGTAGAAGAGGTAAGAGTAATCGTCAGGAGTCCTCACCAGAGAGAAAGGGGATGAGAAGCAAACAGAAATCCTACTCTCCGATATATATATATGACTCAAAATATTTTTCAGTGTGTGCCTAGACTCAACCGTCAACGATTCGATCAAACAGTGGGGGCTTCTAGGTCGGAGAAGGCTCTGATACCAACTTGTAATGCCCAGGATGGGACTATACCTCCTACGTGTCGAGGCACGACTTAAAGGTATAAGCCCATCCTAGAATGATCTCAAGTTTGGTATCTTTGCACGACTCATGTAAAAGAGGGATTAAAATGCAAAAGAAGATAGTTGGCTTACACTCGCCACTTCACACAATACAATACATAAACAATACATCATTCTGAACATCACAGCCCGACTACGGGTAAGATCCAAAAGAAGATACCAAAACAACAAAAGCCACAGGACAAGATCGAATCCTAGTAGAAACCACTACTGAACATCGAAACGTCACAAGCAAACGGCCACAAGCTTCATCGAGCTCCCAGTGAAGAACTGGACCAGCTCCTGCTTCAAACTCGGCTGAACCTGCAACTGGTGTGGTGAAGTAACTGTGAGCCACAGAGGACTCAGCAATCCCGTTCCCGGGTAACAAGACTATTTAAGCCTTGGGTGAGGATAAGGCTGAAGAAAGAAATATGAGGTGAAGGAACAAACAAGAGTCTGCAGCAGCAACTAGCACTAACTTACGTAAAAGAGAGCGAGAAGAGAAGAGCATCGGTCGAAAGATGATCACGAAGTGATCCTAGCTAAAGCCGGTCAAACATAACCCCACCGTGTTCAACTCCCGAATCCCTATTCGGAAATTGACAGTCACGGTACACACGCTGGTAGTGTATTGAAACATTGTGTCAAGTTATCTACAACCGGAATTAACAAGCTCCCATCTGCCACATAACCGCGGGCACGGCTTTCGAAAGTTCAAACCCTGCAGGGGTGTTCCAACTTGGCCCATCACAAGCCCACGATCCGCGGAGTCGCAACTCCATAGTTGGGAAGACCCGAGTATTCTCGGAATCCCGTGCTCAAGTTAAACCGAACTAAGGTAAGGCTAATCCAGCAAATCCTCCCGGCGTGTCGTCACCCTGATAGTAGCCGCGTGTATCTAGGTCTCAGGACACGACCGGATGAGACATCCTACGGGTTTTTACCAAACCTCAAGTTTCCTTGAGGTGGCCCCGCAGTCCGCTCGTTTCGGACCAACACTCATGAGGAGCACTGGCCCGGGGGGTTGAATTAAGATAAAAGGGATAGCTAGTCCACATGCAAGTTTTATTAGTTATTAGGCAAATAGTACCAATGTTGGGACTTGCTGGAAAAGACTTAGCACTTAGCGGTTTATCAAGGGGGTCCCATACACCCCAACCGTGTTAGGAACGCATAATCAAGGAACATAACACCGGCTTATACGGATCCTAACGGCATGAGTGGAACAAAACACCAAGCAAAAGGCTTAGCCTTCCACCCTGCCAGTATATAGATGATTTCATTTTTAAGCATTTATATAGTGTGATATAACCCAACCAAACTTCAACATGAAGCAAGCATCTTCAATCTTCACCTGCAACTAACAATGCTATAAGAAGGGCTGAGCGAAGCGTACTTAGCCAAGCAACGGTTTGCGTAGGTAGGGTGGTTAAACATGGCAATTGGTTACAAGTAGGAGGCTGACAAGAAAACATGGGCATCGAGGCAAAACTAAAGATCGAGACTACTAGCAGTAGGCAAAGATAGTAATGGTATCCGGGTTCGGTCATCTTGCCTGGGATTCCACAAGGGAGAAGAACGGATCCACGAAGAAGACGGAGCAACAGACGAGCGAATCCTCACAACTCCGGAACGAAACCGAAGCTAACAAGAGAAACAACCGGAAAGAAAGAAACAACACGGTAAACACACAATCATCAACATGGCATACGATGCGCAAACAAGTATGATGCATGTCCGGTTTAAATATGCAAGGCATGGCAAGTGCACAAACAAATACTACAAGTTAAGTGGAGCTCAATATGCAACGAGTTGCATATTGACGAAACACCACATAATCATTTAGTTGACTCTAGTTATTAACAAGACAAGATTAAGAGTTTGTTAACATGGCAAGAGGTGAAGCATAAAGAAACTACACTATTTAGGCATTTAAAATGGGGCCGGAGAATAACAACAACATATCCGGAAGTTCCCCATAAGCATGTTTATTAATTATAAGCAACAACAAACACACATATTAATGTTGTTAACATGATGCGGATGACATGATCAAGTTTTATGCAAGTTTTATTAAAAGGGTTGACATTAAGAGATATGAAGTATTGTCACCGTGGTGGAATGAAAGGGTGCCACGGCAACGATCCGAAATGAGGCAATGGCATCATATCGGTACCGGTAACTCGGTGAGGGACCGATGCAAAAGGTAAGATGGCATGGGTGAGTCAAACGAGATGAAAGTGGGTGGATCCCGTCACCGGGTTCCCACGAGTCGGTGGCGAGGCAACCGAGGAACATGACAAAAGGTGGAACGGGCACGAAGCACACACAGGAGACATTTCATACAACCACAACAAGCATGCACGGGTCACGTCTCGGGGTTATACCTTCGAAACACTCGTTTCGGGACGGTTCGAGATCGTCGAGGGATGTAGTGGAAGGAGTCGTTCACGTCGGAGAGGAAGTAGCCGTTCCGTAGAGGAAGTAGAGGTTCACGGCATCGTGTCGTGGTACTTGGCGAAATCCTCGTTTCCGGGCGACGGTAGTGGTACTCGGGGCGACGGTAGTCGTTCGGGTCGTCGTGGTACTTGTCGTTCATGTAGAGGTACTTGGCGTTCGACGGCGTCGTGGGAAGTAGTGGAACTCGGTCGTTTTCCGGGCGTCGGTAGTCGTTGTACTCGCGACGTCGGGGTACTTGGTCGAAGATGTTTCGTAGGGGTACACGGGGCGTTTTGTAGATGTACTCATATCCGTAGCCGTTCACGAGCTCGTCTTCCCGTAGATGTACACGTTCTCTGTCAAGTCAACAGCAAAAGCAACACACAACAGAAAACAACAACGGCAGCACAGCGACGAGGCCACGGCAGCAGTACGGGTCAGACGAAGAAGAGGCCGAGGCTCTTGGCGACGGGGTTGTAGCAGCTCCTCGGAGGGCTTGGGGCGGCCGGGCTGGACGAGGTGAGGCCGGAGGGTGGACGTCGGGCGCGGGCCAGAAGGGCGGCCGAAGGCTTCTGGAAGGAAGAGGGGCGCCGATCTGGAGAGGAGGACCGGCGGCGCTGAAGTGCTGGAGGCGGCCGGAGAGGAAGCTCGGGGCGCCGGGCTGGACGAGGCCAGGCGATGGAGGTGCGGGCGCCGGGCTTCGGCCTCCGGGCGCTGGAGGACGCACTCGCGCTGGAGACGCCTCGGTGGTCGATGGCGCTGGAGGTGTTCGGCTCGCCGGACCGGCGAACGGCAAGGGCCGTCGCGGAGCGAGGATGGCCGCGGCCGCGCGGCGCGGATGAGGGAAGGGCCCTCGGGCGTTTAAGGAGAAGGGGGATCGAGGCAGAGCGGGGAAATCGGGGCGACGGTGTTGCGAGGAGGAGAGGCGAGGGGCTCGGCCTCGAAGGGGACTGGCTCGTGCGGGGTGAGCGAGAGACATGAGAGGGAGGATCGAGCTGAGAGCGAGGGGTGCGGCGGCGCTCAAGGGGGAAGAGCAAGGGAGCGAGCGACGGGACTGGGTGCGAGCGTCGGGCAGAGAGAGAGAGGTGGCGAGGGGGAACGAGAAGAGAGCGGCGGCGGGGTGCGGGGATGAGGAGCGATGAGGGGAGAGCGCTAGGGATTTGGTGGGCTAGGGTTTCGGTATCTGGCGGCTGGAGTGGGCCAGTTGGAGGGGCTGAGGCCCAAGTGGGCTGGAAGGAGGGAGGAGAGGCCTGGGCCTAGAGGCTGGGAACCCAGATGGGCTGGAAGGAGGAGAGGGAAGGCTGGGCCTCTCTTCCTCTGCTGTTTTATTCCCAAAATAAAACAGAAAAAAAAACAAACAAGAAGAAGAAGAAAAAGAGGAGCTAGAAAAAGGCTTAGGACAAGAAGTAATAATCCCTGGACTCACAAAAATGTCAGGGATTTAAATAAAATAGAAGGAGTTTTTTTTTTGGAAGAACCTCGAAACACTGAAAAGAATATAGCAAGGTTTGAGGCAAGAATTGAGATAGAAATGCATGGAGAAATATTGCAAGTGTGTTACGGTGATTCCGAAGCAATGGAATAATTAATATATAGCTCCCTAAATATTGAGAGACTTTTATATGTTATAAAGAGAAGTCACCTTCCCTCGATTTAAATGGACCGAAGGTCCACACGATTTATTAGGTTGAGATGCAAAAATTAAAAATGACATGATGGCATGATGACATGATGCAACACAAAAATAAATAAAACAAGCACAAAGAACACACGGGCAACCCGGAACATCTGGAATCTTCGGGAAGCTTCTGGAATCTTCTGGGACGTCAGTCTCGGGCGTCACACAAAGCCTCCCCAACCCATCCAGTGGCACCATTCGCTTCCCCTCGATCTTACGGAGCCACTCCAACTCTCAAACTTGATCCGGAGCCACCATAGCTCGGGCCCCCAATTCTCCCGCAACCACCGTCTGCCGCGGAGCTCGCCGCCGGCGACTACCTTCGTCCCCGCCAGCCTGTCGACCATCGAGAGGACTGTCCTGGACCAACAAATCCATCCCCGCCCTCAGAATGTCATGGGGATCCGCCAATAGCTAGCGTTGATCGCCGGAGCTCCGCCTCCGCTCGGATAGAGGTGGAAGAAGACGCGGGCAATTGGTCAAACCTGACCAGTGGGCCCAAGGGACCCACTGTCAGCGATCCAGCCCCGCCGAGGCGTGTTTTAAGTGGAAATGCATTCCACCAAATGCGCCTTCGCTAGAGGAAGACGTAAGCGCTGCCGAACTGTTTTCTTTTTCTGTTTCTTTTTAATAAAAACATATTTGACTAAACTTTGACTAGCTGTAACTTTTTAAATATAAGTCCAATTGAGTTGATTCTTTTTCTGTTGCTTCTCAAATTCTGTCTAGTTTATTTTCATTTTTATTTTAAAAATTTCCAAACAACTTCTTTGTGCAATTTTGAAACTATGTGTTAATTCAATTTTTCATAAAATAGGATTTTGAAGGAGAAGGCAACTTTCAAAAAGTGCACCCCACTTACATACTCTTTAAGGCAAGCATTCTGAACCCTGGACCAATACTTGTGGTGTGTTGTTTAATACGTTTACAACACCACCTTGACATGGATGCATTCATTGTCCTATGTGATGATATGATCATACCTATGAGTGCATGGCGTAGACTCCTTGCTGTTGAAAAAATGAATATGCTTGTGATGGTAATCCCCCCATATGTCTTTCATGCCTGCTGAAAGAAAGCAGGGAAAGTGATGAGTGGTGGTGCCCGGTGTGGCATGGTGAGGTATGATGAGTGGTGGTTCTGTCTGTTGATGTGGGATATATTGGTTATGCTAATCATATAAGTGATGCTTGAACCTCCTAAGTCGACCATAGATCGAGTCTTGTTCCAGCAACCCGCATACTTGTTTCGTACTACCACTTGTCCCTGCCATGGGTAGGGTACGGTTCAGTAAAGTTGTCAACCCCTTTCTAGCACACACCCTACAGAGAGGCCATGGTGGAAGATATCGGCTGCATCCGGTAGGCATGTCACCTGGTCCGGGGGCATGGGTGTTTTCGGTTGGAGCCGAAAGGGAGTAGCTTCCCCAGTTTATGCGCGTTATAAATTTTGCGATCCCATGCTAGTCGAGGTTGTAGCCTCCCCACTTAGAGTTTTTGTAACACCCCAAAAAAATTTAATCATATTTTTATTAAATAAAATTTGGCTAGAAATAAAATTTTGAATTATATTAGGTTCTTTAATATTTTTTTTAAGCCTTTTCTATACCTGTCCTTCAAAAATCTTCCCTTCATATAGTAAATTTTTGGAAATAATTTTGTGGGCTCTGGTTGTATCTTGAGTCATTTCATTATTTGTTTAATAACAGTAGAAATTATTTTCATAATAAAATTTTGCCCTAGAAAAATGCTTTTAATAGCTTTTTCTTTTCTTCATATGCTTCTATTTGCACTACAACCATTATAAATAATTCTCTAAAAATTCCACCATAATTCTGAGAGGTCTTATGATGCCTATATGTCACTTTGGTGCAAAAACCCAACTTGGTGTTTTGCAAAATTTGAGTGAATCATCCTCCTTTTCATTTCTGTCCATTCTCAAGGTTTCTACTACAACCTCAATTTTTCTTTCTCCAAAAATTCTGAAATTTGTCCATATTTTAGTCCTTCCAACTAAACCCTTAAGTCCAGAAGATCATCCCCATTTGAATTTTCTAAGTCCACCAAATACCTCTCTATAGTTTCTGTCCAGAAGTGAATTTTTTGCAAAACTTGCACTAGCAAGTTTGCTCCTTCCACAAACCAACTCCACCATCATCTATTATCTATAGGGAGACATCATCCCGCCAAGTTTCACATCCAGAAGGATCACCTAGGTCACCCTAACATTCTGTCGAGCACCTTGAGCTCATGACAGAATTTGGGCATCTTTTTGGATTGCACTAGATACTAGCCCCTCTCCCCAAAACACCATGTCCATCACTTCTACCATGTCTAGAGGCACCATACTGTTATTTGTCAACTTGTATGGATCACTGTGGGTGCCATTAGCAAATCGTCGAGCACATGGCGTGCATGCCCAGAGCGCGGCCAGAGCACACGTTTTGCAGGCATCGGCATCGCCCTGCACTGCGCTCCCTGCTGCTGCTCGTGCACGCCAACCTCCTCCGGAGTTTCGCTGGCAAGCCAGCAAGCTTGCCGACACCCTTCCCCGTCCTCTAGCGCCACCTTCCACCGTCCACCGCCGCCGTTCGTCACCGTCCGACGAATCCCGCTCGGCCACGTCTCCCCTGTCTTAATTACCAACTACCCGAGCTCATCCGCGGCGGCCAACGATTGAACCAACTCCGCTGACTACCCCGCTGCTCTCACCGGCCTCACCACCGACCACGTTCGCCGTAAATGACCGCCGCCGAAACCTTCCCGGATACGGCACCGACCGGGACACCTGGAGCCCTCCGAGTCGTCCAGCTCCCCCCCGGGCGTAACTGCAGCCGCCATCGCCCTCGCCTACCTCCACCGGCCACGCGCAGACCCTGCTGACCTCGCCACCGCCCTCCTCTGCCATCAATGGCCGCCGCCGCAGTCCGCTATGGACGGCGCCGCCCGGGACACCTGGAGCCCTCCGATCCAACCAGCATGCCCCAGCATTACTGCGGCCGGCCACCGTCCCCTACCGACCCCCACCGACCATGCCAGCTACCCCAAGCGCCATCAATGGCGAGGTCCGCCGTGGCCGTTCTCTGGACATCGCGGAACCGACCTCCTCGCGCTATAAAAGGCCCTCTGAGGCCGCTGCACTCCTCACAGCACCTCCCTCTCCCCCTCACCAACCCTCCCGTAGAGGCAGAACGACCGAGAAAGGTCGTCTTCCCCGTCTCCGGCATACTCTGCCGCCGCCATTTCCACGAAGCTCCCCACCATTCCAGTATCTCCTCCTCTCCACTCTCTTCACCACTGGCCTCCTTGAGCCACCACCAATCGATTCCACCCCTCAATTCCATGCGGGATGGCCTGTAGAGGAAACACCCCTCTCACCCGACGGCGTCGTCCGCCGGAGAGCCCGCCGCCGACAACTCCGTCCATCTCAGCTACCACGGCGGGCACTGGGAGAACCGCCTCTCGCTCCCGAACCCAACGATGGCCTCGGCTCCTCGAATGGCGCTGCCGTTCACCGGCGGCGATCGCCGGAGCGCCGCCTCTGTTCTGTCGAAGAAGACGACGCGCGCCGCGACCAGTCAAACCTGACTGGTGGGCCCGTGGGACCCACAGTCAGTGACTAGGATCAGGCCAGCGCGGATTAAGTGAAGGCGTATTCCGTGAATACGTCTTCGACGTCGCCGCTTCCCGCGCAGCCGACCGACTGGGCTCGGCCCAGTGGCACCACGGGCTAAGTTGCGCACAGGGCACATCTCTGCTTCTTCCCTTTTTCCTATTTCTGCATGTTTTAAAATAATTCCACAACATCCATTTCCAAACCAAATTTAACGATTCAAGTTTCTGTAGGTTTATAAAATCATGCTCTGTTTATTTAAATTAGGTGAACATTTTTCCTATATATAGTTTCTGTTTAATCATTTAAACATTGCTTTTAATCATATATTCCACTTAGTAATTCCATTAGTAATTCAAATATGCTCTAAATAAATTAATTCTTTTTCTGTTATTTCTTAAACATTCCCTAGTTTATTTTAGTATTTATTTCAAAAACATTTGAAATACTTTTTAGTGCTGTTTTTGAATTATGTGGTGATTTAGATATTTTTGAAAATAGGAAATGAAGGGGGGATGAATTTTTCAAACTTTTGGTATGCACCCAATGCTTCTACATGTTCAAGGCAAGCATCTTGAACACTTGATATGATGATTGCATAGTGAGTTATTTGCTAGGATAGTTTAAGCTTGACTATGTTGAATTCAAATTTAACTTGCATAATGCTAGTAGTGCATACATGGTCATGTGCATATTTTCTCTTGCATGCATTCCACTTGCAACATGCATAAGTTATGAGAACCCAGGAGTGTGCTCCTGCTTTGGACGTGCCTGTGGGCACGGGCTATTTTTGACACGGTGGTGTCACGAGATATATGTGAAAGCAGGCAAGGGTTGTGGCCCTGTCCTGGTGATACTATTGAAGGAATACTTGTTTGTGCTAACCACTGCAGGAAAAACATAAGCCTCCTGAGTCGACCGTAGATCGAGTCTTGTTCCGGTAACCCTCATACTTGAATCGTGCTGCCACTTGTCCCTGCCACGGGTAGGGTATGGTTTAGTAAGTTGTTAACCCCTTTCCGTGCACACACCGTACAGAGGGCCACGATGAGGGTTTTCCACGACGGTGGACTAAATCCTTCCATCGGGTCAGGGGGCATGGGTGTTTCCGGCTGTCGTGATGCCGAGAGGGAGTGTACCCTTGTAATCCGCGCGTATAAATAGTGATCCCATGCTATTGGAGGTTGTAGCCTTCCCACTTAGAGTTTTACTTAACTGTTGTTTTGGGTGATTCCTGGCAGCAGAAAAGTTAAGCTGGTGTGTGCTGGTCAGGCGTGTTTTCAACCCAAAGACCATAATGGGAATTAGTCAGTGTCACGATACTGACTAAAGAAATCCTATACTTGTGGGTAAAGAGTACACCCTCTGCAGAGTCATATCTATTCGAATAGCCGTGTCCGCGGTTAAGGACTACAGTCTGGGTTGGTCAAGTGTCGGTCTTAGAGTCGGTCTCCGGAGGAAATATTTAAAAATTGAGCATGGTTATTTTGCAGGATAATTATCGTTGCTACTGGTGTTACCATTAGTATATTTGATGATATGATTATATTTGTGAACTGACCCCCTGCTCTTATTTTACTTTCCAGAGTGTCTCAGGGGCTGGCTAGTCTACCCCGGACATTCGTTTTTATTTTCAAGTCCTTTTGTGGCGTCCCTCGAGTTTCAGGCGGTTTATCACGCCACTACTCCTGTGGATACCCAACTGGCATTTCTTTTCACGTCCTTTCGTGGCGTTGCCTGAGTTCTCGGATGGTATCGTCCGATTTCTCTTTTAAACACCCGACTGTCATTTCTTTTCAAGACCGACCGTGGTGTCACTTGACATCCGACCGGCATTTCTTTTATATTTTGTTGATACTAATATTTATTTCCTGCACTAACCATTATTCACCATGCCATGTTTTAATTCCTGTCAGCATGCATTTAATATAAGTCCATCATGAGCATATGCATATAGTTTAATTCATCATGACCATATAATGGTTTGCGGCATTTGTTATATCATTTGTCCATGATGTTTGCGAGTACATTCAAACGTACTCACAGGCTTGTCCCTGGCTATTTACTTGGCCAGGTTAGGAGTTCTACGGGGAATACCACAGCGACTTCCGTGCGAAGCCTAGGAGTACAGCCACGCGGGATAGGAGTTATCCGGGTCAGCTGTTCCCGTGGGAATGGAGCCCCATCGATGTTGGAGATCCACAAGCCAATTCCTTCATCCACCACCGGAGTCATTGTTATATCAGTAGACCTTTATGGTCTTGTATCAAATTCTTGTAAATGCTTGGTAATCTGTAACAAGGATGTGTCCACCAGTAACAGTAATCCTGGGCTGGTGATGACACTAGGGGTTAATTTCTGGAATATTGTGTTCCCGAAATCCGGCCCCGACAGCCTTGGTATCAGAGCCAGGCTGACCATTGGCTAACCCTATCTTAGCCTGGTCACCATCCCTAGGTTTCCACACCATCCACAACTTTTCCTGTCCACAGTCAAGTCTATCCCATCCACAGTGGCAACCGACATCTTTTGATAGCCGGTGCCCAACCTATCAGTCTATCCATAGGCCGTGTGCCTGTGCCAACACCTGAGCTTTCCCATCCACAAGCGTGCGATGGAAGACTCGGCTGACTTATAAAGGAAGCCTTACCCCAAACTCAGCACATCACAGCCTCATTCCCAGTTCGATATCCAACCACCAAGATGCCAGGCCCCCTCGTTCGCAACGAGACCACCGCAGTCGAGCTCGAAGGCTTCGTAGCCGTCCTCGCCAATCTCACCCGTCGTGCCTTCGGCATCGACGAGCCGCCGGAATATGTCGTGTACCAAGAGCACACGAGTAATTCCATCCATCACTTCTGGGCCACGGTGCACCTCTACGGGAGAGGCATCACATCGGAGCGCCCCTACCGGTTCACCGGGAGGACGACCTCCGACGAGCCCCAAGCCATCCAACTTGCAGCCCGAGAGGCTATAGTTCATCTTCGGCACCTGTCGCCGAGGGTCAACTGCCGCTCATTCTACTACTACCCTAGTCGTGAAGGCTATGGTAGCCCGACCCAGGTCGCCAACGGAGACCATGAGTCGGATCCTGCGCTGGTGCATCTGGTGCGCTACCTGAGAGCGCAAGAGGCACTATTTGACTAGGTCACTCTTGACCTGATTGAGACCCGCAGGACGCTCGCTCTCCTAACCCCGGCAAGGAGCGAAGCCGCACCCGCCCCCGACACCCCGATAGTGCTGCTTGGAAGGCCGGTTGAGCCCCCAAGTTCTGCCCATGTCATCTACCCGGGCAATGCCATCGCCTCACCCGGGGAACTCCGTCGTCTCTTGGAGGCCTACTCCAATGGTACGGTGACCTCGACACCCCACGAGGGACACCACCGCTACTCCAGCCCCATAGCTCCTCATCCTACCCCGGCCAGCTCCGATGCGGAAGCACACGGAGACGACTCGGCATCCACCAGACGCGCCCGGCTAGATATCAACCAGGTGGACTGAGTCCACCAGAATTGTGTCAAGCCCTAGTGGCCCGGTTTTCCTTTAGTTCTGTAGTAGTTGTTGTGTGGCGTAGTGAGTTTGTAAACCACCTGCGTGTCTTCAGCTAATAGTATGTGTGATCTGGCATGAATTGTTTGACGAGTGGTTGCAGAGTAAAATTCTAGACGTGACCCCTAATCGACATGCACAGTAATATGTCACCTTTCTTTTGGGGATTGAGGCCTGAGACTTTGACTCAGACAGCCCCGCACCGGAGTCGGTACACCCGTTGTACTGGCATCACTTCATGTTCCCCAACCCAGGCACTCTATAAGAAGCCACTTTCACATCTAACACCAGCAACCATCAGCGTCAAGCACTGCCTTCCTCATTCACCCATCCATGTCTCACCCCGGAGCTTACCTGAGGACCCCCGATGCAAGCCCTGGTAGTTTTTTTAAGATATTGTGGGATTTTACCCGCAATACTCTTGGCTCCACCCATCCACCCCTGTATGAGCTGTTCAAATCGAGAATCACTCCTGATCTCTCGAAATACTGGGCAGCTGTACATATTCCACCAGCAGATTTAAACCAAGGCCCTCCCTATGTTATCTTCATCGGGAGATCCATGCCAACGCCAGGCATGGCCATTGAGTCTGCTGCGTATGAAGCAGTCACCCGTCTTCGATTTGCGGTACCTTGTGCCAGCACAAGAGAATACTGCTATTTCCCAAGCCGCGCTGCTTTTGGAGCAGAAGCTACGTTCCGCTGTGGACGTATAGAGAGCGATCCAGCCCTGGTCTATCTCACTCAATACGTGATGGCCCAGGAGCGTTTCACCCAGCAAATACTGGAGTATCTCCACTACCTTGCTGTTCTGAATCCCCGGATCGCCATTGGCGGACCCCCTCTGCCAACTCAGGAAGGACACGTTCTTCGTTTGCTCCCTCGACTTCCTCCACTCCCTGCGGAAGAAGAAGAATGTGTTCCAACACCGGGAAGCCTTCCGCTTGACCCCGAAGATCTCGTTTTCGGACCGTAGACGGTCGTGAGTGCGTTGGCATAGCGTGTAGTGCTTGTTTGCATGATGTGCTCCTTTGTATTGTTTCTTAGGGTGTATGTCATGAATCTATTGCCCTGATTGCATTTTGCATATGAGTGCTTTGTCTGTGTGATATGTTTTTATTCTTCTGCCCTTAACGAATCTCGAGGACGAGATTTTCTTAAGGGGGGTAGAGTTTGTAACACCCCAAAAAAATTTAATCATATTTTTATTAAATAAAATTTGGCTAGAAATAAAATTTTGAATTATATTAGGTTCTTTAATATTTTTTTAAGCCTTTTCTATACCTGTCCTTCAAAAATCTTCCCTTCATATAGTAAATTTTTGGAAATAATTTTGTGGGCTCTGGTTGTATCTTGAGTCATTTCATTATTTGTTTAATAACAGTAGAAATTATTTTCATAATAAAATTTTGCCCTAGAAAAATGCTTTTAATAGCTTTTTCTTTTCTTCATATGCTTCTATTTGCACTACAACCATTATAAATAATTCTCTAAAAATTCCACCATAATTCTGAGAGGTCTTATGATGCCTATATGTCACTTTGGTGCAAAAACCCAACTTGGTGTTTTGCAAAATTTGAGTGAATCATCCTCCTTTTCATTTCTGTCCATTCTCAAGGTTTCTACTACAACCTCAATTTTTCTTTCTCCAAAAATTCTGAAATTTGTCCATATTTTAGTCCTTCCAACTAAACCCTTAAGTCCAGAAGATCATCCCCATTTGAATTTTCTAAGTCCACCAAATACCTCTCTATAGTTTCTGTCCAGAAGTGAATTTTTTGCAAAACTTGCACTAGCAAGTTTGCTCCTTCCACAAACCAACTCCACCATCATCTATTATCTATAGGGAGACATCATCCTGCCAAGTTTCACATCCAGAAGGATCACCTAGGTCACCCTAACATTCTGTCGAGCACCTTGAGCTCATGACAGAATTTGGGCATCTTTTTGGATTGCACTAGATACTAGCCCCTCTCCCCAAAACACCATGTCCATCACTTCTACCATGTCTAGAGGCACCATACTGTTATTTGTCAACTTGTATGGATCACTGTGGGTGCCATTAGCAAATCGTCGAGCACATGGGGTGCATGCCCAGAGCGCGGCCAGAGCACGCGTTTTGCAGGCATCGGCATCGCCCTGCACTGCGCTCCCTGCTGCTGCTCGTGCACGCCAACCTCCTCCGGAGTTTCGCTGGCAAGCCAGCAAGCTTGCCGACACCCTTCCCCGTCCTCTAGCGCCACCTTCCACCGTCCACCGCCGCCGTTCGTCACCGTCCGACGAATCCCGCTCGGCCACGTCTCCCCTGTCTTAATTACCAACTACCCGAGCTCATCCGCGGCGGCCAACGATTGAACCAACTCCGCTGACTACCCCGCTGCTCTCACCGGCCTCACCACCGACCACGTTCGCCGTAAATGACCGCCACCGAAACCTTCCCGGATACGGCACCGACCGGGACACCTGGAGCCCTCCGAGTCGTCCAGCTCCCCCCCCCCGGGCGTAACTGCAGCCGCCACCGCCCTCGCCTACCTCCACCGGCCACGCGCAGACCCTGCTGACCTCGCCACCGCCCTCCTCTGCCATCAATGGCCGCCGCCGCTGTCGGTGTACTAAG
Organism: Secale cereale; assembly: GCA_902687465.1. Lineage (NCBI taxonomy): Eukaryota > Viridiplantae > Streptophyta > Magnoliopsida > Poales > Poaceae > Secale > Secale cereale. The sequence continues at coordinate 892,230,295 of LR738710.1, forward strand.
GTAGGGGTACCTCAGTACCCCAACTTGTGCACGGGCAGTTGCAGCTTTCCACGGCAGGGTTTACTGCGTGCTCGCCGGAGACCTTCCTGCCCCCTATTAAACCATTCAAAAACAAAGTATACAAGAAAGAAGACCGAGACCCCGGCAAGAGGAGCTTGCCGGGAAGGCCGTACCAGGCTCAAGACTGCCCCACTAACACAAGACTCTGGCAAGAGGAGCTTGCCAGGAAGGTTAGAAGACACGCCTCGGCGCTATATGCGCCCCGGCAAGGGCCCGGGGAGCGGCAAGCTCCCGGGCCCGGCAAGATCAAGGCCCCGGCAAGGTGCTTGCCGGGAAGACTGCGCTGTGTGCCCGCGCTCCAGCTCATCGGCCCACGCGTCGCCCTGGGGCCTATCCAGGGACGCGTGGCAGATGGCTGTGCAGCCTGGGGTACACGGTGGCACTCCACGGTGATGGATCCATCGCCGTGGCAGACGGAGACGCCAGGGCGGGAGCTTTTGGGATCGACGGCGACGGGCATTAAATGCCCTTGTCCCCCACTGTTAAAGTAGGTATAGACCACTGTTCTGTACTGTAGCTCCACTGTTCCCGCACTGTTACAACTACCACCTCTTTTACATTTTTACCCCTTTCTCCTACGTTGACACCTGTCGGTGACCCCTTACACTATAAAAGGAGGCCCATGCACAACGGGGAGGGGGTTCGGAACCTAGATCACTCTCACGCTCGAAGTAGCTGCTTCTTCAAGCTCCCGAGCTCTCCAACTTAATACACAACCAAGCAGGAGTAGGGTTTTACGCGTCTACCGCGGCCCGAACCTGGGTAAAACTGCCCGCGTGCTCGCTACGATCTGCTCTTTGTGCTCCCTCCGCCCTCGTACCGCACAGATAAGGGGCTCCGGTCCCATAGGTGTTCGTGGCGGACAGTTTCCCCCGACATCTTTGGCGCGCCAGGTAGGGGGCGTCGAGGTTGTGCGAACCTGATCCGGCGTTCGCGCGGGCGCATTCTTCATCAACCTCTCCGGATTCATCAACTTCATCAGCGACAACTCCATGGCCCCGAAGAAGAAGGCTTCGGAGGTCGGAGGCCCGTCTGCGTCTCACCCGCCGCCACCGGAGCCAACGGTGGGCGGGGGAGACGCCGTCGGAAGGGTGGTTGCCGGTGAGGACACTCACGGCGCCACCAGATCCAAGAACAGGACGGACGACCGAACCTCGGTCTCCGTGGACGCGCCGCGTCCATCTCAGCACACGACGACCCAGCAGCGCCATGCCACGGGAGGTGGTATCCGCTTGCTGGGGCAAGGCCAAACCGGAGGCTCGCGGGACGCCCCGGATCCCCGTCCGGGCACAAGCAAAGCGAAGGCGCCGGCGCGGGACCCCGCTCCTTCTAACGTTGTTAGAAGTCCGAGCGAATCCCGCTCCTCGCACCGCTCGCCCGCGTTCCCCTCCACTCCAGCAGAAGCGCTCGCAAGGGCGCAACTGCTCCTCGATTTCCCTCCAGCGGCAGACAAGGCCGAAGACTGGAGGGCCACCATCCAGAGCCTTATCGCCTTCGCCAACAACGATTCTCCACAGCAGCCATCGGCCTCGCGGCCGCGGCAAGCTGAGAAGACGAAGGCCGACGGCGACAAGACTGCCGGGGGTGCGACAAGCGCACACTCCCCGCAGCGAAAGCAAAAGACGCCGCCCCGCCGGAACAACGCTGACGATGGCTCCACAGCCTCGTCGGACCCGCGGGCCCGTCGGGACCAGCGCCAGGTCCTCGACGACCGGCGAGATGAAGACGCTCGGACCACGATCGAGCGCCGCCGAGAAGCTCGGCGACAGTCTGACAAGAGAGCTGGGAACACTGTCGACGCGCACGCGCCCGGTGAGCCAGGCGACTTGCCGTACGCGGCAGGCTGCCCTGCGTTCACCCGCGAGCTGCGGCGCGTCCAGTGGCCCAGCATGAAGAATTTCAAGCCCGACGTACCTGAGAAGTACGACGGCAAGACGCACCCCTCGGAATTCCTCAGCGTCTACACCATCGCAGTGCAAGCTGCCGGGGGGCGCGACGAGAAGATCTTGGCGAATTACTTCCCGCTCGTGCTAAAGCTGAACGTCCGTTCGTGGCTCATGCACTTGCCGGAAGGTTCCATCTCTTCTTGGGCCGACCTCTGCCACCAGTTTGTTGGCGCCTTCGCCGGCGGCCACAAACCCCATGGCCAGGAGAGCGATCTCCACATCTTGGCCCAGAAGGAAGGCGAAACCCTGCGCAAGTATATCCAACGCTTCAGCCGGGTGCAGCACAACATCCCTGATGTCCACCCTGTCGCGGTTATCAGCGCGTTCCATCAGAACGTGCGTAACCGCCGCATGCGTGAAGAGATGGCGATGACGAAGATTCGGGATGTCAGCGAGCTCTATGCTCTGGCTGACAAGTGCGCACACGCGGAAGAGGGGAGGAGACTCCCCGGGGAGGATGCTGGCGCAGGGGGAAGCGACAGCGACGACGCCGCCCCGGCAAAGAAGAGCCGGCGGCGGAACAACAGAAGGAAGGGCAAGAAAGAGGTGCTTGCCGTCGAGAAGTCCGGCAAGGAGGCCCCCGCCAAGCAAGCGCAGGCTGGCGGCTCCGGCAAGGAGCCTGCCCCTGCAGAGGCGGCCGACAAGCCGGGTAGCTCCGACAAGCAATACTGTAAGATCCACCGCACCAAGGGTCACGATCTCTCCAACTGCAAGCGCGTCGAGTACCTCGTCGAGCAGCAGAAAGCTGAGTACGAGAGGCGCGACAAGGAGAAGGCCCAAGGTGGCGGGGAAGAGCCCAGCAAGAAGCGGCCGTTCAACGGCCGGGGAGGACGCCGCGGCAAGGCCAAGCAGCGGCAAGGAGATCGACCTCCCCGGGGCCGCGACAACGACGCAGGAGACGACGACGAAGACATGGAGGACGATGAGAACAGCGAGCAGGAGTTCCAGAAGGCCACGGAGGTCCTGTGCGTCGACGGTGGCGCCTCCCTGCACACCTCCCACCGCCAACTAAAGCAGTGGGTGCGTGAGGTAAACGCAGCGGAGCCGCCCGTGGAGACGCGCAGGCTCCTCAAATGGTCCAGCACGCCCATCATTTTTGATCTTGAGGATCACCCTGACCGCACCACTGCGGTCGGGTGCTTGCCGATGCTGGTTTCTCCCACCATCCGCAACCTCAAGGTCACCAAAATGTTGGTTGACGGCGGGGCCGGGCTGAACTTGATCTCCTCTGCTGTGATCAAGAAACTCCAGATTCCAGATGGCGAGCTCGAAGAGACCGGTTCATTCCAAGGAATCAACCCGGGAAGGAGCAAGCCCAAGGGAAAGATCACTCTGCCGGTGACCTTTGGCGGGGAGCTCAACTTCAGGACTGAGCGCATCACTTTCGACGTCGCCGATATTCCATTGCCCTACAATGGAATACTCGGCCGTCCTGCCCTCGCCAAGTTCATGGCAGCTTCCCACTATGCCTACAACGTGCTGAAGATGCCGGGGCCGATAAGCGTCATCACTGTCCACGGCGACAAGAAGGATGCGCTTGTCTGCACCGACAAGATCTACCGGGATGCGGCAGCTGCGGCCGAGAAGGATACTCTTGCCGCTGAAGCTCCCGGGGGGAAGAAGACGAAGACCAAGTCCGGCAAGTGCTCTGGGACCCACTCCGGCAACCGCACCTCCTCGGAGTGCTGCGCTGCCGTCGAGGACGTTCCATCGAGCTCCACCGGCAAGAGTAAGAAAGGAATGGCTGTTCCTCCGGCAACCAAGAAAGTGTCCGCCAAGGAGGACGGCACTGGTGGTACCTTCACCATCAGTGCTACCCTTGACAGCAAATAGGAAAGCGCGCTCGTTGCCTTCCTGCGGGCGAATGTCGATGTGTTTGCATGGCAACCATCTGACATCCCCGGTGTTCCCAGGAAGGTGATTGAGCACAAGCTTGCTGTCTGTCCTCATGCGCGGCCTATCAAGCAAAAAGTGAGGAAGCAAGCCGTGGAGCGCCAAGAGTTCATCAACGAAGAAATCAAGAAGCTAGAAGCAGCAGGCCTAGTTAGAGGTGTGATCCATCCGACGTGGTTGGCAAACCCAGTCGTCGTGCGCAAGGCCAACGGGAAGTGGAGACTGTGTATAGACTTCACCGATGTCAATAAAGCATGTCCCAAGGATCCATTCCCTTTGCCGCGCATTGACCAGATCGTTGACTCCACTGCCGGATGTGAGCTACTCTGTTTTCTGGATGCATACTCAGGTTATCATCAAATTTTCATGGCCAAGGAAGATGAAGAGAAGACTGCATTTATCACTCCATGTGGCACTTATTGCTTCATTCGCATGCCATTTGGACTGAAGAATGCAGGCTCAACCTTTGCAAGGGTAGTATACACTGCTTTTGAGCCACAGATCCACAGAAATGTAGAAGCTTACATGGATGACATCGTGGTAAAGAGCAAGAGCAAGGAAACCTTGGTCCAAGATTTGGAAGAAACATTTTAGAACCTGCGCAAGATACAGCTCAAGTTGAATCCCGAGAAGTGCGTCTTTGGAGTCCCTTCCGGCAAGCTTCTCGGGTTCTTTGTATCGCAGAGGGGGATTGAAGCCAACCCCGACAAGATCAAAGCCATTGAGCAGATAGAGGCCCCAAAGCGCGTCAAGGATGTCAGGAGGCTTGCTGGTTGTGTGGCCGCCCTCAGTAGGTTCATTTCAAAGTCTGCAGAACGCGCCCTACCTTTCTTCAAAATCTTGAAGAAGGCAGGTCCCATGAAGTGGACTCCGGAAGCGGAGGCGGCGCTGCAGGATTTGAAACGGTACCTGTCCTCCACTCCTATACTTGTCGCACCTAGACCACAGGAAAAGTTGTTGCTATACTTAGCAGCAACCAACCAGGTGGTTAGTGCTGCGTTAGTAGCGGAGAGGGAGTCCGACGAGGAGTCAGCACCACCGGCAAGCGAATCCAGCGACAAGCAGGGGGCTGCTCCGGCAAGCTCTGGCCCCGACAAGGAAGACTCTGCGCAGGAACAGGATGAGGTGCGGAAGAAGATGGTGCAGCGCCCAGTGTATTTTGTAAGTTCCCTTCTCCAGGGGGCTAGATCAAGATACTCTGGTGTGCAAAAATTGCTTTTCGGCCTCCTCATGGCCTCGAGAAAGCTGCGCCATTACTTCCAAGCCCATGAGATAACAGTGGTCACTCGCTTTCCGCTGAAGAGGATATTGCACAATCCGGAAGCAACAGGCAGGATCGTTGAGTGGGCACTGGAGCTGTCAAGCTTTGGACTCAAGTTTGAAAATACTTCAACTATACAGAGCCGAGCTTTGGCAGAATTCATAGCTGAGTGGACCCCAACGCCCGACGAGGAAGTTCGAGAAACAAGTACACCCGTACAAGAGGCTACAAGTGAATGGGTAATGTATTTTGACGGTGCCTTCTCGCTGCAAGGCGCCGGTGCTGGCGTGGTTCTCATCGCGCCCACCGGAGAGCACCTCAAATATGTTATCCAGATGCACTTTCCCAGGGAGCAAGCGACAAACAATACTGCTGAATATGAAGGCTTGCTTGCCGGCCTCAGGATTGCGGCCGAACTTGGGATCAGGAAGCTGATTGTGCGGGGCGATTCTCAGTTGGTGGTCCGGCAAGTCAACAAGAGCTACCAGAGCCCTTTGATGGAAGCCTATGTAGATGAAGTGAGAAAGCTTGAAGAACACTTTGAAGGTCTGCAGATGGAGCACGTCCCGAGAGCTCAGAATGAAATTGCAGATGGCCTTTCAAAGTGTGCTGCGATGAAGTTACCTGTGGAACCAGGGACCTTCTTGCTCAAGTTGACTCAACCATCCGTTACGCCATCAGTTGGGCAGTCCAAGAAGAGAAAATTGGTCTCCGGCGACTACTTACCGGCGGATCTTCCAGAAACCGCCGCCAAGGTCCCCAAGATCAACAACCAGAACGCTGAGGAACAGTTTGCTCCTGCAAGTCCTCGGGCTTGTTCAGTTGAAGCAAGCGTTCCCGGCAAGCCACGCCCCGGCGAGCCTGCCGGGGGACCGTCAGCTCCGGCAGAACCAGAGGTCCTTGCCGTAGAAGCTGAGGTTCCCGCAGCGGCCCTCGAGCCTTTAGTCCTTGCCGTCGAGCCTCGGGCTCCGGCATGGGCACAGCAGATAGTCCGTTTTCTGCAAACTGGAGAACTTCCCGACGACCCTCAAGAGATAGAGAAGATAACCAGGCAGTCAAGTATGTACCAGTTCGTGGACAACGAGCTATACAGAAGAAGACTCAATGGTGTCAGATTGAAGTGTATCTCCAGGGAAGATGGACAGAAACTGTTGGCGGAAATACACGGAGGCATATGCGGCCACCATATTGGCGCAAGGGCGCTTGCCGGGAAAGCTTTCCGGCAAGGGTTCTTTTGGCAAGAAGTCCTCCAAGATGCAACTGCACTAGTAACCAAGTGTGAAGCGTGCCAGTTCCATGCGAAGCAGATTCATCAGCCAGCTCAAGCTCTCCAAACAATCCCTTTATCCTGGCCCTTCTCGGTCAGGGGGCTCGATATCCTCGGCCCCTTCCCCCGAGCCGTCGGGGGCTTTGAGTACTTGTACGTTGCAATCGACAAGTTCACAAAGTGGCCAGAAGTAGAGCCGGTGAGGAAGGTGACAGCACAGTCAGCGGTCAGGTTCTTCAGGTCGATTGTTTGCTGTTTCGGGATCCCTAACAGGATCATCACCGACAACGGTACACAATTCACTAGTCGCACCTTCATGCAGTACGTCCAAGACCTTGGCGCCAAGGTCTGTTTCGCTTCTGTTGCTCACCCGAGGAGCAACGGTCAAGCGGAGAGGGCAAATGCTGAAGTGCTGCGTGGACTAAAGACGAGGACCTTTGACAGGCTGCGCAAGTGCAGAAGAAATTGGATAGAGGAGCTACCGGCGGCTCTTTGGTCAATCAGAACGACACCAAGCCGAGCCACCGGACAGACACCTTTTGCTCTAGTCTATGGAGCAGAGGCAGTTCTCCCCACGGAACTCGTATACGGATCTCCTCGAGTGCTCGCTTATGATGAGCTCGAGCAAGAGAAACTGCGGCAAGATGACGCATTGCTCCTCGAGGAGGGACGTCTCCAGGCTGCTGTACGAGCTGCTCGATACCAGCAAGCTTTGCGCCGCTACCATAGCCGCAAAGTCAAGGCCAGGAGTCTCGAGGAAGGCGACCTTGTTCTTCGGCGTGTTCAGTCCGCCAAGAATTCCAACAAGTTGACGCCGAAGTGGGAAGGCCCTTATCGGGTGAGACAAGTTACGAGGCCCGGCGCTGTCCGCCTCGAGACCGAAGAAGGCTTACCGGTGAGCAACTCCTGGAACATAGAGCATCTTCGCAAATTTCACCCATAAGGCGCGGTTGCCGTGATCCGCTCCGGCAACCACCTTTTGTACAAGCTTTGCCGCTGTTGCATGTAACCCTTTGTACAAAGCCGGGCGCAGACCCCGTGCATCAGTAAAGTTCTCGTGTTTTTCGCACCAATTGTCTTTTGCATGCTTTTCTTTGCTATTTGCATGTTGTGTTTGTCATTTGGTGCAACACTCAAGTATACGGTAAGCATTAGCACGCCGAAAGGCCATATACTTGTTTCCCTCTCCCTTTTCTTTCCTCTTAAGCAGAAGGAACGTTCCTCGCGCACAAGTTTGCCGGGGGGGAAGGAGGTGGAGGAGGAATCAAGTGCTGTTCAAGAAAGAGAAGTCTTACCGGAAAGCAAGCAATATAAGCAAGCAACATGAAAGATAAGTTGTTAGAATTTGACCAGTTCAAATTTTAAATTTTAGTTGTCTTCCTTGAACAATCACACTTTGTATGGAAAACCTATGCGCGGAGGAACCTACCCGTAGCTTGCCGCACCCTTATCTTGTTTTCGAGTTCGCTCAACGATTTAAGTGAGCTGCGACAAGTGTCGCGCCCTTGCTTCGTTTCCGAGTACGCTCAGCAAGCTAAGTGCGTGGCGACTAGCTGCGGCAAGGTTGCTTGCCGGTGAAGACCTTGGCCAGCAGGCTGCTCAGAGTCCAGCACTCAGCGCTCGCGGCAAGGTCCCTTGCCGGCAGGCTCCCCGGGAGCGTAGGGTGAAAAACATACAAAGTCAAGGATTAAAGCAAGGAAGATAACATTGCACTGATTGATCAAAATAAAGTAAATATCTTACAAAGGATAACTTGTCGCAATGGACTAATGAGTTCATGACATAATGTGCAGCAACAAAAAGATAAAGATAATGGAGCCCTAGTCTACGTGGTCGCCCTCCTTCCTGCCAAGCTTTGCCACCTTGGCGATGATATGGGCGACCTGCTCCTTCAGGGCCTCCGTGTCTGCATCAGCCGGCAAGCTGCGAAGAACGTTGGTGAGATTGATCCCCGGGTTGCGGTACACGATCTTCGTCAGCACCCGCTCCAGAGTTCCCGCGCAGAGCAGGCGCGACTCCTCGGCCAGCTGCGCGGGGATGCGGTTCCGGAGACCTGCAAGGGCCGGCGCGATCCCTCTGAAGAAGAGGCTGAGCTTGGCGCTGTGCGGGAGATCCGGATCCGGCGAGTAGATGAGATGTTCGACCTTCAGCGCCAGCAGCTCCTGGTCAATGTTGGACGCAGAAGAAACCAAGTCTTCGGTCCATACCTCGATGGTCTGGCGGAAGAGCTCGGATGCTTTGTTGACGCTGTCCACCAAAGTCCGCTCCTTGCGGAGCTCCTCCTTCAGCTTGTTCTCCTGAGCCCGGGCAGCGTCGAGCAAATCCTTCAGACTGGTGACCTTCAGTTCCAAGTCCTCGATGGAGTCCTTGGCGGCCTTCAACTCGTCGCCCCTCTTGGAGAGACTCACCTGAAGCTCGGAGTTTGTGTGAGCGTCCTTCTCGCGCTCCAAGATGAGCGCGGCGACCTTCTCTGCGCTCACCTTCAGCGCCTTCTCCAGCTGCACAACCTTGGCGGCGAGCTCCTTCTTGGCGTCTTCCGCAGCAACCGCGGCGGCTTTTGCCTCCTTCAGCTCCCCGCCAAGGGCAGCCTCGCGAGCGGCAAGGTCCTCCTCATGGGAGTCGAGCTCGACCTTCCGCTGCGCGAGCTCTCCCTCTCGCCGGGACAGCTCCACCCCGGCGAGCCGCTGCTGTTCCTCAGCGTCAGCCTTCTCGAGCACCCACTCCTGGTACTCGCCGGCGAGACGCTCGCGCTCCTCCGCCACCTCGCGGAGGGCCGCCTGGTTGGCGGCACTGAGCTCCGCCGCGCACTTCTCCATTTCCGCGGCGGCCTTGGCGGCAAGGGCCTCCCGGGAGGCGAGCTTCGCCTGCCTGGCCCGGTAAAGGGCCAGGAGCTGGTGGAGCAACCTCTCCTCCTCGGGCCCCTCACTCCCGCCGGGCGCCTCGACGATCTTCAGGCCTGCGGAGGCGAGGACTTCCCCGTCGAACGCCTCGCCCTCCGCGGGAGCTCGTGATGAAGACCCCCAAGGCATCTGGATGAAGACGCCGTTGGGGGCCTCAAGATAGTACCCCTGCTCCTTGCTGGCGGAGGGGTCGGCGGCCGGTGCAGCATCCGATGCTCCCGCCACCTCCGGGTCGGCGGTGCGGTCGCCGTCCCCCTCCCCAGCCGCTGCGTCCGCAGCCGGGGCAGTCTCCTGCGCGGCCGGCTCGGCGGCCTCGGCCATCTCCTCGACGACAGGAGCGTCGCCGCCGCCGCCCTGCGCGCCCTCCTCCTCGAGGTTGATAACCTCCGTCTCCATGGGCTCAGGAGGAGGAAGATCTAAAAAGAAGAAGAAGAAAAAGAAGTTCAAGATTCAAGCAAATATCCAAAAAGAGGCAAGCCAAGAAGACAAGTCACAGAACATACCTTGGCGGACGTCCTCGGCGGCGGGCTCCCTCGCCGGGGAGCTCGGCCTTGGCGGAGTGGCCACCCTCGCCGGGCTGCTCGCCCTTGGCGGGGTACTCTGCCTTGGCGGAGTACCCACCCTTGGCGGAGCACTCTCCCTTGCCGGAGAGTTCTGCCTTGGCGGGGACGGCGGGGCCCGCGGCTCCTCTACGACGGTCTCCGGGCGCTCTTCCCGCTGTGGCTCAACCTGAACAAGACAAGGAACATCAAGATATGAAGACAAGACCAAATCCTCAGGCGTACCCCGACAAGCGAAAAGAATGAACCCCAGACTTACGCTGGGGGCTGCGCTGCGGGCTGCGCTGGGGGCTGCTCCTCGGAGCAGCGCTCGGGTCCGGCAGGCTCGGCTCCGGCATGCCTCCCGTTGCCGCAGCTGCTGATTCTTCCGCGACCTCGACCTCGGGCGCCTTGGCCTTCTTCGCCGCGCGATGGGCCAGGGTCCTGAAATCAGGGCAATGAACAGAGTCAGCATCAACAAAAAACCAAGACAAAAATCAAGAAGATGTAAGGTCTTGGATCCTTACTCCTGGTCCTCCTCGTCGTCCTCGCTCAGGGCGGAGAAATCATACTCCACCGTGGGCGCGTCGGCGCGAGGAGCGGAAGACGAAGACTCCCTCGCGCGCTTGGTGTTCACCGGGGCTGGGGGCTGCGAAGACCCAGCCCCCGTGGTCGCCGGCGCCCGAGGAGCGGGCGGAGCCGCTGCTCCGCTCCGAGAAGACCCTTGCCGGCTCGCCGCCGGCCTGCGAGGCGCCTCCGTCGTGGTCCGCGCACGGGCCGCCTCCGCTGTGGCTGGTGCGCCGGACGGCCTTGGCGCGGCCTGGCTCCCCCGGGGAGCTGCCCGGCGAGCTGGCTGTTGCCGGGGCGCCTGCGCCCTCTCCCCCGTCGCCGTCTTGCGGAGACGCTTCGCCGGGGACTGCCTTGGACTTGCCGGGGGCGGGGAGCTCTCCGACGAGGAGAGGTCGTCGGCGTAGAGCTCCGTGGATCCGCCGGAGTCCTCGGCCTCCTCCTCCTCCTCTTCCCCGGCCGGCTCACTCGGCCCAGCGTCCTGCGCTGCGGCCCCCTTTCCCTTGGCGCCTCCGCCCCTCGCGGCGCCTCTGCTCCCTCCGGCGGTACCCTCCATTGCCGCGGCCTCGGCCGCGATCCCGTGGATCCCGGAGTGCCTCAGCGAGGGGACCCCGGCGAGCGCGTCGGGAGGGAGCTGCAACAACCTGCGGATCTCCGCCTCCTCCGCCTGGGCGGACGCATCCGCAACCTCCGCCTTTTCAGGCGTGTATCCAAAAATTCCTGCCGCTGCGGCTGCAGCGGCCTCTTCAGCTCGAGAAGCCATATAGGCAATCTCCTGGTCGGTGGTGTCCCGCGTGTGCTCCTTGAGGTCGTTCTTGTTCTTCACCACCTCTGCAAGGTTGTCGTAGAAGTTGAGGACGTCGATGGGCTTGGGAGCGATCCACGTGCGGTCCACGCCGTGCGAGTCACACATGGGCATCATGGCGACGATCCGGTCCCGGACGATGTTGTTGCAGAGCGGCACCACTTCCCGGGGAGGCCTGAACCACTCAGGGTGTGCCGGGTCGTACTTGAAGAGTTCCCGGACCATCCCCTTCAGCTCCAGCGTGGTGAAGTTGAAGTTGAGCCCGGGGCGCAGCCTCATTATGTCTGCCGGGCCGCCGTACTCCCAGGCCGGCCTCTTCCGGTCTTGGAGAGGGGCGATGCGCCGGCGGAGGAAATCTGCGCCCACCTCTGCAACTGACAGCTTGGCCATCCGAAGACGAAGAATCCGGACGAGGGCGATGTCGAGCTTGATATCGTCCGAATCTAATTCGCTCCAGTCCCTGCCGCGCACGATGGGCGTTGTGCGCGGCGCGGTGAAGGCTTGCGGCTGGTCTTCTACGATCCAGCACCACTCCGCTCGCCATTCCTCCCACTTGCCGCGGAGCTCCCCCGGCAAGTACGCACCCTTCTTATTCAGACGAAAAACCCAAGAAATTCCTCCGGAGAGGGGGGCATCGGCCTCGGCTCTAGGAGTGAAGAAGTGCCTAAAGAGCGCTACGTTTGGGTGTACTCCTATGAAGTTTTCGCACATGTGTGCGAAAACCGCCATGGTGAGGATGGCGTTGGGGGTGAAGTCAAGCAGATGGAGGCCGTATGTGTTCATAATGTCGCAGAAGAAGTTTGAGAAAGGTGGGCAGAGACCACAATGAAAAAAGGCTGCGAAGAAGTAGTACCCGCCGGGATAGCTGTCCTTGGCGGCGGCCGGATATGCTCGCGTGCGGGGATGCGCGTCGGTTTCCTTGGCCCAGAACAAGTAATACTTGTTCCAGAGCTCCCGCACGCCGAGCTTCGGCGGGAAGACGAGGTGCTTCTTCCGGTACGCGGCGAGCTTCGCCGCTTGCTCCGATTTCTCCCTCTTGGCCTTCTCCGCCTTCGCCTTGTCGGTCTTCGGGGCCATGGCGGACGCGGCGGAAGGAAGGAGGGGCGAAAGGTCCGACGACGCCGGAGATGCGGATGGCGGCGGCGGAGGTGTGGAGGCGGAGCGCAAAGAGAATCTCTGGAGGAAGGAGATGATGCAATGAAAGTGCAAGGAGGGGAACCGCGCCTGCTCCCTCTGCTTTTATGGGGGAGTGGGGGGCGTTTCGCCCTTTCCATTAAGAGATCGTGGGCACGTCCCATCCCACGACGCCGCGATCGACGCGTGCCGTTACGGTGGGGTGCGGCGGATACGGAAGTGGATTCGGCGCGCCGCGGGCCGCGGCTGCCCGTGCACTGTTTTGGGCCTGGCCCAACAGCGCTCGGCACCGTGTGTGGCCCAGGCCCGGGGGCTCCTGTCGGTGTACTAAGGTAGGGGTACCTCAGTACCCCAACTTGTGCACGGGCAGTTGCAGCTTTCCGCGGCAGGGTTTACTGCGTGCTCGCCGGAGACCTTCCTGACCCCTATTAAACCATTCAAAAACAAAGTATACAAGAAAGAAGACCGAGACCCCGGCAAGAGGAGCTTGCCGGGAAGGCCGTACCAGGCTCAAGACTGCCCCACTAACACAAGACCCTGGCAAGAGGAGCTTGCCAGGAAGGTTAGAAGACACGCCTCGGCGCTATATGCGCCCCGACAAGGGCCCGGGGAGCGGCAAGCTCCCGGGCCCGGCAAGATCAAGGCCCCGGCAAGGTGCTTGCCGGGAAGACTGCGCTGTGTGCCCGCGCTCCAGCTCATCGGCCCACGCGTCGCCCTGGGGCCTATCCAGGGACGCGTGGCAGATGGCTGTGCAGCCTGGGGTACACGGTGGCACTCCACGGTGATGGATCCATCGCCGTGGCAGACGGAGACGCCAGGGCGGGAGCTTTTGGGATCGACGGCGACGGGCATTAAATGCCCTTGTCCCCCACTGTTAAAGTAGGTATAGACCACTGTTCTGTACTGTAGCTCCACTGTTCCCGCACTGTTATAACTACCACCTCTTTTACATTTTTACCCCTTTCTCCTACGTTGACACCTGTCGGTGACCCCTTACACTATAAAAGGAGGCCCATGCACAACGGGGAGGGGGTTCGGAACCTAGATCACTCTCACGCTCGAAGTAGCTGCTTCTTCAAGCTCCCGAGCTCTCCAACTTAATACACAACCAAGCAGGAGTAGGGTTTTACGCGTCTACCGCGGCCCGAACCTGGGTAAAACTGCCCGCGTGCTCGCTACGATCTGCTCTTTGTGCTCCCTCCGCCCTCGTACCGCACAGATAAGGGGCTCCGGTCCCATAGGTGTTCGTGGCGGACAGTTTCCCCCGACAGCCGCAGTCCGCTATGGACGGCGCCGCCCGGGACACCTGGAGCCCTCCGATCCAACCAGCATGCCCCAGCATTACTGCGGCCGGCCACCGTCCCCTACCGACCCCCACCGACCATGCCAGCTACCCCAAGCGCCATCAATGGCGAGGTCCGCCGTGGCCGTTCTCTGGACATCGCGGAACCGACCTCCTCGCGCTATAAAAGGCCCTCTGAGGCCGCTGCACTCCTCACAGCACCTCCCTCTCCCCCTCACCAACCCTCCCGTAGAGGCAGAACGACCGAGAAAGGTCGTCTTCCCCGTCTCCGGCATACTCTGCCGCCGCCATTTCCACGAAGCTCCCCACCATTCCAGTACCTCCCCCTCTCCACTCTCTTCACCACTGGCCTCCTTGAGCCACCACCAATCGATTCCACCCCTCAATTCCATGCGGGATGGCCTGTAGAGGAAACACCCCTCTCACCCGACGGCGTCGTCCGCCGGAGAGCCCGCCGCCGACAACTCCGTCCATCTCAGCTACCACGGCGGGCACTGGAAGAACCGCCTCTCGCTCCCGAACCCAACGATGGCCTCGGCTCCTCGAATGGCGCTGCCGTTCACCGGCGGCGATCGCCGGAGCGCCGCCTCTATTCTGTCGAAGAAGACGACGCGCGCCGCGACCAGTCAAACCTGACTGGTGGGCCCGTGGGACCCACAGTCAGTGACTAGGATCAGGCCAGCGCGGATTAAGTGAAGGCGTATTCCGTGAATACGTCTTCGACGTCGCCGCTTCCCGCGCAGCCGACCGACTGGGCTCGGCCCAGTGGCACCACCGGCTAAGTTGCGCACAGGGCACATCTCTGCTTCTTCCCTTTTTCCTATTTCTGCATGTTTTAAAATAATTCCACAACATCCATTTCCAAACCAAATTTAACGATTCAAGTTTCTGTAGGTTTATAAAATCATGCTCTGTTTATTTAAATTAGGTGAACATTTTTCCTATATATAGTTTCTGTTTAATCATTTAAACATTGCTTTTAATCATATATTCCACTTAGTAATTCCATAAGTAATTCAAATATGCTCTAAATAAATTAATTCTTTTTCTGTTATTTCTTAAACATTCCCTAGTTTATTTTAGTATTTATTTCAAAAACATTTGAAATACTTTTTAGTGCTGTTTTTGAATTATGTGGTGATTTAGATATTTTTGAAAATAGGAAATGAAGGGGGGATGAATTTTTCAAACTTTTGGTATGCACCCAATGCTTCTGCATGTTCAAGGCAAGCATCTTGAACACTTGATATGATGATTGCATAGTGAGTTATTTGCTAGGATAGTTTAAGCTTGACTATGTTGAATTCAAATTTAACTTGCATAATGCTAGTAGTGCATACATGGTCATGTGCATATTTTCTCTTGCATGCATTCCACTTGCAACATGCATAAGTTATGAGAACCCAGGAGTGTGCTCCTGCTTTGGACGTGCCTGTGGGCACGGGCTATTTTTGACACGGTGGTGTCACGAGATATATGTGAAAGCAGGCAAGGGTTGTGGCCCTGTCCTGGTGATACTATTGAAGGAATACTTGTTTGTGCTAACCAATGCAGGAAAAACATAAGCCTCCTGAGTCGACCGTAGATCGAGTCTTGTTCCAGTAACCCCCATACTTGAATCGTGCTGCCACTTGTCCCTGCCACGGGTAGGGTATGGTTTAGTAAGTTGTTAACCCCTTTCCGTGCACACACCGTACAGAGGGCCACGATGAGGGTTTTCCACGACGGTGGACTAAATCCTTCCATCGGGTCAGGGGGCATGGGTGTTTCCGGCTGTCGTGATGCCGAGAGGGAGTGTACCCTTGTAATCCGCGCGTATAAATAGTGATCCCATGCTATTGGAGGTTGTAGCCTTCCCACTTAGAGTTTTACTTAACTGTTGTTTTGGGTGATTCCTGGCAGCAGAAAAGTTAAGCTGGTGTGTGCTGGTCAGGCGTGTTTTCAACCCAAAGACCATAATGGGAATTAGTCAGTGTCACGATACTGACTAAAGAAATCCTATACTTGTGGGTAAAGAGTACACCCTCTGCAGAGTCATATCTATTCGAATAGCCGTGTCCGCGGTTAAGGACTACAGTCTGGGTTGGTCAAGTGTCGGTCTTAGAGTCGGTCTCCGGAGGAAATATTTAAAAATTGAGCATGGTTATTTTGCAGGATAATTATCGTTGCTACTGGTGTTACCATTAGTATATTTGATGATATGATTATATTTGTGAACTGACCCCCTGCTCTTATTTTACTTTCCAGAGTGTCTCAGGGGCTGGCTAGTCTACCCCGGACATTCGTTTTTATTTTCAAGTCCTTTTGTGGCGTCCCTCGAGTTTCAGGCGGTTTATCACGCCACTACTCCTGTGGATACCCAACTGGCATTTCTTTTCACGTCCTTTCGTGGCGTTGCCTGAGTTCTCGGATGGTATCGTCCGATTTCTCTTTTAAACACCCGACTG
>LR738710.1:892246426-892293611 GCA_902687465.1 Secale cereale
TGGCATTTCTTTTCAAGACCGACCGTGGTGTCACTTGACATCCGACCGGCATTTCTTTTATATTTTGTTGATACTAATATTTATTTCCTGCACTAACCATTATTCACCATGCCATGTTTTAATTCCTGTCAGCATGCATTTAATATAAGTCCATCATGAGCATATGCATATAGTTTAATTCATCATGACCATATAATGGTTTGCGGCATTTGTTATATCATTTGTCCATGATGTTTGCGAGTACATTCAAACGTACTCACAGGCTTGTCCCTGGCTATTTACTTGGCCAGGTTAGGAGTTCTACGGGGAATACCACAGCGACTTCCGTGCGAAGCCTAGGAGTACAGCCACGCGGGATAGGAGTTATCCGGGTCAGCTGTTCCCGTGGGAATGGAGCCCCATCGATGTTGGAGATCCACAAGCCAATTCCTTCATCCACCACCGGAGTCATTGTTATATCAGTAGACCTTTATGGTCTTGTGTCAAATTCTTGTAAATTCTTGGTAATCTGTAACAAGGATGTGTCCACCAGTAACAGTAATCCTGGGCTGGTGATGACACTAGGGGTTAATTTCTGGAATATTGTGTTCCCGAAATCCGGCCCCGACAGTTTTGCTTAACGGGTCGTGGGTGATTGCAGACACCGATAAGTTAGGCTGGTGTGTGCGGTCAGGTGTGTTTTCAAATTAAAAGACCGTAGACGGAATTAGTCCCAATGGACTAAAGGAATCCGTTACTCGTGGGTAAAGAGTACACCCTCTGTAGAGATTAAATCTATTTGAATAGTCATATCCATAGTTTAGGACTACAATCTAGGATGGGTCAAGTGTCGGTCTTAGTGTCGGTCTTCGAAGGAAAAACTACCAAACCAAAACATGAATCATGACTTGTGAACTATGATGACTGTTACTATCATCAATATTATGGAAAAACCCTTGATATTATGTGAGTTATTGAGTACCCCTGGGATGGACCTACCTCCTGGATATTCACTATTATTTGTTCTATTTATAAGCCCTTTATGTGGTGTCGCTCAGACGCCCGACTGAGGCATGCTCATTACTTCTTTTGTTTATAAGCCCTTTATGTGGTGTCGCTCAGACGCCAGACTGTGGCATGCTTATTACTTCTTTTATTTATAAGCCCTTTATGTGGTGTCGCTCAGACGCCCGACTGAGGCATGCTTATTATTTCTTTTATTTATAAGCCCTTTATGTGGTGTCGCTCAGACGCCCGACTGTGGCATGCTTTATTTTTTACACTCCCTGGTTGCATACTCATATTTTATATGAACAACTTGCTTGCATTATGGATTATCATTCTCGTAACTGACATTGTGATCATCAAATGATTCCGAGCATGATTACCTTTTGTTATATGGTACCTGTGTTCTCAATGTTTGCGAGTACGTTCGAAGTACTCACTGGCTTGTCCCTGGCTATTATCTTGGCCAGATTTCTTGATTGGAGAGGAGCGTTGTGACGACCACCCCGGAACCTACGCAACAGTGATAGCATCCTCGCGAAGATAGAAGTTAACCTGGTCAGCTGTTCCCGTGGGAAATGGAGTCCCACAGACACCGATGCACTATAAACCGCTTCCGCCATCAGCCACTAGAAACTATTTGTTGTACTCTCAGGCCAGAATGGTCTTGTTCCGCACACTTTGTATTTTTGCTTGGATTTTCTGTATCAAGTGGTGCCTCATTAGCTAACAGTAATCCTGGGGCTGGTGAGCACAAGGGCCATTTTCTGGGACATTTATCCCGAAAACCCGGTCCTGACAACCTTGGTATCTGAGCCAGGCTGACCATTGGCTAATCCTATCTTAGCCAGGTCGAGAAACCTAGGTTAACCACCCCACCAGACCTTATCCTAACCCCAGTCAAGCTTCTCGTGTAAGATAGCCACACAGTGAACCGACACCTTCGGCAGTCGGTGCCCAACCTATCAGCCTAGCCCGTCGATCATGCGCCAGTAACTGACACCTGAATAGTCTCCACCGCAAGCGTGCGAAGGAATACTCCGTCTCCTTTTTCTATAAAAAGGGCATGCTAGCCTCAACCCAGCACAGCACATCCTCTACCCACAAACCGAGCTAAAATGCCAGGACCCATTGTTCACAATGAAACCAGAGCAACAAACCTTGGAGGTTTTGTGACCGTGCTAGCAAACCTCACCCGCCGTGCCCTTGCATTAGAGGAGCCCCCACAATATGTTGTGTACCAAGGATCCATGAACAGTGAGAGCCGTCAATTCGGGGCCACTGTGCATGTCTATGGTAGGGGTCTGTCGCCAGAACGCCCCTACAGGTTCACCGAAAGGATAACTTCCTTTGAGCCACAAGCCATCCAACTAGCTGCTCGAGAAGCTATTTTTCAACTCCGGCACTTGTCGCCCAGGGTCAACTATCGCTCATTCTACTACTACTCCAGCCGTGACGGGTATGGTAGGCCTCCCCGGGTTGCCAACGGAGACCACGAGACAGATCCTGCATTATTGCATCTGGTATGCTATGTAAGTGCACTAGAGGAACTGATCGCAGCTCGTGGAGAACTGATTCACCGAACCCCGGCAAGAGGAGGAGATGAGCCCGCCGCCGACAACCCAGTCGTGCTGTTCGGACAACCGATCGAGTCCTTGAGATCTGCCCCAGCCATCGACCAAAACGCTTTGGTGTCCCCAAAAGTGATGTGTCGCCTGTTTGGAACGCGCTCCAATGGGATTGTGGCCAACAATCCCCGCGATGGTCATCATCACTGCCCCGACCCTGCAGTTCCTCCCCCTCCAGCTAACACCGACAGTGAAGCCCTTGGAGAAGCCTCGGCATCCACAAGGCAAGGCCGCTTAGATATAAACGAGGTAGATTAAATCACTCGAGTAGTATCGAGCCTTGTTATGTCCACACCCTGTTGTTGTGTGACCCTGTATTGCCATATGTAAATACTGTTTGCTTGTGCGTCCTTATCTTTATAGTAGCCATGCAAGGATATGACGATGTACGAATGCATTTTTTTTAATTCCAGGCGTAACTTCCAAAGAACCACACCGACGACTCCTACAGTAGATACGTCACTTTTGCGAGACGTGTGTATCTGTAGCATTGACCCCGACCCCATAAAGCAGGACCGAAAAAATAGCTGCCCCTCACCGTGATTTAATAACCCAACCCAGTGTTATATAAAAGGCCACCCCATGACCTTGCCAAGCATCCCTCACCTGGTGCACCACTCTCACAGCCATTTCTTTTGCCATGCCGATCCCTAGTATTTATTTAAGGACTCCAGATGTCACCCCAGGTAGTTTTGTTAAGATATTGTGGGATTTTACCTGCAGTACCATGAGTGCTACCCGTCCACCCCAGTACGAGCTGCTCAAATCGAGGATCATGCCATCCACCTCGAAATATTGGGCAGTAGTGCACATCCCTCCTGCAAACCCAAACCAAGATCCAACAGAAGTCTCCTTCGTGGGGAAATCTATGCCAACCCCACAGATGGCCATAGAAGCTGATGCGTATGAAGCGCTTACTCGCCTTCGATTCGCGGTGCCCTATGCCAGCGAATGGGGGTATTATTACTTTCCGAGCCGTGCAGCACCCGGAGAAGTAGCTTCTTTTCCTGGTGGACTAATTGAGAGAGACCCAGTACTGGCCAGCCTTACACAGTATGTCATCGCACAAGAGCGTTTGACCCAGCGAGTAATGGGTTATCTCCAGAGC
Source organism: Secale cereale (assembly GCA_902687465.1). Lineage (NCBI taxonomy): Eukaryota > Viridiplantae > Streptophyta > Magnoliopsida > Poales > Poaceae > Secale > Secale cereale. Next base: position 892,250,147 of record LR738710.1, read on the forward strand.
CTCGCCAATTTAAATCCTCGGATCGCCATCAACAGACCACTGAGGCCCGGACATGAGAAGCGCATTCATCGACTGGTCAATCCGCTTCCTCCTATAGAAGAAGAGTGTGCCCCTGTACCAGAGACGTTTTCCCAGGATCCTGTCTATTTACCGTTTTCTTCTTAGACGTTACCGCTATGTTGGTTGTCCAAGCGTTTGTTTATGAGTTGCCACTTGTGCGTGTTATCCTAAAGTTGTGTACCAAATTAATTATTTAATTTCAGTTAATGGGATTAGTTTTTACTGCTGATAATTTTTGGTTTGACTAATTTTCGCTCTCGGTAAAACCTGGAGTGAGATATTGTTTTCCCTGAGTTGTTGCAACATATATCTCTGCATGTCATAGATTTTTCGCGCAACACCGCAACAGCAGACTCACAACCCCAACCACTCAGCCCAGTACACTAAGTTGCAAATCTACGTACACTTGTTGCATCTAACTGTTTACCTCTCTAGCAAACCACAGTCTCTTGAGGAGAAATTTGTGGGAGTTTATTCAGGCACAAGTTGCCTTCCGCAAACTGACAGCCGTTAGCACCCGATACCAGCGCCCAATCCTCCTGATCGCCACCGCCGCGAAGAGCTAGCACTCGAGCAGCAGCATCACGACGATCGTCGAGGATCATCACGCACAAGAGCACGGATAACCCCAGCAATGCCGCCAACCCTCCGCACACTAGGATCATGCACCAGTCCGGCATCGCCTCCGCCATTAGAGCCTCGTCCCGAGCTCCTGCAAACAAAAATGGAGGAGAGGGAAGGAGGAGAAGAAGCAAGGCCAGGTGTGAGGAAGAAGGAGGAGCGCCTTGGTCATTTTATAGCTCGAGATCGGTGTACGGTGGGCGACGTCTACCAGCGCCGCTCGTCGCTCGATCGCCGGTGTTCGGAGGCGAATCCGCGAGCAGTGCCGCCAGCGCACTGGCCCGCGAGGTGAGTGCACGCTGCACCGGCAGCTAGCACGCCGTGCACTACCGCAGTACGACCTAGATGCCATACACGCTAGACGTCGCTGGTGGAGAAAGCGCGGAAAAGCGCACGAGAGAGAGGGAGAAGAGAGAGCCAGAGGTAGAAGAAGAGACTGACAGTGGCCCCGGGCCCACCTGTCAGCCAAAGAGAGCACTGTGCTCTCGGGTGCGACCAGCGGATTTTAGAATTTAGAAAATTATTTCTAAATTCACTATAGCCAAGAGTAGAAATATCTTGTTTTATCCGACCGTAGATATTTCCACGCAGCACCAGTATTTCACACTACAGTTTACACCACTTATAGCCCATTCACTGTAGCCGCGTTTTATTGCATGACTAGATGGTCATTTTTTTGGTGATATCACTTGTGACAGTAGAAGTAATTCTTTTCATTACCCTTTTAGCAAATCTCGAGGACGAGATTTTTTCTTAAGGGGGGTAGTGTTGTAACACCCCAAAAAAAATTGACCTTGCATTATAAATCAAAATTTTGCCAAGGAATTAAACCCTTCTTTTTCTGGATTTTGTTTGGTTTCAGAACCACTCTTTCTTTTGAATTTATGGAGTTTTCACCCAAAGTGAAAACTTTTCAAATATATTATTGGACTTGTTTACCCTCTCAAGAAAAAACACTTCTATAATCAGTGGAGTTATTTGCATAATTATTTTCTCCCCAAGCTTTATTCCTTAAGTGAATTTTCATTAGTTTTAAAGCTCTATTTGCACTACAACCCTTTGATAAATTATTTTAAAAACTCCACCAAAATTTTGGGATGTCATGAGAAGTCCCTACATCACTTATATGCAAAAACCCATTGATGTCATGAGAGGTCCAGATTGACATTTTCTACTGCAGCCATGTGTTAACTTGCTCTTTTAACCATGAGCTTTTTCCTGCTTGTAGTCCTCCCTACAAAACCCTTAAGTCCAGGAGATTGGACCATTTGGAACATTTTTGGTCCATGCAATAATGCCTTTTAGTTTCTGTCCAGAATTGATTTTCTCAAAAACTTACACTTGCAAGTTGCTAGTTTTGCCCAACTAACCCTGCCATCATCCATTACACCTAAAGAGACTATGATCAGGAGACTTTGGCCAGCAGAAGAGATGCCTAGATACCCCTGGCATTTCATCAAACAGGTTAGGAGCATGGCCAGTTTTGGCATGCTTTTAGACTTACATTAGGAAGTTGCTATAATGGCCTAACCAGCATGTCTCATGGCACTAACTTAGTCTATAACCCCACCCTGCAAAACCTCTTGTGGATTGGAGCCCCCTGGCAGGCTTTGGCAATCTGTCGAGCACCTGGAGTGCGTGCTCTGGGCGCGCCCAGAGCGCACGTTTTGCACGCGCGCGCACCGAGTCGCCGCGTCTTGCCCCCTGGCCTTCGCTCGCCCGCAGGGCCACGCCTCACTCCCGTCCACTCGCCAGAACCCTCCAAGACACTCTGGCGCCCTACAGCGCCGGCGTCCACAGCAGGCGCCTACCATGGACGGCGCCGCCCGAGCCACAGCCGCGCGCCAGCTGCCCCTGGAACAGCTCGAACTCATCCACTCGACCTGCCGGACCCCGCCAGCCATCGCCACGCGCCCCCTTGGCTACTGAACGGCGGTTCGTCGAGCTTATCTCCGGCCACCGCGGAACCGACTTGGAGAAACTATAAATGGAGACCCCGAGCTCATCTCAACCCTCAGGCGACCTCACCCTATCCCCTAGTGCTCCCACAGCTAGCAATCGGCAGAGGGAGGCCGTCATCCCCATCTCCGGCCAGCTCGGCCGCCGCCAAACTCTGGTCCCGTTAATCACCAGCAAAGCCTCCCCAACCCATCCAGTGGCACCATTCGCTTCCCCTCGATCTTACGGAGCCACCCCAACTCTCAAACTTGATCGGGAGCCACCATAGTTCGGGCCCCAATTCTCCCGTAACCACCGTCCGCCGTGGAGCTTGCCGCCGGCGACTCCCTTCGTCCCCGCCAGCCTGTCGACCACCAGAGGACCGTCCTGGACCAACGAATCCATCCCCGCCCTCAAAATGCCGTGGGGAGCCGCCAATCGTCGGCGTTGATCGCCGGAGCTCCGCCTCCTCTCGGACAGAGGTGGAAGAAGACGCAGGCGACTGGTCAAACCTGACCAGTCTGCCCAAGGGACCCACTGTCAGCGACCCAGCCCCGCCGAGGCGTGTTTTAAGTGGAAGCGCATTCCACCAAATGCGCCTTCGCTAGAGGAAGACGCAAGCGTTGCCGAACCGTTTTCTTTTTCTGTTTCTTTTTAATAAAAACATATTTGACTAAACTTTGACTAGCTATAACTTTTTAAATATAAGTCCAATTGAGTTGATTCTTTTTCTGTTGCTTCTCAAATTCTGTCTAGTTTATTTTCATATTTATTTGAAAATTTTCCAAACAACTTCTTTGTGCAGCTTTGGAACTATGTGTTAATTCAAATTTTCATAAAATAGGATTTTGAAGGAGAAGGCAACTTTCAAAAAGTGCACCCCACTTACATACTCTTGAAGGCAAGCATTCTGAACCCTGGCCCAATACTTGTGGTGTGTTCTTTAATACGATTACAACACCACCTTGACATGGATGCATTCATTTTCCTATGTGATGATATGATCATACCCATGAGTGCATGACGTAGACTCCTTGCTGTTGAAAAAATGAATATGCTTGTGATGGTAATCCCCCCCCCATATGTCTTTCATGCCTGTCGGAAGAAAGCAGGGAAAGTCGTTGTCTTGTGTAGACACGAGCTTGTCACTAGTCCCTCGTCGAGATAGTGGTGTCCGGTGTGGCATGGTGAGGTATGATGAGTGGTGGTTCTGTGTGTTGATGTGGGATATATTGGTTATGCTAATCATATAAGTGATGCTTGAACGTCCTAAGTCGACCATAGATCGAGTCTTGTTCCAGCAACCCCCATACTTGTTTCGTACTACCACTTGTCCCTGCCATGGGTAGGGTACGGTTCAGTAAAGTTGTCAACCCCTTTCTAGCACACACCGTACAGAGAGGCCATGGTGGAAGATACCGGCTGCATCCGGTAGGCATGTCACCTGGTCCGGGGCATGGGTGTTTTTGGTTGGAGCCGAAGGGGTAGCTTCCCCAGTTTACGCGCGTTATAAATTTTGCGATCCCATGCTAGTCGAGGTTGTAGCCTCCCCACTTAGAGTTTCGCTTAACGGGTGTCGTGGGTGATTCTAGACACCGGTAAGTTAGACTGGTGTGTGCGGTCAGGTGTGTTTTCAAATTAAAAGACCGTAGACGGAATTAGTCCCGATGGACTAAAGGAATCCATTACTCGTGGGTAAAGAGTACAACCTCTGCAGAGATTAAATCTATTCGAATAGCCGTGTCCATAGGTTAGGACTACAGTCTGGGATGGGTCAAGTGTTGGTCTTAGTGTCGGTCTTCGGAGGAAAAACTACCAAACCAAAACATGAATCATGACTTGTGAACTATGATGACTGTTACTATTATTATGGACTAACCCTTGATATTATGTGAGTTATTGAGTACCCCTGGGATGGTCCTACCTCCTGGATATTCACTATTATTTCTTCTATTTATAAGCCCTTTATGTGATCTCGCTCAGACGCCCGACTGAGGCATGCTCATTACTTCTTTTGTTTATAAGCCCTTTATGTGGTGTCGCTCAGACGCTCGACTGAGGCATGCTTATTATTTCTTTTTTTATTAGCCCTTTATGTGGTGTCGCTCAGACGCCCGACTGTGGCATGCTTTATTTTTTTACACTCCCTAATTGCATACTCATATTTTATATGAACAACCTGCTTGCATCGTGGATTATCTTTCTCGTAACTGACATTGTGATCATCGAATGATTCCGAGCATGATTACCTTTTGTTATATGGTACCTGTGTTCTCAACATTTGCGAGTACATTCAAAGTACTCACTGGCTTGTCCCTGGCTATTGTCTTGGCCAGATTTCTTGCTTGGAGAGCAGCGTTGCGACGACCACCCCGGAACCTACGCAACGGTGATAGCAGCCTCGCGAAGATAGGAGTTAACCTGGTCAGCTGTTCCCGTGGGAAATGGAGTCCCACAGACACTGATTTACTATAAACCGCTTCCGCCATCAGCCACTAAAAACCATTTGTTGTACTCTCAGGCCAAAATGATCTTGTACCACATACTCTGTATTTTTGCTTGGATTTTCTGTATCAAGTGATGCCTCATCAGCTAACAGTAATCCTGGGGCTGGTGAGCACAAGGGCCATTTTCTGGGACATTTATCCCGAAAACCCGATCCTGACGCCCATGCTTTCTCCTTCGCGAGGCCAGAAACTATAAATATAATTACGATCACAATGAACCTGGTGCATAGGGTAGAACTTCTGATGAAATTCCAACTTCAGACGATTATAGTTCCAATATCCCATATCATCGTGTCAGTGTACTAAAGTAGGGGTACCCTTAGTATCCCGAACTTGTGCACGGGCAGTCGCAGCGTCCCGCGGCAAGGTTTGCCGGGTGATCGCCAAGATCCTCCGTGGTTCCTTTGGAGCCCTTCAAGAACAAAGTATCCAAGCCAAGGAGACAAGGCCCCGGCAAGAGGAGCTTGCCGGGAAGGCCACTCGAGGCACAAAGCCACTCAAGGCGCAAGACCCTGGCAAGAGGAGCTTGCCGGGAAGGCCAACCAAGGCATCTCAAGAAACATGCCGCGACGCGCCACGCGTCCCGGCAAGGCCCGGTGAGCGACAAGCTCCCGGAAGCGACAAGATAGCGACCGCGGCAAGGCGCTTGCCACGGCAAGCTTCCACTCAGTACCCGCGCTCCAGCGCATCCACTCACGTGTCGCTCTGGGACCCTTCCAGGCGTACGTGGCGGGCGGCTGTGCAGCCAGGGGTACGCGGTGGCAAGCGGTGCTGACAAGGTAGACATCGTGGCGAACGGTGGCGCCCCTGACGGACCTTTTTGCACTGTTTGGGCAACGGCGATGGGCATTTAATGCCCTTGTCCCCTGCCGTCAGGGTTAGGTATAAATCACTATACCAACTACCACCCCTTTTATATTTTTACCCTCAACAGTGTTGCCACCTGTCGGTGACCCCTTGAGCAAATAAAAGGAGGCCCATGCGCAACGTAGAAGGGGGTTAGACATTCAAATGCTCTCACGCTCGGTCTCGTTAGCCGCTGAAGTGTACTGCAGCTCTCAGCGCTCCCGAGCCAAGAACTCAATACAAAACAAAGCAGGAGTAGGGTTTTACGCATCCGTGCGGCCCGAACCTGGGTAAACTGCTCGTGTGCATCGCCTCGATCTGCTCTTCGTGCGATCTCCGCCCCCCGCCGTACCAAAAAGGGGCTCCGGTCCCATAGGTGTTCGTGGGTGGATCAGTTTCCCCGACATCTTTGGCGCGCCAGGTAGGGTTGCGTCGAGATTGTGTGAATCTGATCCGGCCTGCACGCGAGCTAGAACTTCTTCATCATCTTCATCAACAAGCCGCCGAAGAAGAAGAATTCAGAGGCAGCTGGTCCGTCCGCGTCGATCCCGCCACCGCCGGAGCCAACGGCTGGTGGGTTAGACGCCGACGGAAGAACAGACGTCGACGAGGGAACTCACGGTGCCGCCAAGTCCATGGACAAGGTTGCGCTTCCCATCGGCGGCGTAGCCGGCTCCCACGACGACCGTGCGCACTCCAAGACCTCGGTGTCCGTGCATGCACCGCGCGCATCTCAGGTGGCGCGGGCCCGGCAGCGTCATGGTACTCACGGTACCATACGTTTGCTGGGCCAAGATCAACCTGGCGGATCTCGGGATGCTCAAGACCAGCATGCGCGCCAGCATGACGGCACGAGCAAGGCACGGTCGCCGGGACGGGATACTGCTCCTTCTAACGTAGTTAGAAGTCCGAGCATATCCCGCTCCTCGCACCGCTCGCCACCACTACCCGCCACTCCAGCAGAAGCTCTGGCACGAGCTCAACTGCTCCTAGACTTCCCTCCTACGGCAGACAAGGCCGACGACTAGAGGGCCACCATTCAGAGTCTCATCGCCTTCGCCAACGGCGACAGTCCGCAGCAGCCAAGTACATCGCGGCCGCGGCAAGTCAGCCAGGCGCGGGCCGATGGCGACAAGACTGGTGGGGGTGCAACCACCGTGCACTCTCCGCCCCGAAGGCCAAGATCGCCGACTCGCCGGGTCAACCTCGACAGCGACTCCACCGCGTCGTCCGATCCATGAGCTCGTCGCGATCAGCGCCAAGTTCTTCAAGATAGACAGCAAGAGGACGCTCGAACTCGCATCGAGCGCTGAAGAGAAGCGCGGCGTCAGTCAGACCAGCACGCTGGGCCCGCTGTCGACATGCATGCGCCAGGGGGACCAGGCGACTTGCCGTACGCGGTAGGTTGTCCCGCGTTCACTCGTGAGCTGCGGCAAGTCCAGTGGCCCAGCATGAAAAACTTCAAGCCAGATGTACCGGAGAAGTACGACGGCAAGACGCACCCGTCGGAGTTCCTCGGCATCTACACCATCGCGGTGCAAGCTGCTGGGGGGCGGGACGACAAGATCCTTGCCAACTACTTTCCTCTGGTACTCAAACCCAACGTCAGGTCCTGGCTCATGCACTTGCCGGACAACTCCATTTCTTCTTGGGCAGATCTCTGCCATCAGTTTGTCGGCGCCTTTACAGGCGGTCACAAACCCCATGGCCAAGAGAGTGACCTTCACCTGCTCGCCCAGAAGGAAGGAGAGCCCCTGCGCAAATACATCCAGAGATTTAGCTGTATTCAACACAACATCCCAGACGTCCACCCTGCCGCGGTCATCAACGCGTTCCATCAGAACGTGCGTAACCGCAGGATGAGGGAGGAGATGGCGATTTGCAAGATCAGGGACGTCAGCGAGCTGTACGCCCTGGCCGACAAGTGCGCACGTGCTGAAGAGGGGAGGAAACTCCCCGGAGAGGATACAGGAGCAGGAGGATCTGACAGTGAGGATGCCGCCCCGGCAAAGAAAAGCCGGCGGCGGAACAACAGGAAGAAGAAAAACAAAGAGGTGCTAGTCGTTGAGCAGTCCGGCAAGGAAGATGGCGCCAAGAAAGCCCAAGTTGGTAGCTCCGGCAAGGAGACTGCCGCATGCACCAACTGTCAGGCTGTGGCGGCCGCCGACAAGCAGGACGGCACCGACAAGCAGTATTGCAAGATCCACCGCACCAAGGGTCACGACCTCCAGAACTGCAAGAGGGTCGAACAGCTCGTCGAGCAGCAGAAGGCTGAGTACGAGCGACGCGACAAGGAAAAGGCCCAAGGAGGTGATGGAGGATCCGGCAAGAAGCGGCCATTCAATGGCCGGGGAGGACGCCGCGGCAAGGCCAAGCAGCGGCAAGGAGACAGACCTCCCCGCGGCCGCGACAAGGACGAAGATGACGACGACGACGAAGACTTGGATGATGTTGAGACCAGTGAGCAGGAGTTTCAGAAAGCCACAGAGGTTTTGTGCGTTGACAGCGGTGCCTCTCTGCATAATTCACACCGCCAACTCAAACAATGGGTGCGGGAAGTCAATGCGGCAGAACCACCTGTCGAATCGCGCAAACTTCTGAAATGGTCCAGCACGCCTATCATCTTTGATATTGAGGACCACCCTGATCACACAACTGCGGTCGGGTGCTTGCCAATGTTGGTTTCGCCAACTATCCGCAACCTCAAGGTCACTAAGATGTTAGTTGACGGCGGGGCCGGCTTGAACCTGATCTCCTCCACTGTACTCCAGAAACTCCAAATCCCTGACAGCGAGCTCGAAGAGACCGGCACATTCCAAGGAATCAATCCAGGAAGGAGCAAGCCGAAGGGGAAGATCACATTGCCAGTGACGTTTGGCGGCGAGCTGAACTTCAGGACTGAGAAGGTCACTTTTGATGTTGCTGATTTTCCATTGCCTTATAATGGAATACTGGGCCATCCAGCACTCGCCAAGTTCATGGAAGCCTCTCACTATGCGTACAACATGCTCAAGATGCCCGGCCCGATAAGCGTCATCTCTGTCCCTGGCGACAAGAAGGATGCTCTTATCTGCGCCGACAAGATCTACCAGGAAGCAGCAGCCGCAACAGATCGCAAGACACTTGCCGCTGAAGCTCCCGGGGGGAAGGAGAAGACCAAGTCCGGCAAGAGCTCTGGGGCCCACTCCGGCAAACGCACCTCTTCGGAGTGCTGCGCTGCCGTCGAGGACGCTCCATCGAGCTCCACCGGCAAGTGTAAGAAGACGATGGCAGCTCCGCCAGAGACCAAGAAGGTGTCCGCCAAGGAGGACGGCACTGGTGGTACCTTCACCATCAGTGCCACGCTTGATCCTAAATAGGAAAGTGCACTCGTTGCTTTCCTGCGGGCGAACGTCGACGTGTTTGCATGGCAACCGTCTGAAATCCCCGGTGTTCCCAGGAAAGTAATTGAGCACAAACTTGCTGTCTGTCCTCATGCGCAGCCCGTCAAGCAGAAAGTTAGGAAACAAGCAGTGGAGCGCCAAGAATTCATAGCAGAAGAAATCAAGAAGTTGGAAGCAGTATGCCTTGTCAGAGGAGTGCTCCATCCTACGTGGTTGGCCAATCCTGTGGTCGTGCGTAAGGCAAACGGGAAATGGAGGCTTTGTATCGATTTCACCGATGTGAATAAAGCTTGTCCCAAAGACCCATTTCCCTTGCCGGGCATTGACCAGATTGTTGACACCACGGCCGGATGTGACCTGCTTTCATTTCTTGACGCGTACTCATGATACCATCAGATCTTCATGGCTGAAGAAGATGAGGAGAAGACCGCATTCATCACTCCATGTGGCACGTACTGTTTCATACGGATGCCCTTTGGATTGAAGAATGCTGGTTCAACATTTGCATGGGTAGTCCATACAGCTTTTGAGGCACAAATTCACAGAAATGTAGAAGCCTACATGGATGACATAGTGGTCAAGAGCAAGGACAGGGCTACTCTGATCCAAGATTTAGATGAGCCCTTTGCAAATCTGCGCGAGATCCAGCTCAAGCTCAACCCCGAGAAATGTGTGTTTGGAGTCCCTTCCGGCAAGCTTCTCGGGTTCTTCGTGTCTCAGAGGGGAATTGAAGCCAACCCCGACAAGATTAAGGCCATTGAGCAGATCGAAGCACCCAAGCGCGTCAAGGATGTACGAATACTTGCCGGTTGCGTCGCTGCTCTCAGCAGGTTCATCTCTAAGTCTGCTGAGCGCGCCCTGTCGTTTTTCAAAATTTTGAAAAAGGCAGGTCCAATGAAATGGACTCCGGAGGCGGAGGCTGCGCTGCAAGACTTGAAGAGGTACCTGTCCTCCACTCCAATACTTGTCGCACCTAAGCCACAAGAGAAGTTGCTGCTGTACCTAGCGGCAACCAATCAAGTGGTTAGTGCTGCGTTAGTAGCGGAGAGGGAAGCAGATGATGAGCCAGCAACCGCGGAAAGAAAATCCAGCGACAAGCAGGGGGCTTCCCAGACAAGCTCTGGTCCCGACAAGGATGGATCTGCACAGCTGCAAGAGGAGATAGGAAAGAAGATGGTGCAGCGCCCAGTTTACTTTGTCAGCTCCCTTCTGCAGGGGGCTAGGTCAAGGTACTCTGGTGTGCAGAAATTGCTTTTCGGCCTTCTCATGGCCTCGAGAAAGCTGCGCCATTACTTCCAAGCACATGAGATAACAGTTGTCACTCGCTTTCCGCTGAAGAGGATACTACAGAATCCGGAAGCAACAGGCAGGATCGTTGAGTGGGCACTGGATCTGTCAAGCTTTGGCCTCAACTTTGAAAGCACTTCAACTATCCAAAGCAGAGCATTGGCAGAATTCATAGCAGAGTGGACGCCAACACCAGATGAAGAAACTCCAGAAACGAGCGTCCCCGTCAAAGAAGCAAGCAAAGAGTGGCTGATGTACTTTGATAGTGCCTTCTCGCTGCAAGGCGCCGGTGCTGGCATGCTGCTTGTCGCACCCACCGGAGAGCACCTCAAGTACGTAGTCCAGATGCACTTTCCCAAGGAGCAAGCAACGAACAATACTGCAGAGTATGAGGGTTTGCTTGCCGGTCTCAGGATCGCGGCAGACCTTGGTATTAAGAAGATGATTGTCAGGGGTGTCTCACAGCATACGTTGATGAAGTGGGAAAGCTTGAAGAGCACTTTGACGGCCTACAGATGGAGCACGTTCCAAGAGCTCAGAACGACATCGATGATGGCCTGTCAAAGTGTGCCGCACTTAAGTTACCTGTGGAACCAGGGATATTTGTGCTCAAGCTGACTTAACCATCCGTAACGCCATCAACTGGACAGAGCAAGAAGAGGAAATTGATTTCTGGTGACTACTTTCCGGCAGAGCTTCCCGAAGCCGCCGCCAAGAAAGTCCCCAAGGTCAACACCAAGAATGCTGAGGAGCAGTCTGTTCCGGCGAGCCCTAGGGTTTGTTCCGTTGAAGCAAACGCTCCCGACAAGTTTTGCTCCGGCAAGCTTGCCGGGGAACATCAAGCTCCGGCTGAGCCACAAGGCCTCGCTGTAGAAGCGGATGTTCCCGCAGCAGCAGATGTGCCTTTAATCCTTGATGTCGAGCCACAGGCTCCAGCATGGGCGCAGCAGATTGTCTGTTTCCTTCAAACAGGAGAACTTCCCGAAGAGCAAGAAGAAGCGGAAAGAGTAGCCCGGTAGTCAAGTATGTACCAGTTTGTCGACAACACACTGTACAGAAGAAGACTCAACGGTGTGAAATTGAAGTGTATTCCTCGGGAAGATGGACAAAAGCTGTTGGCAGAGATACACGGAGGCATATGTGGTCACCACATTGGCGCAAGAGCACTTGCCGGCAAAGCATTTCGGCAAGGTTTCTTTTGGGCAGAAGCCCTCCAGGATGCGACTGCACAAGTAACCAAGTGTGAAGCGTGCCAGTTCCATTCCAAGCAGATACACCAGCCAGCTCAAGCTCTCCAGACGATCCCTTTATCATGGCCATTTTCGGTCTGGGGGCTCGACATCCTCGGCCCCTTTCCCCGCGCAGCCGGGTGCTTTGAGTACTTGTATGTTGCAATCGACAAGTTCACAAAGTGGCCAGAAGTGGAACCAGTGAGAAAGGTGACCGCGCAGTCAGCAGTCAAGTTCTTCAGGTCGATTGTTTGCCGCTTCGGGGTCCCTAACAGGATCATCACCGACAACGGCACACAATTCACGAGCCGCACCTTCATGCAGTACGTCCAAGATCTTGGCGCCAAGCTCTGCTTCGCTTCTGTTGCTCACCCGAGAAGCAACGGTCAAGCGGAGAGGGCAAATGCTGAAGTGATGCGTGGCCTCAAGACCAGAACTTTCGACAGGCTGCACAAGTGCAGAAGAAACTGGATCGAGGAGCTGCCAGCGGCTCTTTGGTCGATCAGGACGACGCCAAATCGAGCCACTAGACAGACACCTTTTGCTCTAGTCTATGGAGCAGAGGCAGTTCTCCCCACGGAACTCGTTTACGGGTCACCTCGAGTGCTCGCTTATGATGAGCTCGAGCAAGAACAGCTGCGACAAGATGACGCGCTGCTCCTTGAGGAAGACCGTCTTCAGGTTGCTGTGCGAGCTGCTCGCTACCAGCAAGCTTTGCGCCGCTACCATAGCCACAAAGTTAACGCCAGAAGCCTCGAGGAAGGCGACCTTGTTCTTCGGCGCGTTCAGTCCGCCAAGAATTCCAACAAGTTGACGCCGAAGTGGGAAGGCCCTTATCGGGTGAAACGAGTCACTAGGCCTGGAGCTGTCCGCCTTGAGACCGAAGATGGCTTTCTGGTGAGCAACTCCTGGAACATCGAACATCTTCGTAAGTTTTACCCATAAGGCGCGGTTGCCGTGACCCGCTCCGGCAACCACCTTTTGTACAAGTCTTGCCTCTGTTGAATGTAATCCTTTGTACAAAGCCGGGCGCAGACCCCGTGCATTAGTAAAGCTCACGTGCTTCGCACACCTTGTCACTTTCATGCTTTTTATATCTTGCATGTGTTATCTGACACTTTGTGCAGCACCTACCCCCGGTAAGAAATAACGAGCCCAAAGGCTCCATATCTGTATTTTCTCTTCCTTCTTTTTTTTCCTCAAGGAAAGGAAGGTTCCCTCGCACACAAGTTTGCCGGGGGGAGGAGAGGATAGTGGTATGGACCAGGCGTCGTCCAAGAGAGTTTCGCATTGCCGGGAAGCAAACAACACAAAAGCTAAGTTGCCAAAGTTTGAGCAATCAAATTTTTAATTTCTGAGTTATCTTCCTTGAACGACCGTGCTTTGTATGGAAAACCTGTGCGCGGAGGAACCTACTCGTAGCTAGTTGCGCCCTTACTTTGTTTCGAGTCCGCTCAACGACCTAAGTGTGCTGCGACTAGTGTCGCGCCCTTACTTTGTTTTCGAGCACGCTCAACAGCTTAAGTGTGCTGCAACTAGTTGCGACAAGGTTTCTTGTCGGTAGCGGCACCGCCAGCAGGCTGCTGAAGTTCCGCACTCAGCGCTCGCGGCAAAGGTGCCCGCACCGGCAAGTTCCCTAAAAGCATAGGGCAGAAACATACAAAGCAAAGGGACCAAGTAAAGGAAATAACGTTGCAATCACTACCCAAAATAGACTTATATTACAAGATAGCTTGTCGCAGCCCTAACAGATTGTTCTCCTAACATGATTGGCAGCGACAGGAAACGAAGAAAATGGGCGAGCCTAGTCCGCGCGATCGCCCTCGACCCTCTTGATGCCGCTCACCTTGTCCACAATGGGTGCGACAAGGGCCTTGAGCGCCTCCTGATCAGTGCCCGGCAGCAAGCTCTTGAGGACGTTGGTGAGGTTGAGGCCTGGATTGCGGAAGGCCACCTTCATCAGCACCTTTTGAAGGTCTCCCGCGCAAAGCTTGCACGACTCGTCCGCCAGTTGCTTTGGGAACCTTTCCCGGAGCTGCTAGAGGGCCGTCGCCACGCCTCTGAAGAATAGGGTGAGCTTGGCGCTGGGGTGGAGGTTCTCATCGGAGGAGTACCCGAGATACTCCGCCCCCAGCTGCGCCAGCTCCCTGTCGATATCTGCGGCGGCGTTCACAAGACCCTCTGTCCAGTGCTCGACGGTCGCCCTGAAATTGTTCTGGGTGATGGCAGCATTCTCCAGCAACGCCTTCTCGGCCCTGACCTCCTCCTTCAGGGCCGCCTCCCGCTCCTTGGCGCCGTCCAGCGTCTTGGTCAAAGTGGTTAGCTTCAACTCAAGATCCGCGTTGGAGTTCTTGGCGGCGGCAAGCTCCTTGCCCTTCACGGCGAGGCGGACCTGCAGCTCCGAGTGGCTGTGGGTGTCCTTCTCCCGTTCAAGCTTGAGCGCGGCGACCTCCTCGCCGCTCGCCTTGAGATTGGCCTCGAGCTCCGCTACTCTCGTCTCCAACTCCTTCTTGGCAGTTTCAGCAGCTGCGGCAGCGTCCTTCGCCTCCTGGAGGGCCCCGCCAAGTGATTGCTCGCGCGCGGCAAGCTCTTCCTCGTGGTTGTCGAGGTTGACCTTCCGCTGCGCCAGCTCGCCTTCTCGCGTGGATAGCTTCTCGGCGGCAAGCCGCTGCTGTTCTTCAACCTCTGCCTTCTCGAGGAAGAAGGCCGTCTGCTCTTCGGCCAGCTGCTCCCGCTCCTCTGCCAAGGACTGGAGAGCTGTCTGGTTGAGAGCCCGGAGCTCCTCCGCGCGCTTCTCAATGTCAACTCCCGCCTTGGCGGCCAGCGCTTCGCGGGACTCCAGCTTGGCCTGCCGGGCGCGGTAGAGCGACAGCAGCTTACGCAACAGCCGCTCCTCTTCAGGCTCGCCGCTGCTGCTGCTCGGCGCGTCGACAAGCGTCAGCCCGGCAGAGGCAAGCACTTCCCCGTCAATGGCCTCTCCTTCGACCGGCGCCCTGCAGCTCGACGCCCAGGGGAGCTTGATGAAGACCCCGTCGCCGGCCTTCAAGTAGGCACCTGGCTCGGGCTCCTCGGAGCCTGGGGCTGCAGCAGCGGCGGAGGGATCGGCGGTCGGCATAGTGCCTGGCGCTCCTGCGGCCTCAGGACCGTCAGTGCGATCGCCGGATCCCTCGCCGGCTGCTGCGGCAGCAGCCTTGGCGGCCTCGTCGCCGGCGGGATCGTTAGCGCCGGCCGCTCCTCCGGTGGCAGCGGCGTCGCCGGTGTTGCCGCGCGTGTCCTCCTCCACAGCAGCCTCTGTCTCCATAGGCTCCGCAGCAGATGGATCTGACGGAAGGAGAGGGGAGGAAAACAGTCAAGCAAATATCCAAAAAAAAGAAGAAGAATCAAAAGAAGAAAAGCCCAAGGGAAGTATGAAGCGAGAAGATTACCTGCGCAAGCCGGCTCCTCGGCAGTGTCCCTCGTCGGGGAGCTCTCCCTTGCCGGCGTAGTTGTAGTCCCCGCCGGCGGAGGGCCGCTGGTGCTGTCCCTCACCGAAGTACTTGCCCTTGGCGGAGAATTCGCCCTTGGCGGAGAACTCTCCCTTGCCGGGGAGACCCTTGCCGGGGAACTTCCCCTTGGCGGCGTAGTTGAAGCAGAAGGCGTGTCGGGGGCGGTCTCCGGGCGCTCCTGCTGTGTCTGCTCTGCTCCTACACAAATCAACGAACAAGACGTCAGCAAATATAAAACACCCACGCGCGCCTAACAGCGTAAAGAAAACCAAGAACTTACGCTGGGGGCTGCGCTGGGGGCTGCTCTGAAGAACAGTTGCCGGGTCCGGCAAGTTCGTCTCAGGCGCACCCCCTGTTGTCGCGGCGGGCTCGTCCTCGATGACAATCACCGGGACCTAGGCCCTCTTTGCCGCCCTCTGAGCCAGAGTTCTGAAAAAAGGAACAGGTTCAGAGTGAGGCAAAAGATATACAAGACCAAACAGCAAGAATTCAAGGAATGTAAGAACAATAAATATCTTACTCTTCTTCTTCCTCGTCGGAGCTGAGCGCGGAGAAGTCGAATTCTGGCTCACGCGTCCCGGCGCGAGGAAGCGGAGGAGTGGGCTCCCTTGGCCGCTTGGCGGGAGCAGGGGCGGTGGTCTGAGATGACCCCGCTCCAGCTGCCGCCGTGGCGTGAGGAGCGGCAGGGGCAGAAGCGGCGGTCCGGGAAGACCCCGCTCCAGTTGCTGCAGATGCGCGGGGTGCTCCCGTAGCAACCTTGCTTGCCGCGGTGGAGCGCGTCGCGCGGCGCGGCGGCTGTTGACCCGTCTGCCGCTCCGTTGTGTCCCCGGCCTTGCGGAGACGCCTTCTCGGCGGAGCTGGAGGCTCTGCTGGTGGTGGCGAGCTGCCTGAGGACGAAGAGGAAGAGGAGTCGATCTCCAGCGAGCCGCTCGCGTCCTCGGCGGGCACGCTCGACTCGGTGCCCTGCTCGGCGGGCTCGCTTGGCTCGGCGTCTTGCCTGGCAGGCTCTCCCTCGCCGGCAAGCCCGCCCGCACCGAGAAACTCCTCTCGCTCGGCAAGGCTTGCCACTTCCGCTGCCTCCGCCTCCTCCGGGGTGAAACCGAACTCGCCCGCGGCTGCGGCTGCCGCCGCCTCTTCGAGCCTAGTGGCGATTGATGTCTACATACGCTTCTACTCTTGTAGACTATGTTGGGCCTCCAAGCGCAGAGGTTTGTAGGACAGCAGCAATTTCCCTCAAGTGGATGACCTAAGGTTTATCGAACTCAGGGAAATGGAGGTTGAAGATGGTCTCTCTCAAGCAACCCTGCAACTAAGATACAAGAAGTTTCTTGTGTCCCCAACACACCTAATACAACTAGGAGTTGTATAGGTGCACTAGTTCGGCGAAGAGATGGTAAAATATGGATGATAGGAGTGGCAAAGCAAAGTAATATAAATCTGTAATAAAAAGTGCAGCAAGCAAACAAGTGGTAAACATGAGCACAAATGGTATTGCAATGGTGGAAACAAGGCCTAGGGATCATACTTTCACTAGTGGCAACTCCCAACAACATTAACATAATTGAATCACATGATATTTCCTATAAAACATGCAAGGGGGACGCACCCGGAGGTCATTCCTTCGTGGTCAAGAGAGGACGAGAATTATGTAGGGCTACAAAAGCACACCTCAAAGTTCGTAGTTCTCAATCTAAGGATTTCCCAATGTCACCGCGGCCATCCAAAGAGAGTCCCACAATCACCACAACATATCTAAAGGATAGTCAAAGACAAGCACCAAGAGACTCTCAATCTTCAATCAACACACAAGAGAGGAAATCACTCATGAAAATATTTTTCTAATCCATGTCCAATAGACCGCTGTCACCTTGGTCTCGGGGATTATACTAGATAAAGACAAGTGAGTACATCAATCCAATACATAGAGGAAGGGGAAATATCATGGGATCACCCTAGATTAACATAGCCTATGATCACAACGAAGATCACATCATGGGAGAGAGAGATAACCACATAGCTACACGTACGAGCCCTCGGCCCCGGAGGAAACTACTCACGCATGGACATGGTGAGGAGGAGGTTGATGATGGTGTTGATGGAGAGGTGCAGCCCCGCGAGGAGGAGACGGCCGGCGGCAGCCACGGAGGCGGCGGCGGCGGCCCTCGGGGCGGCGGCGGCCCTAGGGGGCAGCGGCTCCTTGGCCCCCCTTCTTCCTTGTGGATGGTGCTGCAATGGTGCTGGTCCTCCCCTCCAAGACGGCGGCTCGGGAGGAGGAAAATTCGTGGCCCTTGGTGACCTAGGTTTCCTCTCTTTATATAGACTCTCGGATTCCCGTCATCAGATTTTGTGCCTCAGTAAAACGGGCTTTACTCGGCCGTCCGGACTCCGATTTGGACGAATTTTATATCCAGAAGCATCGCCTCGAAATTCTCCACAACTTTCGCAACTAGACTTTTTCCGTTTGACGTCGTCTTCGGGACGGAACGTGACCATCTTTAAAAAACATTCTCAGACAGATTTCAGGAAAGTCAGAGTCCTACTCCAATACGACTCCTTTTGCGTTTTTGTCAATTTCCAAGTAATTCCTACACAATAAAGTGTAAAACAAGAACATTATGCACTTTTGCAACCATTAGTACGTTAGTCCAAATATGATCAAAAGTGTATGGAAGTGTATAAATATCATAGCAATATCACACAAAAGAGGCATGGAGCAAGCAGAAATTATAGATACGTTTTGGACGTATCAGCGATGTACGCCATCTCCTTGTCGGTGGTTTCGTGGGTGAGGCCCTTCTTCTCATCGGCGTGAATTGGTGTTTCTTCCAAGTTGTCGAAGAATGCCTGCACGGTTTCCTCAGTGGGCTCTTGCCAAGTTGGGTCGATACCGCGTGCGAGTCGCACAGCGGCATCATTGCACGGATGCGGCTGAGCGAAGAATTGTTGCACAGCGGAACGACACCCTCCGGCAACCTGAATACTTCGGGATGATCGGGGTCATACTTGAACAGCTCCTGAAGCATCGCGTTGAGCTCCAGGACAGTAAAGTTGTAGTTGAGGCCCGGGCGCAACCTCATGATATCCGCCGTGTTCTCAAACTCCCAGGCGGGCCTCTTCCTCTCCTGCAAGGGGGCGATGCGGCGGCGGAGGAAGTCTACGCCAACTGCGCCTACGGTGAGCTTGGCACGCCTGAGGCGAAGGATCCGGGCAGTGGCAATCTTCAGTCTGCTGTCTTCCGGGGCCAGATCGCTCCAATCGTTGCCGCGCAACACTGGGGCTTGGCGTCGGGCGGTGAATGGCTGCGGGTTCTCCTCTACAATCCAACACCAGTCCGCTCTCCATTCATCCCATTTGCCGCGGAGCTCTCCCTCCAGATAAGCTTCCTTCTTGTGCGTCCTCGAGATCCAGGAGACCCCGCCGGATAACGGCTCCCCTCTCTCAACTCGGGGCGTGAAGTAATGGCGGAAGAGGGCAACATTGGGATGGACTCCGACAAAGTTTTCGCACAGATGCGCGAAAACTGCCATGGTCAGAACAGCGTTGGGGGTGAAGTCAAGGAGGTGGAACCCGTAGGTGTTCATGATGTTGCAAAAGAATTCAGAGAAAGGCGGG
Source organism: Secale cereale (assembly GCA_902687465.1). Classification (NCBI taxonomy): domain Eukaryota; kingdom Viridiplantae; phylum Streptophyta; class Magnoliopsida; order Poales; family Poaceae; genus Secale; species Secale cereale. The sequence continues at coordinate 892,269,115 of LR738710.1, forward strand.
CAGAGCCCGCAGTAGAAGAACAGGGCGAAGAACGCGTATCCGTTCGGAAACATTTCGCAAGCAACGGCTGGGAATACCTTGGTGCACGGATGCGCCAGCGTCTCCCCCGACCAGAAGAGGTAGAAGTTCTCCCACAGCTTCCTCGCGGCAAGCTTGGGGGGGAAGACAGCCCGCTTCTTTCGCAGCGCCGCGAGCCTCAGCGCCTTGGCCGACTTCGCGGTCTTCCCCTTCTCGCCTTTCGGAGCCATGGCGGAAGCGGTGAGGGAGGTCGACGGCGCTGGTGGTGCCGGTGGCGATGGGGGGCGGAGCGCTGCTCTCTTTCGACTTTGGGAAGAAGGGGAGCGGCGGAGGTTTTCGAGGATTGAAGCAGCAACGGGCGGATGGACGAACTGCCCATGTTTCCCCTGCTTATAAGGGGGGAGGGGCGGACGTTCCGCATTTCCGATTAAAGAAACAGCCCACGATCTCTCCCACGACGCCGCGATCGACGCGTGCCTTTAGGGAAGGGCGCGGCGGATACGGAGAAAGATATGGCGAGAACCAGGCCACGCGTGCCCGTGCACTGTTTTGGGCCTGGCCCAACAGCGCTCGGCACCGTGTATGGCCCAGGCCCGGGGGCTCCTGTCGGTGTACTAAAGTAGGGGTACCCTTAGTATCCCGAACTTGTGCACGGGCAGTCGCAGCGTCCCGCGGCAAGGTTTGCCGGGTGATCGCCAAGATCCTCCGTGGTTCCTTTGCAGCCCTTCAAGAACAAAGTATCCAAGCCAAGGAGACAAGGCCCCGGCAAGAGGAGCTTGCCGGGAAGGCCACTCGAGGCACAAAGCCACTCAAGGCGCAAGACCCTGGCAAGAGGAGCTTGCCAGGAAGGCCAATCAAGGCATCTCAAGAAACTTGCCGCGACGCGCCACGCATCCCGGCAAGGCCCAGTGAGCGACAAGCTCCCGGAAGCGACAAGATAGCGACCGCGGCAAGGCGCTTGCCGCGGCAAGCTTCCACTCAGTACCCGCGCTCCAGCGCATCCACTCACGTGTCGCTCTGGGACCCTTCCAGGCGTACATGGCGGGCGGCTGTGCAGCCAGGGGTACGCGGTGGCAAGCGGTGCTGACAAGGTAGCCATCGTGGCGAACGGTGGCGCCCCTGACGGACCTTTTTGCACTGTTTGGGCGACGGCGATGGGCATTATTGCCCTTGTCCCCTGCCGTCAGGGTTAGGTATAAATCACTGTACCAACTACCACCCCTTTTTCATTTTTACCCTCAACAGCGTTGCCACCTGTCGGTGACCCCTTGAGCATATAAAAGGAGGCCCATGCGCAACGTAGAAGGGGGCTAGACATTCAAACGCTCTCATGCTCGGTCTCGTTAGCCGCTGAAGTGTGCTGTAGCTCTCAGCGCTCTCGAGCCAAGAACTCAATACAAACCAAAGCAGGAGTAGGGTTTTACGCATCCGTGCGGCCCGAACCTGGGTAAGCTGCTCGTGTGCATCGCCTCGATCTGCTCTTCGTGCGATCTCCGCCCCCCGCCGTACCGAAAAGGGGCTCCGGTCCCATAGGTGTTCGTGGGTGGATCAGTTTCCCCGACACATCGCATAGCCTAAACCATGTCAATGCATATCCCTTCAAAGATAAAGGGAAGACCTTCTTCTTGATAACATCCTCGGGCATACCTGCAAGCTTAAACAATCCACAAACTTCATCCAAATAGATTAGGTGTAAATCGGGGTGAAGTGTTCCGTCTCCTGTATAAGGATTTTCAAGCAGTTTCTCTATCATACCCGAAGGAATCTCAAAGAAAACATTTTCAATAGGTGCAGTAGGTTGAGGAGTAACTCTTTGCTCTTCTGATCGGGGTGAAGATACCCCAAACAAGCCCCTCAAAGGATCTTGAGCCATAGTAACAAGTGACAATAAATTTCAGCACACTATATAAATTTTTACTCGCCAAATTCCACTTACCAAAGGCGCTTAACTCCCAGGCAACGACACCAGAAAAGAGTCTTGATGACCCACAAGTGTACGGGGTCTATCGTAGTCCTTTCGATAAGTAAGAGTGTCGAACCCAACGAGGAGCATAAGGAAATGATAGACAGTTTTCAGTAAGGTATTTTCTGCAAGCACTGAAATTATAAGTAGCAGATAGTTTTGTGATAAGATAATTGGTAGCAAGTGACAAACTGTAGAAGTAAATAAGGTGCAGCAAGGTGGACCAATCCTTTGTGTAGCAAAGGACAAGCCTGGACAAACTCTTATGCAAGGTAAAGCACTCCCGAGGACATATGGGAATTATCGTCAAGCTAGTTTTCATCACGATCATCTGATTCACGTTCCGTAGTTTGATAATTTGGTATGTGGGTGGACCGGTGCTTGGGTGCTTCCCTTACTTGGACAAGCCTCCCACTTATTATTAACCTCTAATGCAAGCATCCGCAACTACAAAAGAAGTATTAAGGTAAACCTAACCATAGCCTGAAACATATGGATCCAAATCAGGCCCTTACAAAGCAACTCATAAACTAGGGTTTAAGCTTCTGTCACTCTAGCAATCCATCATCTACTTATTACTTACCAATGCCTTCCTCTAGACCCAAATAATGGTGAAGTGTCATGTAGTCGACGTTCACATGACACCACTAGAGGAAATACAATATACATCCCATCAAAATATCGAACGAAGACCAAATTCACATGACTACTAATAGCAAGACTTCTCCCATGTCCTCAGGAACAAAAGCAACTACTCACAAGACATAATATTGTTCATGATCAGAGGGGTATTAATATGCATAATGGATCTGAACATATGATCTTCCACCAAATAAACCAACTAGCATCAACTACAAGGAGTAATCAACACTACTAGCAACCCACAGGTACCAATCTGAAGTTTGGATACAAAGATTGGATACAAGAGATGAACTAGGGTTTGAGAGGAGATGGTGCTGGTGAAGATGTTGATGAAGATAATCCTCCCAAAGATGGGAGAGTTGTTGGTGATGATGGCGGCGACGATTTCCCCCTCCCGGAGGGATGTATCCCCGGCAGAACAGCTCTGCCGGAGCCCTACATTGGTTTCCGCCTCGGTTCCGCCTCGAGACGACGGTGTCTGGTCCCGAAAGCCTCCCCTTGATTTTTTCCAGGTCAAAATGCTTCATATAGGAGAAGATGGGCACCTGGGGCCCACCGGCTGGCCCTCGAGGCAGAGAGCGCGCCTTGGGAAGTGGGGCGCGCCCCCCACCCTCGAGGCGAGCCAGTGGCCCCTCTCGTGGATTTCTTCCGCCAGATATTATTTATATTTTCTGAAAAATGTTATGTGGAGTTTCGAGGCTTTTGGAGTTGTGTAGAATAGGTTTCCAGAGTTTGCTCCTTTTCCAGCCCAGAATTCCAGCTGCCGGCATACCCCCTTCTTCATATAAACCTTGCAAAATAAGAGGGAAAAGGCATAAGTATTGTGACAAAACATGTATGAACAACCCATAATGCAATAAATATCAACTTATAAGCATGATGAAAAATGGACGTATCAGCTCCAGCGATCCATCTATGGACTGGTGCAAGCATCTCGGAGTTGGAATATACGCTTTGATGAGGTGATCAAAGCATATGGTTTCATACAGACTTTTGGAGAAGCCTTTATTTACAAGAAAGTGAGTGGGAGCTCTGTAGCATTTCTGATATTATATGTGGATGACATACTGTTGATTGGAAATGATATAGAATTTCTGGATAGCACAAAAGGATACTTGAATAAGAATTTTTCAATGAAAGACCTCGGTGAAGCTGCTTACATATTAGGCATCAAGATCTATAGAGATAGATCAAGAGGCTTAATTGGACTTTCACAAAGCACATACCTTGATAAAGTTTTGAAGAAGTTCAAAATGGATCAGTCAAAGAAAGGTTTCTTGCTTGTGTTACAAGGTGTGAAGTTAAGTAAGACTCAATGCCCGACCACTGCAGAAGATAGAGAGAAAATGAAAGTCATTCCCTATGCCTCAGCCATAGGATCTATCATGTATGCAATGATGTGTACCAGACCTGATGTGTGCCTTGCTATAAGTCTAGTAGGGAGGTACCAAAGTAATCCAGGAGTGGATCACTGGACAGTGGTCAAGAACATCCTGAAATACCTGAAAAGAACAATGGATATGTTTCTCGTGTATGGAGGTGACAAAGAGGTCGTCGTAAACGGTTACGTCGATTCTAGCTTTGACACTGATCCGGATGACTCTAAGTCACAAACCGGATATGTATTTTTGTTGAACAGTGGAGCTGTCAGTTGGTGCAGTTCCAAGAAGAGCGTCGTGCCGGGATCTACATGTGAAGCGGAATACATGGTTGCTTCGGAAGCAGCAAATGAAGGAGTCTGGATGAAGGAGTTCATATCCGATCTAGGTGTGATACCTAGTGCATCGGGTCCAATGAAAATCTTTTGTGACAACACTGGAGCAATGGCCTTGGCGAAGGAATCCAGGTTTCACAAGAGAACAAAACACATCAAAAGACGCTTCAATTCCATCTGTGATCTAGTCAAGGAGGGAGACATAGAGATTTGCAAGATACATACGGATCTGAATGTTGCAGACCCGTTGACTAAGCCTCTTCCACATGCAAAACATGATCAACACCAGGACTCCATGGGTGTTAGGATTATTACTTTGTAATCTAGATTATTGACTCTAGTTCAAGTGGGAGACTGAAGGAAATATGCCCTAGAGGCAATAATAAAGATGTTATTTGTATTTCCTTATATCATGATAAATGTCTTTTATTCATGCTAGAATTGTATTAACCGGAAACTTAGTACATGTGTGAATACATAGACAAAATAGTATGTCCCTAGTATGCCTCTACTAGACTAGCTCATTGATCAAAGATGGTTATGTTTCCTAGCCATAGACATGAGTTGTCATTTCATCAACGGGATCACATCGTTAGGAGAATGATGTGATGGACAAGACCCATCCGTTAGCTTAGCACTATGATCGTTTAGTTTTACTGCTATTGCTTTCTTCATGACTTATACATGTTCCTATGACTATGAGATTATGCAACTCCCGAATACCGAAGGAACACCTTGTGTGCTATCAAACGTCACAATGTAACTGGGTGATTATAAAGATGTTATATAGGTGTCTCCAAAGGTGTTCGTGGTGTTGGCATAGATCAAGAATAGGATTTGTCACTCCGAGTGTCGGAGATGTATCTCTGGGCCCTCTCGGTAATGCACATCATAATAAGCCTTGCAAGCAAATGACTAATGAGTTAGTCACGAGATGATGTATTACGGAACGAGTAAAGAGACTTGCCGGTAATGAGATTGAACTAGGTATTGAGATACCGACGATCGAATCTCGGGCAAGTAACATACCGATGACAAAGGGAACAACGTATGTTGTTATGCGGTTCGACCGATAAAGATCTTCGTAGAATATGTAGGAGCCAATATGGGCATCCAGGTTCCGCTATTGGTTCTTGACCGGAGAGATGTCTCGGTCATGTATATATAGTTCTCGAACCCGTAGGGTCCGCACGCTTAAACGTTTGTTGACGATATAGTACTTCATGAGTTATGTATGTTGGTGACCGAATGTTATTCGGAGTCCCGGATGTGATCACGGACAGGACGAGGATCTCCGGAATGGTCCGGAGATAAAGATTAATATATGGGATAATAGTGTTTGACCTCCGGAAGGGTTCCAGAATTCACCGGAAGGGGTTCCAAATGTTTCCCGAAATGTTTGGGCACAAGAACACTTTATTTGGGCCAAAAGGGAAAGCACACAAGGTTTTTGGAAGGCGCAAAAGGAAGTTTTGCGGAGTCCAGGGGCCAGACGCCAGGGACCCTGGCGTCTGGGTCCAGACGCCGGGAACCCTGGCGTCTAGCCCTGGAGTCCGAGAAGGACTCTTGCCTTTCGGGTGAAACCGACTTTGTGAAGGCTTTTACTCCAAGTTTCGACCCCAAGGCTCAACATATAAGTAGAGGGATAGGGCTAGCACCCAAGACACATCAAGATACACCAAGCTGTGTGCCGGCAACCCCGACCCTCTAGTTTATCCTCCGTCTAGTTTATGTAGTGCTTGGCGAAGCCCTGCAGAGATTGTTCTTCATCAACAACCGTCACCACGCCGTCGTGCTGCCGGAACTCATCTACTACTTCGCCCGTCTTGCTGGATCAAGAAGGCGAAGACGTCATCGAGCTGAACGTGTGCTGAACGTAGAGGTGCCGTACGTTCGGTACTAGATCGGGATGGATCGTGAAGGTGCACGACTACATCAACCGCGTTGATAAACGCTTCCACTTTCGGTCTACGAGGGTACGTAGACACACTCTCCCCTCTCGTTGCTATGCATCTTGTAGATAGATCTTGAGTGATCGTAGGATTTCTTTTTGAAATACTACGTTCCCCAAAATAGCCACCATGCATAATTCGTCATATATGTCGCTCTTGATTCATTGCACATCCCGGTACACCGCCAGAGGCATTCATGTAGAGTCATACTTGTTGTAGTATCAAGTTGTAATTTCGAGTTGTAATAAAAAGTGTGATGATCATCATTATTAGAGCATTGTCCCATGTGAGGAAAGGCCAATAAAAAAAAGATGGCCCAAAAAAATATAGAGAGAGGCTAATAAAAAAAAGAGAAAGCCCCTCCAAAAAAATGAGAGAAAGGAGAGAAGGGACAATTGCTACTATCTTTTTCCACACTTGTGCTTCGAAGTAGCACCATGTTCTTCATTGTAGAGAGTCTCATGTTTAGTCACTTTCATATACTAGTGGGAATTTTCATTATAGAACTTTGCTTGTATATTCCAACGATGGGCTTCCTCAAATGCCCTCGTTCTTCGTGAGCAAGCAAGTTGGATGCACACCCACTAGTTTCTTTTGTTGAGCTTTCATACATATTTAGTTGTAGTGCATCCGTTGCATGGCAATCCCTACTCACTCACATCGATATCTATTAATGGGCATCTCCATAGCCTGTTGATACACCTAGTCGATGTGAGGCTATCTCCCTCCTTTTTGTATTCTCCATAACCACCTCTATTCCACCCATAGTGCTATATCCATGGCTCACGCTCATGTATTGCGTGAAAGTTGAAAGGTTTGAAAAGATAGAGTATGAAAACAAGTGCTTGGCTGAAATCGGGGTTGTCCATGATATGAATATTTTGTGTGATGAAGAGGGAGCATAGCCAGACTATATGATTTTGTAGGGATAACTTCCTTTAGCCATAGTATTTTGAGAAGACATGATTGCTTTGTTAGTATGCTTGAAGTATTGCTATTTCTTATGTCAATATAGACTTTTATCTTGAATCTTTTAGATCTGAACATTCATGTCACAATTAAGAGAATTACATTATAAAACTATACTGGTTAGCATTCCACATCAAAAATTCTTTCTTTATCATTTACCTACTCGAGGACGAGCAGTAATTAAGCTTGGGGATGCTTGATACGTCTCCAACGTATTTATAAATTTTTATTGTTCCATGCTATTATTTATGAAGTCTTGGGTGTTTATTGGGATTTATCATACACTTTTATATCATTTTTGGGACTAACCTACTAACCCAAAGGCCCAGTCCAGATTGCTGTTTTTTGCCTGTTTCAGGGTTTTGCAGAAAAAGAATATCAAACGGAGTCCAAACAGAATGAAACCTTCGCGAGATATTTTTGGAGAAAATCACGCACAGGGAACTTGAGAACCACGTCAGGGGAGCATCGAGGCGCCCACGAGGGTGGGAAGCGCGCCCCCCTGCCCAGGGCGCGCCCCCTATCTCGTGGGCCCCTCGAGCGTCCCCCGGTGTCCTCCTTCCTCCTATATAAGTCTACGTACCCCGAAACTTTCGACAATAGAGAGAAAACCATAATTCCACCGTCGTAACCTTCTATTCCCGTGAGATCCCATCTTGGAGCCTGTTCCGGAGCTCCACCGGAGGGGGATCCATCACGGAGTTCATCATCGTCATCATCATTGCCCTCACCATGAGTTGTGAGTAGTTTACCACAGACCTTCGGGTCCATAGCTAGTATCTAGATGGCTTCTTCTCTCTGTCTAGATCTCAATACAAAGTTCTCGTCGGTCTTCGAGGAGATCTATTCGATGTAATCTCTTTTTGCAGTGTGTTTGTCGAGATCCGATGAATTGTGAGTTTATGATCAAGGTTATCTATGAAAGATATTTGGTTCTTCTCTGAACTTTTTATGTGTGCTCATAATATCCTTGCAAGTCTCTTCGAATTATTGGTTTGGTTTGGCCTACTAGATCTGTAGTTCTTGCAATGGGAGAAGTGCTTGGCTTTGGGTTCAATCTTGCGGTGTCCTTTCCCAGTGATAGTAGGGGCAGCAAGGCACATATTGTATTGTTGCCATCGAGGATAAAAAGATGGGGTTTATGTCATATTGCTTGAGTTTATCCCTCTACATCCTGTCATATTGCTTAAGGCGTTACTCTGTTCTTATGAACTCAATACACTAGACACATGCTGGATAGCGGTCGATGTGTGGAGTAATAGTTGTAGATGCAGGCAGGAGTCGGTCTACTTGTCTCGGACGTGATGCCTATATACAATGATCATTCCTAGATAGTCTCATAATTATTCACTTTTCTATCAATTGCTCGACAGTAATTTGTTTACCCGCCGTAGAATATCGCTATCATGAGAGAAGCCACTAGAGAACACTATGGCCCCCGGGTCTATTCTCAACATATCAATCTACATCTACTTTACTTTTATCGCTTTTATTTGCTGTTCCTATAAACTAAAAATACCAAAAATATAAACTATCATCTCTATCAGATCTCACTTTCGTAAGTGACCGTAAAGGGATTGGCAACCCCTTATCATGTTGGCTGTGAAGTTCTTATTTGTTTGTGCAGGTGCGAGGGACTCGCGCGTGGTCTCCTACTGGATTGATACCTTGGTTCTCAAAAACTGAGGTAAATACTTACGCTACTGTGCTGCATCTTTCTTTCCTCTTCGAGGGAATACAACACAAGCTTGAGAAGTAGCAAGATGTGGATGGACAGCTGATGAAAGATGTTGCAGACGCTGTAGATGATGCACAAGATGATGAACTTGTAGGTGTGTATGAAAAAGAAAATCATGTTATTTAAGTAGGAAAGTTGTTCCCAAGTATGCAGGAGTTTAGAATGTGTTTCAAGCCTTATGCCGTCAAACATGAGTTTGATGCCAAGACTATGTGGATTGACAGAAAAAAAATTGTTGCAAGGTGCAGAGGTTTTGATGGAAGTGTCAGGCCTTGCAAGTGGTACATATCTGCTAGAATTCAACCTGATGGAAGTACCATCAGGGTTAATCAAATCCCAAATCCACATACTTGTATTACAAGTTCATAGAGAGTATCAACCATGACATCACAACTTTGGATTGCAGAAAAGATCACTCCAATTTTAGCCAAGAAACCAAACACTACAGCAAAGAAACTTAAAGTGGACTTGGAAAAGACATACCTCATTAAGGTGAAGTATACCACAGTGTGGAAAGCAAAACAGAGGGCAATAAAATCATTATATGGTGATTGGGCAAATACTTTTAGGATGCTTTACAACTTCAAAATGGAAGTGGAAAAGAGGTCACCTGGTAGTGTTGTGGAGATAGATACTGAGGTAACAGAGGAAGGTAGAGTTATTTTCTCCAAGTTCTTTATGGCTTTAAAGCCTTGCATAGATGGCTTCTAAGCAGGGTGCCGTCCATATTTGAGTATAGACTCATCTTTTTTGACTGGCAAATGGAATGGTCAATTGGCAGCATGCAATGCTTTAGATGGACACAACTGGATGTTCCCTGTTGCTATTGGTTTGTTTTAGTCAGGGACAGAGGTTTCATGGACATGGTTCATGATGAAGTTGAAAAGATGCAGAGGGCCAGTGTCACCTTTGGCAGTACACACAGATGCATGTAAAGGGCTAGAAAATGCAGTGAAGAATTTTTTTTTCCTCATTGTGAGCAGAGGGATTGCTTCGGTCATATGTGGATGAATTTGATCAAAAAATTCAGAGGGGAAGAATTTGGGAGAATGTGGCCAGCATCAAGATCTTACACCAAACAAACACATTCATATCATCTTGATAAGATAAAAGTGGCATGTAGTGAGTTTGGTCCATGGTTGAACACCTATAATTCTCTATTATGGTACATGTCAGGATTTAACAGTGCCATCAAGTGTGATCATATCAACAATAACTTGACAGAAAGTTTTAACAACAAGATAAAGCAGTTAAAGAACTTGCCTGTGCATGACATGGTTGACCAGACCAGGATCATGCTGATGCGCATGTGAGAGTTGAGAAGAAGGATTGGTGATTGTCTGCTAGGGGATAAGCTTCCTGAAGTGGTACAACAGGTGGTGAACAGGAGCAGGAATCTTACACATTTGTCTGTTGAAAAATCTTCATTGTGGGGTGCTGAAGTTAGAGATACCAAGACTGGAAGGAGGCATGTTGTTAACACTGAGTTGCATGATTGCACTTGCCTCGAGTGGCAACACATCGGGAAACCTTGTGACCATACCATACTTTTCTTGGCCTCCCAACCCAAGATAAACATGCACCCCTACTTGCATGAATACTACTCAGTGGCAAGATTCAATGCTGCATATGCAACTCCAATTCCAGAACTTACAGATCAGTCTCAGTGGCCTGAAGTGGAAATTGAATTTTCCATGTGTCCTCCCCTAACAAAAAGAAAAGCTGGCAGGCCTAAGAGAGTAGATTCAAGGCATGATTTGACAAAGGTGGGAGTAGTAAAAATGGGAAGGGAAGAAGGATGCAAAGCCAAAGAGGTCCCAAAAAGGCAACAAAAATAGATGCAAGTTGTGCCAGGAACTTGGGCACCGAAAAGGATCTCCAAAATGTCGTTACACTCCTGAAAGGCCAAAGTATGTTTACGTTTGTGTTTTTTTTTAATTTGGGTGTTGTATTTAATTAATAGCCAAATTACAAATTTTGTTTTCCAGGAGGAAGCGTGGAGTTCAACCCCTTGTTGTTGAAGATTGCTGGGCAATCAAAAAGGCAAGAATCAATGGCTGTAGCAAAAAAAAAGTTATGGTGATGAACTAGAGTTGGATGATGCTGCGGTGCAAAATGACCAAGAGTTGGATCATGTTGTGATGCAAAATGATCAAGATTTGGATGATGTTGTGGTGCAAAATGAGGCAGTATTTGATCTTGTGATGCATCATCACCAACATTTGGATGATGATGTGGTGCAAAATGTGGTGCAAACTGAAGCTGTTGTGGCAGATGTTCTACACACTGAAACTGAAACTGAAGATGTTCTGCAAACTGAAGCTATTGCGGCAGATGTTCTACAAACTAAAACTGAAACTGAAGATGTTCTGCAAACTGAAGCTGTTGCGGCAGATGTGATGCAAACTGAGCCTATATTGCAAGTTGTATTACCAATTGAAGCTACTGGAGTTGTTATTGTGCAAACTGAGCCTCATGTAGATGTTGTGGTGCCAACTCCAGCTGTCTTAGCTAGTCCAGTTATGAAAATCAAGAGTTTGAGTGAACTAGGTGTCGTAAGATCAAAAAGTGGTAAGAAGAAGAAGAAATCGAGTGCTAAGAAGAAGAAGTGAAAACTTCATTTGTTAAACTTGTGTAATGGTGATGTGTGTTGTAGAATAAAAAAATTGCCTCAATTCGTGTAAACTGGTATTTGTGTAATGCTATTTAAAATTTTGGTCGAATTTCAAATTTGACCCAAAATTCAAATTCAAATTTGTTTGGTATGTGGTATTGATGGTACATTGCTTTAATATTAATCATATGCATGTTAAGCGATCAATCTGAGCACTTATTGTTGATGTGAAACACTAGTCATGACAAATGTGCTCCAAATGAGCTCAGAAGCTAGGCTAAACACCCCATTCCTAAGCAAAAAAATTCGACCTTTTATAAATGGGCCAAAAATCAAAACTTTACATCTAGTGTGCAAATACAGGGTCCATACCATCATTTGGATAAACTATGACAAGCTTAGCCCTAAACCCTAGCTTGAATCCCGTGCAACCTCGTTCATGATAGCTATGTTATGTGAAGGGTTTTTCGTGAAAATACCCATAGACCAAGTTTCTTATTTTTCCCAGCATCTCACTCACATAATATGATGATGGGTGAAAGTTTCATATTTTTTATGATTTTTTTGAATTAGTTATGCTCAACCCTATCTTGAATCCCATGCAACCTCGTTCATGATAGCTATGTTTTGTGAAGGGTTTTCCATGAAAATACCCATAGACCAAGTTTCTTATTTTTTTCCACCAACTCACTCGCATAAAAGGATGTTGGGTGAAAGTTTCATATTTTTATGATTTTTTTGAATTAGTTATGCTCAACCCTAGCCCTCAAAACCCTCTCAAAACCCCTCATAACCCCATCTGGAACCACGCATCCTTCCGAGCTGCTAGATCTCTGTTAGTGAACGGTCTGGATCAGGCACTAGGGCCACATCACTGATCCTCGCGATGCTCTGCGATTGGCTGCATTCGACAACGCTGGATAACCCCCCCCCCCTCTTCCCTGGATCGCTGGATCACTATGCTTTCAACGGTCTAGATCAGCATGCAGTGCCACGTCAGCGATCCACGGGCTATGCTCTGATTTGTTGTAGTCGTTTTTTAGAGGATACAGTGCCATGCAGTAGCCATTTGTTTTTGCCCTTAGTTTTGTATGCTGCGGCAAGTGGGCTAGCTGTTGGGCTCTAGTAAAAGAAGCCCACCCGTTAGACCTTTGGACCGAACGTTGCCCTCCTCTAGACAGGCCCTAGCCAGTAGGCTACATTGCCATGCATGCATGCACGGGCGGCACATGCAGAGAAAACGGGGCAGACGTGTCCCCTTGACCCACGACGGCATAAACGCGTGCGGGTGATACGTCCAAAACGTATCTATAATTTCTGCATGCTCCATGCCACTTTTGGGTGATATTGCTATGATATTCATACACTTCCATACACTTTTGATCATATTTGGACTAACCTACTAATCCAGTGCACCCCGGTGCCAGTTTCTGTTTCGGCTGATTTTGTATTTCAGGTTTTCACATTACGAGAACTACCAGGAAAAATCCAGAAAAAATATATAAAAAATCAGCGTTCCAGGAGCTACCGTGCGGCCAAAGTACAGCCGGGGGGGACCCACAGGGGATCCAGGCGCCCTGTGGGCGCCCCCCCCCCCTGGGCCGCGCCGAGGGGGCGCCTGGGCCCCTCGAGGCACCTCCGATGCCCCCCTTTGGCATATATTTAAAGCATGTCGAGGAAACCCTGATTCCAGACCCTTTTTCTCCAGACGCGATTCCGATCTCCGCCGCCATCGCCATCAAGCTTCGGGGGACCAGAATTCCTGCGCCGGCACCCTGCCTGGACGGGGAAGTGCCCCCGGATTCATCTCCATCGACGTTGCTTCCTCCCTCCATGATGCGGGAGTAGTTCCTCCTCGGGGCTGAGGTTCTTACCAGTAGCTATGTGGTCAATTCTCTCTCCCATGATGTGATCTTCGTTGTGATCATAGGCTATGTTAATCTAGGGTGTTTCCCCTTCCTCTATGTATTGGATTGATGTACTCACTTGTCTTTATCTAGTATAATCCCCGAGACCAAGGTGACAGTGGTCTATTGGACATGGATTAGAAAAGTATTTTCATGAGTGATTTCCTCTCTTGTGTGTTGACTGAAGATTGAGAGTCTCTTGGTGCTTGTCTTTGACTATCCTTTAGATATGTTGTGGTGATTGTGGGACTCTCTTTGGATTGCCGCGGTGACATTGGGAAATCCTTAGATTGAGAACTACGAACTTTGAGGTGTGCTTTTGTAGCCCTACATAATTCTCGTCCTCTCTTGACCACGAAGGAATGACCTCCGAGTGTGTCCCCTTTGCATGTTTTATGGGAAATATCTTGTGATTCGATTATGTTAATGTTGTTGGGAGTTGCCAGTAGTGAAAGTAAGAACCCTAGGCCTTGTTTCCACCATTGCAATACCATTTGTGCTCACGTTTACTACTTGTTTGATTGCTGCACTTTTATTACATATTTATATTACCTTGTTTAGCCATCCATATCACTTGCCATTTAACCTCTCTTCGCCGAACTAGTGCACCTATACATCTGACAAGTGTATTAGGTGTGTTAAGCACAAGAGACTTCTTGTATCTTAGTTGCAGGGTTGCTTGAGAGAGACCATCTTCAACCTCTACTTCCCTGAGTTCGATAAACCTTAGGTCATCCACTTGAGGGAAATTTGCTGCTGTCCTACAAACCTCTGCGCTTGGAGGCCCAACATAGTCTACAAGAGTAGAAGCGTGTGTAGACATCAAGCTATTTCTGGCGCCGTTGCCGGGGAGGTGAGCGCTTGAAGGTATATCTTTAGATCTTGCAATTAAATCTTTTTGTTTCTTTATTTTATTTCACTAGTTATGTTTATGGAAAACCTTACTATTGGACCGTTGCTTGCGGGAGGACGCCCCACACCTGTGGTGGTTGATCCTCCCCCTACTGAAATTGTGCCTTATAAAATACCAGCTGGTATTATCGATCATGTTTTGGCTAATCGTTATGCAGGAGACAGACATCCCGATGAACACTTGCTATATCTGTCACAACTATGTTCATTATTTAAGCTTGCAGGTGTATCGAGGGAGTTTGTCATGAGGAAATTATTTGCCTTGTCACTGAAAGGAAAAGCATTGGAATGGTATAGGCTACTAAATGACTCTCACCTGCTGGAGTGGGAAGAGATCCAGTCTCTCTTTTACTCCAAATTTTATCCTCTTCATGAAGTCCATAAGAATAGGAATTATGTTTATAATTTCTACCCTCATGACGGAGAGAGCATAGCTCAAGCTTGGGGGAGACTGAAAACGTTAATGCTAAAATGTCCTAACCATGGGCTCCCCAAAGATATTATTATTACTAACTTCTATGCGAGGCTCTCTCGACAGGATAAAGATTTGCTCGATGCTTCCTCTATGGGTTCTTTCACAAACAAAAAGATTGATGCTAAATGGGAACTCCTTGAAAGAATTCAACGCAACACTGAAGATTGGGAGATCGACAAAGGTAAAGAGTCGGGTATAATTTATGAGTATGATTGCATTAAGTCCTTTGTTGAAACTATAAGTTTTAGTAAGTTTAGTGCTAAGTTTGGGCTTGATTCTCAACTCCTTGTTGATTTCCTCAAATCTTTTGCTTCACATCTTAATATGCCTAAGGAAGATTGGATCAATTATCATAAACCTTTTAAAGAGACTTGCAAAGAAAATGAAATTGTTCATGATGATTTCAACATGCATGATCCAATTCCTAAAAATGAAGGTTTATATAAGCATGTTAATTTTTGTGGAGTGGAGAGACCTTGTGAAAGGCCTATGATTGAAGAAGAGAAGTATTGTAAGCAACATAAGCATGAAAGAACAATCACTTGGGTCAGAGATTTAAATGAAATTGCTAGAGAATTGTGTGACCTTTATCCTTTTACTTGTGAACTTTGCCGTACAGAGGGTCACTTTAATTTTCAATGCATGAACTTTCAAAACATAACTGTTAACCGGTTGTGTGATGACATGATCACCTCTGATCTTTATGATGAGCTTATGTTATTTTTGATGTGTGAAGAGTTATCAGAAAAGACTTTTTGGCTGGATGATAATGCCATAGGAATAAAAAACACTTTGCAAAATTGCCATCTCTATTGTGTTGTTAATTGCGATGAAAATGATTACATAAGTAAGATTACAAAGGAGGGAACTTTACCAAAGTATAAAAATGTCTCTTATATTTCTGCTAATAAAAAGGAGAGTTTCTCCCAAGTTTCCCCTATTGTTTCTAATGACAAACCAGGATATGTGGAGAAGCTTCATCTCCAACCACCCCCTCCTAAGGTGAAGAAGAAGAAAAAGAAGAGGAGGAGGAGGAGGAGCAAGAGGGAAGAAGAACGGGTATCAACCTGGCCTGAGCATATTCCTCCCATCAACTTTTATCCTAACGGTTGTAAGTTTAAAGAAGAAGGTGAAGTTTATTGCCTTAATTATCATCTTGATGATACGTCCGTAGGTACTATTGAAGATGATTTTGATTATGATATGCATGTTACTTATTGTGATTGGGAAAATGATGATAATGCTGCTTATGATCTTGAAAATCTTTTTGGTACCAACTCTGAAAGTGAAGATATGGGAAGCTCTAAGCTTGGGGATGATAGGATTGCAAATCCTATCCCCACTAGTGATGTGATAATTGATAATTCTCTTGCTAGTAAGAATAAAGACAACATGTTTACAAATATAGGTGCTAGCAATGATAATGCTCTTCCCTACCATGATGATGTTATAACTCCAATCTATAGTGATTATAAAGGTACCTATGACATAAGGAGAAATTATCCTTATGAGACTTGTCATAATCATGAAGGGAATTACTCCCTTGTTGAACACCACCCTCCTAATATACAACTAATCTATAGTGTTCAAGTTGTTTATGAGTCCTACTCCCACTATTACCAATGAGAAAAATTATGCTTATGTGGGGAGTGAGAGTACCTTTTTGCATGTGGATCATGGTAACAATGCTTTATGTGATGCTTATATTGTTGAGTTCATCCACGATGCCACTGAAATTTATAATGAGAGAGGGAGGCTTGGTTCTAAATATCTTAATAATAAGAAGTTTCATCTCTTTATGGTGAATATTTTGAAGTTATGCTTGTTTTGCCTTCCTATGCTAGTTGCTTCGTGCTTCAATGAATTATTCTATTGCAATATTCCTATGCATAGGAAGCATGTTAGGCTTAAATGTATTTGGCATTTGCTTCTTGATGCCCTCATTTGTTCTTCAGCTCTTATTCTTACGAGAGCATCATTAAAGTCCTATGCCTAGCTTAAAGGCATAAAAGAAAGCGCTTTTGGGAGGCAGCCCACATGAATTTTTTTTTTTGCTTTTGTTGTGTCTTGATGTTGTTTACTGCTGTAGCATCATCATTGTATCTTTGCTTTTCATATTTGTGCCAAGTATAGCCTCTGATTGCTAGAAAGTTCAAAAGTTGTGAGGTGCTGTCCAGGAAACAGATTCTGTCCTTGGATAGAAAAATTCGTATAAAATCACCAGATCATCTTTTTGGTCTGAATTTTTTCGAAAGCGTTCTCTATATAATTTTCTTTCGTGCGTCTGTTCTGAGTTTTTTGATTTGAGTTCCATAAGTATCCCGAACAGATCAATTACTGCCTGCTGTTCTGTTTTTCACAGATTCTGTCCTGTTTTGCCTTACCTTCACTTTGCAAATCAAGAGCTTGCTTTTTCTTTGCAAAAACCTTTGGCAATCTTGAGAAACAGTAGAACTTCAAGAATATCCTTATTTCCAGCAAGGTATAATTATTTTATTAAGGGTACTAACCTCGCTAATCAGATTATGATGAGTTATGTATGAAGGGAGTTTTCAAGTGTGCGAGGGAAGATGATAAAAAGATTCAGGAGTGTCAAGCGCTCAAGCTTGGGGATGCCCCCGTGCACCCCCAAGAAATATTCAAGGAGACTCAAGCGTCTAAGCTTGGGGATGCCCCCGTGCATCCCCTTCTCCATCAACATTATCAGTTCGTCTTTCGTTCCACTATATTTTTATCACTTCATGTGTTATGTGCTATGCTTGGAGCGTCTTGCTTTTAGTTTTCTTTTTAGTTTTTCATAACGAGTCGGAACCCAACATTCCTTTATGTGGGAGAGAAACACGCTCCACTTCTACCTAGAACATAACATAGAATTTTCATGTCTATCTTTTGTTGTGTTTGTTCTTTGACTTTCAATAGCTACTATCATGCTTAGCTCTTAGTATTCATGCTTATCTTTTTAAAGAGCTTTTGTTTAGTTGGTTGCTTGAACTCTCATTAGTTATCATGCTCACCTTATTAAGAGAGTTTGCTTCCGTTGCATTGGTTGATATGTCTATGATAAAGATGCTACGTGCATAATGGCGCTTAGTAGTTCATGTTTTCTTGTGGTTAGTCTCAAATAGCTGGGGGATTCCCAATGTGTTATTGGAGTACCAACTTGATTTGTTTGCCTATGATGTGGTATGGTTTAGTAATATCTTCCTTCAAGAATTTATTTTTATTGACTTGGCGTATGCTCACGCATATTTAAGACTGTAAAGAAAGTCTGTCAAGCCTTGATGATCTTTTGTTTCTGAGTAGCGATATAACTTCCATGCCTGATTCAATGTTGCTTTGTCGCTCTGCATGATTATGACCGTCATTGCTCTCTTAGTTGGTCGCTCCCAGTCTTTTGCTAACCTCCACCTGTACTAAGCGGACTGACTGCTTGTGCATCCACATCCTTTTAATCCAGTTATGCCATATGAGTCCACCATACCTTCCTACATGGTATTTACCTGCCATTCCTAACGAAGACTTTCATGTACCATCTCGAAATTATTCAAAAAAACATTTCTCTTTTGTGCCTCTGTTTTAGCTCATGAGGAAGTAGTAGTTAATTCATGATCTTTTTAAGTTGGACAGGCTTCACCCCAGGATTGCATGTATAATGTGCAAACCCATAATACAAGAAGGAACTGGCAATGGGTGCGCCCGGCCCAAAATTAATATAACAAACAAACCCTCCTTCACGCTTTGTTCATGAGAAATCAGAAAACTTTGGCAGTGATAAACAAAGGAGATTAAGAGGATGTGATCGTCCTCATTCGGGAGCCGTTCCTCGAAACTTGTCCATCTCAAGAAGTGATTGAGTTGTCTGCTAGCATTCGTTGACGGAACATGCATAATCAAAAAAATAATTATTACCTCTGTTTTTAAAATCAAGAGCTCTGGTACATGTTTTGTCTTTGTTTCCGACTACGGGTTTTCAACCTTGCCAACAAAAGCCACGGTTCGAGAGTCTCCACCTTCTTTTAAAAGCACCAACTACTGAGAGCATGATTGTCATTCTGAGTGTAATGTGCATTGTCCCAAAGTAGCATTGTCTTTTGCATGATTGTGATATCGTTTATTCCGAAATCATTGTATCTAGTCATCACTTAAACCTTGGAGGTGCCCCTGCATTTATGTTTTGCTTCACTAAAGGGGGCAAGCGAGATATCACTTTATCATATTTGCACACCATGTTCATTACAAATCTATTTGATGTTTCAGTATCATATTGTAAAACTTTCAGTTCTTTGTGATTTTCTCATGAGGCAACTTAATTACTATAGATTCATTGTCTCAGTAAGCTTTTGTCATATGGCTACAAAAAAAGTCCTATATGGTTAATAGCATGTCACCACAGAAATTATTCTTGTTATCATTTACCTACTCGAGGACGAGCAGGAATTAAGCTTGGGATGTTGATACGTCCAAAACGTATCTATAATTTCTGCTTGCTCCATGCCTCTTTTGGGTGATATTGCTATGATATGTATACACTTCCATACACTTTTGATCATATTTGGACTAACCTATTAACTCAGTGCACCCCAGTGCCAATTTCTGTTTTCGGCTGTTTTTGTATTTCAGGTTTTCCCATTACGAGAACTGCCAGAAAAATCCCGAAAAAATTATATAAAAAATCAGCGTTCCAGAAGCTACCAGGCACCTGAAGCACAGCCGAAGGGGGGCCACCAGGGCTCCAGGCGCCCTGGTGGCGCCCCCCCCCCCCCCTGGGCCGCGCCGGGGGGGCGCCTGGGCCCCCCGAGCCTCGTCTGATGCCCCCTTTGGCATATATTTATACCGTCTCCCGAAACCATCGAGACGGGAACCCATTTTCGCGATCTCATCTCTGTTCCGCCGCCGCCGCCGCTTCCAAGATCGGGAGCACCAGGAGAACTCTTCCCGGCACCCTGCCGGAGGGGAGGATCACCACCGGGAGGTTCTCCACCACGATAGACGCCTCCCGGATGAGTTGTGAGTAGTCTCCCTTGGACCATGGGTCCATGACCAGTAGCTATGTGATGTTCTCCTCCCGCCCTTGTGCTTCACTAATTAGTCCTCGTGAGCTGCCCTACATGATCGAGGCACATATGTAATCCTTATGCTGTTGCTATGATGAGTTTGCTGGGATCCGATGGATTATGAGATTATGTTCAGATTGTGTTTGAGTAATATATTTGATTCACCTCTTTTATATTTATGTTCATAAGTAATTCTTGCATGTTCTCCGTTGTTATTTATTGCTTTGGCCAAGTAGTAGGTATTGACTCCAAGAGGGAACGTTATGCTTGATTGTGGGTTCATGCCCCTCGATGACTAGCTTGAGTGACAGAAACATGAGTCTAGGGGATGTGTTGTTGCCATAAGGGGGAAAACAACGGTGCTTGTGCCCGCGGGTGCAAGGATTGTTTACTTTACGCAAAGTTCTTTTAATGCAGTTGTCTGTTGCTTTGAGTTTACACTATGGGTGGGACTCGCAACTTAATACCAGCGAGATGTTCTGGATAGATATCTCAAGGTGGATGATTAGTAGTAGATGCAGATGGATTTCGGTCTACTTACCTCGGCGTACCGCCCATGCTTTGAACCTCTACCTTTCTTGCAACTTAGTCAGCATTGGTTTGCGCACATGGTCCTGTCAATTGCCCAGCTGTAATTCGTTTACCTCACATAGCTGTTTTATCGTCTTTTGGGAGAGAGACATCACTAGTGAACATCATGAGACTCCGGTCCATATTACCATCATTGATCACATCCACTATTTACTTTCCGCTTTTACTTACTATTGCAATTATACCTATCACTATTATCACTTGCGTTTGATCCTTTGTAAACTACAAGGCCCGAGGGATTGACAACCTCTCTGTACTCGTTGGGAGCAAAGTTATTTGTATCTGTGTGCAGGTCCACGTTGATTGCTAATATCTGGCGCCGTTAGCAGTTGACACCTTCTTGTTGAAACTAGGAGTCTCAGGGAAATCGATCCTTGGTATTGCCAAGGGAAAACTTCCGCTACACTGCATCTCAAACCTTCCACTTGGGGTTACCAACGAGGGGCGAGAAGCCATCACATGTATATATAGAGAGGAAACGTACAGGTACAGGTTTTGTATTACAACACGTATATCCTACTATACACTTAGTCTAACATAGCGCATCGCCGAACGAGGAACATGGGGTGCTGTAGATCATGGTGATCTTGCCTTTCTCTTGAGAGTTGCAAACTTGCCGGGATGAGATCCGATCGCTGGTGAGGATGAAGCCTGGCTAGTAGCAGTGCTTAGCCCCTTGTCCCCGTGCAAGTAAATTGCTGAAAGCCACCACATTTGTGGCACGTATACTGCAAAACCACCGCTTTTGACCAAAATTTCTAAAAACCACCACTTCCTCGGCAAGTGAGTAACAAAAACCACTAAACTCGCTGTGAGCCCCGACTAAGTGAAAAGCTAACGTTTCGGGCCCACATGTCGGAGCCAGGTGGCAAGTGGCAAACGGCCGTTACGACCGCGGCTTAAGCTGGCTCAGTTGACTGCGCTGCCCGTTGGTGCTCTCATTCCCCACTCCCTCTTCTCTGTTTCGAGCGCAACCATGGCGAAGAATCCCTTCGGCGATGTCGACGACGGCGGTGAGGACGGCGGCTCCGGATCCGGTTGAAGACGCGGGCCTAACCTGCTTGGGGTCCGGTACGAGTCATCCTCGTCATAGGACAGCCCGCTCTCGCCGTGGCGCGGGCAGAGGGCGTGTGCGGCGGCAGCGGCGGCGTGGTCGACGGCGGGGCCTGCTGCTCCATCTGGATCCAGATCCATTCAAGCTGAAGGCGCCGGAGGGCAACCCGACCAGGATGAGCCCCCATCTTCCGTGGCGGCGCGGTCACCATCGGCTGCTGCAGTCATCCCTACCAACGTCGGCGATGACCCGTACGGCCCGTATCTCTTTCTCATTTCGTTGTGAATGTAGTTGATACTTGAGATATATGTTGATTTAGGGTGCCTATTTTCTCTGAATTAAGTGAGCACCAAGGGGCGGTTTAGTATTTTTATTGTTTGCTATACAGAGTAGTTTTAGAGAGTAGTTTTAGTTATACAAAGTAGTTTTACAGAGTAGTTTTCTCTAAATTATGTGTATGTTTATATTATTAGTATTGCAGAGTAGTTTTAGTTGTGTTTTACAAATTTATGTATTTACATTGTAAGGATGACATACCAGTTGTACTATGTGTTCTTCGAGTGTGTTCTTCAAAAATATGTTTCAGTAACTTGTACTCTATAATTGGCATTGTAGGTTGAGTTTTGAGGAGTGGGACATACATATAAATTTTGAAGGGATTAAATACCCGAGGACAAAGTTCTTTAAGAAGGACATAAGATATTACAATCTTATGTATGTGTTGCTTGACAATGGCTACAGTTTTTCAGACTGCCTGTATTACATGAGTAGTGATGGAATTGGATTGGATGGTTTTAAACTGCTTGACAGTCAGATAAAGGTGGATGAAATGCTGAGGCAATACCAGGACAGCAGGATGATTTTATTGTCAGTTACTAAGGGCAAGCGGCAGCAGGCAATTGTTGTGTCTCCAGCAAAGAAGGGAAAGAGAAAGGCAACAGAACCAGTAGATATATCTGATGAAGAATACAGCAGTGATCCTCATTTAGTGTATTTAGTTATTGAAGATGGTGTGGCCCATGCTGGTTCTAGTTGGTCAGGCAGAGGCACAGATGAGGGTTTGCTCCTTGGAACATAGCAAAGTGTTAATTATATGCCCATCCAAACAATGCCACCTCCCCAGACAGAAGCTTTTTATCAGTACCATAACTCTGAGATGGATGTGGATGTGGATTCAGAAAGTGAGGAGTACAGCTCCTGTGAAGAAAGTACAGATTTGCAAACTACTGTAGCAGATATAAAGAAGGCAGCACTGCACTTTGAGGGTGATACAGAACCAGAGGACATTTATGATGTTGTTGAGGAGCAGGAAGAGGAAGACCAAAGTGAACAAACTGCAAAGGAAGCTGAAGAACATTTCAGTGCAGATGGAGTAGTGCAGAAGCCTGTGCTTAAAATTGGAAAGAGAGTAGGGCCAACAACAAGATCACACTCATCAGCCAATGATCCAATTGAGCCTGACTGGTTTCCTTCAGATGCTGATGATGAAAATCTTGAGGAAAGCTGCAACCTGAGGATTTTGTAAGCCCTTTCTTGAGGAAAGCAATGTATTTGGAGGCATACAATCCAATAGTGTACCCAGTTCCTGGACAAGATGCTTGGGTCAATTCAGGAAAACCTGATATTGAGCCTCCTATATTCCACAAAGAGGACCAGAGTGGAAGAAAAGAAGAAAAGAGGAAGAAGGTAAGGTTCGAAGTGCCAAAACCTAAAGATACCTCTAGAATGGCTACAATTAGATGTGGCAACTGTAGGTTAATGGGCCACAGGTTTACTAATTGTGGACAACCTTTGAGGCCTGATCTCCAGTTGAGGAAGAATACAAGCATGGTACATATTTTTTTCATCATTCTCTCTGCTTTTGCTTATGTAGATTTTTAATGATTCCTTAATTTGAGAACTGCAGGAAAAGAGAAGGCAAACGACAGAATCTTACACTCCACCTGATGGTACTGCTGCTGCTGCTCCTAGGGCACCAACTGCTGCTCCTAGGGCCACTAGGGCTGCTTTCTTACCACCAAGGGCTGCACCTAGGCCTCCAAGTGGAGAAGGGACTTCTTCTGCTGTTGGTACTTCCACATCTACATCAACTATTGCTGCCGCTGCTAAAAAACAGAGGTCAATGAGAGGAGGAAGAGTTGGTGGAGCATCAAGTGCTGCAACAGGTTCAAGGAAGAAACCTCAGAAATATGCAAGACTGAAGAGTTACTTCACAGCAAGTGGAAATGTGTGATCTGTGATGTCTGCCGGTGGTTGAGACTTTTGGGTCTGGAACCCATGTATTTGTCCTAAGAACCTATAATGTGTGATGATTTGACTCCTTTGAACATGTAGTTTCAATTTGAGTCCTGTGAACCTATGTGAATTTGAGTCCTGTGAACCTATGTGGTATTTATGTTATGTGAACCTATGTTATGTGGACAATCAGTGTTGTCATGAGTGATCAAGCCTTCAGGCTGTTGTGGTTACTTTGATCTAGCAAAATTATTGTTAGTTTTGGGTGAAGCCTAAATGTTTTTATTGTAGCAGAATTATTGTGGGTTTTGGGTCAGTTTTGGGTCAAGCATAAATGTAGCAGAATAGTGGTCATCGAAACCTCGACAACAACCTAAACAACCCTACCCTATAATAGGGGTCATCGAAACCTCGATGACAACCTAAACAACCCTACCCTAGAATAGGGGTCATCAAACCTCGACGACAACCTATACTACCCTACCCTGGAATAGGGGTCATCAAAACCTCGACGATAACCTAAACAACGCTACCCTACAATAGGGGTCATCGAAACCTCGACGACAACCTATACTACCCTACCCTAGAATAGGGGTCATCAAAATCTCGACGACAACCTAAACAACCCTACCCTACAATAGGGGTCATCGAAACCTCGA
>LR738710.1:892302381-892320543 GCA_902687465.1 Secale cereale
CTATTCCTTCTAGCTAGATATGAGCTGCAGCTAGGGTTTGATGTAGATCCATGGTTGATTGCTATGATGCGGTTGCAATTTGTGGTAGGGTTAGATGTTCAAGCATGTGGTTGGCTAGATTAGTAGTAGAGTTTGAATTTGAACCTTGTGCTTGTGTTGATTCGTGCTTATATCTGTGATTTGTACCTGTTGGTGGTCCATTTGTAGCATGTTGTTTGTTGTAGATGTATGTTCCTGCTCATAGACTGTCCCGTATGCTTAGTATATGATAGCGATGAACCATGTGCTTAGTATAATAGTGATGAAGCATGTGCTTGGTATGATAGTGATGAACCATGTACATGTATGCTCCTGCTTTCATGGATTGTCCGGTATGTTGTGTGTCGTGCTTACTGTCAATGTGTGCTACGATTGTAGGACATGACCACGCATACGCAAGATCTTAGTCAGGCCCTTGTCCTGTCCGACAACCAGTTTGCTCCATCGTTTGTCGAGGACTCGCAGCCTATGCCTGAGATGGCACCTGATTCAGAGGTGTCCGCGTCTGATTCTGTCTATGTGCCAGTAGTGCTCGTGTTGAGCAAACTCCTGCTGCTACCGCTGCACTCAAGGTAGCAACATCAAAGGCAAAGAAGGATGGTAGGTCGAACAACATGAAGTGGCAGCCGTTCATGTCCACGTTCATTTTGAACAAGATGTGTGAGCTCATCTCTAGTGGAGTTAGGACTGACAAGGGCTTCAAGGAGGTGCACTTGAACACCGTTGTGAAGCAGGTGTTCGAGTTTTGTGGGCAGGAGGTGTCCGCCACCCAAGTGTACAACCACCTGAGGAAGTGGAGAGGTCGATGGATCCAACACTAGTAGAAAACAGGGCTCTGGTCCACGCCAGGTCAGCCCATTAGTCCCGGTTCTATCACGAACCGGGACCCATGAGGGCATAGGTCCCGGTTGGTGAGCCCAGAGGGCCGGTCGGGCCTCTTGGGGCATTGGTCCTGGTTCATCTGTCCCCATTGGTCCCGGTTCCAGACACGAACCGGGACCAATGGGCCTTCTCCTGGTCCACAACCATTGGTGCCGGTTACAGAGAGATTGTTGGCGATCAACGAAGCTAGAGGCTTTCCAGGCATGCTTGGCACCATAGATTGTATGCACCGGGAGTGAAAGAACTGTCCATTTGCTTGGCAGAGCCAGTACAAGGGGCATGTTAAAGCTTGCACGGTCATATTAGAAGCGGTGGCTTTGCAGGATCTTTGGATATGGCATTCATTCTTCGGCATGGCAGGTTCTCACAATGATATCAACGTGCTGCAGCGTTCTCCAGTCTTCGCAAGGCTTGCCGAAGGCCACTCCCCACCTGTCAACTTTGAGATCAACGGCCACTAGTACGTACAACAAGGGATACTACCTAGCTGATGGTATATATCCTCAGTGGTCAACTTTTGTGAAGACAATCTTGAACCCCCAAGATGAGAAGAGAAAGAGATTTGCCCAAATGCAAGAGAGTGCTAGAAAGGATGTGGAAGTTCTTTTGGTGTGCTTCAATCCCGATGGGGTACCGTTCGAAACCCTGCACTGACATGGGATGAAGGGAAGCTTTGGGAGGTGATGATTGCTTGTGTGATCATGCATAACATGATCGTCGAGGACGAGCGTGATGACAGGATCTTCGACCAAGGATTTGATTTTCAAGGTGAAAATGTTGAGCCCCTGCACCAAGAACTGGCCAGGTTGAACCGTTTGCCCAATTTCATCGTGAAATGCATGATTGGCACACTCATTTGGATCTTCAAAATGATTTGGTTGAGCACGTGTGGACTCACATTGGCAACCAATAGATGTATTGGTTCATTATGTTCATTCAAGACAATTTCGATTTGGTTGTAAAACTATTTTATTAGAGACAATTTCGATTGGGTTGTAAAACTATTTTTATTTTCAGACAATTAATATTTGGACGTGCAAACTTGTTTTGAACATTGAAATATGAATATATGGGCATTTTTGACCGTGGGGCGGACATGATGGGGCCAAAGGATGCGTCCGCGCGTTGGGCGCACGGCCACCGCATCCCAGGACATGCCCGAACATGACCCCATTGCCCTACCCAAACGGACAGAATCCTGCCAAAATGGACGTCCGTTTGTGGATGTGCGCTGGAGTTGGCCTAACATGTGGTCCAAAGCATAGGTCCCAAACTGTACAAACATGTGGTCCCAAAGTGTACTAACCAATGCTTCCAAATTCTATTAACCCATGCTCCCAAAATTGTACTCCCTCTGTCTCAAAATAAGTATCTCAACTTTGTACTACCTTTAATATAAAATTGTATTAAGCTTGAGACACTTATTTTGCATTGAGACGGAGGGAGTACTAACGTATGCCTCCAAATGTACTATGTACTCCCAGACATGCACTAATATGTTGTATTTGCACATATCGAGCATATTGTGTATATGTTATTGAAATGCTTGGTATATGTGGGATCCGACACCTAGTTGTTTTCCCTTGGTAGCCTATCTTATGGGGTAACTAGAACATAAAGGCGTGCGTTGCCGCGTCCGTGCATTTTATTGGAAGAACAATATAAATATATGAGAAAATCTGGACATCACAGAACTTTCTTCAATATGTAGATTGTTGAGCAGTATTGAAACTTTAGGCATAAGTTGCAAAATTGACACGGCTGATAATGCCATCTAAGTCAGCACTGGAATGTTTTTGTGCACTTTTTTGTCTATGCATAACGAAAGTACTATTCTGCACCCGAGCTCAAATGCACCCGCATGAATAATAAAATAAAATAAATGATAAAACAATTAAAAAATCTGATATTTTTGTGGTAAACTTTGACAAATGTTTTGTACGCTTGCAAAATTTCAGCACGAAATGACATTCGTGGAAGGCGTGGTGAAAAAAACAAAATCGGTACTCCAAAATGTGTTCAAAACTAGCATTTTGGAGTACCGATTTTGTTTTTTTCACCACGCCTTCCACGAATGTCATTTCGTGCTGAAATTTTGCAAGCGTACAAAACATTTGTCAAAGTTTACCGCAAAAAAATTTCTGAATTTTTTGAATATCTTTAAAAAAAATTCGATTTTACTGTTCACGAGGTAGCTTTTGAGCTCGGGAGCATATATTCCATGTCCTTGCTAAGGCATTTGAGTGAGTGGTGAATCGTATCTTCTTACTTTTTCACGGGAAGGTGGATTATCTGTGTGGTACCAGGTATGTGCCATCGTTCGTTTTAGCCTTGCAATGGTACATACACCCTCTGTAAATTAATATAAAAGCGTTTATAGATAACTAAAGTAGTGATCTAAACGCTCTTATATTAGTTTACGAAGGGATACATCATAGCAGAGGAATAAAAGGAAGAAAGAATAATGCAGTCGAACCATAGCTAGCCAAAATTATTTTTTTAAGCGAAGTTTTATTGTTTTTTGAGACAAAGGTAAAGCTGCAGCGCTACTTTTTTTTTGGAGGAAGATGCTGGGGCGCTACTTTCCGCATCTTTTTTTTGGAGGAAGATGTCGTAATACGGCTGTAGCGCACCACGGATCAACAGGCCGATCGTTCTCACGGAAAAAATAAGTCAGCACGATTCCTCACGGCCCATGGCAGAACGGTGCATCAGAATGCACCAAAATAAACCTACGGAGCATCAGCCCTTTTGATGTTGGTTCGACTTCGGCCGGGTTTAGCAACGAGGCGCAAAGAAACACTGTGGTCTACGTGATGATGGAATGATCTAATTCATTTATTCACTGAAGCGGATGGTTTAGGATCTCAAATCGGTGTGAAGGCTTCTAACTAGCTGAGTTATACTGTTTAGTAATGCCTCCTAGGGCTTCCACTGAGCCTTGGTAGCTTGCTACTGCTTCGAAACACTTAGTCTGGCCGGCATGTGTTCTTCTTCGTTCATGTGTCTGTCCCTTCAGGAAAATGTCACACGTTGTTCTTTTAAGTCCTTGTAGCTTGCTACGACTTGGGTTCATACGTTGATGACCAACACGTTCGTTGCTGGGTCATGTATGCTCGTCCCTGTAATTTAGCGCCACTTTTGGTTTATAACTAGTCATGTCGGTCCGGGTTCTCTGTCATATGGATGCTAGCGACACTATCATATACGTGAGCCAAAATACGGAAACGGTCCCGGGCCAGGTAAGGTGGCACCCGTGGGTGTACCGTGCGTGAGGCCGCAAAGGGATATCATGTGTTACATGCTAGATCGGTATGACTTAGGATCGGGGTCGCGACGTATTTTTAATCTATTACAAGTTTCTGGCATCGTTACCCGAAAGGGATTGACAACCCCTTTAACACGTCGGGTTGCGAGGTGTTGTTATTTGTGTGCACGTGTTGTTTACATTGTGTTGCTTGGTTCTCCTACTGGTTCGATAACCTTGGTTTCTTCACTGAGGGAAATACCTACCGTCGATGTGTTGCATCATCCCTTTCTCTTTGGGGCAATATCGACGTAGTCCTAGCAGACAGGATCTTTTCTGGCGCTATAGTCAGAGAGCAATCAAAAGAAATTTTTGTCGCCGTTGCCGGGGAGAATCTTCAACATATAGTAGGTTCCTAATCGCAAATCTCATCTCCTCGCAATTTACATTATTTGCCATTTGCCTCTTGTTTTCATCTCCCCCACTTCACCAATATTTGCCATTTTTATTCGCCATATTTTCCATTTGTCGTTTTTCCGGTCGGATTTATCGCCACTTGTGTTCTTATTTACAGTTGCTCAAAAATGACGCAAGAGAACACCAAGTTATGTGATCTTTCCAATACCGCCAACAATGATTTTATTGGCTCTCCGATTGCTCCTCCCGCCACTAGTGCGAAGACTTGTGATATTAATATTGCTTTGTTGAATCTTGTCATGAAAGATCAATTTTTCAGCACTCCTAATGAGGATGCCGCGTCCCATCTCAATACCTTCCTGGAACTATGCGATATGAAAAGAAAAGAGATGTGGACAATGATATTGTGAAATTGAAATTGTTTCCGTTTTCTTTTGCGAGATCATGCAAAAATTTGGTTTTCTTCTTTACCTCGCAATAGCACTGATTCTTGGAACAAATGCAATGATGCTTTTATCACTAAATATTTTCCGCCTGCAAAAATTATATCCCTTAGAACCCAAATCATGAATTTCAAGCAACTTGAACATGAGCATGTTGCACAATCTTGGGGAAGGATGAAAATGATGCTAAGGAATTGCCCAACTCATGGGTTAAATACTTTACCTTCGAAAATGAGTTAAGCTTGGGGATGCTGATGCGTCTCTAACGTATCTATAATTTTTTATTGTTCCATACTGTTATATTATCATTCTTGGATGTTTTACAATCATTTTATAGTCATTTTATATCATTTTTTGGTACTAACATATTGACATAGTGCCAAGTGCCAGTTGCTGTTTTCTGCATGTTTTTTTTTACATCGCAGGAAATCAATATAAAACGGAGCCCAAACAACGCGAAACTTTTTGGAGAATTTTTTTGGCCAGAAGACACCTGATGGGCCAAGGCAGCACCTGGGGAGTGCCCCGAGGGGGGAACAACCCACCAGGGCACGCCAGGCCCCCTGACGCGCCCAGGTGGCCTCCCACATTGCCTCTTTGCTCTATAAATACCCCAATATTCAAGAAATCCTAGGGGAGTCGACGAAATATTCATCCAGAAGCCACAGAGTCCAGAACCACTAGATCCAATCTAGACACCATCTCGGATGGGGTTCACCACCTCCATTGGTGCCTCTCCGATGATGCGTGAGTAGTTCTTCGTAGACATTTGGGTCCGTAGTTAGTAGCTAGATGTCTTCCTCTCTCTCTCTCTCTCTCTTGATTCTCAATACAATGGTCTCTTGAAGATCCATATGATGTAACTCTTTTTGCGGTGTGTTTGTTGGGATCTGATGAACTTTGAGTTTATGATCAGATCTATCTGCTTATATCCATGAAAGTTATTTGAGTTTCTGTGATCTCTTATATGCATGATCTCTTATAGCCTCGTATTTCTTCTCCGATATTTGGGTTTTGTTTGGCCAACTTGATCTATTTAACTTGTAATGGGAAGAGGTGCCCGGTAGTGGGTTCGATCTTACGGTGCTTGATCCCAATGACAGAAAGGGAACCGACAGGTATGTATCGTTGCTACTAAGGATAAAACGACGAGATCCATATCTAACGCCATAGATAAGCGGATCTTGTCTACATCATGTCATCGTTCCTAATGCATTACTCCATTTTTTCATGAACTTAATACACTAGATGCATGCTGGATAGCGGTCGATGTGTGGAGTAATAGTAGTAGATGCAGGCAGGAGTTGGTCTACTAATCTTGGACGTGATGCCTATGTAATGATCATTTCCTGGATATCGTCATAATTTTTGAGGTTCTATCAATTGCCCAACAGTAATTTGTTTACCCACCGCTTGCTAACTTTCTCGAGAGAAGCCACCAGTGAAACCTACGCCCCCCGTGTCTTCTTTCTCATATATTTTCTTGTGATCTACTTTTCCTTTGCATTTTTATTCGGATCTATTAAATCAAAAATACAAAAATACTTTGCTGCATTTTATTTTATTTACGATCTATTATTCCAATCTATTACAAGTTTCTGGCATCATTACCCGAAAGGGATTGACAACCCCTTTAACACGTCGAGTTGCGAGGTGTTGTTATTTGTGTGTAGGTGTTGTTTACGTTGTGTTGCTTGGTTCTCCTACTGGTTCGATAACCTTGGTTTCTTCACTGAGGGAAATACCTACCGTCACTGTGCTGCATCATCCCTTCCTCTTTGGGGAAATACCGACGTAGTTCTAGCAGACAGGAGCTTTTCTGGCGCTATAGTCAGAGAGCAATCAACCCCGCAGAGGCGTATCACTCTCCGTCTCTCCAGACAGTTGAGGATTCCCCGATGACAGTGAAGCTGCGGGGATGTCATGCGGAGGAATATATAAGAATGAAATAACTATTAGATGATCAAAAGGAAAAATTATTCGAACATAAGCAGTTTAAATACTTACGATTCGGCCAGGGGCTTAATCCTGGGCTGAACTCGATAGCTATGTTCGGACATTGAGTCCGAACTATCAGGAAGATTCAGCTTCTTACTGGGCAGGGCCTTGCCTGCGTCAGCATGAGCCGCTCTTTTCCTCCCCTTTGGCTGGACGGGGGAGTCGTCTTCGTCCTCCTCGTCCTCCTCTCCTTCTTTGGGAGATAGGTGGGAGTTGGTTTCCTCAGACCTTGTGTCCGTGGAGCCTGCAGGGCAGGGGTCGCTCCTGACCTCCTTGCCCTTCTTCTTGGCCTTCTTCTCCGGCGCCTTGTACGGCGCCAGGACCAACATCGCCGTCGGCAGAGGCGTCTCTGGGTCCTCTGGCAAGGGAGCCGGACACTTAATCCTCTCTATCTTTTTCGACCAGGCCTGGATAGCACGCAAAAACTCTAACTCCTATTATAATTAAAGCATGCACGGAGTATGTATTCGGCCGCAATTTTTATTACCTCTGATGCAGTGAGCGCGATACTGAAGAGCCTGTCCTCTGTCTCCGCCGGCCACCCCTTCTGGGCCTTCAAGATGTGTTTCCAGATGTCTTCGTGCGTAGTGCCGAAGAGATGCTTCAAGGGCCGAGACCCTTCCGGGTTGAACTCCCATAGATAGGAGTCCCGGCGTTGGCAGGGAAGGACGAGACGGACAAGCATTACCTGAATCACATTTGTGAGTTGGGTGCCCTTGGTAACCATGCCGGAGATACGGCCTTGGAGCGCCAGCACCTCCGCTTGAGATCCCTAATCCGGACTCTTGTCGGTCCAAGAAGTTAGCCTCTCCGGGGGTCCAGATCTAAATGCGGGTGCTGCCGCCCACTTCGTGTCGCGGGGCTCAGTGATGTAGAACCACTCCTGCTGCCATACCTTGTTCGTATCCATAAACGCCCTCTTTCGCCAGGTGGCGTTGGGGAGTTTGCTCACCATGGCGCCTCCGCACTCCGCGTGCTGCCTGTCGACCACCTTCGGCTTCAAATTGAAGGTTTTGAGCCACAGGCCGAAGTGTGCGAGGACACGGAGGAACGCCTCACATACCACTATAAAAGCGGATATGTGGAGAATTAAATTCGGGGCTAGATCATGGAAATGTAGCCCATAGAAAAATAAGAGGCCCCATACAAAGGGGTGGAGAGGGAATTCCAGCCCCCGAATGAAGTGCGAGAGGAATACAACCCTCTCACCCGCCTTAGGGACGGGAATCACTTGGTCCTTTTCGGGGACTCGGTGCGCCACATCGTCGGCGAGATAGCCCGCACTCCGAAGGCTCTTCACGGTCTTCTATGTGACCGTGGATGCCTCTCACTTGTCTTTAGAACCAGAACCAGCCATTGCTGGGAAGGGCGACGGTGGTGGAGAAGTTGAGGATTGAGGGCGCAAGAGATGTGGGCGCTTGGGCTGGGGAGATTGGGGAACTAGGGCTTCA
Source organism: Secale cereale (assembly GCA_902687465.1). Lineage (NCBI taxonomy): Eukaryota > Viridiplantae > Streptophyta > Magnoliopsida > Poales > Poaceae > Secale > Secale cereale. Next base: position 892,310,859 of record LR738710.1, read on the forward strand.
GGAGAGCGTGGGGTTGAAGGGTAAGATTTGAGTCCTTTTATAAGCGGTGAATGCTAAACGCCCCCCACTCTAGCCGTAAACCTCGCCGGTTTCCAACGAGGTCGTGCGTAAGGCGCGGTTAAAATGCTCACGTCACATTGATAAGGATCCCGTAATAAGCGGACACGATCTCTGTTTTGACAAGACGTGCCAATGGGGCTATACCTCGAAACACGAAACTGGAGCCAAGAAAACGGTTCGGTATATTAAAGGGAAAGACCTGACGCTTCGTTGAAAAGTTGTCAGTAAAGACACAATATCTGTTTTTTTATACACTGCCTTCAAGGCTAAGGGTTGTACTAACAATGCAGAGCCAGACATAGTACCTTTTTGTAGGGAATATTGCTTCAATATGTTCGGGAGGAGGAACCCGCCTTGCAATGCCGAAGACAGTACACAAACCAAACTCATCGTCATCGAAGACTGGTTCAGGGGCTACTGAGGGAGTCCTGGATTAAGGGGTCCTCGGGTGGCCGGATCGTTCATTATGGGCTGGACTGGTGGGCCATGAAGATTATCGATGAAGACTATCTCCCGTATCTGGATATGACTCTCATATGTGTAAAATAGCAAGTTTAGAGTCCGGGTGTAATACTTTCCTTACTCTGCAAGGTGATCATGTACAAACCCTAGGTCCCTCCGGTGCATATATAAACCGGAGGGTTTAGTCCGTAGAGACAACAGAATCATAGCAATCACAGAGGCTAGACTTTTAGGATTTAGCCATTACTATCTCGGGGTAGATCAACTCTTGTAACCCATATTCATCAAGATCAATCAAGCAGGAAGTAGGGTATTAACTTGACCGAGAGGGCCCGAACCTGGGTAAACATCGTGTCCCCAGTATCCTGTTGCCATCGATCCTCGGACGCATAGTTCGGCACCCCCTACCCGAGATCTGCCGGTTTTGACACCAACACCATGCTCCCAAAATTGTATCCCCCTGTCTCAAAATAAATGTCTCAACTTTATACTAGTTTTAGTATAAAATTGTACTAAGCTTGAGACACTTATTTTGGATTGAGACGGAGGGAGTACTAACATATGCCTCCAAATGTACTATGTACTCCCAAACTGCACTAACATGTGCTATCCAAGTAACTAATTTGTAGTGCCGCGCCAAGCGCACATGCTTCAAGTGGGAGCACATAGAAAACAAAAAAAAAATCTAAAATACCAAAAAGATCTCCAAAAATGGAAACCTAGAAAAGATTTCAAAAATATATAATCCGATGATCAATTTTTTTTACAAAAAATCTGTCACAGTTGGGAAACAACTGGCGCACGACACGTGGTGAAGCCGGGGCGCAAAACCCTAATTAGTTTTTTTTTGAGCAAAAAGGCCACACTTTATTCATCAGTTGGTATTGCTACCGGGATTATAGAAGTATCATGCGGTAATCCCAACCAAACATGTCGGCCTTGAGATAATTTAGTAGCATGCCTAGCGAGTTTATGAGGCTCAATGTTCGAGGCTCTAGATTCGAATTTAAAACAACAAAAACTAAACAAACTTTGCCATGAATTTATCTCTTTCACCACTCCACCATAGTTACCACCTGAATTTTCTGCAATACTCTTCACCACCTCCTGACAGTCCGAAGCTATCGTCATGTATTGGAGTCCCAAATCTTCCGCGAGAGACATTCCTTCCCTGCATGCAATTGCTTCAAGAGTAGGCGGATCTAATAATCCTCTTATGACAAAAGCCGAGGATCCTAGATAGACTCCTTCATTGTTCCTGCAAACTGCCGCCACTGCTCCAACTCCGCGATAAACCCCAGCGTCTACATTGATCTTAACACACCCCTGTGCAGCCGGGATCCACTTCCTCAGCGCTGCTGTAGCTGGAGTTGTCGCTTGGATTTGGGTTTGGGTTCGGTTTTCTTCCTGATCAAGCTCTGAGAGAAAATGTGTAATGAACATGAATGTCGACAGAGGGCTTTGGTTTATACCTTCATGTATCAGCTTCCTTCTTGCCCACCAAATAGCCCAAAGGGTAACAGCTATTGTGATAAACTTTTCATGAGGGAGTTTTTCAATCATGCTGAACAGCCACCTTTTCGCGTTATTTTCCGTGTTGTTCTGCAGCTCATCGATCAGCTCCTGATCCACCAGTGCCCAAACACATCGAGCAGCAGTGCACTCCAAAAGACTATGCCTCCATGAGTCCGCCGTCCCACAAATAGCGCAAGTGCTTCTCGTGCTCATCTTCCGGTGCATTCTAACATCCTCTGTTGGAATGGACTGGCGTGCAAGCCTCCACAAGAACACCCTGATCTTAGCAGGTACAGAAGTTTTCCATAGCCCAACCCAAGCGGACTCGTCCTCCTTGTTATTGGAAGTCATCGGGCGTGATTCAAGCCAGTCCTCTCGCCTCTTCTTTGTTTCAACGATCATGCGATAGCAAGACCGAACACTGAAGATACCTGACCTTTCGAACATCCAGGACCAATAGTCCTCCACATTTCTTATGCATATCGGGATCTGAAAAATTGCCTGAGCATCAAACGGCAAAAACACTTGGTTTACAAGTTCAGTATTCCATCTCGCATTTACTGGATCAATCAATTCAGCCACGGACTGGGGTGGGTTTGGAACTTTCGAAACCAGCGGCCTCATTAGTTCCTTCCGAGGGATCCAGTTTGAGCTCCATATCTCTGTCGCTGTTCCGTTGCCAATGCGTCTAATAAGGCCCTGTTTCATAATATCTCTACCTTCCAATATAGATCTCCAAATTTGGGATGGATGGTTTTCAAGGTTTGCTTCAAGGATAGAGCAGTTAGGGAAGTATACTGCCTTTAGAACTCGGGCACTAAGTGACCCCGGGGAGACCAAGATCCTCCATGACTGCCGAGCCAGAAGAGCCAAGTTGAAAAGTTCGAAATCACGGAAGCCAAGGCCTCCCATGTATCTTGGCATGGTCATGCTGTCCCAGGATACCCAGTAGGGTTTCTTCTTCCCTTGGCTGCTTCCCCACCAGAAAGCTCTTACAGCCGATGTCAGCTTTTCACATAAACCTCTCGGCAACTTGAAACAAGACATCGAAAAAACAGGAACAGCTTGTGCAACTGATTTAATGAGAACATCCTTCCCTGCAGCAGAAAGTGATTTCTCCATCCACCCTTTTATCTTGTTCCATAGACGATCAATGAGGTACTTGAAAGATCCGTTTTTGGATGAGCCTACATCCGAAGGTAGCCCCAAATATTTCTCACTAAGTTGTTCATTGGGAACCTGCAATATTTGCTTCACCTGTTGTCTCACTAACTCTGGACATCCTTTACTGAAAAAGCAAGATGATTTGTCCTTATTTACTCTTTGACCTGAAGCCCTAGCATAGGTTTCCAGTAAGAGAGAAACTTCTTCCGCCCCTTCTGAGTTTGCTTTAAAGAACAGCAGGCTGTCATCTGCAAACAACAAGTGGTTTATCGGCGGAGCCGTTGAAGCCACTCGGATTCCTGCAAGGTTAGATGACTGAACACGAGTTTTTAAGAGGCACGAAAGGCCCTCTGCTGCCAGCAAAAACAAGTAGGGTGAAATAGGATCCCCTTGATGGATTCCACGCGTAGGAGTGAACTCTTCCAATTTTTGACCATTGAACATCACAGAGAAGGAGACGGAGGAAACCATCCCCATCACAATATCTACCCAGTTCTGATTGAAGCCCAGCTTCAGCATTATACCTCTCAGGTAGTCCCACTCAACTCGATCATAGGCTTTCATCATATCCAATTTCAATGCGCAAGACCTGTGAATCTGAGCTTTGTTTCTCTTCATGAAATGGAGACATTCATAGGCTGTTATGATATTATCCGTAATTAGTCTACCTGTGACAAACGCCGACTGCTCCTCAGAAATGATCTCCGGCAATATTAACTTCAGCCTGTTCGCTATCACTTTTGAAGCCACCTTATACAGAACATTACACAAACTGATTGGACGGAATTGTGTTAGCAAAGTAGGGTTCTTCACCTTTGGAATTAGAACTAGGACAGTATTATTTATCTCCTTAGCACTTTCTGTACCCGACACAATTCGGAGCACCACTTTGGCTACCTCTTCTCCACAAACCTCCCAATGGTGTTGGAAAAAATGAGCGGGGAAACCATCGGGTCCGGGAGCCTTCGTTGGGGCCATTTGAAATAACGCTAATTAGTTGTCCCCGCACAAGTTGTATGAGAGAATCCTTTGCTAAATTTTCCTAGGTCATTTTTGGTGCAAGGTAGCCCAATACCGGGTTAGCATCATTTTTCGCTACGAATAGCTTGGGCATGTCTTTATCTCGCCTATAGCAAGACTGAGGTACGCCTCACATTTTCATTTATTGAGGGTAGTACGCCTCACATTTGTAGCGTACTAGGTGGGCCGGCCTCGTAGTGTTAGTTTGCTAATTTCGTTTTGTCTTTTGACTTTGGTTAATATTTTGAGACATTATAAATATTAAAAAAAATAGTTCATTTAAAAAAAATGTTGAGTGTGAATATGAAAAACTTCAACACAGTCTAAAAAGTTGTTAGCGTAATTTTTGAAAAATGTTCTTAGCATTTAAACTAATATTTGTAACAGGTAAAAACTGCTCATGTGTTTCAAAAAATGTACGAGACATAAAATATATATAAAATAAAAAATTATTTGTGTAATTAAAAAAGAATGTTCCGTACCATTCAAAAAATATATACATTGCATTTTAAAAATACTCGTGAAATTTAGGAAAAAGTATGCAACATAATGTTTTCAGCCTAGTTTAAAATAATATTTTGTATTATTCATAAAAAATCAATATGTATTTGGATTTTCTTAATGCGTATTAAAAATGTTTAAAAACATGTATTTAAAAAATGTTAATCTTGTATTTTAAAATGTTAAACTTGTATCACACTGTTTCAGATCTATACGAAAAATGTATAAGTCTAAGAAAATGGACATCAACACATATATTTGAAATATATATTATTCATTATTCATGTATTTATAAAATTTAAATGTGAATATAAAATATTTCTGATATATAGGAAAAATGTGAAATGTGTATGAAAAATGCAAACTCATGTTAAAAGGGGGGATAAGAATGAAAAGAAAAGGAAAAAACCTTAGAAACCGAAGTAAGAAACCATGAAAAAAAGGGAAGAATGATCAAAGAAACAAGTGAAAACCAAATAAACCTGAAAAAACCGATGCAAACAGTAAAAATAGAAGAAAATCATGGAGAAAAAAAATTGTGGCAGCTACAGTACTAGACCAGGCCAGTAGCACCCGGGAGAGGCCAAACGGAGCTACTACCTGTCGCATGAGAGAGTTGTCAAAAATAAAAAACTATCGCACGAGTCAGCCTGGGCGTTCTGTGTTTATCCGGAAATTCAGATGGAGTAATTCACGTAAAAAGTATTTCGGGTTGGCAAAATTCACGCCCGAGATTTCTTAGAAAAAAATAGCTACCGGCCAAATCGGGTTCGGGTAGTCCCGAATTGCCCGAAATAGGACATGGTGAACAAAAGTTGACACTAGTATGTTGAATATATTTTGTATATGCAGTATATCGCATGTATATGTAGGATCATTTCCTACCGATCCCTGCCTCCTAGTTACCATGTATAGTCGAGGCCGTGGGCTCCTCATTATCTCTACTCCTAATGGAGCAGTTGGTAGTCTTTGTTCCAGGTTTTTTTTCGTCCCACCTCGTCTGGTTTTTTTTCGTCCCACCTCGTCTGGTTTTTTTCAACCGGTTTTTTTCGCTACAGTTAACCCACCCCAACCCCACCCCACTCACCGCACGCAGTCAGGTTCTGTTTCCCTCCTTACGTCCCCGATTCATGCATGACAATAAATTCTTTCCAAACGCAATCATGCATGACAATCAATTCTTTCCAAACGCAATCAATTAACTTAAGGTAACCAGACACAATCAATTCTTTCCAAACGCAATAATGCATGACAATCAATTCTTTCCAAACGCAATCAATTAACTTAAGGTAACCAGACACAATCAATTCAATAAAACGGAGTGATATCTCAGGCGATTTTCTTGCTCCCGATATATAATGGTGCTAGCCAATCTGTTAACAAATCAGAAGGAAAACAATCACGTGTATGTAGGGAAGATAATCGTGGAGATTGCAGGGCAGTTAAGACCGTGCGTCACATGCAGGAAGGATTTCCCGAATTCAGCGGAAGAGAAGGAAATAAATCTCTAGGCTTCTCTCCCGACCCCATTGACGGCCCTGCATATATCTTTTTCTTCTCTCTCTCTGGCCGATCCTCTGTGGGCACGTTTATCAGGTGTGGAAGAGAAGCTGTGGACGGCGGCGGCCAGACGGCAACCGGGACGGGCTCACTGGTGTAAAGCACCTCAAGACAGTCCTCCTGGCGATCCCCTTCTGGACACGCACGCCCATCCCATGCGCCGGCGCCGGCGATGATCGCTGTTGAGGAGCCGCCGACGAGGTCAGCCGCTGATAACGCCCAGGATCTGACGGTGATCCCCTTCAGGAGCCGGATGCTATCCCATGAGCCGGCGCTGATCGCCGTTCAGGAGCAGGTATTGCAAGTTCATACAACTGTTGGTGCGTTCGTACATAGTTCATTCAGCCATTGCAAAGTCATACACAGTACCTATCTTCAAATACCTGGCACTACATTCAGGTATGTCTGATGTGCTCAAATTAGGGATCCAACAGATCTGCTTAGTGTGCTCAAATTCGTCAGATGGAACCCGGCCGTGATCACGGGATGCTTCTATACAGGCTCGCCAATATTGTTATTCTGAACCTTTTTGTAACAAAGTGGATAGCGGGACGGGATCTGCACTTGTGCTGATATAAAATATACTTATGTAGGTTCAGGTTTTGTTTTAATATTCCAATTGTTGTTTATCCTTTTGTCGCTGAAAATTGTTTACTAATTATGACATTGATTTTATTTCTTGTAGATGTATATTCTTGGATTGAAGGGACTATCTAACAAGGTGAAACAGCTAATAGTTGTAGTTTTACACCAATGCAATTTGTTTTGTTCCAGTGTTGGACATGGTCCGTGAGGGACACTTTCATTGCCGCTGCTTGATCCTATCCACCCGTCTTAGCTTGTTAGGATCCGATAGGAGTTAAGTTCTCAAATTCTTACTCGTGTTTTATCTTTTTTTGGTTTTTTAGGTCCGCGGCAGCAGCTGCATCCATGGATGGTTATGAGCCCGATCACTTCGATAACTACAATTTGTGGAAGACACTATGGTGCCTTGGGTCATGCCATGAAGCGGAAGGTCCGTTTGCGCCACTGGCTCACTCGTCCGTCAATGATGCAACCTTAAACTAGCCCTTGGTTTTGAAGTACTGTGTAGTATGAACTGTGCGATATCAGAGGAGTTGCGCGAGAACCTGATGGCTGTGGGGTTGAAGTTTTTCTTGCTCCCATCTTTGTTGCCATGGCCTTACCACCCCCACGCCTATCAGCCTTTTTTTCTTATTGTTTGTTTTGGGAAGATCAGGTTACATCTATGTTCTATACTTGTCTACCTGATTACTTGATACATAATTTCATATTGGTAAACTAATAATATTTATTCTGGTTTAGATTATGTAATCAGCCAGAGGAATGACGGGGCTTGTGCAGATTTTTTAGGAGAAGATGACCCAAATTGTGGCATTGGTCGTAATCTCGTAGTTCTTCAGGTGAGTGACATTATTTCATTTGGAGAAGCACGAGCTGGAATCAGACACCTATTGTTTAATGTTTGCTGCTTATTCCTTGTGGTATTCTTAAAGTTCTCTAATTAAACTGAAGTTTAATGTGACACCCTTCCAGAATAGAGAGCCATGCAAATATGACATTTTTTTAACTTCTCAAGGAGAATACGCAGATTAACATTCCATCAATGGTAGTTTTTTATTGTTAAATACAATTATTTAGCTCTTAGGCACGTGAGTAATGTTAGAACTTGAAAGTTATCAAATTATTTTTACTACAATAGACAAGCTGATAAGTGTACTTCACGAGGCATTTGTGAACTAAGCACACAATGGAATTGCTAAGTATTGCATCTCATGCAATTAGTATAGTTCCAGGAAAGCTTCATAGGCATGTTCAATCAAGGGCTAATTGGATTCATGTGATGGTAGCATGGTGATGGTTTATCTGGTGCCACATTGTTCCTTCTTGTGTTGTTGCTGAAAAACAAAATTAGCAGGTTTGCTACCCACACCTGCTCTTCTTTTGTGAGATGGCCATCACTGTGGATGGCTTCAATAAGAACGACATCCCCGTCACATTCTTGGAGTTCATGGAGACCTACATGCGGATCGACACGCCAACCAGGGTAGTCACCATTGCATTGGTGATCCTTCTGCTCTCCAACAAGGCATCAAATGTCTCAATCGGTTAGTCAGTTCTTCTCCCTCTTCCCATTGACTGAAATTAGAGCGGATTATTGTTTTGCTCATGCAAATTTCATTGATGCTTCCAAAATATTATAATATATCACATTTAATATGTACACAGTAAAGCTGGAAAAATGAAACAACGGAATGACTCAGTTTGCAAGTCTGGATGTATTAGATGCCATGCAGATCGACAGGTCTCAACTTCTTCCAGATTGACAAATGATCATTCTACTAAAGAACAGAACCAGTTGAGCATGCCAATCCCCAACACCACAAACATACCTAACATACTTTCATACTCTACACTCTGTTGTCACCTCATGGGTTGGTTCGCTACCTCTCCTCACCCCTGCATATTTTTGCTCCAAATTGATAACCCACCTCATCGCCCATTAGGAAAATTACAGAAAGGAAATAGGTGAAGGAGAATGTTGGCGGTTTGAAAGGACTGCATCATGCATTTACCTTGAGATCGGATGCCTCATGCATTTACCATATTATTAAATGAACATATGCCTTAGAAAAGAAATACGGTATCTTAGTATTTTTGTTCTTCTCTAGCAAGTAGGAATCCCAACATCTTCCTTTGCATATTTTGAAACAACCCTCCATTGCATACTCCTTCACCAACATTGGCCATACAGTATCATGTAGCAATAAAAAGGGACTGAAAATTGCAGTCAAGTGACTTGGAGTGCACTTTGCCTGGAGATTTAAGAGATTGGCCATACAGTATAGATATTGACTGCAATATAGCAAAATTTCAGATGCATAGAAGGCAGGGGAGCAGCAGACGGGTGGAATGTGGCCTGCAGGTTGAGGAGCTCGGTGGCGAAGAGAAACTGTCGGCGTTGGGGTGCACCACAAGATCCCCTCCTCGCCTAGCTCTATGCATCCAGGCATGCACGGCGTGGGGATGGTATCCAGGGCGCCGAGCGGATCCCCAAACACATGGGACGGAGCCCACCTCGCGCTGCATGGCACGCGCGAGTCGTCAGGCATGGCCATGACAAGAACCAGACCTGTTTCCCAGCCACTGAGGCTGGGGTCGGGATATAGGGCCAGCGGGGGTCGGAGGTGTTGCCTCTTGCTGGGAAGGCAGCCGCCGCCCATGCTCGTCGGTGCCGGTCTGCCGCAGCGAGACGAAGGGGAAAGAGTGAGCGGCGAGGGAGGAGTGGAAGTGTTGTGGTCGCTGAAGATTTTTTTATTTCTTTCTTTCTTTTGGTCCCATGGCTGTGGAATTTCCTTTTTTTAATTTTTTTTGTTGGACG
>LR738710.1:892324956-892363255 GCA_902687465.1 Secale cereale
TGGCTTCGGCCCCCGGCCCCACTCGCGGGCTGCAGACTTGGCGTCTGGCCCCACTGCTTCGGGCGATGCAGGGGCGCCTCCGACGCCCTCTTCTTCCGCGACAACAGTCGCGTCGGCGCCTTCCTCGCCCTCTGCGCCTCCGGCGCCCTCCGTCGGGTCTCCTACGCCGGGCTCCCCGGTCGCCTCGCCCACGGCGACCCCGTCCGGCTCGGCCGCGACGAGCGCGCCGGCTTCTCCCGTACCCGGGTCGCCCGGGTCCGCGCTGGACTCTCCCGCGCCCTCGACAGGCTCGGCCGCAGCGGGCTCTTCTTCATCACCTTCGCCCGCTGCCGCTCCGGCCTCGCCGCCACCTCGCATGGTGACTCGTGCCCGCACTGGTGCGCTCCGCCCGAGCCAGTGGTACTCTGCCGACGAGTATCTTCTTGCGGCCTCCACCTCGGTGCCATCACCCCTACCATCGTCGGCTCGAGCGGCTCTCCGTGATTCTCATTGGCTCGCCGCGATGCAGGAGGAGTTTGACGCTCTTCAGCGCAACCACACCTGGCAGTTGGTGCCTCGGCCGCCGCACGCCAATGTGATCAGCGGCAAGTGGGTCTTTCGTCATAAGACCCGACCCGACGGGACCCTTGAGCGCTACAAAGCTCGTTGGGTCGTTCGCGGTTTCCGCCAGCGTGCCGGTGTGGACTTCACCGACACCTTCGCACCGGTCGTCAAACCGGGCACCATCCGCACTGTCCTACAGTTGGCGGATTCTCGCGCTTGGCCCGTTCACCAGATGGACGTCTCCAACGCGTTCCTACATGGCCATCTCGCCGAGTAGGTCTACTGTCAGCAGCCCATCGGCTTCGTCGACGCCACTCAGCCAGATCACATGTGCATGCTCTCGCGCTCGCTCTACGGGCTCAAGCAGGCCCCTCGTGCCTGGTACCAGCGTATTGCTGCATTCCTTCAGCAGCTCAGCTTCGTCGCCACTAGCTCGGATGCCTCTCTATTCGTATACCAACATGCTGGTGGGACGGCCTATCTGCTGCTCTACGTCGACGACATCATCCTGACTGCTTCATCGACCGAGCTTCTTCGTCAGCTCACGGCTCGTCTCGGCACCGAGTTTGCCATGAAGGACCTCGGTCCTTTGCACGACTTCCTCGGGATCGAGGTAGTGCGGCGTGCGGACGGGTTCTTTCTTCATCAGCAGCAGTATGCCCAGGAGTTACTCGAGCGAGCCGGCATGCTTAACTGCAAGCCTGCACCTACGCCTATCGACACGAAGGCTAAGGTCTCCGCTCTTGAGGGCACTCCAGCCCAGGACGCCGCCTTCTACAGGTCCATCGTCGGGGCTCTTCAGTACTTGACGCTCACTCGCCCCGACTTGCAGTACGCAGTTCAGCAGGTGTGCCTACACATGCACGCTCCCCGTGACTCTCACTGGTCCCTCGTGAAGCGGATCCTTCGTTACATCTGCGGCACTATGGCCCTGGGGCTCACCTTGACGGCGTCTTCCTCCACTGACCTGGTGGCTTATTCGGATGCTGACTGGGCTGGCTGCCCTGATACCCGTCGCTCCACCTCCGGCTACTGTGTCTACCTCGGGCCCTCTCTCATCTCGTGGTCATCTAAACGACAACCCACGGTGTCTAGATCGAGTGCCGAGGCTGAGTATCGCGCCGTGGCCAATGCTGGTGCCGAGTGCTCCTGGTTACGACAGCTTCTCCAGGAGTTGCACCTTGGCGTGGCCAAGGCTACCGTTGTCTACTGCGACAACGTCTCTGCCGTCCACCTCTCCGCCAACCCCGTTCATCATCGTCGCACGAAGCACATCGAGCTCGACATCCACTTCGTGCGTGAGCAGGTGGCTCTCGGCCACATCCGGGTCTTGCACGTTCCCACCGCTCAGCAGTTTGCCGATGTTATGACCAAGGGGTTACCGACGACTACATTCGAGGAGTTTCGGTCCAGTCTATGCGTCACAGATGCCGTATCGACTGCGGGGGGGTGTTGAATATATTTTGTATAAGCAGTATATCGCATGCATATGTAGAATCATTTCCTACCGATCCCCGCCTCCTAGTTACCATGTATAGTCGAGGCCGTGGGCTCCTCATTGTAAATATATACGTGCGTGTATGCACCCAATCAATTGAGAGTTGCATTGCCAAACAATAGAGGATACATGTGGGAACTACTCCCTCTGTTCACTTTTATTACCTTAAAGATATTTCGGACAATTTGCAAAACAGTCTATTTTGAATTGTCTGAAACGACTTACAAAAGTGAACGGAGGAAGTATAACAGATGGAGGGTTCTGTCGTCGCTGGAGGTCGTCCCGGCGGTGCAAGCTGGCCTAGGACGAGGCAAGCGACGCCTGGTTGCTGTCGGTGTTGACATCTGGTTGTGGTTGGCTAGGTAGAGCGGCAGTGCACAGGGCCAAGGTGCTTTTTCGCGTTGCAGGGCCTTGTGGGAGCGAGCGGCGACGGGACTGCTAGCGGGCGGCGTGGATGTGGCATCTGGGAGATGGAGATGGGGTCAGCTAGTGCGGTCTCGATTATACAACCTGCTCCTCCGATCCGGGTAAGGGCATGTACAATGTTTGTTAAGATAGTCTTATCTTAAATTTTGCATGTAAATTAGAGATGACAAAAAAACAAGTCTACAATGGGTCATCTCTTAGCCTTATCTTCAATAATTAGTTATTCCTAAAAACATGGTGAGACAAATTGTGCTAAGCTATAATCTCTTGTCTTCTCTTAAATAAGATAAGACAAGCCTTCTCTTATGATTTCTCTCTCCTCCACCTCATCATTTATCTTACGTGGCATCCTTAAGTTAGAACCATTGTACATGCCCTAAGGGTAGGAGCTATGTCCCGTGTGTCACGCTGGGCATAAAACCCGACACCCAAAGTCTGAACCCATATAATCCAACCACAATCTCGGGCAGCAGTTTTGAAAACCCGAGTTATACTCAGAAAATTCGGATCTACGCTCACGGAGCCCGAACTATCCGAAGTACTAGTCCAGTACGTAAAAAAACTTGCAAAGGCACAAACAGCCGCCAAAATCCCCTCACGTAGCTAGGAAACCTACTTGTCTGCTTCCTACCGTACCACGTTCTCGGTCGTCCCCCACCAGCTGGCGTCTCCAGCCCCAAATCAGAACAAGCGTTCCAAAGCGAAAATATCCGGTTGTCTCAAAAAAAAGAAAAAACGAAAATATCCGATCGAGGATCCATCCCCAGATCGAAACAAGCGTTCCCAAAATCATGGCGGCGGTGCCGGTAAGCGTTCAGAACAACCAGTTTCTCAAGCCGTGTAGCGCCAAGAGTAAGGCAGATGAGGCGGCTGCCGGCGAGGAGCCTCCCCCGAAGGTGTGCAGCACCAAAGGAAAGGCGGAGGCTGCGGCGATCGGCAGTAGTTTGGGCGACGAAGCTGGTCATGCGACGGACGCCGTCGCAGAATCAGAGAAGAAGGCGGCGGCGGCGACCAAAGGAGACGAGGCCGCCATAGGGAGGAGGAAGAAGACGCGGCTACCGCAGGAGGAGGTCGACTGGATCCTTACCAGGGTGGTGGATACTAGTCGGCCCCCTCGTCCCTTCCAGGCCCTGCGGAGCGAAAACCCCAGCTTGGTGCCTTCGCCGGAGGAGATGACGGACAGGTCGAAGGTGGCCTTGTACACCGGCGCCCGTCTGTACTACAAATCTCGAGAGAGTTTCGCCAAGTACCAGGCCTGGGTCCTTAGCCAGCTCCAGGAGAAGGGCTACGTGGAGGTAGACGATGAGGCCATCGCTCTCAGGGCCGAGCTCAGAGCATACAGCCACCAAGTACGGAAGGAGGTATTCAAAGACCTCACCTTCTCCGATTCCGACCAAGAGTGATTAATCAGGGCCGAGTTCCATAGCAGGGATTGATTATTCATGATGTTTCTCCGATGATGAGTTGCTATGTTCCAAGATTCAGATCGAGTTGTAGCTTGTGCGTGCACGTCGATCTGTAGCATATATATACGCTGATGAACACCTTTTAATTTTATCCTCTGTTTTATTCGACGAAAAAGATGGACCCCATCCCTCAAAAAAAAAAAAAAGATCGACCCCTTGCATGATAATTGCATCCCTCCGTTTGCTATTACCATGCGGTTCTGTTCTTACCTTACCTTGCTGTGATGCGATGTTTGTGATACTGTGAGATGTGAGTGTTCTGCATTGTACTTGAGGCTTTGCTGATCGATGATTTCGTGGTTGAATAATTTGCAGTTTTGCTTGGCTGTGTGAGTTGTTTCTCCTGATGTATTGGGCGGTGTGGTTGCTAGATCGACTCCAATACTTTTACCTTCATGTCTGCTCTGCTAACAAAAATGCTGGGTTACTTACTTTAACAGTAGCAGGGTCATCAAGGTATGACTGTAATCAAATTGTGAGCAAAGAATTAGCAGCTTCACTCTTGGCTTCTCTTATAACATCACCAATAAGAACCGTGATGACAACTGATGGAGATGCCCTGCATACTTGTTCTTACAAAAGGTGCAGGCTATGAAAATTCAACAGCGACGAAGTACCGAAGTACCTCAGGAATCAGGATCAATGCATGCAAGTTCACTGATCCATTATGCGCTTGCGAGTATCGATTAGTGTCACCAGATCCGCAGGTCGGCAACATTACAATACAATCAGAATTCAAGCAGGCCACTGACAAACAGCCTTTCTTTCTGATTTAAATATCTCATGGAGAGTGTAAATTGTTTTCACAATGTCTCTCAGCTTCAGTCTACTTGAATAGTGCTCTGTTGTTGTCATTATGATGAACTGATTTTGGAACAGCCAATGTTGGGCAGAGAACTGCTACTGCCTACAATTGCAGCACTGCACTCCCTCTGTTGATGGCATATATATGCTGGTGGAACTCCCATCATCATTTAGAAGCTTCTAGCATCTTCTTATGTCGGGGGGTGTGTTTGGATGAGTTCGGTCTTCGGTGACGGTGATTACAACCCATAGCAATTACAGGACGATGAAAACCAACTACCACTACAGTTTTTTTTTTTTACTGAAAATGAGAGACATCATCAGATTTTCTTCATTGGAATCATCAGATACTTCTGCGTACATTTTTCCTTTGTGATTCTCTGCTGTTACTTTTCTTCAGTTTTTCTTTTCACAACAGTTGACACCTTTTTCAGCAAGGGAGATCATTGGGAGGTCAAGTGAAACTTCACACTCAGATGCACTTCAGGCTTAAGAGTCCCGGAGCGCATGATATGTTTGAATTTCGAATAACATTCAGAAAAGAAACAGGGTAGAGGATTCACATTCATTTACTCCAAACAAAACGTTACTGCAACTTTTCACAAGTTCATCATCACATCGTAGTACAATATTACGTCAAAAATAATCAGTTATCCTCTTCTGAAATAGCAGTCAGCTCAGAGCAGAAATTGTAGGACTCCACTACAGGGGTGTGCCCATCATTACAGAAGAATGGCCTTGAAGGTAAGTGCAGGCCATCCACGCCGCCTTCGAGCATCCCTATGACTTCGCTCATCGCTGGCCGATCGTGAGACTGGATTTGGATGCAACATAGCCCAACAAGACACAGCTTCCTCCCCAACTCGTGCATCTCAGCCCAGTTCTAGTTAGCCGGTCATACACCCACGATGGGTAGAATGCCTGGCTTGAGTTCACCGCATCTGGGTCGGCGTTCCTCCGTCCTCCAGCCATCTTCAGCAGCAGCATTCCAAAGCTCTAAACGTCAGACTTGGTAGATATGGCACCGAAGCTGCGGGATATCATCTCAGGAGCTATGTACCCGATGGTTCCCAGTAGGGCGCTCAACGGCACAAAGCTGTTGTCCCTTGGGTATAGCTTGGCTAGGCCGAAGTCGGCAACCTTTGTGACGAAATTGCTGTCAAGAAGGATATTGTGTGGCTTGATGTCAAAGTGCAGAATCTGCATGTCGCATCCTTGATGCAGGTAGTTGACCCCCCCCTGGCAATACCCAAGGCGATTTCATTGAGCTTGTCCTAGGAGAAACTCTTCTCGGCTGAGAAGATGTACTTGTTCAAAGAACCCGCGGTGACAATGGGGTGTTCTACTGACTCACTTCATATATATTTTGGCAATCAACTTGCGAATCCTCGTGGGGACATTGGGGTAATCTAGGCATAGATGTTGATGCACGTTTACATCCTATTTTCTCCGGTAGAACCTTGGGGCACTCTTTGAAGTTCTTTGTGTTTGATTGAATATTAAGAATCTGAGATTGTTTGATACATATCGAATAATAATTTCACGAATATTTGTGATGACATTGGAGTATCTAGGTGACATTAGAGTTGGTTGACGCATATCATATGGTGTTATTTTAGTACGAATTCTATGACTGTTTGTGACATTTATAAGGATGGCCCAATAGATTGATCGGGAAAAATAACTTTTAGGTGGTTTTGTACCCTACAACAATTTCATCATACATTCTCCGCTAGGTAGGAACTTTGTAGTGACTCTTTGTCGCACGTTGAGGGATTGTTAGATGATTCAATTATATTAGCATCGTTGAGAGATTGCAATAGTGAAAGTATGAACTCTATGCCTCGTTTTCAAACATTGCTATATCGTTTGTGTTCCGTTTTATCACTTGCTACCTTGCTATTTGTATCTTTTCAGATTACAAAAATCTATATCTACTATCCATACTACACTTTTATCACTATCTTTTCACCGAACTAGTGCACATATATACAATTTACCATTGTATTTGTTGTGTTGGGGACACACGAGATTTTTTGTATTTGATTGCAGGGTTGTTTGAGAGAGACCATCTTCATCCTACGCCTCCCACGTATTGATAAACCTTAGGTCATTCACTTGAGGAAAATTGCTATTGTCCTACAAAACTCTGCGCTTGGAGGCCCAACACCAGTCTATAAGAATAAGTTGTGTAGTAGACATCATGCATCTGGCCCTACGCAAGGAAGCCTGATGACGTGCTCCTTCGATCTCGAGGCAACAATGACTCCATGCCAAGTTAGTTCTAGATACTCTTGCTTGCATTTGATTGCAATGAAAAGTCACCTATTTCGATTAGATAAGCAACCACCATTGATGTCATCATCACTTTCTCCTAAATTATATGATTTTGTGTCCATAGACACAACTTCCACACCACTGATATTTTCTTAGAAATGCCATAAGAAACACATTCTAACTTAGATGTGCACATCTTTTGAGAAAGAGCCTGAAACATACCCCTAGTAGCTCATTTGCATTTGAACTTGCAAACTCATGCTTATGCTTACGAACTTGTAGGTTTCATCGCGGACGCTGTCGACGGTGAAGCTCATTGCATTTCTTTGAGTGTCTATGTTGCTTGTTGGTTTTAAACTTGTCCTTGGAGTGTCTATGTTGCTTGTATTCTTATCATTCTATGGACCTATATGAGGTTGTCATGCTATATGAATGCTTGTTGGAGAGTGTTCACTAGTAGAAAACAGGGCTTTGGTCACAGCTCAATGTACACATTAGTCCCGGTTGCATTACGAACCGGGACTAATGTGAGCATTAGTCCCGATTCGAGCGGCTAGGGCACCGGGAAGACATTAGTCCCGGTTCAAATGGGACCTTTAGTCCCGGTTTGAGACACGAACCGGGACTAAAGGGGTTCGTGGTTCAAACTCTACCCCCTTATCGCCATTTTAGTTTTGAAAAAAACAAAAGAAAATAATAAAAACTTCAAAACTTCAAATCCTTCGAGATGTAGTTATGTTACTACATCTACTAGTTAGGAAAATTTAAAAACTTAAATTTGGACATGTTTTAAAAAAAGTGTTATGAAAAAAGTAAAACGACATCTCGAAGAAATATTAGTGTTACTAAATAATTATTGTTTTTAAATATTAGTGTTACTAAATAATTTCGAGTTCTATTTCTTGAACAATAATTATTTAGTAACACTAATATTACTTATTCAAGAAATATTAGTGTTACTAAATAATTATTGTTTTTAAGAATAATAGTTTCAAACTCAAACAGTGAAACATGTGACTTCATGCTCAAGCTAAACTCCCGAGGGTTAATAGGATTGACATCTTACTATTGTTAGGAAAACAACATGTGCAGACTTGGAAACTAGGGGGAATAGAACTCGAAAGTTAAGCGTGCTCAGGCTGGAGTAGTGACATGATGGGTGACCGGCCGGGAAGTTAGATGATTTGGAATGATGAGGGGTGATTAGAGAATAGAGATTATAGATTAAATTGATCAGTAATAAAGGGTGATTAGAGATTAAATTGTAAGAGGGCCTTTAGTCCCGATTCGTAATAGAACCGGGACTAAGGGGGGGGGGGGTCTTTAGTGCCGACCGAACCGGGACTAAAGGCCCTCTGAAACCGGGACTAAAGACATGTTTTCTACTAGTGGTTGTATACTTATATATGCGACTTGTTGCTTCTATGGACCTATGAGGTTGTCATGCTATGTGTGCTTGCTGAGTAATATGTTCTGGACTGACTGTATGATTATATATATGCGTTGAACTGTAGGTTGGGAAGCCAGTACCAAATGGCATCGCTAGTGCATGTGGCAAGTCGAGTGTCACATATAAACACTCAGCTTACACCAAACACATAAGTTAAGCACCACACACCACTACTAGGGAAAACCCTAGCAGTAGCGCGTGTTTAAAGCCTACCAGTAGCGTGGGGTGAGGCGCTACTAGTAAGGTGCTACAGCTAAAGGTTAGCAATAGCGTGGGTTGGACCGCGCTACTGCTATATCGACTTAGTAGCAACGCTTTGTAGTATGAGCGCTACTGGTAATTAGTAGTAGCGCTTCTCCTAGAACGCGCTACTAATATTATTCCGTATTTCTTTTTTGTTTTATGTTGTATTCTATACCTTTATACAAGTTTTCATACCGCAGCAATTTAGAGAATGATTTTACATCATAATGAGTTATTACATCATTGGGGGAAAGAACCGTGGACTAGTTTCAAGTGAATGGACATCCGTGGACTAGTTTCACCGTGGACTAGTTCCAAGTGAAACATGTGACTTCATATTGTTTTCATCAATGAGACATCATATACAAGTTGGTCACTAGACATAATCACAACTACTCATCATCATCAACTCTCATAAACATATTGTACCTCATAGGACCTACTACATTATCTTAGGACCTACTACCTTAGCACATGATCATGAGTATTAGCTAGGACCTACTACCTTCTCCTAGGTAAAATAGCATAAAACAAGATAGCCCCTGACTCTCCATTATGGAGAATGGAGATTATCCTGTCTCCAATTCTTGCGTTTCGCACAATCTTGCTTCCAAGAACCTCCTTACGACTGTCCATACTTTTTTCCATTCTTTGATTACCATGTGTTCACCGGTTTTGGAAATCCGATATGGACAAGTGAGACTCGTAGGATGACCTGGCTGTATGTTCAAAACATCAAGGCGACCATTCTGATACATCAAATGAGGCACACAATCCATCGGGATTTTCTGTTGAAAAACATAGTAATAACTTCGTAGTTATCAATGTAGTTCAATTTTAGAAGTATGCAAAACATGCGCGGATGTCGTAATAGTAAAAAAATCTTACCAGGATATCTCCATGGAAGTTATAGTGGTTCAACACGTGCACTAGTGGCACGTATTCACCATAATTTGGATGAGTTCGATAAAAGGCATTGTAATTCTCAAGAACAATACAATATGCGACCAGATGACTTTTCTCCTGATAAGTTAACTCAGAGCCTTCGGTGTAGTTGGTTCTGTCTACCATCTTCCGCACATTCTTTGAAGAATGAAAGTAGGCTATCAATGGAAATAAGCTGTCAACTATTTTGAAATAAACAATATAAATTACTTAATAACTATGTTTGAGAAGCTCACATAGGGGAAGAATTGGAAGCGTATCAACAAGGACCGAAATGTCCAAATTGTCTTCGGCGGTGTCAGGATCACCAAGGTCCATGGTGACAAGCATACCCTCATAAAAACTATATATCTCGCAAAGTGCTTCCCAATTCTTGCAACCAAAATGGGTTACGCTCTCAGAATTGTACAAATTTACTTCAAAATCCATACCATGATGGGTCCTTAGGTGAATTTTCTTTGTTTCCATACTTTCATGGTCTTCAAAACCCATCCTCTCCAAGACATAGCGTCTTGCATAACATGGGATAAGCTAGTCGAATTGCAAAAGATGAAAAGTACATGTTGAAATAGTTGAAGTCGTGCTTAATTATGAAAAAAACACTTCTCGTCGTTGCGTACCGTTTCAACATCGAAGGTCTCCTCGAGCTTAATGCTGAAGCGCCGATCTTCGTCCAGGTCAAGGAACCTGTCGCACATACCTCAGTCGTCGTGGCACCAGTCGCACTCCCCCAGAAGACTTTCGTCGTCCGAGTACGACATTTCCTATGTTAATAATTCAAAGATTAAACTTGTACAATTAAATATATGTACACAAAAACTAAATTAGAACATTATTATTCATCACGGGTTGACTATCGGTCTGTCGAGTCTTTTCTTGAAAACTCTCAACTCACGTGGTATATATATTCGACCGTCGATGATGGTAGCTCCTCCTTTCGTTCCCGAGTGCATTACACCAAATTGTCTAGCACACGGGAACGAAAGAGAAGCTACCCCCACGACAACAGTTGGGATTCTTCGTCCTCTCATATATGGTGGAGACTCTCCCTCACTGATTCCTCTCTGACATTTGCGACCGTCGGTGATGGTCGTTACTCCTCCTTCCCCTAGTGCATTACACCAAATTGTCTAGCACCCGGAGAAGAAGGAGAAACGACCCCCACGACAATAGTCGGGATTCTTCGGCCTCGACAGACTTAAAGTCAACCCGAAATATCGTTTAATTATCTTTCTAGAAAATCCAGGCCACTCGATATTTCCTACATATTCTAGCACAAGTCATGCCAAAATTCACGAAAAATTCCGGCAGGACCTTTGCTAAAACAGGACATATCGAGCGCCTGAAATTTGCCAGAACGGAAATTAATCAACACTCCGGCAAAACATAGGCCACTCGAAGGTGTAACCTGAACATGTCCGGCCACTTGGGCAACAACATATCCTATTTGAGCAACACAAGATATACATATTTGAGTGGTCTCACCTCGAGGTCGGTGGGGGTCGATGACGGGGACGACGGCGGGGATGATGGAGGGGCTCCTTGATTTCTGCAAAAACAAAAACCCTATAAGTTATCACTAATACATCCCGAATAGTATCATACATATAACATCACTAATACAACTAAAACCGTAGCGAAAGACGGGTATCGACGTTGATGCGGGAATAATTGCTTAAACTAAAACAATAACAACAAATGTGACATGTTCAACTAGTTCTATTAATTCAACTAGTTCTTACTAAATATAAACTTACTATAAATAGAAATAAACTAGTTCTTTCTAAAAATAAACTAGTTCAACTAGTTATATTAATTTTCTTACTAAAATACATTAGCTGTATTAATTCAACTAGTTCTTACTAAAACTAAACTAGTTCAACTAGTTTATTAATTTACTTACTAATTATTTTAAACACTTACTAAAAATAGTAAAATAACTAAATTATACAATAGTAAAAAACTACAGTGAAAAATAGAAAAAAAAAAGAGATGGGTCGGGGGAGACGGCGGCACCGAGGCGCGGCGAGACGGGGTCGGGGAGACGGCGGCGAGGCGGGTCGAGGGAGACGACAGAGGAGAGTGAGAGCAGGGGCTCCGGCAAGGTCGAGGAGGAGGAGGCACAGGCGTGCGGCGACGTCGAGGGCAGACTCCGGCGGAGAGCGAGGGCAGGGGCTCCGGTGAGAGCGAGGGCAGGGGCTCCGGCGAAGGCGACGAGGGGAGAAGAGAGAGAGTGGGGAATTGGGGGAGGAAGCAGAGGAGGGAAGCCCGCGCGGGCCGGGGTTAGGTCAAAATAGCTTTAGCAGAAGCGTGGGAAACGAAAACGCGCTGCTGCTAAAATCGGTAGCAGTAGCACACTCCTCACAAACCCGCTACTACTAAGCTGGGCCCGTCCTGTGGACAAGTTCAAACTTAGCAGTAGCGCCCTACCCTAAAAGTGCGTTGCTACTAATTTTATAGCAGTAGCACGGTTTGTAGAAGGGCGCTGCTACTATACCTAGCATGTCGGCAACGGTCTGGCAATTATAGTAGTAGCGCGTTTTATTCCTGCCGCGATACTGCTAAGTGGATAGCAGTAGCGCCCTTAATGTCAACGCGCTACTGCTAAGTAGCAGTAGCGCCTCATTTTAACACGCACTACTGGTAAGATTCTGTGTATAAGGTTTTTCCTAGTAGTGCACTCGGCTTAAATATATATGTCGAGCATGCTTTAGTTAACACTCGGCTTACCTCTAGACACGTGGCAATCACCGGGAGCTCATGATGGACGTGTAAGCCAAGCACCAAACACTTGGCTTATATATATGTCGAGCATGATTCAGTCGACACTCTGTCTCAAAACACGTGGCAACTGTTAAGGCCCGCTGACAGAAAGGGGTGTGAAGCACTAGACACCCGGCTATCTATAAGCTGAGTAGTTGACAAAAAACACTCGGATTATAGCAAGGTGCCATGGAACGGACGTTAATGCAGCCCGGCCGTGAAAGTGCTTTATGTTGCCAAGCATCCTGATTTAGCACTCGGCTTAAGCCTTGCAAAGTATCCGACAACTGGCTTACACCCAGTTTTCGACATGCTGTAAGTAGAGCCATCGATGCCGAGTGTTGCAGTTGGCTTATAGATATATCCGGGTATGAAGTATAGTGTGTACTCGGTTTTTGTGTTATTCCTATAGCGAGGCTGGATTCTTTTAGAGGCCGGACGTGTATGTTCATTATGGTTTGTATCTTCTGAATTCTACATCATGAGAATTCTACATCATGAATTAATACAACATTATGTATACAAAGTAAAGTAGGAAAGATGATAATATGTTTCATTAAAGCTTTGAAAGAATTACCATTTGCTTTCAACCACATAAGGTTCAAATTTAACAGCCAATCTTTTCGTACACAGGTAATACACCTCAAACACCACATTATGACCACACTTTGCTTATAATAAACCTATAAAAGCTCGGTTTTAGTATGATCTAGTCTTTTAGTTTTTGCTTCTTGTTCTATATATGTAATCGAGTGTGAGAATTTTATAATAAAGATTAGTTTTGAGTTGAGTGTTTTGCTTTCTTACTCTGACCTTAGAGATGCAAAAGAATAAAGAGAATAAGAAGATCATATTCTAATCTTATGGAGAGTGATGACTTCACATATAAGAAGTATAATGCATGAAATTTGTTGAAGGTTGACAACATAGTTTTGGTCATTGTTGCAATTAAGGAGAAGTAATAAAGAAAGAGAGGTTTCACATATAAAAATACTATGTTGGACATATTTGATGATTGTGAGCACTCATTAAAATATTCTATACTAATAAGTTGATGTTAGACAAGGAAGACATCATAAGGAGTTATGTTTGCTTATATCCGAATAGAAGATATATTGTCATGGATCCTATAACACGTGGAGCTTGCTTCTCACCCCGTGCTAGCCAAAAAATTCCGCATCAAGTAGAGAAACTACTTGTGCATCCAAAACCCTTAAACCCAATTTTATCATAAGAGTCCACTATACCTACCAATGGATTGAGTAAAATTCTTCAAGTAAGTCTTCAGCGGTGCAAAGCAATAAAAATTGCTCTCTAAATATGTATGATCATTTAGTGTGAGGAAAATAAGCTTTGTACGAACTTGTGATGTGGAAGAAATAAAAGCGACAAACTGCATAATAAAGGTCGCTATCACAAGTGGCAATATAAAGTGACGTTCATTTGCATTAAGAGTTTGTGCATCCAAATAAAAAGTGCATTACAACCTTTGCTTCCCTCTGCGAAGGGCATATCTTTTATTTTAAATGTCTACCTCTATGCAAGAGTCATGGTGATCTTCATCATCCATTTTATTTTTCTCTTTTTGGAAAGCACCATGTGTTGGTGAAAGATCTAGGCACACATATCCAATCGGATGTAGGTGGTCACGAGTTATTATTGTTGACATTACCTTTGAGGTAACTGTTTGGGAGGTGAAATTATAAGCCTATATATTTCTATGTGTCTGACTGAAGCTTTGATCCCATAAATATCGCTTGTCTGTTAGCAATTGTGAAGGACTAAATGATGGTTGAGTATGTGAATTTGCCAAATAAAAACTCTTACATAGCTCTTTCTAACATTATGATAAGTTGCAATTACATCAATGACTGAAATCATAGCTTGTTAGTTTTCAATGAAGTTTATGCTTCATACTTTACCTTGTGAACCAATTATCACTTTAGCATGAGAACTTATATCACAATATATTGTTGTTCCAATAGGGATCATGATGTCCTCATGTCCGTATTTTGTTTTTATCGACACCTATGATTATCGATTTTGGCTTTCGCTTGAGGACAAGTGATGACCCACAACCGTAAGGGATCTATTGCAGCGTTTTCGATAAGTAAGAGTGTCGAACCCAACGAGGAGCAGAAGGTATTGATAAGCGATTCTGAGCAAGAAATTACTTCAAGCACTGAAAGATAACTTTTAGGGGTTTTCTCGGTATAAGCAACAGGAAAGTAAAAGCAAGTAATGTAAAAGGTACTGAGAGTAACAAGTGGCCCAATCCTTTCTGAGCAAAGGAGAGGCCTAGCAACTGAACTTATAAAGACTAAAGCGTTCTTGAGGACACACGGGAGAGGTAGTCATGTGCTTTCACCATATTCCGTATCGATACTATGTTATGTGTTGATAAGTGTTGAGTGGGTGGATCTATGCTAGTGCACTCTCTAGACTAAGATGAATGCACTCTTATGATTAAACACCTTGCAAGCATCCGCAAATACAAGATAGAATTTAAGGCAAAAGCCTAAACATAGCAATACGACCGAGGATCCATTATTCCCTTATGCAAAAGCGTGCGAACTGGGGTTCAGGTTTCTGTCACTCCGGCAACCCACCATAAGCATTCTTTATACACAATGTATTCTCCTAGGTCCTTAATAAGGCGAAGTGTTGAGTGTTCGACTCACACAACACCACTAGTAGAATGACAACACAACTTAAGTATCAAACAACACATATTACTTCAACAGCATATGACTACTAACAACAAGACTTTCCCCATGTCCTCAAGAACTAAGGTAACTACTCACAAGACATAAAAGAGATCATGATCAGTGGGGATAAATATGTGATAAACAATCTGGAAATAATAGTATTTCTCCAACGAAACTCAATAGCATTCACCACAAAGTAGTAATCAACACCGATGGAGTAGAGAGGATAGGTAGTACGAGTTACAACACGAGTTGCGATTGTAAGATGAGATTTGGATGAAGATGGAGATGGTGCTGGTGTTGGGGATGATGTTGATGATGATCTCGATGATGCCCGTGACGATGGTGATGACGATGGCGACGATCTCCCCTTCCGGGATGTGATCTCCCCGGCGGAATCTGCCCGCCGGAGATGCCCTTTTCTTCTTTGTAGGTTTCCGCCACGGAGCGGCGGCGGAACTCCGTAAAAAATCCCGTGTCTAGGGTTTTTGGATAACGGGGAACATATATGCAAAAGGGGGCGGCCAGAGGTGGGCCAGGGGCTCCAGGCGCCCCCCCCGGCGCGGCCAGGGGGGGGGGGCGCCCCCAGGCCGCCTGGGCACCCTGTGGCCCCCCTCTGCTTGCCCTTTTGCGTGCCTTCGTGATCCGTCTGAAAAATATATCCCGTCAATTTTCAGGTAATTTGGAGGTATTCTTGTTCAGCAACTCAGCGTCCACTTTTTACTGCTGAATCCTGCGTCTGCTGCTTCGGCATCGGAAAGTTTGCAAACTGTGTAAAATAGACCAAAACAACATAAGAACATCACCGTAACGTGAAATATATCAATGAATAAGGATAAATTATGATACAAAATAGTGATGCATTTTGGACGTATCAACACCCCCAAGCTTAGACCTTGCTTGTCCCCAAGCGAATATGAACTCGGTAAACCTGTCCACAAGTGTCGATAAATAGAATACAGACAAGAAGCATCATAGTTTCTTCACCAACTCAAATATCCTCAACATCAATCTTCAATTCATAAAGCCCTTATAAAAGAGTGATAACACTTATATTCGAAAGTAGGGCTAAGGAAACTCATTACATCATGGCAAACATGTCCTTTGGTCAAAAAACAACAAATAGATTTAACTTTTGCTCTTATATTTTGATGAGGTCAATTGAAGCTTTTTGAAATAACATGTTAATAGGCAAGAAGTGAAAGTGTTAACACAAAATAAGATATTTGCCTTAGCTGGGCATGACAAACAACTTACTTATCGAATGATAATGTCAACAAGGATATGATATGACAAATCTCAATGCAACTTTATATGAATGAATCCTTATCAACATCAAATGTCTGCTCTCTTTAAGAATAGAAGGGAGTAGGAATAACTGACTCAACTTAAAATTAAAAGATAGGCCCTGCTCTAGGGTAGTAGGGAAAACTCATGTGCTATCCTTAAATCAAACAGAATGAAAACAAGTTTTGAGAGGTGCATGATTTGTCAACGAATGCTAATAGATAACTCAACTACTTCTTGAGCTGGACAAGTTTCGAGGAACGGCTCCCGCACGAGGACGATAACATCCTCTTATTCTCCTTTGTTTATCACTGCTAAAGTTTTCTGATTTCTCATGAACAAAGCGTGTAGGAGGGTTTGTTTGTTATATTATTTTTAAGCCGGGCGCACTCTTTGCCAGTTCCTTCTCGTATTATGGGTTTGCACATTATACATGCAATCCCGGGGTGAAGCTTGTCCATCTCAAGAAGACTATGAATTAGCTATTACTTCCTCATGAGCTAAAACAGAGGCACAAAATAAAAGATTTTGAACATTTAAGGATAACACATAAATTATATACTTTAGGAAGTGGTATTGGAATACCACGAGTAGGTAGGTATGGTGGACTCATATGGAAGGTATTGGTTTTAAGGGTATGGATGCACAAGCAGAATACCGCTTAGTACAGAGTTAGGCTAGCAAAGGTTTTGAGAGAGCAGACAACTGATGATGACTAAGATGCAAAGCAATATAAAGCATGAACATTGAAATAACCATAACACATCAAGTTGTCTTCCTTGTCAGCATAACACTTCAAGCATAATAACATAAAGGTTTTGGCTATGTTGATACTTTAAGAAAATCATGCTTGTTGTTATGACCAAAGCTATGTTTGCCAAGATTAAATAAAGTTTTCACAGCCATACCTGACATAAGGTCAATACTCCCCATAAGAATCATCATATAAGGTCGATTGCGTGAAGAGAATACCGAGTGCAGCAAAAGGAACCAATAAAACTTCTCATTAATATTCCATCATGGACGACTCCACACTCACGGATACAATTCTTCACCGAAGGAGTGATAGACCTCAATGCACACACCTATCTCATATAACAACCTTCCTAGACATGATACGACTCTACTTGACTCTAAAAGACAAAAGATAAAGATAATGATACCGGGCACTCCCCCAAGCTTGGAACAAGCCAAGGGAATGCCATTACCCCAGGAGATTTCACTCATCATTCTTGTTGGCGTTGATCACGTAGTCCTTGGCGAAACGCTTCCATGGATATCTAGCTAAAGCCTCCTTTGAGAAGCTCGTCTCCTGAGTCCTGCATTCAGCACCCAAACTCATGCGCATAAACCTTAGTTCATACTCACAGTTCTGGCGATGTAGATCATGAATTTGCCCTTGAAGTTCTTCAATTCTTTCTTCAGACGCGGTGATGCTTTTCCACATCTCATTCATCTCCTTCAGGAAGTAGTTCTTCAGCTCGTTGGTGATGTCAAAGTTAGCTTCAACACCACGCTCGATCATCTTCTTGTACTCGAAGACTTCTTGCTCCACTCCTTCCAACCTGGCCTGGATGCTCCCCTCCTTGATAGGTCCCTTCAGATCTTCTTGATGAAGGACGTCGTCCTTTATCTGAACAACCTGAGGGTGCTTCTTCACCTCAGCGAGGTAAGGGTTGATGACGTTGACGACGAACTTGTCCTTGGAGGAACTTGGAGAAGCCATGGCACCTAAATTCAGCTGAAGATTCCCTGGCAGAAACAGACCGAAGAGAAAACACGCGAAATCGCAAGATACGTTGCCGGAACAATCCGGGCAAATATATAGGAAAAATTTATGCACAGAAAGGAAGGTAACGGACCAAAGCGGGGTCGGAGACGGACTCCTGGGTGTCCAGGCGGCCTCCCGACGCGGCCCAGGGGGGGGGCGCCAAGGGGGCGCCTGGACTCCCTGGAGGTCGTCTCCGGCTCCACCTAGGTTCGGAATTTCACTAATTTTGCAGAAATTCGTAATACGAAACTTTTATGGCGGTTCGCGATGTTTCCTTACCGTATTACATACCTTTTCTTTATTCTGCTTCTGCTGGCGTCTGAAACAGGGCTGCAACATGTTCTTCGTGGGTTGTTGTGTATATTATATTCACATCAACATTGATAGGGTCTCCTGCTATGTAATGTTTAAGTCTTTGCCCATTCACAACTTGAGGTTTGGTGCCTTCAAAATTATTAATCTTAATTGCACCAGACCGATAAACTTCTTCAATATGAAATGGTCCTTCCCACCTGGAAAGTAGTTTACCTGGAGAAAACCTGAAACGGGATCTGAACAACAAAACTTTATCACCAACATTAAATTCACGTTTCAGAATCTTCCTATCATGCCACTTTTTTACCTTTTCCTTGAACATTTTAGCGCTCTCGTAAGCTTCAATTCTCCATTCATCTAGAGAAGTCAAGTTCATGAGACGCTTCTCACCAGCTAATTTTGGGTCAGCGTTAAGCTCTCTAACAGTGTGATGGCCTGGCTTATTAGGGATGATAGACTACTCATATCAATAAGGAATTCCTTCTTTTCCGGGAGCCCATTCGGATAGAACTCCAAAGTTAAGCGTGCTCAGCTTGGAGTAGTTTCAGGATGGGTGACCGACCGGGAAGTTGCTCCCGGGTGCGCACGAGTGAGGACAAAGTGTGCAGAAAAGACTAGTATTGATATGTGAGGCCAGTCTAGATCCCGCCAGGAGTAACAACTACCGGCGGGTGTGTCCGGGGCGTTACAAGTTGGTATCAGAGCCGACCCTCGCGGTTACACGGATGTTTGCGGACAGTTTGCAGTCATGTTGTGCATGACGTTTGTGACCCGTCGTGGCACACGGCATGGCACATGTGCTATCCTGGAAGCACAGACGGTTGTGCCAAGAGGGAACGTTCCTGTGGCCCGACGAGGACGTCGGTTCCTCTGAGTGAGGGTGTATGTGATGGCCTGGCTTATTAGGGATGATAGACTACTCATATCAATAAGGAATTCCTTCTTTTCCGGGAGCCCATTCGGATAGAACTCCAAAGTTAAGCGTGCTCAGCTTGGAGTAGTTTCAGGATGGGTGACCGACCGGGAAGTTGCTCCCGGGTGCGCACGAGTGAGGACAAAGTGTGCAGAAAAGACTAGTATTGATATGTGAGGCCAGTCTAGATCCCGCCAGGAGTAACAACTACCGGCGGGTGTGTCCGGGGCGTTACAAACAGCCCAGAAAGCTTTGTGCTCTAACTCTAATGGCAAATGGCAAGCCTTGCCATACACCATCTTATAGGGGGACATGCCCATGGGGTTTTTGTAAGTAGTTCTATATGCCCACAAAGCATCTCCTAACTTATTTGACCAATCCTTTCTATTTTTGTTTACTGTTTTCTGCAAGATCAACTTAATCTCTCTATTGGTGAGCTCAACTTGCCCACTAGTTTGAGGATGATATGGTGAAGAAATTCTATGATTAACATCGTATTTAGCCAAAGCTTTTCTAAAAGCTCCGTGCGTGAAGTGTGATCCTCCATCGGTCATGAGGTACCTTGGTACACCAAACCTAGGAAAAATTACATCTTTAAGCATTTTCAAAGATGTTTTGTGATCAGCACTTTCAGTGGGGATTGCTTCAACCCACTTGGTCACATAATCAACAGCTACTAAAATGTGAGTGTACTTGTGCGAAGAAGGAAAATGACCCATAAAATCAAAACCCCAACAATCGAAAGGTTCAATCACTAGTGAGTAATTCATAGGCATCTCATTCCTTCTACTAATGTTACCAACTCTCTGACATTTATCACAACCTAAAACATAATTTCTAGCATCCTTAAAGAGAGTAGGCCAATAAAAACCTGATTGAAGAACCTTATGTGCAGTCCTCTCACCGGCATGATGTCCTCCGTAGGGACTATCATGACATCGTCTGAGAATGTCCTTCTGCTCATGTTCCGGAATGCATCTTCTCACGATCTCGTCGGGACCTTCTTTGAAAAGATGTGGGTCATCCCAAAAGTAGTGCCTCAAATCATGAAAGAACTTTTTCCTTTGCTGAAATGTTAAACCTGGAGGCAAATACTTTGCAACAATAAAATTAGCATAATCTGCATACCAAGGATCGGAAAGGGATTGTACTTTTACAACGACAAGTTGCTCGTCTGGAAAACTATCGTTGACTGGGATGGGATCATGTGGTATATCTTCCATCCTTGAAAGATTGTCCGCTACCGGATTGTCTTCTCCTTTTCTATCAACAATCTGCAAATCAAATTCTTGAAGAAGGAGTACCCATCTGATAAGCCTTGGCTTGGCATCCTTCTTTGTCATAAGGTACTTAATGGCAACATGATCAGTATGAATAATAACTTTGGAATCAACAATATACTGCCTAAACTTATCACAAGCAAATACTACAGCTAAGAATTCCTTCTCAGTAGTAGCATAATTTCTTTGAGCACTATCAAGGGTTTTACTAGCATAATGTATAACATTCAATTTCTTATCAACTCTTTGTCCTAAAACAGCTCCAACAGCAAAATCACTTGCATCACACATAATCTCAAAAGGTAAATTCCAGTCAGGTGGTTGTACTATAGGAGCAGTTATTAAAGCTTTCTTAAGGACTTCAAAAGCTTCCTTATAATTTTCATCAAATACAAAAGGAACATCCTTCTGGAGAAGATTAGTGAGGGGTCTCGAGGTTTTAGAAAAGTCTTTAATAAATCTTCTATAAAAACCTGCATGACCGAGAAAACTGTGAATACCTTTGATGTCCCTTGGATAGGGCATCCTCTCAATAGCTTCGATCTTGGCCTTGTCCACTTCAATTCCCCTTTCGGAAATCTTGTGACCAAGAACAATTCCTTCATTAACCATAAAGTGGCACTTCTCCCAGTTGAGTACCAAATTTGTCTCCTCACATCTCTGCAAAACTTTATTAAGGTTGTGAAGACAATGGTCAAAAGAAGTTCCATAGACGGAGAAATCGTCCATGAAGACTTCCATAATATCCCCGCAGAAACCATGAAAGATAGCAAACATACACCTTTGAAAAGTAGAAGGGGCATTACATAAACCAAAAGGCATACACCTGTAAGCATAAGTACCAAAGGGACAAGTAAAAGTGGTCTTCTCTTGATCGACAGTGTTAACATGAATTTGAGAGAAGCCAGAATAATCATCGAGATAACAAAAGTGGGTATTTTTGGATAACCTTTCAAGCATTTGGTTGATGAACGGCAACGGATAGTGATCCTTCCTGGTTGCCTTGTTCAACTTCCTGTAATCAATACACATTCTATGTCCAATAATAATTCTCTGAGGTATTAATTCATTTTTATCATTAGGAACCACAGTTGTACCTCCTTTCTTAGGAACACAATGTACCAGACTTACCCACTTACTATCAGCTATAGGGTAGATAATACCTGCGGCTAGCAGCTTGAGAATCTCAGTTCTCACGACATCCATCATCTTCGGGTTCAATCGTCGTTGATGATCAACAACTGGTTTAGCATCAGGTTCAAGGTTGATAGTATGTTGACAGATAGATGGACTAATCCCCTTAAGGTCATCAAGGGTGTATCCAGTTGCGCCTCGGTGTTTACGAAGTACTTCCAATAATCGCTCCTCTTCATATCCTGAAAGGTTAGAATTGATAATAACAGGATATACTTTCTTTTCATCTAAATAAGCATACTTGAGCGTATCGGGAAGAGGTTTAAGATCGAACACCGGGTCTTATTTCGGTTTTGATAAAATTCCCAAAGGTTCAACCAGAAGGTTGTGCTTCAGGATAGTAGGCTGCCTCAAGAATATTTCATCTAGTTCATTTCTTTCCTGCATATGCAAATCATTCTCGTGGTCCTCCATGTATTGCTGCAAAGGATCATTAGGGGGAATAGCAATAGAGGCAATACTTTCAATAATTTTATCATCACTAGGTAAATCAGTACCACGAGGCTGCTTAGAGAACTTAGAAAAATTAAATTCATATGGCTCACCATCGAATTCAACAGAAACTTTACCTTTCTTGCAATCTATTATAGCTCCACAAGTTCTAAGAAAAGGTCTACCAAAAATAATTGGACAAAAATTGTCCCTCTCTGAACCAAGTACTAGAAAGTCGGTAGGGTATTTTACCTTTCCACATAGGACTTCAACGTCCCTCACAATTCCGATAGGAGAGATAGTTGTTCTATTTGCAAGATGAATAGTAACATCAACTTCTTCAAGTTCACAAGGGGAAATCTCACCGATGATCTCTTCATAAAGTGAATAGGGGATAGCACTTGCACTCGATCCCAAATCGCATAGCCCATAATAATTGTGATCTCCTATTTTAACAGATACCACTGGAGTACCTGAAATTGGGCCTTTATTCTTGGCTGTGACAAGGTTAGTGGAAACAGCACAAAAATTTATATTGGAATCCAAAACATCATTAGTAGCAAGGTCTTTAATCAATGCAACTTGAGGATCGACCCTGATCTGGTCCTCAGGCTCATCAACTCTTCTCTCACTTTTATTTATTATGCCTGTCACAAGAGAGTGCTCCCTTATCCTCGTGGGAAAAGGAGGCTTTTCATATATAACTGCAGGCAAAATAGGGTCAGCAACATAAATATCGATAGGTGGTTCTTTAAAAGGTTCATGGTGCTGGTCTCTCTTCTTTTTAAAAGAATCAACGTGAGAGGCAAAATTCTTACACAAATCAATCACTAGATGGGAATCAAGACCAATCTTAGAGCAAAAAGTATTGAAGTAATCAGTTTTCACATAGCTCTCAATATAATCATGTTCATAATTTATAGTGGGTTCAATACCTTTATCAATTTCCCAATCTTCGGTATTCCTCTGGATTCTTTCAATGAGATCCCACCTTTCTTCAACACTCTTCTTCTAAAATACCCCACTAGAGGAGGCATCCAGCATCTCCTTATCCTGACGAGAAAGCCTGGCATAAAAATTTGTAAGTATAATTTCCTTGGGAAGCTTATGAATAGGGCATTTAAGCATTAGGGACTTCAATCTCCCCCAAGCTTGAGCAATGCTTTCTCCGTCACGAGACCTAAAGTTATAGATATAATTCCTGTCTCGATGAATTTCATGAAGAGGATAAAACTTAGTATAAAAGAGAGACATAAGCTCCTGCCAGTTCAGCAAGTGTGAGTTATCGAGAAGCCCATACCAATCTGAAGCTTTATCTATAAGTGATACGACAAACAATTTCCTCATGACAAACTCCCTCGATACACCTGCAAGCTTAAATAATGAACATAGTTGTGACAGATATAGCAAGTGTTCACCGGGATGTCTGTCTCCTGCATAACGATTAGCCAAAACATAATCGATAATACCAGCTGGTATTTTATAAGGCACAATTTCAGTAGGGGGAGGATCAACCACCACATGTGTGGGGCGTCTTCCCGCAAGCAATGCTCCAATAACAGGGTTATCCATAAGGACAAGGAGTAGCAATAGCAAAAATAAAAACAGAATTATAAAAACTTCCTTACCAGTTTCACTTTACCAATAGCGCTACGCTCCCCGGCAACGGCGCCAGAAAACGGTACTTGATGACCCACAACCGTAAGGGATCTATTGCAGCATTTTCGATAAGTAAGAGTGTCGAACCCAATGAGGAGCAGAAGGTATTGATAAGTGATTCTGAGCAAGAAATTACTGCAAGCACTGAAAGATAACTTTTAGGGGTTTTCTCGGTATAAGCAACAGGAAATTAAAAGCAAGTAATGTAAAAGGTACTGAGAGTAACAAGTGGCCCAATCCTTTCTGAGCAAAGGAGAGGCCTAGCAACTGAACTTATAAAGACTAAAGTGTTCTTGAGGACACACGGGAGAGGTA
Source organism: Secale cereale (assembly GCA_902687465.1). Taxonomy (NCBI): domain Eukaryota; kingdom Viridiplantae; phylum Streptophyta; class Magnoliopsida; order Poales; family Poaceae; genus Secale; species Secale cereale. The sequence continues at coordinate 892,349,246 of LR738710.1, forward strand.
GTCATGTGCTTTCACCATATTCCGTATCGATACTATGTTATGTGTTGATAAGTGTTGAGTGGGTGGATCTATGCTAGTGCACTCTCTAGACTAAGATGAATGCACTCTTATGATTAAAAACCTTGCAAGCATCCGCAAATAAAAGATAGAATTTAAGGCAAAAGCCTAACCATAGCAATACGATCGAGGATCCGTTATTCCCTTATGCAAAAGCGTGCGAACTGGGGTTCAGGTTTCTGTCACTCCGGCAACCCACCATAAGCATTCTTTATACACAATGTATTCTCCTAGGTCCTTAATAAGGCGAAGTGTTGAGTGTTCGACTCACACAACACCACTAGTAGAATGACAACACAACTTAAGTATCAAACAACACATATTACTTCAACAGCATATGACTACTAACAACAAGACTTTCCCCATGTCCTCAAGAACTAAGGTAACTACTCACAAGACATAAAAGAGATCATGATCAGTGGGGATAAATATGTGATAAACAATCTGGAAATAATAGTATTTCTCCAACGAAACTCAATAGCATTCACCACAAAGTAGTAATCAACACCGATGGAGTAGAGAGGATAGGTAGTACGAGTTACAACACGAGTTGCGATTGTAAGATGAGATTTGGATGAAGATGGAGATGGAGATGGTGCTGGTGTTGGGGATGATGTTGATGATGATCTCGATGATGCCCATGACGATGGTGATGACGATGGCGACGAGCTCCCCTTCCGGGAGGTGATCTCCCCGGTGGAATCTGCCCGCCGGAGATGTCCTTTTCTTCTCTGTAGGTTTCCGCCACGGAGCGGCGGCGGAACTCCGTAAAAAATCCCGTGTCTAGGGTTTTTGGATAACTGGGAACATATATGCAAAAGGGGGCGGCCAGAGGTGGGCCAGGGGCTCCAGGCGCCCCCCCGGCGCGGCCAGGGGGAGGGGGGCGCCCCAGGCCGCCTGGGCACCCTGTGGCCCCCTCTGCTTGCCCTTTTGCGCGCCTTCGTGATCCGTCTGAAAAATATCTCCCGTCAATTTTCAGGTAATTTGGAGGTATTCTTCTTCAGCAACTCAGCGTCCACTTTTTACTGCTGAATCCTGCGTCTGCTGCTTCGGCATCGGAAAGTTTGCAAACTGTGTAAAATAGACCAAAACGACATAAGAACATCACCGTAACATGAAATATATCAATGAATAAGGATAAATTATGATACAAAATAGTGATGCATTTTGGACGTATCAACAAGCGAGGTCTAAGCTTGGGGGAGTTGATACGACCATTTTGCATCATGTTTTTATGTTTCTATTCATTTCATTATGGGTTGTTATTACACATGAAGAGGGAGAATGCCGGTAGCTGGAATTCTGGACTAGAAAGGAGCAAATCTGAGATCCCTATTCTCACAACTCCAAATGTTCTAAAACTTTACGGAGAATTATTTTGGAATATATAAAGAATATTGCATGAAGAAATACCAAGAGGGGACCCACTAGGTGGCCAAAAGCCTGGGGGTGCACCCTACCGCCCAGGGCACACTCCATGAGCTTGTGGTCCCCCTCGTCAGACTTCGGTGCATATCTTCTGCTATATGAAGCATTTTGACCTAAAAAAAACTAGGATAAGGCTTTCGGGACGAAGCGTTGCCGTCTCGAGGCAGAACCTGGGCAAAAGCAATCTAGGTCTCCAGCGGAGCGATTCCGCTGGGCAAACTTCCCTCTGGGAGGGGGAAATCAAAGTCACTGTCATCACCAATGATCCTCTCATCATGGGAGGACCAATCTTCATCAACATCTTCACCAACACCATCTCATCTCAAACTCTAGTTCATCCCTTGTATTCAATCTTTGTCTCAAAACCTCAAATTGGTACATGTGGGTTGTTGTAGTGTTGATTACCCCTTGTAGTTGATGCTAGTTGGTTTATTTGGTGGAAGATCATATGTTCAGATCCTTAATGATATTCAATACCCCTCTGATCATGAACATGAACATGTTTTGTGAGTAGTTACTTTTGTTCCCGAGGACATGGGAGAAGTCTTGTTATAAGTAATCATGTGAATTTGGTATTTGTTCAATATTCTGATGAGATGTATGTTGTATTTCCTCTAGTGGTGTTATGTGAACGTCGACTACATGACACTTCACCAGGATTTGGGCCTAGGGGAAGGCACTGGGAAGTAGCAAGTAGATGATGGGGTGCTAGAGTGACAGAAGCTTAAACCCTGGTTTATGCGTTGCTTTCGTAAGGGGCTGATTTGAACCCAAATGTTTAATGCTATGGTTAGATTTATCTTAATTCTTCTTTCGTAGTTGCAGATGCTTGCGAGATGGGTTAATCATAAGTGGGAGGCTTGTGCAAGTAAGGATAGCACCCAAGCACCGGTCCACCCACATATCAAATTATCAAAAGCAGCGAACGCGAATCATATGAGCATGATGAAAACTAACTTGACAGTCATTCTCATGTGTCCTCGGGAGCGCTTTGCTTTATATTGTATAAGAGTTCGTCCAGGCTTGATTTTTGCTATAAAATGGGCCACCATGCTGCACCTTTGTTACACATGTTACTTGTTACCCATTATGAATTACCTTGCTACCAAACTATCTGTTACCGATAATTTCAGTGCCTGCAGAGAATACCTTGCTGAAAACCGCTTGTCGTTTCCTTCTGCTCCTCGTTGGGTTCGACACTCTTACTTATCAAACGGACTACGATTGATCCCCTATACTTGTGGGTCATCACCTACAATGGTGATGCTTAACACAATGTAGGCATGTTCTTCTTCATTGATCTTTCACATGATTACATGCTTGCATTGAAATGGTGATGACCTTGCGATGACATTATGTAGGCCCACTTGGATGAAGAGGCCATACTATGGGACACTAGTAGAAAACAGGGCTTTGGTTCGGGCCTGGCAAGCCCATTAGTCCTGGTTCACCCATGAACCGGGACCCATGGGGGCATACGTCCCGGTTCGTGTGCCCAGGGGGCCGGCCGGGCCTCTTAGGGCATCAGTCCCGGTTGGTTAGGACCCTTTTGTCCTGGTTCGAGCCACGAACTGGGACCAATGGGCCTTGCTCCTGGCCCACACCCATTGGTCCCGGTTCTTGTCTAGAACCGGGACAAATGGGTTGCTTTTAGACCCGGTTCCTGATACGAACCGGGACCAATGAGTTTCCTATATATAACCCCTCGCCCACCACTTCCACTGCTCTGTTTTTTCTGGCCGGCCGGGGGGAGCTGTGGTGCTCTAGCTAGCTCACCTCCTATGTACATGAGGTGTTCGATGAAATGCCCGAGTCACACTAGTTAAGCTTTTCTCCTCTCGAAGCTCGAACTCCAAGCTCCATTTTCTCCGAGATTTGTCTAGGTTTAGCGGTCCGTCACGTCCCGTACCCGTCTTCACCGCCGTCGATCGCCCCCGCCGATCTCGTCACCGGCACCACCGTGGTGAGCCTCTTGTTCTGTCCATGCTTTTCTTACTTTTATTATTGCTTGTTATTATTGCTTTAGATAGATATTTGTCTAATTTTCTTACGTTTATTATTGCTTGTTATTATATAGTGTGATGGTTTTGATATCCGCCCACGTCGGCCCTCGTCCTGTCTACGATTCAGATGTGGTATATTATCTTTAATTTATAACTATTTGTTTTAGTGTTTATGACAATTATGCCGACCAACCTGACATAGATGTTTTTATATGTCTAGGAGGTAGTTGAACCGGAAATTCCAACCGACCCTCTTGTGGAGAGGTTAAATTTAGTTGAAGAGGAAAACATTTCCTTGAAGAAAAAATTGGAAAAACGGAGGAGGAGAAGATGGAATTGGAGTTGCATGTTGCGGAAGTCGTCGATGATCACAAGATCAAGATGGACCCTATTGTCAAGAGGTTAAATTTAGTTGAAGAAGAAAGCAATTACTTGAAGGAAAAACTAAAAAATAATTGAGGAGGAGAAGATGATATTGGAGTTGCATGTTGCGGATATCGTTAATGATCACAAGATCAAGATGGATGCCATGCGCTTGAAGATTATAAAGATTAGAAAATATGCCATTCATACCGAGGCTTGGTATCATTATGTCGTTGGATCAATTGTTACCTTGGTTGCGATTATGATCGCATTTGTCGTTGCGTTGAAATGTTCTACATAGTTTTGTTGGAAATATGCCCTAGAGGCAATAATAAAAGGAGTTATTATTATATTTCCTTGTTCATGATGATCGTTTATTATCCATGCTATAATTGTATTGATTGGAAACTCATATACATGTGTGGATAAATAGACAAACTTTAAGTCCCTAGTAAGCCTCTTCAGGACTAGTTCGTTGATCAAAGATGACCGCGGTTTCCAGGTCATAGACATGAGTTGTCATTTGATAACGGGATCACATCATTAGGAGAATGATGTGATGGACGAGACCCAAACGTTAAACATAGCTTTTGATCGTATCAGTTATCGCTATAGTTTTCTGCATGTCAAGTATAAGTTCCTATGACCATGAGATCGTGTAACTCACTGACACCGTAGGAATGCTTTGTGTGTGCCAAACGTCGCAACGTAACTGGGTGACTATAAAGGTACTCTACAGGTATCTCCGAAGGTGTCTGTTGAGTTGACATGGATCGAGACTGGGATTTGTCACTCCGTGTGACGGAGAGGTATCTCCGGGCCCACTCGGTAATACGTCATCTCAATGAGCTCAAAGTGACTAAGTAGTTAGTCACGGGATTATGTGTTACGGTAACGAGTAAAGAGACTTGCCGGTAACGAGATTGAACTAGGTATAGAGATACCGACGATCGAATCTCGGGCAAGTAACATACCGACGAGACAAAGGGAACTGTATACGGGATTGCCTGAATCCTTGACATCGTGGTTCATCCGATGAGATCATCGAGAAACGTGTGGGAACCAATATGGGTATCCAGATCCCGCTATTGGTTATTGACCTGGGAGTGTCTCGGTCATGTCTGCATAGTTTCCGAACCCGCAGGGTCTACACACTTAAGGTTCGGTGACGCTAGGGTTGTTAGTGAGAACAGTGCATGGTTACCGAAGGTTGTTAGGAGTCCCGGATGAGATCCCGGACGTGATGAAGGTCTCCGGAATGGTCCGGGGACGAAGATTGATATATAGGATGAGAGTGTTCGGAGTCCGGAAGTGTTCCGGGGAGTATCGGGAAGACGGCGGATGACCGAAAAGGGTTTTCGGGGTCCCGGAAAGAGTTTCGGGCCTAATGGGCCACAAAGGGGGACACAACAGCCCTCATAGGGCTGTGCGCCCCCCCTAGGCCCTCTCCTCATGCGCCAAGGGGGCTGGCCCCTCCTAGGGCTGCCGCACCCCCTAGCTTGGGGGGCAAGGCGCCTGGGGGGGGGGAGCCCTAACCCTGGCCGCAGCCCTGGCCGCCGCCCCCCCCATCTCCACTTGGCCGCCGCCCCTAGGGGTAAACCCTAGGGCGCCCCTCCCCTCTCTACCCCCCTATATAAAGAGAGGCAGAGGGAGGGCAGCCACACACGTTCGTGCCTCGGCGCTGCCCTCCCTCTCCCACATCCATCTTCGTGAACTCCGCGGTGCTTGGCGAAGCCCTGCAGGAATCCTCCATCACCATCTCCACCACGCCGTCGTGCTGCCGGTGTCTCCATCAACCTCTCCTTCCCCCTTGCTGGATCAAGAAGAAGGAGACGTCCCCGAGCTGTACGTGTGAAGAACGCGGAGGCACCGTTGCTTCGGTGCTAGGATCTTCGGCGATCTGAATCGCGGCGAGTACGACTCCATCAACCGCGTTCTTGAACGCTTCCGCTTAGCGATCTACAAGGGTATGTGGATCCAACTCTCCCCTCGTAGATGCATCTCCTAGATTGATCTTGGTGAACGTAGGAAATTTTTTTGTTTCCCATGCAACGTTCCCCAACAGTGGTATCAGAGCTAGGATCTTGCGTAGATGCTTTCACGAGTAGAACACAAAAGGGTTTGTGGACGTTGATGTTTAGATTGCTTCCCTCCTTAGTCTTTCTTGATTCAGCGGTATTATGGGATGAAGCGGCCCGGACCAACTTTACATGTCCACGTACATCAGACCGGTTCCATCGACAGACATGTGACTTTTGTTGCATAAGATGGCTGGCGGGTGTCTGTCTCTCCTATCTTAGTTGAATCGGAATAGAACAAGGCGGTCCTTGTAGAAGGTTAAATAGCAACTTGAATATCACCGTTGTGGCTTTGCGTAGGTAAGAAGCGTTCTTGCTAGATACCCATAGCAGCCACGTAAAACATGCAACAACAATTTAGAGGACGTCTAACTTGTTTTTGCAGGGTATGTATGTGATATGATATGGCCAATGACATGATGAAATATATTTGATGTATGAGATAATCATGTTGTAATAGTTAATATCGACTTGCATGTCGATGTATACGGCAACCGGCAGGAGCCATAGGGTTGTCTTTAATTTTTGTATGACCTGCGTGTCAATCATTAAGCGCTTTGTAATGCTTTACTTTATCGCTAAACGGTAGCAATAGTAGTAAGAGCATGGTGGGCGCGCGACAACCCCGATGGCGACACGATGATGGAGATCATGATGATGGGGATCATGGTGTGGCGCCGGTGACGATGGAGATCATGCCGGTGCTTTGGAGATGGAGATCAAAAGCACGAGTTCATGGCCATATCATGTCACTTATGATTTGCATGTGATGTTAATCCTTTTATGCATCTTATTTTGCTTAGGACGACGGTAGCATTATAAGATGATCCTTCACTAAAATTTCAAGATAAAATTGTGTTCCCCCCGAGTGTGCGCCGTTGCGAAGGTTCGTCGTTTCGAAGCACCACGTGATGATCGGGTGTGATAGACTCTACGTTCGCATACAACGGGTGCAAGCCAGTTTTGCACATGCAGAACACTCGGGTTAGACTTGACGAGCCTAGCATGTACAGACATGGCCTCGGAACACGGAAGACCGAAAGGTCGAGCATGTGTCATATAGTAGATATGATCAACATGTAGATGTTCACCATTGACACCACCTCATCTCACGTGATGATCGGACTTGGGTTGGTGGATCTGGATCATGTCACGCTCGAATGACCAGAGGGATGTCAATTTGAGTGGGAGTTATAAATAATTTGATTAGGTAATAACTCACTTATCATGAACAATAGTCTAAAATATCTTTGCAAATCTTTTGTTGTAGATGGCTCGCGCAGTAGCTCCCCTGAATTTTAATGCGTTCCTAGAGAAAGCTAAAATGAAAGATGATGGGAGCAACTTTGTGGACTGGCTCCGCAATCTGAGGATCATCCTCACAGCTGCCCAAAAGGTTTATGTCTTAAATGCACCGCTAGGTGAACCCCCCGCTCCTCAGGCCTCTGCGGACGTTATGAACGCCTGGCAGTCGCGTTCGGATGACTACTCAGTAGTGCAGTGTGCCATATTGTATAGCTTGGAAGGAGGACTTCAAAGGCGTTTTGAACGTCATGGAGCATATGAGATGTTCCAGGAGTTGAAGTTCATCTTTGAAAAGAATGCCAAGATCGAGAGGTATGAGACCACCGATAAATTCTTTGCTTGCAAGATGGAGGAGAATTCGTCTGTCAGTGAGCACTTACTGAAGATGTCTGGGTACTATACCCGCATAGCTGATCTGGGACTTGTGTTCCCGGAGGAGGCTATCATTGACAGAATTCTCCAGTCACTCCCGCCTAGCTACAAGAGCTTCGTGCAGCAGTATAACATGCAAGGGATGAACAAAACCATCGCCGAGCTGTTTTCGATGCTGAAAGTCGCTGAGGCAGACATCCAGAAGGAGTATCAAGTGTTGATGGTCAATAAAACCACCAGTTTCAAGAAGAATGGCAAGGGCAAGAAGGGTAACTCTAAGAAGGGTGGCAAGGCAGTTGCTCATCCAGTGAAGAAACCCAAGGCTAGGCCCAAGCCAGAGACTGAGTGTTTCTATTGCAAGGGGAACGACCACTAGAAGCGGAACTGCCCCAAGTATCTGGCAGACAAGAAGGGGGCCAACAACAACAACAAGCAAGGTATATGTGATATACATGTTATTGATGTGTACCTTACCAACTCTCGTTGTAGTGCCTGGGTATTTGATACCGGTTCAGTTGCTCACATTTGCAACTCTAAACAGGAACTGCGGAATAAACGGAGGCTGGCGAAGGACGAAGTGACGATGCGCGTGGGAAATGGTTCCAAGGTTGATGTGATCGCCGTCGGCACGCTCGCTCTTCGATTACCATCGGGATTAGTTATGAACCTGAATAATTGTTATTTAGTGCCTGCGTTAAGCATGAACATTATATCTGGATCTTGTTTGATGCGAGACGGTTACTCATTTAAATCAGAGAATAAAGGTTGTTCTATTTATATGGGTAATATCTTTTATGGTCATGCACCCGAAGTGAGGGGTTTATTCTTATTGAATCTCGATAGTGATGATACACATGTTCATAACATTGATGCCAAAAGATGTAGAGTTGATAATGATAATACCACTTTCTTGTGGCACTGCCGTCTGGGTCATATCGGCGTGAAACGCATGAGGAAGCTCCATTCTGATGGACTTTTGGAGTCTCTTGATTTTGAATCACTTGACACATGCGAGCCGTGCCTCATGGGCAAGATGACAAGGACCCCGTTTTCAGGGACAATGGAACGGGCAAGTGACTTATTGGAAATCATACATACTGATGTGTGTGGTCCGATGAGTGTCACGGCGTGCGGTGGATATCGTTATTTTCTCACCTTCACTGACGACTTAAGTAGATATGGGTATATTTACTTGATGAAGCATAAGTCTGAAACTTTTGAAAAGTTCAAGCAATTTCAGAGTGAAGTTGAGAATCATCGTAACAAGAAGATCAAGTTCCTACGATCTGATCGAGGGGGAGAATATCTGAGTTATGAGTTTGGCAATCACTTAAGAAAATGTGGAATTGTTTCACAGTTGACGCCACCTGGAACACCACAGCGTAATGGTGTGTCCGAACGTCGTAATCGAACCCTATTGGATATGGTGCGTTCTATGATGTCTCTTGCCGATTTGCCACTATCGTTTTGGGGATATGCGTTAGAGACAGCTGCATTCACTTTAAATAGGGCTCCATCTAAGTCCGTTGAGACAACACCGTATGAACTATGGTTTGGTAAGAAACCTAAGTTGTCTTTTCTCAAGGTTTGGGGTTGCGATGCTTATGTCAAAAGGCTTCAGCCAGAAAAGCTCGAACCCAAAGCGGACAAATGTGTCTTCATAGGATACCCAAAAGAAACTGTTGGGTACACCTTCTATCTCAGATCCGAAGGCAAAGTGTTTGTCGCTAAGAACGGGTCCTTTCTCGAGAAAGAGTTTCTCTCGAAAGAATTGAGTGGGAGGAAGGTAGAACTTGATGAAGTTATTGAACCTCTGCTTCAACCAGAGAGTTGCGCAGCACAGAAAGATGTTTTTGTGGAGCCTGCAGCGGTTGAAGAGGAAGCCAATGATGATGATCAAGAAGCTTCTGATCAAGTTACTACCGAACCTCGTAGGTCGACAAGGGTACGCACTGCACCTGAGTGGTATGGTAACCCTGTCTTGGAGGTCATGTTGTTAGACAACGGTGAACCTACGAGCTATGGAGAAGCGATGGTGGGCCCAGATTCCGACAAATGGTTAGAGGCCATGAAATCCGAGATGGGATCCATGTATGAAAACAAAGTATGGACTTTGGAAGTATTACCTGAAGGGCGGAAGGCCATTCAGAATAAATGGATTTTTAAGAAGAGGAAGACGGACGCTGACGGTAATGTCACCGTGTATAAAGCTCGACTTGTGGCAAAGGGTTTTTCACAAGTTCAAGGGATTGACTACGATGAGACTTTCTCACCCGTAGCGATGCTTAAATCCGTCCGAATCATGTTAGCAATAGCTGCATATTTCGATTATGAAATTTGGCAGATGGATGTCAAAACAGCGTTCCTTAACGGTTTTCTTAAGGAAGAGTTGTATATGATACAACCGGAAGGTTTTGTCGATCCAGAGAATGCTGACAAAGTATGCAAGCTCCAGCGTTCCATTTATGGGCTGGTGCAAGCATCTCGGAGTTGGAATCTTCGCTTTGATGAGGTGATCAAAGCGTTTGGGTTTGTACAAGTTTATAATGAAGCTTGTATTTACAAGAAAGTGAGTGGGAGCTCTATAGCGTTTCTAATATTATATGTGGATGACATATTGCTGATTGGAAACAATATAGAATTTTTGGATAGCGTGAAGGGGTATTTGAACAAGAGTTTTTCGATGAAGGATCTCGGTGAAGCTGCTTTCATATTGGGCATCAAGATCTATAGAGATAGATCAAGACGCTTGATAGGACTTTCACAAAGTACATACCTTGATAAAGTTTTGAAGAAGTTCAAAATGGATCAATCCAAGAAGGGGTTCTTGCCGGTATTGCAAGGTATGAAGTTGAGTAAGACTCAATGCCCAGTAACTGCAGAAGATAGAGAAAAGATGAGTGTCGTCCCCTATGCTTCAGCCATAGGCTCTATCATGTATGCAATGCTGTGCACAAGACCAGATGTCAGCCTTGCCATAAGTATGGCCGGAAGGTTTCAAAGTAATCCTGGTATGGATCACTGGACAGCGGTCAAAAATATCCTAAAGTACCTGAAAAGGACTAAGGAGATGTTTCTCGTTTATGGAGGTGATCAAGAGCTCGTCGTAAAGGGTTACGTCGATGCAAGCTTTGACACTGATCCGGATGACTCTAAGTCTCAAACCGGATACGTATATATTCTCAACGGGGGAGCGATAAGCTGGTGCAGTTCCAAGCAAAGCGTGGTAGCCGATTCTACATGCGAAGCGGAGTACATAGCTGCCTCGGAGGCGGCAAAGGAAGGTGTCTGGATGAAGGAGTTCATGACAGATCTTGGAGTTGTGCCTAGTGCACTAAACCCAATGACTCTGTTTTGTGACAACACTGGTGCCATTGCTCTAGCCAAGGAACCAAGGTTTCACAAGAGGACCAGACACATAAAGCGACGCTTCAATTCCATCCGCGATTCAGTCAAGGAGGAGGACATAAGCATTTGCAAAGTACACACGGATTTGAATGTTGCAGATCCGTTGACTAAGCCTCTTCCACGGGCTAAGCATGATCAACACCAAGACTCTATGGGTGTTAGATTCATTACCTTGTAATGCTAGATTATTGACTCTAGTGCAAGTGGGAGACTGTTGGAAATATGCCCTAGAGGCAATAATAAAAGGAGTTATTATTATATTTCCTTGTTCATGATGATCGTTTATTATCCATGCTATAATTGTATTGATTGGAAACTCATATACATGTGTGGATAAATAGACAAACTTTAAGTCCCTAGTAAGCCTCTTCAGGACTAGCTCGTTGATCAAAGATGACCGCGGTTTCCAGGTCATAGACATGAGTTGTCATTTGATAACGGGATCACATCATTAGGAGAATGATGTGATGGACGAGACCCAAACGTTAAACATAGCTTTTGATCGTATCAGTTATCGCTATAGTTTTCTGCATGTCAAGTATAAGTTCCTATGACCATGAGATCGTGTAACTCACTGACACCGTAGGAATGCTTTGTGTGTGCCAAACGTCGCAACGTAACTGGGTGACTATAAAGGTACTCTACAGGTATCTCCGAAGGTGTCTGTTGAGTTGACATGGATCGAGACTGGGATTTGTCACTCCGTGTGACGGAGAGGTATCTCCGGGCCCACTCGGTAATACATCATCTCAATGAGCTCAAAGTGACTAAGTAGTTAGTCACGGGATTATGTGTTACGGTAACGAGTAAAGAGACTTGCCGGTAACGAGATTGAACTAGGTATAGAGATACCGACGATCGAATCTCGGGCAAGTAACATACCGACGAGACAAAGGGAACTGTATACGGGATTGCCTGAATCCTTGACATCGTGGTTCATCCGATGAGATCATCGAGAAACGTGTGGGAACCAATATGGGTATCCAGATCCCGCTATTGGTTATTGACCTGGGAGTGTCTCGGTCATGTCTGCATAGTTTCCGAACCCGCAGGGTCTACACACTTAAGGTTCGGTGACGCTAGGGTTGTTAGTGAGAACAGTGCATGGTTACCGAAGGTTGTTCGGAGTCCCGGATGAGATCCCGGACGTGACGAAGGTCTCCGGAATGGTCTGGGGACGAAGATTGATATATAGGATGAGAGTGTTCGGAGTCCGGAAGTGTTCCGGGGAGTATCGGGAAGACGGCGGATGACCAAAAAGGGTTTTCGGGGTCCCGGAAAGAGTTTCGGGCCTAATGGGCCACAAAGGGGGACACAACAGCCCTCATAGGGCTGTGCGCCCCCCCTAGGCCCTCTCCTCATGCGCCAAGGGGGCTGGCCCCTCCTAGGGCTGCCGCACCCCCTAGCTTGGGGGGCAAGGCGCCTGGGGGGGGGAGCCCTAACCCTGGCCGCAGCCCTGGCCGCCGCCCCCCCCATCTCCACTTGGCCGCCGCCCCTAGGGGTAAACCCTAGGGCGCCCCTCCCCTCTCTACCCCCCTATATAAAGAGAGGCAGAGGGAGGGCAGCCACACACGTTCGTGCCTCGGCGCTGCCCTCAATCTCCCACATCCATCTTCGTGAACTCCGCGGTGCTTGGCGAAGCCCTGCAGGAATCCTCCATCACCATCTCCACCACGCCGTCGTGCTGCCGGTGTCTCCATCAACCTCTCCTTCCCCCTTGCTGGATCAAGAAGAAGGAGACGTCCCCGAGCTGTACGTGTGAAGAACGCGGAGGCACCGTTGCTTCGGTGCTAGGATCTTCGGCGATCTGAATCGCGGCGAGTACGACTCCATCAACCGCGTTCTTGAACGCTTCCGCTTAGCGATCTACAAGGGTATGTGGATCCAACTCTCCCCTCGTAGATGCATCTCCTAGATTGATCTTGGTGAACGTAGGAAATTTTTTTGTTTCCCATGCAACGTTCCCCAACAAGTTTCAATGTATGGTTTAATTAGATGTTCTAGAGATATGCATGTACTTTGAATGGCATGTGATGATGAACTTATATTAATTTGATCACTTATCTATCCATGATGTTTTGTAATGATTTTTGACACGATTAATTATATATCGTGGGAGTGGAGGGCAAGACAGACATTTAGGGTCTTATAGCTTTTCAATTGTAGTCAGAAATGGTTGAAAATTGATGATGTTGCTTTGAATGGTGCATTTTGAACACAAAAAAAGTCTGTAGTTCAAATGAGTTCAAAAAAAAAATGAAATCCCTTTATAACAAACGAGTTTTCGTCTGAAACCCTGATACCTCGAAAGACATTGTCCGTTTTGTACACGAAGTGCATCCAGTTTTTGCTGTAACCCTCTCAACTTTTTGGCACATGCTATGTGGGTGAAATGATTATACCATGCCAAGTTTCAACCTTTTCAGAATTCATTTGAAATGCTTTTCAATTTCAGGGTCATTTAGCTCAAAAAATTCAGTAAATGCATGAAAATAGCAAATGAAGTCAGAAATGGTTGAAAATTGATGATGTGGCTTTGAATGGTGCATTTTTAACACAAAAAAGTCTGTTGTTCAAATAAGTTCAAAAATATGAAATCCCTTTGTAATAGTCGAGTTTTCGTGTGAAACCCTGATACCTCGAAAGAGATTGTCCATTTTGTACACGAAGTGCATCCAGTTTTTGCCGTAACCCTCTCTACTTTTTTGCACATGCTATGTGGGTCAAATTATGATACCATGCCAACTTTCAATCTTTTCAGAGTTTATTTGAAATGCTTTTCAATTTCAGGGTCATTTAGCTCAAAAAATTCAGTAAATGCATGAAAATAGCAAATGAAGTCAGAAATAGTTGAAAATTGATGATGTGGCTTTGAATGGTGCATTTTGAACACAGAAAAAGTCTGTAGTTCAAATACGTTCAAGAAAATGAAATCCCTTTGTAACAAACGAGTTTTCGTCTGAAACCCTGATACCTCGAAAGAGATTTTCCGTTTT
>LR738710.1:892363503-892421210 GCA_902687465.1 Secale cereale
TTCAGAGCTCATTTGAAATGCTTTTCAATTTCAGGGTCATTTAGCTCAAAATATCCAGTAAATGCATGAAAATAGCAAATGAAGTCAGAAATGGTTGAAAATTGATGATGTGGCTTTGAATGGTGCATTTTGAACACAGAAAAAGTCTGTAGTTCAAATACGTTCAAAAAAATGAAATCCCTTTGTAACAAAAGAGTTTTCGTTTGAAACCCTGATACCTCGAAAGAGATTGTCCGTTTTGTACACGAAGTGCATCCAGTTTTTGCCGTAACCCTCTCTACTTTTTTGCACATGCTATGTGGGTGAAATGATGATACCATGCCAACTTTCAACCTTTTCAGAGTTCATTTGAAATGCTTTTCAATTTCAGGGTCATTTAGCTGAAAGAATGAACTAATATAAAAAAGAATGAACTGGAAAACTTTTATGAAACTCTAATAGCAAAAATAATAAACTAAAAGAATGAACTAGAAAACTTTAATGAAACTCTAATAGAAAAGAGAATGAACTAGAAAACTTTAATGGAACTCTAATAGCTAAAGGAATCAACCAAAAAGCTTTTATAATTAAACTTCTATTATTATTGAAACTAAAATTATATAAAATTTATGCAACTAAAATTATTAATGTATTTCCTGTTCAAAACATTAAAAGCAAATAGAATTTTCATAATATAAATAAAAAAGTAAAAAATAAAATAAAATAAATAAGTAGAATAAAAATAAAATAAATAAGTGGAAACAAAATAAACTTTAATAAAGTAAAATAAATAAACTTTAATAAAGTAAAATAAAAATAGCAACAGTAAGTATTCTTTTGATAGTAGAAACAAAATTTTAAAAATAATGCAACAAAGAAAAAAATGGAACAAAATACAAAAAATGCCACCTACAGGGCCACCACGGCCTGAATACGACTAGAAACCCACCCATGGGCCATGATTCAGGCCCGCAGAAGGCCCACAGGCAGATGCAGTGTGTTTAGGCCCGTAGGCCTGCATTAGAGAGGAGCTCCAAAAAGAAGGGGCAGCAGCTCTTATAAACTGGTCGAAACGTGTCTCAGCAAGCGAGGTGGGACTAAACTCCCACCGCACCGCGGCTGTGCAAGGTCAATGGTCCCGGTTGGTCCCAGGAACCGGGACTAAAGGCCTGCATAGGTACCGGTTCGTAAAACAAACCGGGACCAATCCCAACCATTAGTCCCGGTTGGTGCCACCAACTAGGACCAATGGCCTCTTTTTCCCGCCCTTTGGGCTGCTAAAAACTGGCCATTTGTCCCGGTTGGTGCCACGAACCCGGACTAATAGGTCCATTAGTCCCGGTTGGTGCAACGAACTGGGACCAATTCTTTTGCTATATAAGCAGCACTTAGGAAATTTTCAGATTTCCATCGTCAGTTCGCCCCCGACGTCGCCAGGTTGCTCGCCGTCGATGCCGTCGCCGCCTCTGCCCGACCTCGCCGTCGACGCCCTCTGCCCCGACCTCGCCGTCGCCGCCCTCTGCCCCGACCTCGCCGTCGCCGCCCTCTGCCCCGACCTCGCAGTCGCCGCCTAGCTGCAGTGAGCACTCCGACCCCCTTCCCCTCCGCCACCGCCCCTGCCTGCTCTGCTCCTCTGCACGCCGCCGCCCCTGCCGCACGCCGCCGCCGCCGCCCCGGCCTGCTCTGCTCCGCTCTGCTTTTTCTTTCATTATATATGGATGTTGTATATATATGTGTATATGTAATTGCAGATGTATGTATATGATGCATGGATATATGGATGTATTGATATATGATTTTTTTTGTCAATTTATGTATATGTTCATATATATATGTGCATATTTAGAAAAAAATTGTGTTGCAAAAGTTACATTTAAGGTTAGTTGATTTAGTGCAAATGTTAGATGGATTTTCTGTTTTTATAGTTTTAGTTATATATACAAATGTTAGATGAATTTTCTGTTTTTATAGTTTTTTTTATAGTTTTAGTGATAGAATATAGTTTTTTTTAGTAAGAACTAGTTCATTTTTATTTATATTAAGTGCTGAGTATAGTGTGTACTCGGGTTTTTTTTTTCTAGAATATATCCGAGTATGTTTTGGGTCTTAGCTGAGTATAGTGTGTACTCGGTTTTTTTTTTCTAGAATATGCACGAGTGTGCACATCATATATATTATAGAAGAAAGGGATGAAGAGACCCTCCACAAGTTTACAACCACATATTTACAAGGCTCTCTCTAGCCTCCACGATCACTCACACTACAAGGAATTACTCGCCACTAGCCCGCCTACTGAGACCACTAAAGAAGAACTCCGTGTCACCCTTAAGCAGCCCAGCCGATCTCCATGTCCGCCCTTCGCGATAAATGTTCCGTAGTGCCGTTAGAAGTGACGGTGTTTCGCCGTCGAAAACGATAGCGTTGTGGTGTTTCCACAACTCCCACAAGCCTAATGTGATTCTGGTGACCAGCCTCTTGGCTGATTGCCGGGGGGCCTCTTTTGTTAAATAAAGCTCTCTGATTTGCCCGCAAAAAAAAAAAAAAAAAAACACAAGCCTAATGTGATGATTGCCTTTAAGTCGGGTTTTAGTGTACTCGGGTTTTAGTGTTATTCCTATAGCGAGGCTGTGTTCTTTTGGAGGCCGGACGAGCATGTTCATTATGATTTGTATCTCTCTGATGCTACATCATGAATTAATACAACAGTATTAATACAAAGTAAAGTAGGAAAGAGGATAATATGTGTTTCAATAAAGCTCCGAAAGAATTACCATTTGTTTCCAACCACATAAGGTTCAAATTGAACAGCCAATCTTTTCGTACACAGGTAATACACCTCACACTCCACATGATGACCACACTTTGCTTAATAATAAACCTGTAAAAGCTCGGTCGTGTTACTACTAGTAAGTATGCGACGGCGTGCGCGACACGGACTAACAGGAGAATGCATCTACCAACACATACAAACCACGCACGGTAGAACATATATATGGTACAAACTCGGCAGTGTAGAAGCAGCAGTATGTTTTTCCATGAGGAAGAAGATAAATGGAGAAGGAGCGATGGTTCAAGCGGTGGCGCCGGCAGTGATGGGGACGCTGTGGAGGACGACGGTCTCCACCGTGAGGCCGGGGCCGAAGCCGAAGAGGACGCCCCAGTCCATTCCCTCGCCGGTTGTGGCGTGGCCATCCTCGGCGGAGCGCTTGCGCATCTCATCCATGATGAAAAGGACGCAGGCGCTGGACATGTTGCCGTACTCGGAGAGGACATGCCTGGTCGCGCGCATCCGCTCCTTGTTGAGGTTTACCTTGGCCTCCACCATGTCCAGGATGGCCGGGCCGCCTGGGTGCGCTATCCAGAACACGGAGTTCCAGTCGTCGATGCCCAGCGGCTTGAAGGCCTCCTCTAGGGCACGCTCGATGTTCTTGGAGATGAGCCCAGGCACGTCCTTGAGGAGGTGGAAGGTGAGGCCGACCTCCCGGAGGTGGCCGTCGATGGCGCCCTCCGAGTCCGGCAGGATCGTCTGGCTCGCGGACACCAGCTGGAACAGGGGACGCTCCACGGACACGTCGGGGTCGGCGCCGATGATCACGGCGGCCGCGCCGTCGCCGAAGAGCGCCTGTCCTACCAGCGAGTCGAGGTGGGATTCGTGCGGGCCACGGAAGGTGACCGCGGTGATCTCGGAGCACACCACGAGCACGCGCGCGCCGCGGTTGTTCTCGGCGAGGTCCTTGGCGAGGCGGAGCACGGTGCCGCCGGCGAAGCAGCCCTGCTGGTACATCATGAGGCGCTTCACGGAGGGGCGCAGGCCGAGCATCTTGGTGAGCTGGTAGTCGGCGCCGGGCATGTCGACGCCGGAGGTGGTGCAGAAGACGAGGTGGGTGATCTTGGAGCGCGGCTGGCCCCACTCCTTGATGGCCTTCTGCGCGGCGGCCTTGCCGAGCTTGGGGACCTCGACGACGACGATGTCCTGGCGCGCGTCCAGGGAGGGCGCCATGTAGGCGCACATGTTGGGGTTCTCCTCAAGGATCTCCTCCGTTAGGTGCATATATCTCTTCCTGATCTGCGACTTGTCACCTGCAAATGAATCAAGGCCCGCCGGCAGGCAGAGTTAGCTCGCGTGTCCAAACGAGGAAAGGCAAACCAGACAGGAGACAAGTATTCATGGGCTAAAAAGGTATTATGCAACTAATGCAAGCAATGTCTATATTTGGGTTTTCTCCCTTTAATGTAGGAGGTTAATTATTTTTTGAAGACACTAATGTAGGAGATTAGCGCTCAAGTCAACTCATGGATTCGCTCATATGTTTCTACTCCCTCCGTTCCTAAATAGATGACCCAACTTTGTACTAACTTAGTACAAAGTTGGGTCATCTATTTTGGAACGGAGGGAGTACTTGCTAGCACTTTCTTTGTCGAGTGGCCCACTAGTTCTAGGTACTGCGTGCGCTCAAAAGAAAAGTTCTAGGTACAGTGTCAAGTCATAGTCGCGTCCGGTAGCGACATTCTGGATTTATTTCTTGTCTTTAGAAATTATTAGTAAATTGGCGGTTCATGCAAACATGTCTATTCTTTCTAAAACTGATATTTTTTCAAGAAATCAACGCAATACTACTATTAGATGTTTTGCAAATCATTGTCAAGTCACGATCTTGTATTAGGAGAGTGTAATCCTGTCACTATGAAAGAAAACTCCCTTTACCCCGCCAAAAAAACCATTCTCATTGTTTTCTTCTGAAAATCATTTTTTTCTATAAAAAGATTTAAATGCTTCAACTGAAAAAAATTAAATATATGAAATATGGGAACATATTGTTCGACCAACCGGTAATTATTTTTGGTACATCTAAGGAACTTAGTCCACATATAAACACGTTCGGTAATCAACATGTCCGTAGGTTTAGGAATTAATTTTTGGTCGAACCGATCCACTGTAACACTGTTGAGTGTTGACCTTTAAATAACATGCATGCTACTGATATGCAGGCGAGGGAAGACACTCGAGTGTGCTATCCACGAGCAGAGTTACCGAAAAACAATTACGTGCAACCCTAAAAAAAACAATTACGTGCAGGAGTACACATAAGTTTACCTAACTTGCAGCTAAAACAGAATATAAACCGTTAAATGGACAACATGTTCGGCGTGTGCGGCCGTTACCCAGTTCTCATGGCCATGCTTATCGTGCCCGTTTCACGTATATACGCTACATGGCTAGTAGTAAAAACATCTTGGCGTATTGCTAGTGATCGGTTTGCCTCCTAGTAGTACCCTACTTTTTAACCATCAACAAAAGTTTACGGGAATTAATATATAATACTAGGAGTAAATAAAGTGATGACATCCATGCAGAAACATGCATGCCTGCATATTCTACTCCCTCCGTTCCGAAATAATTGTCTTTCTAGAGATTTCAACAAGTGACTACATACGAAGCAAAATGAGCGAATCTACACTCTAAAATATGTCTACATACATCTGTATGTTGTAACCATTTGAAATGTCTAGAAAGACAAATATTTAGGAACGGAGGGAGTAGTGAGCACAGAGACGGTGAAACAAGCCATGCATGTACACAGGTCGACGGTGAATATATGCTTACACATCCTCTTGAACTTCTCCTTGAGGTCGGCCATATGGTCGCTCTTGGTGATCTTGAAGTAGTAGTCGGGGTAGTCGGCCTGGTACACGCAGTTCGTCGGTGTCGCCGTGCCGATGGCGAGTACGGTGGCCGGCCCCTCCGCCCGCTGCGCCTTCCTCACCTCCTCCACGGTCATGGTCGCCGCCATCGATGGATCTACGCGCGTACCAGCGGCCGACGAGCTAGGAGTTGTCGCACCAGTGGCCGGCTGTGTGACGTCTAATAAGTTTGCAGGATGCAGATAGAGGGAAGCGGCTAGCAGGCGGTAGACAAATGACAGGTGCTGCTTGTACTGGTGTGGTGTGGTGCCGTGAGAGCATGGGGGACGGGATATATAGGCGGGAAGGGTGGGTAAGGAAGCGAAAGCTGGCCGTTGGGAGAAGGGGGTTAGGTCCATTGGACGGGAGGATGGATGGCCACGAGTGCGGGGATAGGAGATGGGGGCGAGCGACACGTCTACCTACCATTGCTACCAACCAATCCGCCCCAAGTGGGAGTTAGTTGGGTTGCTTGGCCTTGGGCCTTCCTAGTTGCACGTGCTCGTCCGTGTAGGTTTGGGAATTGCCCAGCCCATTGTACAACCCACCTAATCCCCAAATCTAATCACGGTTTCTAACACCTAAAAAAATCATGGTTTTTAAAGAAACTACAGAATCTATGCAAGATTGTAACAATGAAGATATAGGATTGGTACGACGTCGAAAAAAAGAGATAGGATTGGTACGGAGAAACGCATGCAATATGGAGCCCCATCGTTTTCTTCTCTCACACGCCCCAAGCAGTCGGAGGTCATTGGAGATGATGCCAAGGCTGAAACCGAATCCTTCGAAGCTTGCCGTCGATAGCCCTTTCGTTATGATGTCTGCAAGTTGTCCCGAGGTAGCTAGGCACGTGAACAATGCGGAACCGTCCAAGAGAGAGACCTTTTCACGCACGAAGTGAATGTCTAACTCAATGTGTACATCGATGATGAACGGGGTTGATGGAGAGGTATATGGTAGATACATTGTCGCAAAAGACAACAATTACCTTGTTGATGGAGCAATGGAGTTTGATGAGTAATTGTCGGAGTCAACAGCATTCAGCCATTGCATTAGCTACACAATGGTACTCTGCTTGTAGCGACCCGGCCCTTGATAACAAAACAGACTCTTTGAGCTTCTGTGCTAGTCGAGCTAGATATATTGCATGCATACACATTACGCAATCAAATATGAAGATAATCACATGTCATGAGTATTACATCGTAGATCCAGTTTTTAATTATTACATTATGTATCTGTTTAGCTCAAGGCTAGCTTACAATAAAATGCAATATTATCTTGTGGTGTCCATCCACTCACAGGTACAAGTGGAATATAGACATCGTAAGCCTAATTCATAATCCTTCCTCATTATGCATAAGTCCCTCAACATGCTACCTTGCAACCATAGAGTTCGATACATTGAATGTGCTCGCAAGCTTCACCAATATGTATACAAACCCAGTCATGCTTTTAGGGTAAGTGCAGGTTGGTTTTCTTTGCAGAAAGCAATATAGATTTTATCCATCTTTGTAATAGGTGGACCTACTCTAATATACTAGACATACCGCATCACATAGTAGCCCAGACCTGTTGGCTCCAACCTAGTGGAGGGGCCCCTCCATCAGTTACTTCCTACCAGAGGCATATACCCATGTTCAACCCAACAAGTTTTACTTAAGAGTCCAGACAACTCCTGGCCAAGTACCTCTAAGTTGTCCATAACCGAGGGCGCGGCTAATCATAATCAGTTTTTACACTCTCAAGATGTTTGTGTACTTTACCCGCAAGACCCAGTCTAACCTTCCTGACACTAAACTCAAGTGTAGAATAGCCAGGTAGACCAAGACAAGACCTTTCTGTTGGAAATATGCTCTAGAGGCAATAGTATTTGTATTATTTATTTCCACATTTGTAATTAATAGATTATATTCTATGTTGTAACTGTTGTGATTCTTGAATATGTGATTCAGAGGAAAACTTATATGAACGTGTGGAAAGATAAACGGTAAAACCTGATTCCTAGTCTTGCCTCTAGGACTAGCTCATGTGTTGTGTGATGATCATGTTTTCCTGGTCATGGGTATTTTCTTCAGTGTAATGAGGATACCAAACATCATTGAGAGTATGATGTTAGTACAACGATCAAATTGAATTGACCCAACTTGTTTGTTATACTTTAAGATGTTGTCATCACAAGTCTATGAGTTATAACACAGAGAGTTAATGTATGCTTTAGTTACTTAGACTATGAGAGTATTGTAGTCACTTCATACCAAACCATAAACGTTTGGGGTTACTCAAACGTCATTGGTAACACGGTGATCATAACGACAACTTTTGGGTTCATCGAAAAGTGTGCCAAGGGGCTAGATAGCTCAATAACCGGATTTGATCCTCTGACGATGGAGATATATTCTTAGCGCCCTCTCGGTGTGACGACATCCATCATCGTCTTGACAGACACAGGTGACTACGCCACAAGGATGACAGAACATGTCAATGAGAAAAAGAACAAAATCGGCAATGAGGAGACCGGTATAATGAGCATGAGAATGACTCAAGAGGATACCGATATATCTCACCTCGGGTTTTGTAACATATCATGAAGCAAAGGTAATAACATATGATAACCAAAGGTTCACTCAAATATCGTTCGTGTGGGAATAGGGGTCAACATGATGTCCATGGTTCCGATGTTGATCACTGAATGAAAGGAAGTTTTGTTTATGTCTACATTCTATCGAACCTACAGGGTCACACACTTAAGAGAATTTTGATCTACTGAGTATTAGTGGAGTGAGGAATATGAGGAATATTCTCAGAATAGTTTCGGGAATAAAAGAAATAGTTTCGAGAGAAACCGAAAGCGTTTCACAGTTACCGAAAGTGTTTCGGCGAATAACGGGTAATGATATATAGGCAGGAAAAATGATTTTGGGGACCTAATATAAATAATAGAGGGCTATAATATTAATTGAGAGTGTCGGTGTACTAAGATAGGGGTACCTTAGTACCCCAACTTGTGCACGGGCGGTAGCAGCTTCCCGTGGCAGGGCTTACCACGCGCTCGCCAAGGTCCGCTCTGGTCCCTTTGAAGCCATTCAAGAACAAAGTATTCAAGTTAAGAGACAAGACCCCGGCAAGAGGAGCTTGCCGGGAAGGCCGCACCAGGCTCAAGGACATCTTTTCAGCACAAGACCCTGGCAAGAGGTGCTTGCCAGGAAGGCCAAAGAACGGCATCTTAAGAAGAAATATCGCGGCGCATCATGCACCCCAGCAGGACCCGGAGAGCGACAAGCTTCCGGGCCCGACAAGGTCACGACCCCGGCAAGGTGCTTGCCGGGGAAGCTCACGCTGTGTGCCTGCGCTCCAGCTCATCTGGCCACGCGCCGCCCTGGGGCCCTTCCAGGGGCACGTGGCAGATGGCTGTGCAGCCCGGGGGACACGGTGGCAAGCCACGGTGACGAGGCTATCGCCGTGGCGAACGGAGACGCATGGACGAGCGCTTTTGGGGCGACGGCGACGGGCATTCAATGCCCTTGTCCCCCACCGTCAGAGTTAGGTGAAGACCACTGTTCATACACTGTTCATACTCTGTTCATGCACTGTTACAACTACCACCGATTTTACAGTTTTACCCTCCTCTACGTTGACACCTGTCGGTGACCCCTTCGAACTATAAAAGGAGGCCCATGCACTACGTAGAGGGGGTTCGATCCCAGAAACTTGCTCACTCCCTCGCTCGGTGTAGCTGGTACTGTAGATCTTCAAGCTCCCGAGCCCAAGAACTCAATACAACCAAAGCAGGAGTAGGGTTTTACGCGTCCGCGCGGCCCGAACCTGGGTAAAACTGCCCGCGTGAGCTCCTCGATCTGCTCTCCGTGCTCCCTCCGCTCCCTTACCGCAACGTAGAAGGGGCTCCGGTCCCATAGGTGTTCGTGGGCGGTCAGTTTCCCCGACATCTTGCATCCGCGGCGCCGTCGTCTTCCTCCACCCTCCCTCCTCGCCGCCCCCGCCATGGCTCCGAAAAGCGACAAGGCGAAAAGCGACAAGGCGAAGAAGGAGAAGTCCGAGCAGGCGGCGAAGCTGGCAGCCATGCGGAGAAGGATGGTGGTCTTCCCGCCGAGGCTCGGCGCGAGGGAGCTGCGGGACAAGTATTACTTGTTCTGGGCGAGGGAGACGAAAGCTCATCCCCGCACCAGAGTCCTCCCCGCCGTCGCCGTCGACATGTTCCCGGGAGGTTACATCTATTTCGCTGCCTTCTTCCATTGCGGTCTCTGTCCTCCGTATTCGGAGTTCTTCTGTGATGTGATGAACACATACGACCTCCACCTCCTAGATTTCACCCCCAACGCCGTCCTTACGATGGCCGTTTTCGCACATTTGTGCGAAAACTACGTTGGGGTCCACCCAAATGTAGCTCTTTTCCGCCACTTCTTCACGCCTAGAGTAGAGTCCGGATCTCCACTCTCCGGCGGTATCTCCTGGATCTTTAGACTGAACAAGAAGGAGGCATACTTGAAAGGAGAGCTTCGCGGCAAGTGGGAGGAGTGGAGAGCCGATTGGTGCTGGGTTCTGGAAGATGCGCCCGAGCCGTTTACCTCGCCGCGCCAGACTGCAATAGTGCGCGGCAAGGATTGGAGCGAATTGGCCCCGGAGGACAACAAGTTGCAGATTGCCCTCACCAGGATCCTTCGCCTCCGGGCCGCCAATCTGACTGTGGGTGAAGTTGGGGCCGATTTCCTCCGCCGCCGCATTGCCCCTCTTCAGGAAAGGAAAAGGCCCGCTTGGGAATTCGGCAACGCGGCAGACCGCATGAGGCTGCGCCCCGGGTTGAACTACAACTTCACTGTCTTGGAGCTGAAGGGGATGGAGGGAAACTTCCCCTGCTTCCTCTGCTTTTAAGGGGGAAGTGGGGGACGTTCCGCATTTCCCATTAAAGAACAGGCCACGATCTCTCCCACGACGCCGCAATCGACGCGTGCCGTTAGGGAGGGATGCGGCGGATACGGAGAGGGATACGGCTTGCCGTGGGCCGCGTGTGCCCGTGCACTATCTTGGGCCTGGCCCAACAGCGCTCGGCACCGTGTGTGGCCCAGGCCCGGGGGCTCCTGTCGGTGTACTAAGATAGGGGTACCTTAGTACCCCAACTTGTGCACGGGCGGTAGCAGCTTCCCGTGGCAGGGCTTACCACGCGCTCGCCAAGGTCCGCTCTGGTCCCTTTGAAGCCATTCAAGAACAAAGTATTCAAGTTAAGAGACAAGACCCCGGCAAGAGGAGCTTGCCGGGAAGGCCGCACCAGGCTCAAGGACATCTTTTCAGCACAAGACCCTGGCAAGAGGTGCTTGCCAGGAAGGCCAAAGAACGGCACCTTAAGAAGAAATATCGCGACGCATCATGCGCCCCAGCAGGACCCGGAGAGCGACAAGCTTCCGGGCCCGGCAAGGTCATGACCCCGGCAAGGTGCTTGCCGGGGAAGCTCACGCCGTGTGCCTGCGCTCCAGCTCATCTGGCCATGCGCCGCCCTGGGGCCCTTCCAGGGGCACGTGGCAGATGGCTGTGCAGCCCGGGGGACACGGTGTCAAGCCACGGTGACGAGGCTATCGCCGTGGCGAATGGAGACGCATGGACGGGCGCTTTTGGGGCGACGGCGACGGGCATTCAATGCCCTTGTCCCCCACCGTCAGAGTTAGGTGAAGACCACTGTTCATACACTGTTCATGCACTGTTACAACTACCACCGATTTTACACTTTTACCCTCCTCTACGTTGACACCTGTCGGTGACCCCTTCGAACTATAAAAGGAGGCCCATGCACTACGTAGAGGGGGTTCGATCCCAGAAACTTGCTCACTCCCTCGCTCGGTGTAGCTGGTACTGTAGATCTTCAAGCTCCCGAGCCCAAGAACTCAATACAACCAAAGCAGGAGTAGGGTTTTACGCGTCCGCGCGGCCCGAACCTGGGTAAAACTGCCCGCGTGTGCTCCTCGATCTCCTCTTCGTGCTCCCTCCGCTCCCTTACCGCAACGTAGAAGGGGCTCCGGTTCCATAGGTGTTCGTGGGCGGTCAGTTTCCCCGACAGAGAGGGTCCTTGTATTTATTTAGGGGCTATGTGATGAAGAAATGACATGAATAGGTACTAAACTTCATATATATAGTTCAATTGTTGTCAAAGCTATGCACATTGTTGTCATATATAGTTCAATTGTCAAATGCATGCTAAATGACATGAATAGGTACTAAAATTCATATATATAGTTCAATTGTCATATGTGTTTTGTAGTTGATGCTAAGACTTGTCATTATTTTGTTGTTGGCGCTGACTTGTCATGGCCAATGTTGAAGGCAACCAAGAAGAGGTATATGATGTGGATATGCTTAACCACGAGCTCTTGGAGTCCCATCAATATACCATCAAGACCCTGCAGGACACGAACGCCTCGCTAAAGGCGGAAATGGGTTAACTACTAAATGAGTGGGGTTAACCCTCGACTTGGGAGTAGCCTTGTGCCAAATGAGCCTTTTTGCGAATGACAATCCCGTGAGCATCTTGCTTGTTCTTGAAGATCCATTTGGTACCAATGACATTATGGTTCTCCTCTAGCCTTGGCACCAACCGCCACACTTTGTTGCGTTCGAAGTTGTTGAGTTCTTCTTGCATGGCATTGATCCAATCTAGATCTTCGAGCGCCTCATAGACCTTTTGGGGTTCAACACAAGAAACAAACACATGATGTGCATAATAGTTTGCTAATTGTCTATGAGTGCTTACCCCCTTTGTTATGCTTCCAAGTATATTCTCCATGTGATGCTCTCTAGAAGCGACCTTGGA
Organism: Secale cereale; assembly: GCA_902687465.1. Classification (NCBI taxonomy): domain Eukaryota; kingdom Viridiplantae; phylum Streptophyta; class Magnoliopsida; order Poales; family Poaceae; genus Secale; species Secale cereale. The sequence continues at coordinate 892,375,985 of LR738710.1, forward strand.
AGCATCCTTTGCGGCACGATGCTCCAATTGCTCCTCAAGAGAGAGTTGAGGGACGGTAACTTGATCATCATGAGCGTCGCCATGAGCTTGTTCTTGGTCTTGAGCTTGCTCTTGATCTTGAACTTGCTCGGTAGAAGGAACTTGGCCGTGTGCATCACTTGGTGGATCATCACCATCTTGTGGTTGATATTGCACTTGGCCTTGTTTATTGGGTTGAGGGCCTTCACTTTGTTCTTCGGAAGCGTGTGGGTCTTGGGTTGGTGATGGTTCCACTTGAATGGAACATTGTCCTTCTCCTTCGGCCACAAGGGGTTGCTCAATGGGTAGGATATGACCAACACCCATTCTTCTTATGGCTTGGGGAGGAATTTCATCACCCACATCACAAGTACCACTTTGGTCCACTTGGGAGCCATTATTCTCATCAAATTCCATGTTACATGTCTCCTCAATAAGTCCGGTGGACTTGTTGAGGACACGGTAAGCATGAGAGTTTGTAGCATAACCAACAAATATGCCCTCATGAGCTCGAGCCTCAAATTTATAAAAACGAACACCTTTCTTGAGTACGAAACACTTACAACCGAACACTCGGAAGCACTTGAGGTTGGGCTTGTTGCCGGTAAGTATCTCATATGGAGTATTGTTCAAGCCTTTGCGGAGATAGAGCCGATTGGATGCATGACAAGTGGTGTTGATGGCTTCGGCCCAAAAGTTGTTCGGAGACTTGAACTCCACAATCATGGTCCTTGTCGCGTCCATCATTGTCCGATTCTTCCTCTCGACCACACCATTTTGTTGAGGGGTATAAGGTGCGGCATATTGATGCTTGATCCCTCATCACTAAGAAACTCATCCAAGGTGTAGTTCTTGAACTCGGTGCCGTTGTCACTTCTTATCATCAAAATCTTCGCATCATGTTGACGGTGAGCTTCATTTGCAAAGTTGATGACAGTTTGTTGGGTCTCACTCTTCCTCTTGAATAAATATACCCAAGTGTATCTTGAATAATCATCCACAATCACCAAGCAATACTTTCTACCCCCAAACTATCAAAGGATGGAGGCCCAAAGAGATCCAAGTGAAGGAGCTCCAAAGGCCTCGTCGAGTAGATGATAGTAGTGGGAGGGTGAGCCTTCTCATGTAGCTTTCCTTCGATACAAGCACTTCAAACACGATCTTTGGCAAAACTAACATTCGTTAGTCCACGGACATGGTACCCCTTGAGAATACTTTTAAAAGATCTCATATTGACGTGGGATAAACGGTGATGCCAAAGCCACCCCACGTCATCTTTAGCCATTAGGCATGTCGCGGTCTTAGTGGGTCACTCCGAGAAGTTAACCACATAGAGACCGTTCTCGACATGCCCAACAAAGGCTACTTTAAGAGTCTTGCTCCACAAGAGGGCCACAGGATCAATATCAAAGAAAGTAGCAAAACCCATGAGTGCAAGTTGACAAACGAAAAGTAAATTGTATGCAAGGGACTCAACAAGCATGACTTTCTCGATCGTGAGATCATGAGAAACGACAACCTTGCCAAGACCCAATACCTTAGAAGATGATGCATCACCCCATTCGACATTGGTGTGTTGGAAATATGCCCTAGAGGAAATAATAAAAGAGTTATTATTATATTTCCTTGTTCATGATAATCGTTTATTATCTATGCTATAATTGTATTGATTGGAAACTTAAATACATGTGTGGATAAATAGACAAACTATGTGTCCCTAGTAAGCCTCTTCAGGACTAGCTCGTTGATCAAAGATGACCGCGGTTTCCAGGTCATAGACATGAGTTGTCATTTGATAACGGGATCACATCATTAGGAGAATGATGTGATGGACGAGACCCAAACGTTAAACATAGCTTTTGATCGTATCAGTTATCGCTATAGTTTTCTGCATGTCAAGTATAAGTTCCTATGACCATGAGATCATGTAACTCACTGACACCGTAGGAGTGCCTTGTGTGTGCCAAACGTCGCAACGTAACTGGGTGACTATAAAGGTACTCTACAGGTATCTCCGAAGGTGTCTGTTGAGTTGACATGGATCGAGACTGGGATTTGTCACTCCGTGTGACGGAGAGGTATCTCCGGGCCCACTCGGTAATACGTCATCTCGATGAGCTCAAAGTGACTAAGTAGTTAGTCACGGGATTATGTATTACGGAACGAGTAAAGAGACTTGCCGGTAACGAGATTGAACTAGGTATAGAGATACCGACGATCGAATCTCGGACAAGTAACATACCGACGAGACAAAGGGAACTGTATACGGGATTACCTGAATCCTTGACATTGTGGTTCATCCGATGTGATCATCGAGGAACGTGTGGGAACCAATATGGGTATCCAGATCCCGCTATTGGTTATTGACCTGGGAGTGTCTCGGTCATGTCTGCATAGTTTCCGAACCCGCAGGGTCTACACACTTAAGGTTCGGTGACGCTAGGGTTGTTAGTGAGAACAGTGCATGGTAACCGAAGGTTGTTCGGAGTCCCGAATGAGATCCCGGACGTGACGAGGGTCTCCGGAATGGTCCGGGGATGAAGATTGATATATTGGATGATGGGAATCGGAGTCCGGAAGTGTTCCGGGGAGCACCGGGGAGTCGTCGGATGACCGAAAGGAGTTTCGGGGGGTCCTGGCAAGTGTTGCGGGCCTCATGGGCCAAAAGGGGGGAGGCACATCAGCCCACACAGGGGCTGTGCGCCCCCCCACAGGCCTCCCACGCAGCAAGGAGGGTGGGGGCGCCCCTAGGGCAGCTGCACCCCCTAGGCTTGGGGGGCAAGGCGCCTGGGGGGGGGGAACCCTAGCCCTGGCCGCCACCCCCCCTTGGCCGCCCCATCTAGCCCTGGCCGCCGCCCCCTAGGGGGAACCCTAGGGGCGCCCCCTCCCCTCTCTCCCCCCTATATAAAGAGAGGCAGAGGAGGGCAGCAACACAAGTTCGTGCCTCGGCGCTGCCCTCTCTCTCCCACGAATATCTTCGTCTAGTTTGCAGTGCTTGGCGAAGCCCTGCTGGAATTCCTCCACCACCATCTCCACCACGCCGTCGTGCTGCTGGGTTTCTCCGTCAACTTATCCTTCCCCCTTGCTGTATCAAGAAGGAGGAGACGTCCCCGAGCTGCACGTGTGTTGAACGCGGAGGCACCGTCCGTTCGATGCTAGGATCTTCGGCGATTTGAATCGCGGCGAGTACGACTCCATCAACCGCGTTCTTGAACGCTTCCGCTTAGCGATCTACAAGGGTATGTGGATCCGACTCTTCCCTCGTAGATGCATCTCCTAGATTGATCTTGTTGAGCGTAGGAAAATTTTTGTTTCCCATGCAACGTTCCCCAACAGTGGCATCATGAGCTAGGATCTTGCGTAGATGTTTTCACGAGTAGAACACAAAGGGGTTTGTGGGCGTTGATGTTTAGATTGCTTCCCTCCTTGGTCTTTCTTGATTCAGCGGCATTATGGGATGAAGCGGCCCGGACCAACTTTACATGTCCACGTACATGAGACCGGTTCCATCGACAGACATGCGACTTTTGTTGCATAAGATGGCTGGCGGGTGTCTGTCTCTCCTATCTTAGTTGAATCGGATTCGACAAAGGCGGTCCTTGTAGAAGGTTAAATATCAACTTAAATATCACCGTTGTGGCTTTGCGTAGGTAAGAAGCGTTCTTGCTAGATACCCATAGCAGCCACGTAAAACATGCAACAACAAATTAGAGGACGTCTAACTTGTTTTTGCAGGGTATGTATGTGATATGATATGGCCAATGACATGATGAGATATATTTGATGTATGAGATGATCATGTTGTAATAGTTAATATCGACTTGCATGTCGATGTATACGGCAACCGGCAGGAGCCATAGGGTTGTCTTTAATTTTTGTATGACCTGCGTGTCAATCATTAAGCGCTATGTAATGCTTTACTTTATCGCTAAACGGTAGCAATAGTAGTAAGAGCATGGTGGGCGCGCGACAACCCCGATGGCGACACGATGATGGAGATCATGATGATGGGGATCATGGTGTTACGCCGGTGACGATGGAGATCATGCCGGTGCTTTGGAGATGGAGATCAAAAGCTCGAGTTGATGGCCATATCATGTCACTTATGATTTGCATGTGATGTTAATCCTTTTATGCATCTTATTTTGCTTAGGACGACGGTAGCATTATAAGATGATCCCTCACTAAAATTTCAAGATAAAATTGTGTTCCCCCCGAGTGTGCGCCGTTGCGAAGGTTCGTCGTTTCGAAGCACCACGTGATGATCGGGTGTGATAGACTCTACGTTCGCATACAACGGGTGCAAGCCAGTTTTGCACATGCAGAACACTCGGGTTAGACTTGACGAGCCTAGCATGTATAGACATGGCCTCGGAACACGGAAGACCGAAAGGTCGAGCATGAGTCATATAGTAGATATGATCAACATGAAGATGTTCACCATTGACACCACCTCATCTCACGTGATGATCGGACTTGGGTTGGTGGATTTGGATCATGCCACGCTCGAATGACCAGAGGGATGTCAATTTGAGTGGGAGTTATAAGTAATTTGATTAGTTAAAACTCACTTACCATGAACAATAGTCTAAGATGTCTTTGCAAATCTTTTGTTGTAGATGGCTCCCGCAGTAGCTCCCCTGAATTTTAATGCGTTCCTAGAGAAAACTAAGCTGAAAGATGATGGGAGCAACTTTGTGGACTGGCTCCGCAATCTGAGGATCATCCTCACAGCTGCCCAAAAGGTTTATGTCCTAAATGCACCGCTAGGTGAACCCCCCGCTCCGTCCTCTGTGGACGTTATGAACGCCTGGCAGTCGCGTGCGGATGACTACTCAGTAGTGCAGTGTGCCATGTTGTATAGCTTGGAAGGAGGACTTCAAAGGCGTTTTGAACGTCATGGAGCATATGAGATGTTCCAGGAGTTGAAGTTCATCTTTGAGAAGAATGCCAAGATCGAGAGGTATGAGACCTCCGATAAATTCTTTGCTTGCAAGATGGAGGAGAATTCGTCTGTCAGTGAGCACTTACTGAAGATGTCTGGGTACTATACCCGCATAGCTGATCTGGGACTTGTGTTCCCGGAGGAGGCTATCATTGACAGAATTCTCCAGTCACTCCCACCTAGCTACAAGAGCTTCGTGCAGCATGCAAGGGATGAACAAAACCATCGCCGAGCTGTTTGCGATGCTGAAAGTCGCTGAGTCAGACATCCAGAAGGAGCATCAAGTGTTGATGGTCAATAAAACTACCAGTTTCAAGAAGAATGGCAAGGGCAAGAAGGGTAACTCTAAGAAGGGTGGCAAGGCAGTTGCTCATCCAGTGAAGAAACCCAAGGCTGGGCCGAAGCCAGAGACTGAGTGTTTCTATTGCAAGGGGAACGGCCACTGGAAGCGGAACTGCTCCAAGTATCTGGCAGACAAGAAGGGGGCCAACAACAACAACAAGCAAGGTATATGTGATATACATGTTATTGATGTGTACCTTACCAACTCTCGTTGTAGTGCCTGGGTATTTGATACCGGTTCGGTTGCTCACATTTGCAACTCTAAACAGGAACTACGGAATAAACGGAGGCTGGCGAAGGACGAAGTGACGATGCGCGTGGGGAATGGTTCCAAGGTTGATGTGATCGCCGTCGGCACGCTCGCTCTTCGATTACCATCGGGATTAGTTATGAACCTGAATAATTGTTATTTAGTGCCTGCGTTGAGCATGAACATTATATCTGGATCTTGTTTAATGCGAGACGGTTACTCATTTAAATCAGAGAATAAAGGTTGTTCTATTTATATGGGTGATATCTTTTATGGTCATGCACCCGAAGTAGGGGGTTTATTCTTATTGAATCTCGATAGTGATGATACACATGTTCATAACATTGATGCCAAAAGATGTAGAGTTGATAACAATAGTACCACTTTCTTGTGGCACTGCCGTCTGGGTCATATCGGCGTGAAACGCATGAGGAAGCTCCATGCTGATGGACTTTTGGAGTCTCTTGATTTTGAATCACTTGACACATGCGAGCCGTGCCTCATGGGCAAGATGACTAAGACCCCGTTTTCAGGAACAATGGAACGAGCAAGTGACTTATTGGAAATCATACATACTGATGTGTGTGGCCCGATGAGTGTCACGGCGCGCGGTGGATATCGTTATTTTCTCACCTTCACTGACGACTTAAGTAGATATGGGTATATTTACTTGATGAAGCATAAGTCTGAAACGTTTGAAAAGTTCAAGCAATTTCAGAGTGAAGTTGAGAATCATCGTAACAAGAAGATCAAGTTCCTACGATCTGATCGAGGGGGAGAGTATCTGAGTTATGAGTTTGGAAATCACTTAAGAAAATGTGGAATTGTTTCACATTTGACGCCACCCGGAACACCACAGCGTAATGGTGTGTCCGAACGTCGTAATCGAACCCTATTAGATATGGTGCGTTCTATGATGTCTCTTGCCGATTTGCCACTGTCATTTTGGGGATATGCGTTAGAGACAGCTGCATTCACTTTAAATAGGGCTCCATCTAAGTCCGTTGAGACAACACCGTATGAACTATGGTTTGGTAAGAAACCTAAGTTGTCTTTTCTCAAAGTTTGGGGTTGCGATGCTTATGTCAAAAGGCTTCAGCCAGAAAAGCTCGAACCCAAAGCAGACAAATGTGTCTTCATAGGATACCCAAAAGAAACTGTTGGGTACACCTTCTATCTCAGATCCGAGGGCAAAGTGTTTGTCGCTAAGAATGGGTCCTTTCTCGAGAAAGAGTTTCTCTCGAAAGAATTGAGTGGGAGGAAGGTAGAACTTGATGAGGTTATTGAACCTCTACTTCAACCAGAGAGTAGCGCAGCACAGAAAGATGTTTTTGTGGAGCCTGCGACGGTTGAAGAGGAAGCCAATGATGATGATCAAGAAGCTTCTGATCAAGTTACTACCGAACCTCGTAGGTCGACAAGGGTACGCACTGCACCTGAGTGGTATGGTAACCCTGTCTTAGAGGTCATGTTGTTGGACAACAGTGAACCTGCGAACTATGGAGAAGCGATGGTGAGCCCGGATTCCGACAAATGGTTAGAGGCCATGAAATCCGAGATGGGATCCATGTATGAAAACAAAGTATGGACTTTGGAAGTATTACCTGAAGGGCGGAAGGCCATTCAGAATAAATGGATTTTTAAGAGGAAGACGGACGCTGACGGTAATGTCACCGTGTATAAAGCTCGACTTGTGGCAAAGGGTTTTTCACAAGTTCAAGGAGTTGACTACGATGAGACTTTCTCACCCGTAGCGATGCTTAAATCCGTCCGAATCATGTTAGCAATAGCTGCATATTTCGATTATGTAATTTGGCAGATGGATGTCAAAACAACGTTCCTTAACGGTTTTCTTAAGGAAGAGTTGTATATGATACAACCGAAAGGTTTTGTCGATCCAGAGAATGCTGACAAAGTTTGCAAACTCCAGCGTTCCATTTATGGGCTGGTGCAAGCATCTCAGAGTTGGAATCTTCGCTTTGATGAGGTGATCAAAGCGTTTGGGTTTGTACAAGTTTACGGAGAAGCTTGTATTTACAAGAAAGTGAGTGGGAGCTCTATAGCGTTTCTAATATTATATGTGGATGACATATTGCTGATTGGAAACAATATAGAACTTTTGGATAGCGTGAAGGGGTATTTGAACAAGAGTTTTTCGATGAAGGACCTCGGTGAAGCTGCTTTCATATTGGGCATCAAGATCTATAGAGATAGATCGAGACGCTTGATAGGACTTTCACAAAGTACATACCTTGATAAAGTTTTGAAGAAGTTCAAAATGGATCAATCCAAGAAGGGGTTCTTGCCGGTATTGCAAGGTACAAAGTTGAGTAAGACTCAATGCCCAGTGACTGCGGAGGATAGAGAAAAGATGAGTGTCATCCCCTATGCTTCAGCCATAGGCTCTATCATGTATGCAATGCTGTGCACAAGACCAGATGTCAGCCTTGCCATAAGTATGGCCGGAAGGTTTCAAAGTAATCCTGGTATGGATCACTGGACAGCGGTCAAGAATATCCTAAAGTACCTGAAAAGGACTAAGGAAATGTTTCTCGTTTATGGAGGTGATCAAGAGCTCGTCGTAAAGGGTTACGTCGATGCAAGCTTTGACACTGATCCGGATGACTCTAAGTCTCAAACCGGATACGTATATATTCTCAACGGGGGAGCGGTAAGCTGGTGCAGTTCCAAGCAAAGCGTGGTAGCCGATTCTACATGCGAAGCGGAGTACATAGCTGCCTCGGAGGCAGCAAAGGAAGGTGTCTGGATGAAGGAGTTCATGACAGATCTTGGAGTTGTGCCTAGTGCACTGAACCCAATGACTCTGTTTTGTGACAACACTGGTGCCATTGCTCTAGCCAAGGAACCAAGGTTTCACAAGAGGACCAGACACATAAAGCGACGCTTCAATTCCATCCGCGATTCAGTCAAGGAGGAGGACATAAGCATTTGCAAAGTACACACGGATTTGAATGTTGCAGATCCGTTGACTAAGCCTCTTCCACGGGCTAAGCATGATCAACACCAAGACTCTATGGGTGTTAGATTCATTACCTTGTAATGCTAGATTATTGACTCTAGTGCAAGTGGGAGACTGTTGGAAATATGCCCTAGAGGCAATAATAAAAGAGTTATTATTATATTTCCTTGTTCATGATAATCGTTTATTATCCATGCTATAATTGTATTGATTGGAAACTTAAATACATGTGTGGATAAATAGACAAACTATGTGTCCGTAGTAAGCCTCTTCAGGACTAGCTCGTTGATCAAAGATGACCGCGGTTTCCAGGTCATAGACATGAGTTGTCATTTGATAACGGGATCACATCATTAGGAGAATGATGTGATGGACGAGACCCAAACGTTAAACATAGCTTTTGATCGTATCAGTTATCGCTATAGTTTTCTGCATGTCAAGTATAAGTTCCTATGACCATGAGATCATGTAACTCACTGACACCGTAGGAGTGCCTTGTGTGTGCCAAACGTCGCAACGTAACTGGGTGACTATAAAGGTACTCTACAGGTATCTCCGAAGGTGTCTGTTGAGTTGACATGGATCGAGACTGGGATTTGTCACTCCGTGTGACGGAGAGGTATCTCCGGGCCCACTCGGTAATACGTCATCTCGATGAGCTCAAAGTGACTAAGTAGTTAGTCACGGGATTATGTATTACGGAACGAGTAAAGAGACTTGCCGGTAACGAGATTGAACTAGGTATAGAGATACCGACGATCAAATCTCGGGCAAGTAACATACCGACGAGACAAAGGGAACTGTATACGGGATTACCTGAATCCTTGACATTGTGGTTCATCCGATGTGATCATCGAGGAACGTGTGGGAACCAATATGGGTATCCAGATCCCGCTATTGGTTATTGACCTGGGAGTGTCTCGGTCATGTCTGCATAGTTTCCGAACCCGCAGGGTCTACACACTTAAGGTTCGGTGACGCTAGGGTTGTTAGTGAGAACAGTGCATGGTAACCGAAGGTTGTTCGGAGTCCCGGATGAGATCCCGGACGTGACGAGGGTCTCCGGAATGGTCCGGGGATGAAGATTGATATATTGGATGATGGGAATCGGAGTCCGGAAGTGTTCCGGGGAGCACCGGGGAGTCGTCGGATGACCGAAAGGAGTTTCGGGGGGTCCTGGCAAGTGTTGCGGGCCTCATGGGCCAAAAGGGGGGAGGCACATCAGCCCACACAGGGGCTGTGCGCCCCCCCACAGGCCTCCCACGCAGCAAGGAGGGTGGGGGCGCCCCTAGGGCAGCCGCACCCCCTAGGCTTGGGGGGCAAGGCGCCTGGGGGGGGGGGGAGAACCCTAGCCCTGGCCGCCACCCCCCCTTGGCCGCCCCATCTAGCCCTAGACGCCGTCCCCTAGGGGGAACCCTAGGGGCGCCCCCTCCCCTCTCTCCCCCCTATATAAAGAGAGGCAGAGGAGGGCAGCAACACAAGTTCGGGCCTCGGCGCTGCCCTCTCTCTCCCACGAATATCTTCGTCTAGTTTGCAGTGCTTGGCGAAGCCCTGCTGGAATTCCTCCACCACCATCTCCACCACGCCGTCGTGCTGCTGGGTTTCTCCGTCAACTTCTCCTTCCCCCTTGCTGGATCAAGAAGGAGGAGACGTCCCCGAGCTGCACGTGTGTTGAACGCGGAGGCACCGTCCGTTCGGTGCTAGGATCTTCGGCGATTTGAATCGCGGCGAGTACGACTCCATCAACCGCGTTCTTGAACGCTTCCGCTTAGCGATCTACAAGGGTATGTGGATCCGACTCTTCCCTCGTAGATGCATCTCCTAGATTGATCTTGGTGAGCGTAGGAAAATTTTTGTTTCCCATGCAACGTTCCCCAACATGGTGGTCATAGATGAGACCTTGTGCACGTCCACCACCAAGTCTTTGCTTCCGGTCATATGATTTATGGCTCCACTATCGAGAAACCATGATCCCCCACCGGAAGCAAACTCCTACAAGAGATCAATGCTTGGTTGTAGGTACCCATTTTGTAATGGGTCCTTTGATGTTAGCAACAACGGTCTTAGGAACCCAAATAGACCATTCAATGTACTCATAAGAAGAACTAACAAATTTGGCATAAACATGCCCATCACTAGCACGACATAACACATAAGACGGGTTAAAGTCGCCGGCTTTGTTGGAAGGAGTGGCATTGCCCTTCTTGGCACCACCACCCTTTGCAATGTTCTTCTTCTCCTTAGAAGTACCCTCTTCCTCCTTCATAAAAGTTTGCTTGAGAGGAAGAGGTTGCTTGGTCTTTTCATTCTTCTTCTTCTTGGACTTGGGTGCAAACCCAATTCCCTCCCTGGCCACAACTTCCTTTTGATTGCTCAAAAGGTCGCCGAGGTTCTTCTCACCTTGTATGCAAGGCACAAGGCCTTTCTCAAGTTGCTCCTTCAACTTGGCATTCTCTTCCACAAGATGCACATGCTCACAACACGGGTTAGTAGCATTTGCATTATCAATTAATACCATATGACGAAAAGTGGCTTTCTCCTTGGTTAGCGAAACTTGGAGTTGGTCATGAGACTCCTTGAGGCTAGCATGAGTACTCTTCAAGACCTTGTGAGCCTTGTAAAGTAGATCAAATTCCTCCTTGAGTCTAGCATGGTCAACCCCAAGTTTAGCCTTCTCGGATCTGAGCACACGAGAGATAACAAGAGCATGATCAAGATCTTTCTTTAATTTAGCATGATCATCATTGTGTGACTCCATTAGAGCCAAACGATGACCACGCTCTTCCTGAAGCGCAATAGAGAGATCCGATATCTCATCGGCATAGTCACGACTATGTCCTTCCATCTTAGATATGGTCTCTCCGTGAGCCTCGATCATGTCATTGGCTTCACCAAGTTGTTCCAAGAGAGTAACAAAGTGCTTCTTGGATCTACCTTTGAGCTTACTCATAAAAGACTCAAATTCATTTTCCTCCTCCATCGCCCCCTCACTTTCATCAATTCAATCCGTCAACGAAGGATTAGCAGTGAGGGTAGTTTTGATGTTGGGGGTTACCTTGTTGGTGGATTTAGCAATGAGACACTTGGCGGTGATGTTCTCGTTGGGTGAATCGAAGAGAGACACTTGTGGAGTTGTCACAATGGCAATGGAGGCCATGGCAACCGACTCACCATCTTCACTATCCTCATCATCCTCATCACACTCTTCTTGTGGCACCAACCCCTTGGGAGGAGTCTTCTTGGTGAAGTTGTTCTTGCTTGGGAAAGACTTGTGAAAGAACATGTGGTGCCCCCATGTTTGGTTTTGGTAATTGATGACAATATCTATGGACTAATGGTTGCCTTGAGTTATATTTGAAGGGTTTGTCCATAGGCTTTTCTTGGAGTCCATTTGTTGGTTTCAAGGAGAGTTTGTGATGACCAAGGTGCTATTAAGGAATTATCCAAAGATTGGCCTTGTGAGTGTTGAGCTTATTGCAAGCATGTCTTGAATAAGAAAAGTGTGTGATCATTCATGTTTACCTTCAAGACATTATCCAAATGAATAGAGTTGGAAAGATTCAAGGTTGATCAAGACTAAGTACAGAGAGTGTTTCAAGTTGATCAACACACGAAGCGTAGAAGATGTACCAAGAGGGATCAAGCGATCCCATGGCATGGTAAGCATTGTCAATTACGCTTTGTGTACTAACCCATGGTATTTGTGAGAGTTCTATGTGGGGTTAGGTTATCTTCCATGGGCTTGCGTCAAGAGGAAGATCACATATAACATATGGAGGATGACATCAAATCAAGGTTGTGGTGTGCAAGTTCAAGTGATGCATCACGAAGAGATCAAGTGCTTGAAGCTTGTCGTTCATTGTGGTGACAATGGACTTGTGAAGATATACCGAAGAGTGGCTCACCCATAGTGGAGTATGGGGGAGCAATCTACTAGTCTTCACCGAGCCAACGAAATAAAGAAAGGTGGTCCAACTTGAGGAAGTCAAGGTCATCTACATCTAGCTCAAGTGGACTTTGTGCAAGGCAAAGGTTTGCCCTTGATAGGTGATACGTCTCCAACGTAACTATAATTTTTGATTGTTCCATGCTATTATATATTCTGTTTTGGATGTTTAATGGGCTTTATTATACACTTTTGTATTATTTTTGGGACTAACCTACTAACCCAAGGCCCAGTGCAGATTGTTGTTTTTTTGCCTATTTCAGGGTTTCATAGAAAAGGAATATCAAACGGAGTCCAAACGGAATGAAACCTTCGGGAGAGTTATTTTTGAAACAATATCTTCACGAAAGACTTGGAGTACACGCGAGGGAACAAAAGAGGCGGCCACGAGGGTCCAGGATGCACCCCCTCTCCCTAGGCGTGCCCCCACCCTCGTGGGCCCCCTCTGGCTCCCCGATGCCCTCCTTCCTCCTATATATATCCATGTACCCTGAAAACATCAAGGCAACAGAGAAAACCCTAATTCCACCGCCGCAACCTTCTGTTCCCATGAGATCCCATCGTGGGGCCTGTTCCGGAGCTCCGCCGGAGGGGGGGATCTTCCACGGAGTGCTTCTACATCAACATCATAGCCTCACCATGAGTTGTGAGTAGTTTACCACATACCTTCGGGTCCATAGTTATTATCTAGATGGCTTCTTCTCTCTTTTTGGATCTCAATACCAAGTTCTCCTCGGTCTTCGAGGAGAGCTATTCGATGTAATCTTTTTGCGGTGTGTTTGTCGAGATCCGATGAATTGTGGGTTTATGATTAAGATTATCTACGAGAAATATTTGGTTCTTTTCTGAATTCTTTTATGTATGTTTATAATATCCTCGCAAATCTCTTCGAATTATCGGTTTGGTTTGGCCTACTAGATCTATAGTTCTTGCAAAGGGAGAAGTGCTTGGCTTTGGGTTCAATCTTGCGGTGTCATTTCCCAGTGACAACAGGGGCAGCAAGGCACGTATTATATTGTTGCCATCGAGGATAAAAAGATAGGGTTTATATCATATTGCTTGAGTTTATCCCTCTACATCATGTCATCTTGCTTAAAGCATTACTCTGTTCTTACAAACTTAATACTCTAGATGCATGCTGGATAGCGGTCGATGTGTGGAGTAATAGTAGTAGATGCAGAATCGTTTCGGTCTACTTGTCACAGACGTGATGCCTATATATAATGATCATGCCTAGATATTCTCATAGCTATGCGCTTTTCTATCAATTGCTCGACAGTAATTTGTTCACCCACCGTAGAATTCTGCTATCATGAGAGAAGCCACTAGTGAAACGTATGGCCCCCGGGTCTATTCTCAACATATTAATCTCCAATCTACTTTACTTTGCTTTATTTACTTTCTGTTCTTATATCCAAAAATACCAAAAATATCAAACTATCCCATCTATCAGATCTCACTTTCGTAAGTGACCGTAAAGGGATTGACTACCCCTTATCGCGTTGGCTGCGAAGTTCTAATTTTTTTGTGCAGGTGCGAGGGACTTGCACGTGGTCTCCTACTGGATTGATACCTTGGTTCTCAAAAACTAAGGGAAATACTTACGCTAGTGTGCTGCATCACCCTTTCCTCTTCGAGGGAATACAACACAAGCTCGAGAAGTACCAAGAAGAATTTCTCGCGCCGTTGCTGGGGAGGCTTACACAAAAGTCATATACCTAGTACCTATCACAAACCCTTATCCTTCACATTACATTTATTTGCCTCACGTTTTCCTCTCCCCCACTTCACCCTTGCCATTTTATTTGCCCTTCTTTTTTCCGTGTGTTTACCGTTCGCTTGCTTCTTGTTTGCTAGTGTGTTGGATTGCTTGCTTGTCACTATGGCTCAGAACAATACCAAATTGTGTGACTTTTCTAATACCAACAATAATGATTTTATTAGCACTCCGATTGCTCCTATTACCGATGCTGAATCTGGTGAGATAAATGCTGCTCTGTTGAATCTTGTCATGAAAGATCAATTGTCCGGCCTTCCTAGTGAAGATGCCGCTACCCATCTAAACAACATTGTTGATTTGTGTGATATGCAAAAGAAGAGGGATACAGATAATGATATTGTTAAATTGAAGCTATTTTCGTTTTCACTTGGAGATCGTGATAAAACTTGGTTTTCCTCTTTGCCTAGAAATAGTATTGATTCATGGAATAAGTGCAAAGATGCTTTTATCTCTAAGTATTTTCCTCATGCTAAGATTATCTCCCTTAGAAACGATATTATGAATTTTAAGCAACTAGATCATGAGCATGTTGCACAAGCTTGGGAGAGAATGAAATTAATGATACGTAATTGTCCTACACATGGTTTGGACTTTGGATGATTATACAAAACTTTTATGCTGGCTTGAATTTTGCTTCTAGAAATCTTTTAGATTCGGCCACAGGGGGCACTTTCATGGAAACTACCTTAGGAGAAGCTACCAAACTCCTAGATAATATTATGGTTAACTACTCTTAATGGCACACTGAAAGATCTACTAGTAAAAAAGTACATGCTATTGAAGAGATTAGTGTTTTGAGTGGAAAGATGGATGAACTTATGAAATTATTTGCTACTAAGAGTGCTTCTTCTGATCCTAATGATATGCCTTTATCCACGTTGATTGAAAATAACAATGAACCTTTGGATATGAATTTTGTTGGTAGGAATAATTTTGGTAATAATGTTTATAGAGGAAACTATAATCCTAGGCCTTTTCCTAGTAATTCCTCTAATAATTATGGTAATTCCTACAATAACTCTTATGGAAATTTTGGTAAGATGCCCTCTGAATTTGAAACTAGCGTTAATGAGTTTATGATTTCGCAACAGAATTTCAATGCTTTGCTTGAAGAAAAATTGCTTAAGATTGATGAGTTGGCTAGAAGCGTGGATAGAATTACTCTTGATGTTGATTCTATGAAACTTAGATCTATTACACCTAAGCATGATATCAATGAGTCTCTCAAGGACATGCAAATTTCCATTGATGAATGCAAAGAAAGAACCACTAGGACACGTGCTAAAAAAGAGTGCTTTATTAAGGCGTGTTCTTCTGGTTATCATGAAAATAAAGATGAAGATCTGAAAGTTATTGATGTGTCTCATATTAAATCCTTGTTTTCTAATATGAATCTTGATAAAGATGGGACTGGAGATGAGTCTACTTTAGTTAAAAGGCGTCCCAACGATTTAGAGTTTTTATATCTTGATGCTAAAATTGTTAAAAGTGGGATTGAAGAGATTAAAACTTTGCATAGTGATGAACCCGCTATTTTGGATTTCAAGGGATTCAATTATGCTAATTGCTATTTGATAGGTTGTATTGCCTTGTTGCAATCCGTACTAAATTCTCCGCATGCTTATAGTCAAAATAAGGCTTTTACCAAACACATAGTTGATGCTTTGATGCAATCTTATGAGGAAAAACTTGAATTGTCAGTTTCTATCCCTAGAAAGCTTTATGATGAGTGGGAACCTACTATTAAAATTAAAACTAAAGATCATGAATGATTTGCCTTGTGTGATTTGGGTGCAAGTGTTTCTACTATCCCAAAAACTTTGTGTGATTTGTTAGGTTTCCATGAGCTTGATGATTGTTCTTTATATTTGCATCTTGCGGATTCTACCATTAAGAAACCTATGGGAAGGATTAATGATGTTCTTATTGTTGCCAATAGGAATTATGTGCCCGTAGATTTCATTGTTCTTGATATAGGTTGCAATCCTTCATGTCCTATTATTCTTGGTAGACCTTTCCTTAGAACGATTGGTCCAATTATTGACATGAAGGAATGAAATATTAGGTTCCAATTTCCGTTAAGGAAAGGCATGGAACACTTTCCTAGAAAGGAAATCAAATTACCTTATGAATCTATTATGAGAGGCACTCATGGATTGCCTTCCAAAGATGGAAATAACTAGATCTATCCTTGTGTTGTGCCTAGCTAGGGGCGTTAAACGATAGCGCTTGTTGGGAGACAACCCAATTTTATTTTCTTTGTTTTTGCTTCTGTTTAGAAATAAATATTGTATCTAGCTTATGTTTAGATGTGGTTTTGTGTTTTAATTAGTGTTTGTGCCAAGTAGAACCTTTGGGAAGACTTGTGTGAAGTTTATATGATCATGCTATAAAAAACAAAAACTTTAGCGCTCACGAGATTAGTCAACATATTTTACTGGAGAGTGCTATTTAGTTGATTCTTTTTGCAGATGATTAGTAGACAAATTCCTCACATTTACCAATTTTTTTTGGAGTTATAGAAGTATTCAAAAGTTACAGATTACTACAGACTATTCTGTTTTTCACAGATTCTGTTTTTCGTGTGTTGATTGCTTATTTTGATGCATCTATGAGTAGTAATGGCGGATATGAATCATAGAGAAGTTGGAATACAGTAGGTTCAACACCAATATAAACAAAGAATGAGTTCATTACAGTACCTTTGAGTGGCGGTTTGTTTTCTTATACTAACGGAGCTCACGAGATTTTTGGCTAAGTTTTGTGTTGTGAAGTTTTCAAGTTTTGAGTATGGCTTTGATGGACTATGGAATAAAGAGCGGCAAGAGCCTAAGCTTGGGGATGCCCAAGGCACCCCAAGGTAAAATTCAAGGACAACCAAAAGCCTAAGCTTGGGGATTGAAGGAAATATGCCCTAGAGGCAATACTACTGATGTTATTTGTATTTCCTTATATCATGATAAATGTCTTTTATTCATGCTAGAATTGTATTAACCGGAAACTTAGTACATGTGTGAATACATAGACAAAACAGTATGTCCCTAGTATGCCTCTACTAGACTAGCTCATTGATCAAAGATGGTTATGTTTCCTAGCCATAGACATGAGTTGTCATTTGATCAACGAGATCACATCATTAGGAGAATGATGTGATGGACAAGACCCATCCGTTAGCTTAGGACTATGATCATTTAGTTTTACTGCTATTGCTTTCTTCATGACTTATACATGTTCCTATGACTATGAGATTATGCAACTCCTGAATACCAGAGGAACACCTTGTGTGCTATCAAACATCACAACGTAATTGGGTGATTATAAAGATGCTCTATAGGTGTCTATGAAAGTGTTCATGGTGTTGGCATAGATCAAGAATAGGATTTGTCACTCCGAGTGTCGGAGAGGTATCTCTGGGCCCTCTCGGTAATGCACATCATGATGACCCTTGCAAGCAAATGACTAATGAGTTAGTCATGAGATGATGTTTTACAGAATGAGTAAAGAGACTTGCCGGTAACAAGATTGAACTAGGTATTGAGATACTGACGATCGAATCTCGGGCAAATAACATACCGATGACAAAGGGAACAACGTAGGTTGTTATATTATGCGGTTCGACCGATAAAGATCTTCGGAGAATATGTAGGAGCCAATATGGGTATCCAGGTTCCGCTATTGGTTATTGACCGGAGAGATGTCTCGGTCATGTCTACATAGTTCTCGAACCCGGAGGGTCCGCATGCCTAAACGTTCATTGACGGTATAGTATTTAATGAGTAATGTATTTTGGTGACTGAATGTTATTCGGAGTACCGGATGTGATCACGGACATGGCGAGGAACTTCGGAATGGTCCGGAGATAAAGATTTATATATGGGATAATAGTGTTTGACCTCCGGTAGGGTTCCAGAATTCACCGGAAGAGGTTCCGAATATTTCCCAAAATGTTTGGGTACGAGAACACTTTATTTGGGCCAAAGGGGAAAGCCCACAAGGTTTTTGGAAAGCGCAAAAAGAAGTTTTGCGGAGTCCAGGGGCCAGATGCCAGGGTCCCTAGCATCTGGGTCCAAACGCCGGGAACCCTGGCGTATGGCCCTGGAGTCCGAGAAGGACTCTTGCCTTTCGGGTGAAACCGACTTTCTTGAGGCTTTTACTCCAAGTTTCGACCCGAAGGCTCAACATATAAATAGAGGGGTAAGGCTAGCACCCAAGACACATCAAGATACACCAAGCCGTGTGACGGCAACCCCGACCCTCTAGTTTATCCTCCGTCTAGTTTCTGTAGTGCTTGGCGAAGCCCTACACAGATTGTTCTTCATCAACAACCGTCACCACGCCATCGTGCTGCCGAAACTCATCTACTAATTCGCCCGTCTTGCTGGATCAAGAAGGCGAGGACGTCATCGAGCTAAACGTGTGCTGAACGCGGAGGTGCCGTACGTTCGGTACTAGATCGGGATGGATCAAGAAGGTGTACGACTACATCAACCGCGTTGATAAACGCTTCCGCTTTCGGTCTACGAGGGTACGTAGACACACTCTGCCCTCTCGTTGCTATGCATCTAGTAGATAGATCTTGTGTGATCATAGGAATTTATTGGAATACTACGTTCCCCAACAGTGGCATCATGAGCTAGGTTTATGCGTAGATGATTGATGACCCACAAGTGTAGGGGATCTATCGTAGTCCTTTCGATAAGTAAGAGTGTCGAACCCAACGAGTAGCAGAAGGAAATGATAGGCAGTTTTCTGTAAGGTATTTTCTGCAAGCACTGAAATTATAGGTAACAGATAGTTTTGTGATAAGGTAATTGGTAGCAAGTGACAAAAGGTAAAAGTAAATAAGGTGCAGCAAGGTGGCCCAATCCTTTTTGTAGCAAAGGACAAGCCTGTACAAACTCTTATATAAAGGAAAGCGCTCCCGAGGACACATGGGAATTATCGTCAAGCTAGTTTTCATCACGATCGTCTGATTCACATTCGGTACTTTGATAATCTGGTATGTGGGTGGACCGGTGCTTGGGTGCTGTCCTTACTTGGAACAGCCTCCCACTTATGATTAACCTCTAATGCAAGCATCCGCAACTACAAAAGAAGTATTAAGGTAAACCTAACCATAGCCTGAAACATATGGATCCAAATCAGCCCCTTACGAAGCAACACATAAACTAGGGTTTAAGCTTCTGTCACTCTAGCAACCCATCATCTACTTATTACTTCCCAATGCCTTCCTCTAGGCCCAAATATTAGTGAAGTGTCATGTAGTCGACCTTCACATGACACCACTAGAGGAGAGACAACATACATCTCATCAAAATATCGAGCGAAGACCAAACTCACATGACTACTAATAGCAAGACTTCTCCCATGTCCTCAGGAACAAAAGTAACTACTCACAAGGCATAATATTGTTCATGATCAGAGGGGTATTAATTTGCATAATGGATCTGAACATATGATCTTCCACCAAATAAACCAACTAGCATCAACTACAAGGAGTAATCAACACTACTAGCAACCCACAGGTACCAATCTGAGGTTTGGGTACAAAGATTGGATACAAGAGATGAACTAGGGTTTGAGAGGAGATGGTGCTGGTGAAGATGTTGATGAAGATAGCTCTCCCCAAGATGGGAGAGTTGTTGGTGATGACGGCGGTGACGATTTCCCCCTCCCGGAGGGAAGTATCCCCGGCAGAACAGCTCTGCCGGAGCCCTAGATTGGTTTCCGCCTCGGTTCCGCCTCGAGATGGCGGCGTCTAGTCCCGAAAGCCTCCTCATGATTTTTCCAGGTCAAAACACCTCATATAGGAGAAGATGGGCGCCGGGGGCCTTTCGGCTGGCCCACGTGACAGGGGGGCGCGCCCTGGGTAGGGGGTGTGCCCCCCCACCCTCGTGGACAGCCGGTGGCCCCCCTCGTAGATTTCTTTTGCCAGATATTTTTTATATTTTCTGAAACGGAGTTCTGTTGAGTTTCGGGACTTTTGGAGTTGTGCAGAATAGGTTTCCAGTGTTTGCTCCTTTTCCAGCCCAGAATTCCAGCTGCCGACATTCTCCCTCTTCATGTAAACCTTGTAAAATAAGAGATAAAAGGCATACATATAGTGACAAAACAATTAATAACAGCCATAATGCAATAAACATCAATATAAAATCATGATGCAAAATGGACGTATCAACTCCCCCAAGCTTAGACCTCGCTTTTCCTCAAGCGAAAGGCAATATCGAAAAATATGTCCAGATGTTTAGAGATAGAGGTGTCGATAAAAACAAAATACGGACATGAGGGCATCATGATCATTCTCATAAAAGAAACATATATAGATATATATATATACTGTCATATGATTCTTATGCTAAAGTAGCAATTCATCCACAATATCAAGTATGAATCATAAACTCCATTGAAAACTAACAAACTTTGATCTCGGTCATTGAAGCAATTGCAATTTATCGTAACATCGGAAAGAGTCAATATAAGAGCTTTTCAGCAAGCCTACATACTCAACCATCATATTGTCTTTCACAATTGCTCACACTCATGCAATACTTATGTTTATGGAGTTTTAATCGGACACAGAGAAAGATAGGGGCTTATGGTGTTGCCTCCCAACCTTTTACCTCAAGGGTAATGTCAACAGTAATATACCATGAAAACTTACAACCAAGTGGGTATATATGTCAGGATCTTTCCAACACAGTGTGCTTGCCAAAGGATAAAAGGTAAAAAGGAAAGGTGGATTTCACCTTGACTCTTATAGAAGAATATTAGATAGGCCCTTCGTAGAGGGAAGCAGAGGTTGTCATGTGTTTTTATGGTTGGATGCACAAAGTCTTAGCATAAAAGAACTTCACTTTATATTGCCACTTGTGGTAAGGACCTTTATTATGCAGTCCGTCGCTTTTATTACTTCCATATCACAAGATCGTATAAAGCTAATTTCTCCCACATTAATAAATCATACATATTTTAGCGGGTTTGCAACATGACAACTTACTTGGAAGGATCTTTCTCAATCCATAGGTAGGTATGGTGGACTCTCATGGCAAAATTGGGTTTAAGGATATATGGAAGCACAAGTAGTATCTCTACTTAGTGCGAGGAGTTTTGGCTAGCATGAGGGGGGAAAGGCAAGCTCAACATGTTGGATGATCCATGACAATATACTTTATTTCGGATATAAGAAGACATAACCCATGATGTTGTCTTCCTTGTCCAACATCAACTCTTTAGCATGTCATATTTTAATGAATGATCACAATCATAAAAGATGTCCAAGATAGTATATTTTTATGTGAAGCCTCTCTTCTTTTATTCCTTCCTGTTAATTGCAACGATGACCAAAACTATGTTTGTCAACTCTCAACAATTTTTATTCATCATACTCTTCTATGTGAAGTCATTACCCCCCATAAGATCAATATGATCTCTTGGATACTCTTTATGTTTTCTTTCTTTTTATCATGACCCAAGAGAGGAAATCAAGCCCTTGACCCAACACTAATCTTTATTATATAGCACACGGACTCGATTACAAAGGGTAAAGATCATAAGGCAAAAGCTCACAACTAGATCATGCTAACTTTATTCTACTAGATCAAGATACTACCAAAAGGATCGAACTAAGAAAAACGGTAAAGATAGGAGTGATGGTGATACGATACCGGGGTCACTCCCCCAAGCTTGGCAGTTGCCAAGGGGGGTGCCCATACCCATATGATTATGTCTCCTTCTTCGGTGGTGGTGATGATGGAGTTGCTGATGATGTAGGCTTGTTGTCCACCTTCCAAGGCATGGGTTCACCATCGTAGAAGGATGATCGAGTCTCCGGGATAGTCAAATCTGCAGCTAAACTCATCTTCTTGAATCTATATTCATACTCACAGTTTTGGTTTTGCAGGTCATAGATCTGGGCTTGGAGGTGTTCGATCTTCTCTTGAAGATTGGAGATAGCTTCCCCAAAGATCCTTGAGTCCAACTTGAGGTTGTTGGCGATCTCCGAGATCATCATGTGGTTGGCGTTGAGTCCTCGTTCTAACATACCTTGACACTTGAAAACTTGCTGCTCCATTGCTTCGAGTCTTGTCTCCACGCTTCCGGTCTTCCTCGGCCCCTCAACATCACGGATGTGCAGCACCCCCTCATGCAACTCCATGGTTTTAGGGTGGTGCAGCACCTCCGCAAGGTAGGAGTTGATGACCTTCTCGAAGAACTTGTCCTTGGGGGTGTTGGAGGACGCCATGATGATCTAGATTTGTCAAAAACAGCAGCTCGAAACGAAAACAGAGGATTTTTGCTTGATACAGAGGTCAAAACCTTCGGGAGTATATATAATGAATTGTTACCGACCAAAAGGAGTAACCCACAAGAAAACGGAGTCCGGGAGGCACACGAGCTGCCCACGAGGTAGGGGGGCGCGCCCTGGGAAGGGGGCCGCGCCCACCACCCTCGTGGACAGCTCATGTCTCTTCCGGACTGCGGCTTATTTTTCTATTTTTCTAAATATTCCAAAACGAAGAAAAAATGCCTTTAGAGCTGTTTTGGAGTCGGTTTATTCACTGTATCACATGATGTGCATAATAGTTTGCTAATTGTCTACGAGTGCTTACCCCCTTTATTATGCTTCCAAGTATATTCTCCATGTGATGCTCTCTAGAAGCGACCTTGGAAGCATCCTTTGCGGCACGATGCTCCAATTGCTCCTCAAGAGAGAGTTGAGGTCGGTAAATTGATCATCATGAGCGTCGCCATGAGCTTGTTCTTGGTCTTGAGCTTGCTCTTGATCTTGAACTTGCTCGGTAGAAGGAACTTGGCCGTGTGCATCACTTGGTGGATCATCACCATCTTGCGGTTGATATTGCACTTGGCCTTGTTTATTGGGTTGAGGGCCTTCAATTTGTTCTTCGGAAGCGTGTGGGTCTTGGGTTGGTGATGGTTCCACTTGAATGGAACATTGTCCTTCTCCTTCGGCCACAAGGGGTTGCTCAATGGGTAGGATATGACCAACACCCATTCTTCTTATGGCTTGGGGAGGAATTTCATCACCCACATCACAAGTACCACTTTGGTCCACTTGGGAGCCATTATTCTCATCAAATTCCATGTTACATGTCTCCTCAATAAGTCCGGTGGACTTGTTGAGGACACGGTAAGCATGAGAGTTTGTAGCATAACCAACAAATATGCCCTCATGAGCTCGAGCCTCAAATTTATAAAAACGAACACCTTTCTTGAGTATGAAACACTTACAACCGAACACTCGGAAGCACTTGAGGTTGGGCTTGTTGCCGGTAAGTATTTCATATGGATTATTGTTCAAGCCTTTGCGGAGATAGAGCCGATTGGATGCATGACAAGTGGTGTTGATGGCTTCGGCCCAAAAGTTGTTCGGAGACTTGAACTCCGCAATCATGGTCCTTGTCGCGTCCATCATTGTCCGATTCTTCCTCTCGACCACACCATTTTGTCGAGGGGTATAAGGTGCGGCATATTGATGCTTGATCCCTCATCACTAAGAAACTCATCCAAGGTGTAGTTCTTGAACTCGGTGCCGTTGTCACTTCTTATCATCAAAATCTTCGCATCATGTTGACGGTGAGCTTCATTTGCAAAGTTGATGACAGTTTATTGGGTCTCACTCTTCCTCTTGAATAAATATACCCAAGTGTATCTTGAATAATCATCCACAATCACCAAGCAATACTTTCTACCCCCAAACTATCAAAGGATGGAGGCCCAAAGAGATCCAAGTGAAGGAGCTCCAAAGGCCTCGTCGAGTAGATGATAGTAGTGGGAGGGTGAGCCTTCTCATGTAGCTTTCCTTCGATACAAGCACTTCAAACACGATCTTTGGCAAAACTAACATTCGTTAGTCCACGGACATGGTACCCCTTGAGAATACTTTGAAAAGATCTCATATTGACGTGGGATAAACGGTGATGCCAAAGCCACCCCACATCATCTTTAGCCATTAGGCATGTCGCGGTCTTAGTGGGTCACTCCGAGAAGTTAACCACATAGAGACCATTCTCGACATGCCCAACAAAGGCTACTTTAAGAGTCTTGCTCCACAAGAGGGCCACAGGATCAATATCAAAGAAAGTAGCAAAACCCATGAGTGCAAGTTGACAAACGAAAAGTAAATTGTATGCAAGGGACTCAACAAGCATGACTTTCTCGATCGTGAGATCATGAGAAACGACAACCTTGCCAAGACCCAATACCTTAGAAGATGATGCATCACCCCATTCGACATTTGTGGTCATAGATGAGACCTTGTGCACGTCCACCACCAAGTCTTTGCTTCCGGTCATATGATTTATGGCTCCACTATCGAGAAACCATGATCCCCCACCGGAAGCAAACTCCTACAAGAGATCAATGCTTGGTTGTAGGTACCCATTTTGTAATGGCTCCTTTGATGTTAGCAACAACGGTCTTAGGAACCCAAATAGACCATTCAATGTACTCATAAGAAGAACTAACAAATTTGGCATAAACATACCCATCACTAGCACGACATAACACATAAGACGGGTTAAAGTCGCCGGCTTTGTTGGAAGGAGTGGCATTGCCCTTCTTGGCACCACCACCCTTTGCAATGTTCTTATTCTCCTTAGAAGTACCCTCTTCCTCCTTCATAAAAGTTTGCTTGAGAGGAAGAGGTTGCTTGGTCTTTTCATTCTTCTTCTTCTTGGACTTGGGTGCAAACCCAATTCCCTCCCTGGCCACAACTTCCTTTTGATTGCTCAAAAGGTCGCCGAGGTTCTGCTCACCTTGTATGCAAGGCACAAGGCCTTTCTCAAGTTGCTCCTTCAACTTGGCATTCTCTTCCACAAGATGCACATGCTCACAACACGGGTTAGTAGCATTTGCATTATCAATTAATACCATATGACGAAAAGTGGCTTTCTCCTTGGTTAGCGAAACTTGGAGTTGGTCATGAGACTCCTTGAGGCTAGCATGAGTACTCTTCAAGACCTTGTGAGCCTTGTAAAGTAGATCAAACTCCTCCTTGAGTCTAGCATGGTCAACCCCAAGTTTGGCCTTCTCGGATCTGAGCACACGAGAGATAACAAGAGCATGATCAAGATCTTTCTTTAATTTAGCATGATCATCATTGTGTGACTCCACAAGAGCCAAACGATGACCACGCTCTTCCTGAAGCGCAATAGAGAGATCCGATATCTCATCGGCATAGTCACGACTATGTCCTTCCATCTTAGATATGGTCTCTTCGTGAGCCTCAATCATGTCATTGGCTTCACCAAGTTGTTCCAAGAGAGTAACGAAGTGCTTCTTGGATCTACCTTTGAGCTTACTCATAAAAGACTCAAATTCATTTTCCTCCTCCATCGCCCCCTCACTTTCATCAATTCAATCCGTCAACGAAGGATTAGCAGTGAGGGTAGTTTTGATGTTGGGGGTTACCTTGTTGGTGGATTTAGCAATGAGACACTTGGAAGTGATGTTCTCGTTGGGTGAATCGAAGAGAGACACTTGTGGAGTTGTCACAATGGCAATGGAGGCCATGGCAACCGACTCACCATCTTCACTATCCTCATCATCCTCATCGCACTCTTCTTGTGGCACCAACCCCTTGGGAGGAGTCTTCTTGGTGAAGTTGTTCTTGCTTGGGAAAGACTTGTGAAAGAACATGTGGTGCCCCCATGTTTGGTTTTGGTAATTGATGACAATATCTATGGACTAATGGTTGCCTTGAGTTATATTTGAAGGGTTTGTCCATAGGCTTTTCTTGGAGTCCATTTGTTGGTTTCAAGGAGAGTTTGTGATGACCAAGGTGCTATTAAGGAATTATCCAAAGATTGGCCTTGTGAGTGTTGAGCTTATTGCAAGCATGTCTTGAATAAGAAAAGTGTGTGATCATTCATGTTTACCTTCAAGACATTATCCAAATGAATAGAGTTGGAAAGATTCAAGGTTGATCAAGACTAAGTACAGAGAGTGTTTCAAGTTGATCAACACACAAAGCGTAGAAGATGTACCAAGAGGGATCAAGCGATCCCATGGTATGGTAAGCATTGTCAATTACGCTTTGTGTACTAACCCATGGTATTTGTGAGAGTTCTATGTGGGGTTAGGTTATCTTCCATGGGCTTGCGTCAAGAGGAAGATCACATATAACTTATGGAGGATGACATCAAATCAAGGTTGTGGTGTGCAAGTTCAAGTGATGCATCACGAAGAGATCAAGTGCTTGAAGCTTGTCGTTCATTGTGGTGACAATGGACTTGTGAAGATATACCGAAGAGTGGCTCACCCATAGTGGAGTATGGGGGAGCAATCTACTAGTCTTCACCGAGCCAACGAAATAAAGAAAGGTGGTCCAACTTGAGGAAGTCAAGGTCATCTACATCTAGCTCAAGTGGACTTTGTGCAAGGCAAAGGTTTGCCCTTGATAGGTGATACGTCTCCAACGTAACTATAATTTTTGATTGTTCCATGCTATTATATATTCTGTTTTGGATGTTTAATGGGCTTTATTATACACTTTTGTATTATTTTTGGGACTAACCTACTAACCCAAGGCCCAGTGCAGATTGTTGTTTTTTTGCCTATTTCAGGGTTTCATAGAAAAGGAATATCAAACGGAGTCCAAACGGAATGAAACCTTCGGGAGAGTTATTTTTGAAACAATATCTTCACGAAAGACTTGGAGTACACGCGAGGGAACAAAAGAGGCGGCCACGAGGGTCCAGGATGCACCCCCTCTCCCTAGGCGTGCCCCCACCCTCGTGGGCCCCCTCTGGCTCCCCGATGCCCTCCTTCCTCCTATATATATCCATGTACCCTGAAAACATCAAGGCAACAGAGAAAACCCTAATTCCACCGCCGCAACCTTCTGTTCCCATGAGATCCCATCGTGGGGCCTGTTCCGGAGCTCCGCCGGAGGGGGGGATCTTCCACGGAGTGCTTCTACATCAACACCATAGCCTCACCATGAGTTGTGAGTAGTTTACCACATACCTTCGGGTCCATAGTTATTATCTAGATGGCTTCTTCTCTCTTTTTGGATCTCAATACCAAGTTCTCCTCGGTCTTCGAGGAGAGCTATTCGATGTAATCTTTTTGCGGTGTGTTTGTCGAGATCCGATGAATTGTGGGTTTATGATTAAGATTATCTACGAGAAATATTTGGTTCTTTTCTGAATTCTTTTATGTATGTTTATAATATCCTCGCAAATCTCTTCGAATTATCGGTTTGGTTTGGCCTACTAGATCTATAGTTCTTGCAAAGGGAGAAGTGCTTGGCTTTGGGTTCAATCTTGCGGTGTCATTTCCCAGTGACAACAGGGGCAGCAAGGCACGTATTATATTGTTGCCATCGAGGATAAAAAGATAGGGTTTATATCATATTGCTTGAGTTTATCCCTCTACATCATGTCATCTTGCTTAAAGCATTACTCTGTTCTTACGAACTTAATACTCTAGATGCATGCTGGATAGCGGTCGATGTGTGGAGTAATAGTAGTAGATGCAGAATCGTTTCGGTCTACTTGTCACAGACGTGATGCCTATATATAATGATCATGCCTAGATATTCTCATAACTATGCGCTTTTCTATCAATTGCTCGACAGTAATTTGTTCAGCCACCGTAGAATTCTGCTATCATGAGAGAAGCCACTAGTGAAACCTATGGCCCCCGGGTCTATTCTCAACATATTAATCTCCAATCTACTTTACTTTGCTTTATTTACTTTCTGTTCTTATATCCAAAAATATCAAACTATCCCATCTATCAGATCTCACTTTCGTAAGTGACCGTAAAGGGATTGACAACCCCTTATCGCGTTGGCTGCGAAGTTCTAATTTTTTTGTGCAGGTGCGAGGGACTTGCACGTGGTCTCCTACTGGATTGATACCTTGGTTCTCAAAAACTGAGGGAAATACTTACGCTAGTGTGCTGCATCACCCTTTCCTCTTCGAGGGAATACAACACAAGCTCGAGAAGTAGCAAGAAGAATTTCTCGCGCCGTTGCTGGGGAGGCTTACACAAAAGTCATATACCTAGTACCTATCACAAACCCTTATCCTTCACATTACATTTATTTGCCTCACGTTTTCCTCTCCCCCACTTCACCCCTGCCATTTTATTTGCCCTTCTTTTTTCCGTGTGTTTACCGTTCGCTTGCTTCTTGTTTGCTAGTGTGTTGGATTGCTTGCTTGTCACTATGGCTCAGAACAATACCAAATTGTGTGACTTTTCTAATACCAACAATAATGATTTTATTAGCACTCCGATTGCTCCTATTACCGATGCTGAATCTGGTGAGATAAATGCTGCTCTGTTGAATCTTGTCATGAAAGATCAATTTTCCGGCCTTCCTAGTGAAGATGCCGCTACCCATCTAAACAACATTGTTGATTTGTGTGATATGCAAAAGAAGAGGGATACAGATAATGATATTGTTAAATTGAAGCTATTTTCGTTTTCACTTGGAGATCGTGATAAAACTTGGTTTTCCTCTTTGCCTAGAAATATTATTGATTCATGGAATAAGTGCAAAGATGCTTTTATCTCTAAGTATTTTCCTCATGCTAAGATTATCTCCCTTAGAAACGATATTATGAATTTTAAGCAACTAGATCATGAGCATGTTGCACAAGCTTGGGAGAGAATGAAATTAATATACGTAATTGTCCTACACATGGTTTGAACTTTGGATGATTATACAAAACTTTTATGCTGGCTTGAATTTTGCTTCTAGAAATCTTTTAGATTCGGCCACAGGGGGCACTTTCATGGAAACTACCTTAGGAGAAGCTACCAAACTCCTAGATAATATTATGGTTAACTACTCTTAATGGCACACTGAAAGATCTACTAGTAAAAAAGTACATGCTATTGAAGAGATTAGTGTTTTGAGTGGAAAGATGGATGAACTTATGAAATTATTTGCTACTAAGAGTGCTTCTTCTGATCCTAATGATATGCCTTTATCCACGTTGTTTGAAAATAACAATGAACCTTTGGATATGAATTTTGTTGGTAGGAATAATTTTGGTAATAATGTTTATAGAGGAAACTATAATCCTAGGCCTTTTCCTAGTAATTCCTCTAATAATTATGGTAATTCCTACAATAACTCTTATGGAAATTTTGGTAAGATGCCCTCTGAATTTGAAACTAGCGTTAATGAGTTTATGATTTCACAACAGAATTTCAATGCTTTGCTTGAAGAAAAATTGCTTAAGATTGATGAGTTGGCTAGAAGCGTGGATAGAATTACTCTTGATGTTGATTCTATGAAACTTAGATCTATTACACCTAAGCATGATATCAATGAGTCTCTCAAGGACATGCAAATTTCCATTGATGAATGCAAAGAAAGAACCACTAGGATGCGTGCTAAAAAAGAGTGCTTTATTAAGGCGTGTTCTTCTGGTTATCATGAAAATAAAGATGAAGATCTGAAAGTTATTGATGTGTCTCATATTAAATCCTTGTTTTCTAGTATGAATCTTGATAAAGATGGGACTGGAGATGAGTCTACTTTAGTTAAAAGGCGTCCCAACGATTCAGAGTTTTTAGATCTTGATGCTAAAATTGTTAAAAGTGGGATTGAAGAGATTAAAACTTTGCATAGTGATGAACCCGCTATTTTGGATTTCAAGGGATTCAATTATGATAATTGCTATTTGATAGGTTGTATTGCCTTGTTGCAATCCGTACTAAATTCTCCGCATGCTTATAGTCAAAATAAGGCTTTTACCAAACACATAGTTGATGCTTTGATGCAATCTTATGAGGAAAAACTTGAATTGTCAGTTTCTATCCCTAGAAAGCTTTATGATGAGTGGGAACCTACTATTAAAATTAAAACTAAAGATCATGAATGATTTGCCTTGTGTGATTTGGGTGCAAGTGTTTCTACTATCCCAAAAACTTTGTGTGATTTGTTAGGTTTCCATGAGCTTGATGATTGTTCTTTATATTTGCATCTTGCGGATTCTACCATTAAGAAACCTATGGGAAGGATTAATGATGTTCTTATTGTTGCCAATAGGAATTATGTGCCCGTAGATTTCATTGTTCTTGATATAGGTTGCAATCCTTCGTGTCCTATTATTCTTGGTAGACCTTTCCTTAAAACGATTGGTCCAATTATTGACATGAAGGAAGGAAATATTAGGTTCCAATTTCCGTTAAGGAAAGGCATGGAACACTTTCCTAGAAAGGAAATCAAATTACCTTATGAATCTATTATGAGAGCCACTCATGGATTGCCTTCCAAAGATGGAAATAACTAGATCTATCCTTGTATTGTGCCTAGCTAGGGGCGTTAAACGATA
This sequence comes from Secale cereale, assembly GCA_902687465.1. Taxonomy (NCBI): domain Eukaryota; kingdom Viridiplantae; phylum Streptophyta; class Magnoliopsida; order Poales; family Poaceae; genus Secale; species Secale cereale. The sequence continues at coordinate 892,406,562 of LR738710.1, forward strand.
GCGCTTGTTGGGAGACAACCCAATTTTATTTTCTTTGTTTTTGCTTCTGTTTAGAAATAAATATTGTATCTAGCTTATGTTTAGATGTGGTTTTTTGTTTTAATTAGTGTTTGTGCCAAGTAGAACCTTTGGGAAGACTTGTGTGAAGTTTATATGATCATGCTATAAAAAACAAAAACTTTAGCGCTCACGAGATTAGTCAACAGATTTTACTGGAGAGTGCTATTTAGTTGACTCTTTTTGCAGATGATTAGTAGACTAATTCCTCACATTTACCATTTTTTTGGAGTTACAGAAGTATTCGAAAGTTACAGATTACTACAGACTATTCTGTTTTTCACAGATTCTGTTTTTTGTGTGTTGATTGCTTATTTTGATGCATCTATGAGTAGTAATGGCGGATATGAATCATAGAGAAGTTGGAATACAGTAGGTTTAACACCAATATAAACAAAGAATGAGTTCATTACAGTACCTTTGAGTGGAGGTTTGTTTTCTTATACTAACGGAGCTCACGAGATTTTTTGGCTAAGTTTTGTGTTGTGAAGTTTTCAAGTTTTGAGTATGGCTTTGATGGACTATGGAACAAAGAGCGGCAAGAGCCTAAGCTTGGGGATGCCCAAGGCACCCCAAGGTAAAATTCAAGGACAACCAAAAGCCTAAGCTTGGGGATTGAAGGAAATATGCCCTAGAGGCAATAATAAAGATGTCATTTGTATTTCCTTATATCATGATAAATGTATTTTATTCATGCTAGAATTGTATTAACCGGAAACTTAGTACATGTGTGAATACATAGACAAAACAGTATGTCCCTAGTATGCCTCTACTAGACTAGCTCATTGATCAAAGATGGTTATGTTTCCTAGCCATAGACATGAGTTGTCATTTGATCAACGAGATCACATCATTAGGAGAATGATGTGATGGACAAGACCCATCCGTTATCTTAGGACTATGATCATTTAGTTTTACTACTATTGCTTTCTTCATGACTTATACATGTTCCTATGACTATGAGATTATGCAACTCCTGAATACCAGAGGAACACCTTGTGTGCTATCAAACATCACAACGTAATTGGGTGATTATAAAGATGCTCTATAGGTGTCTCTGAAAGTGTTCATGGTGTTGGCATAGATCAAGAATAGGATTTGTCACTCCGAGTGTCGGAGAGGCATCTCTGGCCCTCTCGGTAATGCACATCATGATGACCCTTGCAAGCAAATGACTAATGAGTTAGTCACGAGATGATGTCTTACAGAATGAGTAAAGAGACTTGCCGGTAACAAGATTGAACTAGGTATTGAGATACTGACGATCGAATCTCGGGCAAATAACATACCGATGACAAAGGGAACAACGTAGGTTGTTATATTATGCGGTTCGACCGATAAAGATCTTCGTAGAATATGTAGGAGCCAATATGGGTATCCAGGTTCCGCTATTGGTTATTGACCGGAGAGATGTCTCGGTCATGTCTACATAGTTCTCGAACCTGGAGGGTCCGCACTCCTAAACGTTCATTGACGATATAGTATTTAATGAGTAATGTATTTTGGTGACCGAATGTTATTCGGAGTACCGGATGTGATCACGGACATGACGAGGAACTCCGGAATGGTCTGGAGATAAAGATTTATATATGGGATAATAGTGTTTGACCTCCGGTAGGGTTCCAGAATTCATCGGAAGAGGTTCCGAATATTTCCCGAAATGTTTGGGTACGAGAACACTTTATTTGGGCCAAAGGGGAAAGCCCACAAGGTTTTTGGAAAGCGCAAAAAGAAGTTTTGCGGAGTCCAGGGGCCAGATGCCAGGGTCCCTGGCATCTGGGTCCAAACGCCGGGAACCATGGCGTATGGCCCTGGAGTCCGAGAAGGACTCTTGCCTTTCGGGTGAAACCGACTTTCTTGAGGCTTTTACTCCAAGTTTCGACCCCAAGGCTCAACATATAAATAGAGGGGTAAGGCTAGCACCCAAGACACATCAAGATACACCAAGCCGTGTGACGGCAACCCCGACCCTCTAGATTATCCTCCGTCTAGTTTCTGTAGTGCTTGGCGAAGCCCTACACAGATTGTTCTTCATCAACAACCGTCACCACACCATCGTGCTGCCGGAACTCATCTACTAATTCGCCCGTCTTGCTGGATCAAGAAGGCGAGGACGTCATCGAGCTAAACGTGTGCTGAACGCGGAGGTGCCGTATGTTCGGTACTAGATCGGGATGGATCAAGAAGGTGTACGACTACATCAACCGCGTTGATAAACGCTTCCGCTTTCGGTCTACGAGGGTACGTAGACACACTCTCCCCTCTCGTTGCTATGCATCTAGTAGATAGATCTTGTGTGATCGTAGGAATTTATTGAAATACTGCGTTCCCCAACAGTGGCATCATGAGCTAGGTCTATGCGTAGATGATTGATGACCCACAAGTGTAGGGGATCTATCGTAGTTCTTTTGATAAGTAAGAGTGTCGAACCCAACGAGGAGCAGAAGGAAATGATAGGCAGTTTTCTGTAAGGTATTTTCTGCAAGCACTGAAATTATAGGTAACAGATAGTTTTGTGATAAGTTAATTGGTAGCAAGTGACAAAAGGTAAAAGTAAATAAGGTGCAGCAAGGTGGCCCAATCCTTTTTGTAGCAAAGGACAAGCCTGGACAAACTCTTATATAAAGGAAAGCGCTCCCGAGGACACATGGGAATTATCGTCAAGCTAGTTTTCATCACGATCGTCTGATTCACATTCGGTACTTTGATAATCTGGTATGTGGGTGGACCGGTGCTTGGGTGCTATCCTTACTTAGACCAGCCTCCCACTTATGATTAACCTCTAATGCAAGCATCCGCAACTACAAAAGAAGTATTATGGTAAACCTAACCATAGCCTGAAACATATGGATCCAAATCAGCCCCTTACGAAGCAACACATAAACTAGGGTTTAAGCTTCTATCACTCTAGCAACCCATCATCTACTTATTACTTCCCAATGCCTTCCTCTAGGCCCAAATATTGGTGAAGTGTCATGTAGTCGACCTTCACATGACACCACTAGAGGAGAGACAACATACATCTCATCAAAATATCGAGCGAAGACCAAACTCACATGACTACTAATAGCAAGACTTCTCCCATGTCCTCAGGAACAAAAGGAACTACTCACAAGGCATAATATTGTTCATGATCAGAGGGGTATTAATTTGCATAATGGATCTGAACATATGATCTTCCACCAAATAAACCAACTAGCATCAACTACAAGGAGTAATCAACACTACTAGCAACCCACAGGTACCAATCTGAGGTTTGGGTACAAAGATTGGATACAAGAGATGAACTAGGGTTTGAGAGGAGATGGTGCTGGTGAAGATGTTGATGAAGATAGCTCTCCCCAAGATGGGAGAGTTGTTGGTGATGACGGCGGTGACGATTTCCCCCTCCTGGAGGGAAGTATCCCCAGCAGAACAGCTCTGCCGGAGCCCTAGATTGGTTTCCGCCTCGAGACGGCGGCGTCTAGTCCCGAAAGCCTCCTCATTATTTTTCCAGGTCAAAACACCTCATATAGGAGAAGATGGGTGCCGGGGGCCTTTCGGCTGGCCCACGTGACAGGGGGGCGCGCCCTGGGTAGGGGGGTGTGCCCCCCCACCCTCGTGGACAGCCGGTGGCCCCCCTCGTAGACTTCTTTTGCCAGATATTTTTTATATTTTCTGAAACGGTGTTCTGTTGAGTTTCGGGGCTTTTGGAGTTGTGCAGAATAGGTTTCCAGTGTTTGCTCCTTTTCCAGCCCAGAATTCCAGCTGCCGGCATTCTCCCTCTTCATGTAAACCTTGTAATATAAGAGATAAAAGGCATAAGTATAGTGACAAAACAAGTAATAACAACCATAATGCAATAAACATCAATATAAAAGCATGATGCAAAATGGACGTATCAACTCCCCCAAGCTTAGACCTCGCTTTTCCTCAAGCAAAAGGCAATATCGAAAAATATGTCCAGATGTTTAGAGATAGAGGTGTCGATAAAAACAAAATACGGACATGAGGGCATCATGATCATTCTCATAAAAGCAACATATATATATATATATACTGTCATGTGATTCTTATGCTAAAGTAGCAATTCATCCACAATATCAAGTATGAATCATAAACTCCATTGAAAACTAAAAAACTTTGATCTCGGTCATTGAAGCAATTGCAATTTATCGTAACATCGGAAAGAGTCAATATAAGAGATTTTCAGCAAGCCTACATACTCAACCATCATATAGTCTTTCACAATTGCTCACACTCATGCAATACTTATGTTTATGGAGTTTTAATCGGACACAGAGAAAGATAGGGGCTTATGGTGTTGCCTCCCAACCTTTTACCTCAAGGGTAATGTCAACAGTAATATACCATGAAAACTTACATCCAAGTGGATAAAAGGTAAAAAGATGTCAGGATCTTTCCAACACAGTGTGCTTGCCAAAGGATAAAAGGTAAAAAGGAAAGGTGGATTTCACCTTGACTCTTATAGAAGAATATTAGATAGGCCCTTCGCAGAGGGAAGCAGAGGTTGTCATGTGTTTTGATGGTTGGATGCACAAAGTCTTAGCATAAAAGAACTTCACTTTATATTGCCACTTGTGGTAAGGACCTTTATTATGCAGTCCGTCGCTTTTATTACTTCCATATCACAAGATCGTATAAAACTAATTTCTCCCACATTAATAAATCATACATATTTGAGCGGGTTTGCAACATGACAACTTACTTGGAAGGATTTTTCTCAATCCATAGGTAGGTATGGTGGACTCTCATGGCAAAATTGGGTTTAAGGATATTTGGAAGCACAAGTAGTATCTCTACTTAGTGCGAGGAGTTTTGGCTAGCATGAGGGGGGAAAGGCAAGCTCAACATGTTGGATGATCCATGACAATATACTTTATTTCGGATATAAGAAGACATAACCCATGATGTTGTCTTCCTTGTCCAACATCAACTCTTTAGCATGTCATATTTTAATGAATGATCACAATCATAAAAGATGTCCAAGATAGTATATTTGTATGTGAAGCCTCTCTTCTTTTATTCCTTCCTATTAATTGCAACGATGACCAAAACTATGTTTGTCAACTCTCAACAATTTTTATTCATCATACTCTTCTATGTGAAGTCATTACCCCCCATAAGATCAATATGATCTCTTGGATACTCTTTATGTTTTCTTTCTTTTTATCATGACCCAAGTGAGGAAATCAAGCCCTTGACCCAACACTAATCTTTATTATATAGCACACGGACTCGATTACAAAGGGTAAAGATCATAAGGCAAAAGATCACAACTAGATCATGCTAACTTTATTCTACTAGATCAAGATACTACCAAAAGGATCGAACTAAGAAAAACGATAAAGATAGGAGTGATGGTGATACGATACCGGGGTCACTCCCCCAAGCTTGGCAGTTGCCAAGGGGGGTGCCCATACCCATATGATTATGTCTCCTTCTTCGGTGGTGGTGATGATGGAGTTGTTGATGATGTAGGCTTGTTGTCCACCTTCCAAGGCATGGGTTCACCATCGTAGAAGGATGATCGAGTCTCTGGGATAGTCAAATCTGCAGCCAAACTCATCTTCTTGAATCTATATTCATACTCACAGTTTTGGTTTTGCAGGTCATAGATCTGGGCTTGGAGGAGTTCGATCTTCTCTTGAAGATAGGAGATAGCTTCCCCAAAGATCCTTGAGTCCAACTTGAGGTTGTTGGCGATCTCCGAGATCATCATGTGGTTGGCGTTGAGTCCTCGTTCTACCATACCTTGACACTTGAAAACTTGCTGCTCCATTGCTTCGAGTCTTGTCTCCACGCTTCCGGTCTTCCTCGGCCCCTCAACATCACGGATGTGCAGCACCCCCTCATGCAACTCCATGGTTTTAGGGTGGTGCAGCACCTCTGCAAGGTAGGAGTTGATGACCTTCTCGAAGAACTTGTCCTTGGGGGTGTTGGAGGACGCCATGATGATCTAGATTTGTCAAAAACAGCAGCTCGAAACGAAAACAGAGGATTTTTGCGTGATACAGATGTCAAAACCTTCGGGAGTATATATAATGAATTGTTACCGACCAAAAGGAGTAACCCACAAGAAAACGGAGTCCGGGAGGCACACGAGCTGCCCACGAGGTAGGGGGGCGCGCCCTGGGAAGGGGGCCGCGCCCTCCACTCTCGTGGACGGCTCGTGTCTCTTCCGGACTGCGGCTTATTTTTCTATTTTTCTAAATATTCCAAAACGAAGAAAAATTGCCTTTAGAGCTGTTTTGGAGTCGGTTTATTCACTGTATCACATACCTCTTCCTTTTCGGAGGCTGAATCATTCTGGAAAGTGTCCCTTATGTATTCCTCCGGGGTTACGGTTTCAATAACATTGGTTTCAACATTTATAGAATTACCCGAGATATAATGTTTGATTCTTTGACCGTTCACCACATTCGTATTTGTGCCTTCGAAATTGTTGATTTTTATGGCACCGGAACGATAGACCTCCTGGATAACGTAAGGTCCTTCCCACTTGGAGAGATGTTTTCCTGCAAAAAATCTTAAACAAGAGTTGAATAGCAAGACATAATCACCTACATTAAACTCACGCTTTTGTATCCTTTTGTCATGCCATCTTTTAACTTTTTCTTTAAACAACTTGGCATTCTCATAGGCCTGGGTTCTCCATTCATCGAGACAGCTAATGTCAAATAGCCTCTTTTCACCAGCAAGTTTGAAATCATAATTGAGCACTTTGATAGCCCAATATGCCTTATGTTCTAGCTCAAGAGGTAAGTGACAAGCTTTTCCATATACCATCTTATATGGAGACATGCCCATAGGATTTTTGTATGCAGTTCTATAGGCCCATAATGCATAATCAAGTTTCTTGGACCAATTCTTCCTAGACCTATTAACTGTCTTTTGCAAGATTAGTTTCAACTTCCCATTACTTAGTTCTACTTGACCACTAGTTTGTGGGTGATAAGGGGATGCGATTCTATGATTGAGATCATACTTTGCAAGCATCTTACCGAAAGCACCATGAATAAAGTGTGTACCACCATCAGTCATTAGATATCAAGGGACTCCAAACCTCGCAAAAAAAAACTTCTTTAAGCATCTTAATAGAGGTGTTATGATCAACACTACTAGTTGGAATAGCTTCTACCCACTTAGTAACGTAATCAACAACAACTAAAATATGTGTGTACCCATTAGAGGCAAGAAACGGTCCCATATAATCAAAGCCCCAACCATCAAATGGTTCAATAACAAGTGAATAATTCATAGGCATTTCTTGACGTCTACTAATATTACCAATTCTTTGACTTCATCACAAGATAAGACAAACTTATGGGCATCCTTGAAGAGAGTAGGCCAATAAAAACCGGATTGCAATACCTTGTGTGCAGTTCTATCTCCCGCATGGTGTCCTCCATAAGCTTCGGAGTGGCACTTGCGTAGTATCTGTTCCTGTTCATGGTCAGGTACACAACGTCTAATGATACCATCTACTCCTTTTTTATAAAGATGTGGGTCATCCCAGAAGTAATGTCTCAAATCAGAGAAGAACTTTTTCTTTTGCTGGTATGTGAAGCTAGGAGGGACAAACTTAGCAACAATATAATTAGCATAATCAGCATACCATGGAGCAGTACGAAAAGTATTTCTGACAGTTAGTTATTCATCAGGAAAGCTATCATCAATAAGTTGTGGGTCATCAAGTATATTCTCTAACCTAGACAAGTTATCTGTAACGGGGTTCTCAGCTCCCTTTCTATCAATAATATGCAAATCAAATTCTTGTAGCAAGAGAACCCATCTAATAAGTCTAAGTTTAGCATCTTTCTTTTCCATAAGGTATTTGATAGCAGCATGATCAGTGTGAATAGTTACTTTAGAATCAATGATATAGGGTCTAAACTTATCACAAGCAAATACAACTGCTAAAAATTCTTTCTCAGTAGTAGCATAATTTCTTTGGGCACTATCTAGACTTTTACTAGCACACTGGATAACATTTAATTTCTTATCAACTCTTTGCCCTAAGACAACACCTACAGCAGAATCACTAGCATATGATGGGCCTCGAACCCCTCGTTGGTTACCCCAAGTGGAACGTGTAAGATGCAGTATTGTAGAAGTGTTTTCCCCTAGCAAAGATGCCAAGGATCGATTCCCCAGAGACTCCTAGGTTCAACAAGTAGGTGTCAATTGCTACGGCGCCAGATTAGTAGCAACCAACGTGGACCTGCACACAGATACAAATAACTTTGCTCCCAACGAGTACAGAGAGGTTGTCAATCTCTCCGGCCTTGTAGTTCACAAAGGGTTAAAAGCAATGATAGTAGTGATAGATAGTTTTTGCGATAGTAGGTAAATAACGAAAAGTAAATAGTGGATGTGATCAATGATGGTAATATGGACCGGAGTCTCATGATGTTCACTAGTGATGTCTCTCTCCCAAAAGACGATAAAACAGCTATGTGAGGTAAACAAATTACAGCTGGGCAATTGACAGGACCACGAACGCAAACCAATGCTGACTACATTGCAAGAAAGGTTGAGGTTCAAAGCATGGGCGGTACGCCAAAGTAAGTAGACCGAAATCCATCAATATCTACTACTAATCATCCACCTTGAGATATCTATCCAGAACATCTCGCTGGTATTAAGTTGCGAGTCCCACCCATAGTGTAAACTCAATGCAACAGACAACTGCATTAAAAGAACTTTGCGTAAAGTAAACAATCCTTGCACCCGCGGGCACATGCACCGTTGTTTTCCCCCTTGTGGCAACAGCACATCCCCTAGACTCATGTTTCTGTCACTCAAGCTAGTCATCGAGGGGCATGAACCCACAATCGAGCATAACGTTCCCTCTTGGAGTCACTACCTATTACTCGGCCAAAGCAATAAATAACAACGCAGAACATGCAAGAATTACTTATGAACTAAAATATAAAACAGGTGAATCAAATATATTACTCAAGATCAATCTGAACATAATCTCATAATCCATCGGATCCCAGCAAACTCAACATAGCAACAGCATAAGGATTACATAGGTGACTCGATCATGTAGGGCAGCTCACGAGGACTAATTAGTGAAGCATAAGAACGGGAGGAGAACATCACATAGCTACTGGTCATGGACTCATGGTCCAAGGGAGACTACTCACGAGTCATCCGGGAGGCGTCCATGGTGGTGGAGAAGCTCCCGGTGGTGATCCTCCCCTCCGGCAGGGTGCCGGGAAGAGTTCTCCTTGTGCTCCCGATCTTGGAAGCGGCGGCGGCGGCGGAACAGAGATGGGATCGCGAAAAGAGTTCCTGTTCTGAGGGTTTCGGAGGTCCCTCTAAGTATATGCCAAAGGGGGGCACCGGACGGGCTTCGGGGGGCCCAGGCGCCCCCCCGGCGCGGCCCGGGGGGGGGGGGGGGGTGCCGCCAGGGCGCCTGGAGCCCTGGTGCCCCCCCAGGCTGCCCTTCGGACGCAGTGTTGTTTCCGGATCGCTGATTTTTTATATAATTTTTCTGGATTCTGGGCAGTTCTCGAAATGTGAAAACCTGAAATACAAAACAGTCGAAAACAGAAACTGGCACTGGGGTGCACTGGATTAGTAAGTTAGTCCAAATATGATCAAAAGTGTATGGAAGTGTATGAATATCATAGCAATATCACCCAAAAGTGGCATGGAGCAAGCAGAAATTATAGATACGTTTTGGATGTATCAACATCCCCAAGCTTAATTCCTGCTCGTCCTCGAGTAGGTAAATGATAACAAGAATAATTTCTGTGGTGACATCCTATTAACTATATAGGACTTTCTCATAGTCATATGACAAAAGCTTACTGAGACAATGATTCTAAAGTAATTAAGTTGCCTCAAGAGAAAATCACAAATGACTAAAAGTTTTACAACATGAAACTGAAACATCAAAAAGATTTGCAACGAATATGATGTGCAAATATGACAAAGTGATATCTAGCTTGCCCCCCTTTAGTGATGCAAAACATAAGTGCAGGGGCACCTTCAAGGTTTAAGTGATGACTAGATACAATCATTTCAGAATAAACGATATCACAATCATGCAAAAGACAATGCTACTTTGGGACAATGCACATTACACTCAGAATGACAATCATGCTCTCAGTAGTTGGTGCTTCAACATAAAGGTAAAAGAAAGGTTAAGTGCTAGAGCTTTTTATTTGAAAACATGGAAGCAATTTTGTCAACGGTAGTAGTACTTCATATGTGTCATGCATAAGACATCCTATAAGTTGCAAGCCTCATGCATCGAATACCAATAGTGCTCGCTCCCTGTCCTAATTAGGTCGGATCCCCATGGGTTATCATTGCATTACATATGTTTTAACCAAGTGTCACAAAGGGGTACCTCTATGCCACCTGTACAAAGGTCCAAGGAGATAGATCGCATTTGATTTCTCGTTTTTGCTAGATCTCAACTTGAGGACATCCATACCGGGACAACATAGAAAATAGATGATGGACTCCTCTTTAATGCATAAGCATATTCTCATGAGAGATTGAGGATTAAGGTCCAAGCTAAAACTTCCACCATGATGCATGGCTTTGGTTGGCGGTCCAATGTTCTTCTCTAGCAATATGCATAGTTATTCAACCCATGGTAAATCACCCTTACTTCAGACAAGACGAACATGCATAGCAACTCACATGATATTCAACAAAAGTGTGACAGTTGATGGCGTCCCCAGAAACATGGTTACCGCTCAGCAAGCAACTTATAAAAAATAAGATACATAAGCAACATATTCTTTACCACAATAGTTTTTAGGCTACTTTCCCATGAGCTATGTATTGCACGGTTATTTTGCTTAGTACAGGTGGAGGTTAGCAAAAAGACTGGGAGCGACCAACTAAGAGAGCAATGCCGGTCATAATCATGCAGAGCGACAAAGCAATATTGAATCAGGCATGGTAGTTATATCGCTACTTAGAAATAAAAGATCATCAAGGCTCGACAGACTTTCTTTACAGTCTTAAATATGCATGAGCATACGCCAAGTCAATCAAAATAAATTCTCGAAGGAAGATATTACTAAACCATACCATATCATAGGCAAACAAACCAAGTTGGTACTCCAATAACACATTGGGAACCCCCCAGCTATTTGAGATTAACCAAAAGAAAACCTGAACTACTAAGCATCATCATGAAAGTAGCATCTTTATCATAGACACATTAACCCATGCAACGGAAGCAAACTCTCTTAATAAGGTGAGCATGGTAATTAAAGAGAGTTCAAGCAACCAACTAAATAAAAGCTCTTGAAAAGATAAGCATGAATAATAAGAGCAGAGCACGATAGTAGATATTAAAAGACAAAGAACACACACAACATAGATAGACATGAAAATTCTATGTTATGTTCTAGGTAGAGGTGGAGCCTGTTTCTCTCCCACGTAAAGGAATGCCGGGTTCCGACTCGTTATGAAAAACTAAAAAGAAAACTAAAAGCAAGACGCTCCAATCATAGCACATAACACATGAAGTGATAAAAATATAGCGAAACGAAAGACGAACTGATAGTGTTGATGGAGAAGGGGATGCACGGGGGCATCCCCAAGCTTAGACGCTTGAGTCTCCTTGAATATTTCTTGGGGGTGCACGGGGGCATCCCCAAGCTTGAGCGCTTGACACTCCTGAATCTTTTTATCATCTTCCCTCGCACACTTGAAAACTCCCTTCATACATAACTCATCATAATCTGATTAGCGAGTTTAGTACCCTTAATAATTATACCTTGCTGGAAATAAGGATATTCTTGAAGTTCTACGGTTTCTCAAGATTGCCAAAGGGTTTTTGCAAAGAAAAAGCAAGTTCTTAATTTGCAAAGTGAAGGTAAGGCAAAACAGGACAGAATCTGTGAAAAACAGAACAGCAGGCAGTAATTGGTCTGTTCGGGATACTTCTGCAACTCAAATAAAAAAACTCAGAACTGACGCACGAAAGACAATTATATAGAGAACGCTGTAGAAAAAATTCAGACCAAAAATATGATCTGGTGATTTTATACGAATTTTTCTATCCAAGGACAGAATCTGTTTCCTGGACAGCACCTCACAACTTTTGAACTTTCTAGCAATCGGAGGCGATACTTGGCACAAATATGAAAAGCAAAGATACAATGATGATGCTACAGCAGTAAACAACATCAAGACACAACAAAAGCAAAAAATTTATTCATGTGGGCTGCCTCCCAAAAGCGCTTTCTTTTATGCCTTTAAGCTAGGCATAATGCATAGAGGAATCAAGTTGTATCAATTGAACCATCATCAAGATCATCAAAAAGCTCTTCAATAATACAACTAGTCTTAAGAGGTCTCTCAAATAAAGGCCTCATAGAGATACTTCTAGGTAGAAGACCAAAAGGATAAAAGTCAAGGGAAGATTCATTTATAAATTCATCAACGATAGGTGTTTCTTCCAAAGTCTTTACAGTTTCAACCCCTTTAACAATAGGTGGATTGCTTTTAGAACGGGGAGCCTTTGGAACGTGAAGGAACTTAGGTTCCCTCTTTGCCGGAGTTTCTACCTTTTCGGTTTTGATCGAGGAGAAAGTAGTTCCTAAGGTACCAAATATTTCCTCAATCTTTTCCATCCTAGAAAAGTCAGAATCATGGAATTTGACGATCTCCAAAATTTTGAAAATTTTATGCATGGAGCTATCAAGTCTATTCAAATTCCCTTGGATCTTACGATCCAACTCATTCATCTTATTAGTGCTTGGCATCTCTAGCTCTATTTTTCAAGTTTTTTCATAATGTGAGCTAGGGTGATGTCCTCTTGAATGCTGACAACAGGGGACTCCCAACAAGATTTTCAATAATACTAAGAGACTCCCAAACTGGGGCCTCCAGGAAATTCCCATTGATAGCAGTATCTAGAATAAACCTATTCCAAGAAGTAATTCCAACATAAAAATTTCTAAGTAAGATAGTAGTAGGTTGCTTCTTGGTGGCTCTTTTTTGTGAATCATTAATTCTATACCAAGCATCTTTCAAACTTTCCCCACCTCTTTGTTTAAAGGTGAGAACTTCTGCCTCGTCAAAGACAAAAGGACCCGACATAATGACAACTAAAGAACAAGATAACTATTTTTGTGATTTTCGATAAAAAGGTACTAAAACAAAAACGAAAGGTAAACTAACAAGACTAAAAAGCAAAGGTAAAAGATAGCATGCAACTCCCCTATCCTGAAGAGTGGAGTCCCCGGCAACGGCGCCAGAAAATACTCCTTGATGGGCCTCGAACCCCTCGTTGGTTACCCCAAGTGGAAGGTGTAAGATGCAGTATTGTAGAAGTGTTTTCCCCTAGCAAAGATGCCAAGGATCGATTCCCCAGAGACTCCTAGGTTCAACAAGTAGGTGTCAATTGCTACGGCGCCAGATTAGTAGCAACCAACGTGGACCTGCACACAGATACAAATAACTTTGCTCCCAACGAGTACAGAGAGGTTGTCAATCTCTCCGGCCTTGTAGTTCACAAAGCGTTAAAATCAATGATAGTAGTGATAGATAGTTTTTGCGATAGTAGGTAAATAACGAAAAGTAAATAGTGGATGTGATCAATGATGGTAATATGGACCGGAGTCTCATGATGTTAACTAGTGATGTCTCTCTCCCAAAAGACGATAAAACAGCTATGTGAGGTAAACAAATTACAGCTGAGCAATTGACAGGACCACGAACGCAAACCAATGCTGACTACATTGCAAGAAAGGTTGAGGTTCAAAGCATGGGCGGTACGCCAAAGTAAGTAGACCGAAATCCATCAATATCCACTACTAATAATCCACCTTGAGATATCTATCCAGAACATCTCGCTGGTATTAAGTTGCGAGTCCCACCCATAGTGTAAACTCAATGCAACAGACAACTGCATTAAAAGAACTTTGCGTAAAGTAAACAATCCTTGCACCCGCGGGCACAAGCACCGTTGTTTTCCCCCTTGTGGCAACATCACATCCCCTAGACTCATGTTTCTGTCACTCAAGCTAGTCATCGAGGGGCATGAACCCACAATCGAGCATAATGTTCCCTCTTGGAGTCACTACATATTACTTGGCCAAAGCAATAAATAACAACGCAGAACATGCAAGAATTACTTATGAACTAAAATATAAAAGAGGTGAATCAAATATATTACTCAAGATCAATCTGAACATAATCTCATAATCCATCGGATCCCAGCAAACTCAACATAGCAACAGCATAAGGATTACATAGGTGACTCGATCATGTAGGGCAGCTCACGAGGACTAATTAGTGAAGCATAAGAACGGGAGGAGAACATCACATAGCTACTGGTCATGGACTCATGGTCCAAGGGAGACTACTCACGAGTCATCCGGGAGGCGTCCATGGTGGTGGAGAAGCTCCCGGTGGTGATCCTCCCCTCCGGCAGGGTGCCGGGAAGAGTTCTCCTTGTGCTCCCGATCTTGGAAGCGGCGGCGGCGGCGAAACAGAGATGGGATCGCGAAAAGAGTTCCTGTTCTGAGGGTTTCGGAGGTCCCTCTAAGTATATGCCAAAGGGGGGCACCGGACGGGCTTCGGGGGGCCCAGGCGCCCCCCCGG
>LR738710.1:892428527-892483025 GCA_902687465.1 Secale cereale
GGGGGGGGGTATTTAACCTTCCCACACAAGACTTGAACATCTCTAACAATCCCAACTGGTGAGATAGTGTCTCTATTAGCAAGCTTAATAGTAACATCAACCCCTTCTAACTCAACAGGTGCAATATCATGCATAATTTCTCGATATAAATCATGAGGGGTAATACTCGCACTAGCAACTACGTCACATAAACCATGATAACAATGATCTCCTATCATAACAGAGATATCAAGCAAGCCTACAACAGGTCTATGTTTAGTCCTAGCATTTGGTTTGGCTATTCTAGCAGACTCTTCTTGGAGGTAAATAACATGTCCATCTAAATCTTCTACCAAGAGATCTTTAACCATAGCAACACTAGGTTCAAATTTAATTTGCTCAGAGGGTGTAGGTGTTCTAATATTACTCTTATGAACCACAGTTGAAGCTTGAGAATGATCCTTTATCCTAACAGGGAAAGGTGGTTTCTCAATATAAGTAGTAGGAATAACAGGATCAACATTATAAGTGATAGTCTTTTCTTCAACTTTAATAGGTTCAACTACTTTTACTTCAATAGGGGGATGGTATTTAAACTACTTCTCCTTGGGGAGATCAACATGAGTAGCAAAAGATTCACAGAAAGAAGCTACTATCTCAGAGTCAAGTCCATATTTAGTGCTAAACTCACGGAAAACATCGGTATCCATAAAAGTTTTAACACAATCAAACTTAGGGGTCATACCTAACTCCTTACCTTCGTCGAGATCCTAATCTTCGGAGTTGCGTTTAATTCTTTCCAATAAATCCTATTTGAATTCAACAGTCTTTATCATAAAAGAACCAGAACAAGAATTATCGAGCATGGTGCGATTATTATGGGAAAGCCGAGCATAAAACTTTTGAATGATCATTTTTCTTGAGAGGTAATGATTGGGGCATGAATATAACATTGACTTAAGCCTCCCCCAAGCTTGAGTGATGCTTTATCCTTCGCGAGGCCAGAAATTATAAATATAATTACGATCACGATGAACCTGGTGCATAGGGTAGAACTTCTGATGAAATTCCAACTTCAGACGATTATAGTTCCATGATCCCATATCATCACATAGCCTAAACCATGTCAATGCATCTCCCTTCAAAGATAAAGGGAAGACCTTATTCTTGATAACATCCTCGGGCATAACTTCTAGCTTAAACAATCCACAAACTTCATCCACATAGATTAGATGTAAATCGGGATGCAGTGTTCCGTCTCCTGTAAAGGGATTTTCAAGCAGTTTCTCTATCATACCCAAATAAATTTCAAAGCAAACATTTTCAGTAGGTTGAGGAGCAACTCTCTCTTCTGATCGGGGTGAAGATACCCCGAACAAGCCCCTCAAAGGATTTTGAGCCATAGTAACAAGTGACAATAAATTTCAGCACACTATATAATTTTTTCCTTACCAAATTCCACTTACCAAAGGCGCTTCACTCCCCGGCAACGGCGCCAGAAAAGAGTCTTGATGACCCACAAGTGTAGGGGATCTATCGTAGTCCTTTCGATAAGTAAGAGTGTCGAACCCAACGAGGAGCAGAAGGAAATGATAGGCAGTTTTCAGTAAGGTATTTTCTGCAAGCACTGAAATTATAGGTAACAGATAGTTTTGTGATAAGGTAATTGGTAGCAAGTGACAAAGGTAAAAGTAAATAAGGTGCAGAAAGGTGGCCCAATCCTTTTCGTAGCAAAGGACAAGCCTGGACAAACTCTTATATAAAGGAAATCGCTCCCAAGGACACATGGGAATTATCGTCGAGCTAGTTTTCATCACGATCGTCTGATTCGCGTTCGGTACTTTGACAATCTGGTATGTGGGTGGACCGGTGCTTGGGTTCTGTCCTTACTTGGACAAGCCTCCCACTTATGATTAACATCTAATGCAAGCATCCGCAACTACAAAAGAAGTATTAAGATAAACCTAACCATAGCCTGAAACATATGGATCCAAATCAGCCCCTTATGAAGCAACACATAAACTAGGGTTTAAGCTTCTGTTACTCTAGCAACCCATCATCTACTTATTACTTCCCAATGCCTTCCTCTAGGCCCAAATAATGGTGAAGTGTCATGTAGTTGACGGTCACATGACACCACTAGAGGAGAGACAACATACATCTCATCAAAATATCGAACGAAGACCAAACTCACATGACTACTAATAGCAAGACTTCTCCCATGTCCCGAGGAACAAAAGTAACTACTCACAAGACATAATATTATTCATGATCAGAGGGGTATTAATATTCATAATGGATCTGAACATAAGATCTTCCACCAAATAAACCAACTAGCATCAACTTCAAGGAGTAATCAACACTACTAGCAACCCACAGGTACCAATCTGAGGTTTGGGTACAAAGATTGGATACTAGAGATGAACTAGGGTTTGAGAGGAGATGGTGCTGGTGAAGATGTTGATGAATATAGCTCTCCCCAAGACGGAAGAGTTGTTGGTGATGACGGCGGTGAAGATTTCCCCCTCCCGGAGGGAAGTATCCCCGGCAGAACAGCTCTACCGGAGCCCTAGATTGGTTTCCGCCTCGGTTCCACCTCGAGAGGGTGGCGTCTAGTCCCGAAAGCGTCCTCACAATTTTTTCCAGGTCAAAACACCTCATATAGGAGAAGATGGGCGTCGGGGGCCTTCCGGCTGGCCCACGAGACAGGGGGCGCGCCTCCACCCTCGTGGACAGCCGGTGGCCCCCCTCGTGGACTTCTTTCGCCAGATATTTTTTATATTTTATGAAATGGACTTCTGTTGAGTTTCAGGGCTTTTGGAGTTGTGCATAATAGGTTTCCAGAGTTTGCTCCTTTTCCAGCCCAGAATTCCAGCTGCCGGCATTCTCCCTCTTCATGTAAACCTTGTAAAATAAGAGAGAAAAGGCATAAGTATTGTGACAAAACAAGTTATAACAGCCCATAATGCAATAAACATCAATATAAAATCATGATGCAAATGGACGTATCAATGATATGCACGAGTAGAACACCAGTGAGTTGTGGACGATACTAGTCATACTGCTTACCAGCATGTCATACTTTGGTTCGGTGGTATTGTGAGATGAAGCGGCCTGGACCGACATTACGCGTACGCTTACGCGAGACTGGTTTCACCGTTATGAGCACTCGTTGCTTAAAGGTGACTGGCGGGTGTCTGTCTCTCTCACTTTAGTTGAATCAAGTGTGGCTACACCCGGTACTTGTGAAGGTTAAAACAACACATACTTTAAGAAATATCGTTGTGGTTTCATATGCATAGGTAAGAACGGTTCTTGCTAAGCCCGTAGCAGCCACGTAAACCTTGCAACAACAAAGTAGAGGACGTCTAACTTGTTTTTGCAGGGCATGTTGTGATGTGATATGGTCAAGACATGATGAGTGATACATTATTGTATGAGATAATCATGTTTTGTAAAGTTATCGTCAACTGGCAGGAGCCATATGGTTGTCGCTTTATTGTATGAAATACAATCGCCATGTAATTGCTTTACTTTATCACTAAGCGGTAGTGATAGTCGTGGAAGCAATAGTTGGCGAGACGACAACGATGATACGATGGAGATCAAGGTGTCGCGCCGGTGACGATGGTGATCATGACGGTGCCTTGGAGATGGAGATCAAAAGCACAAGATGATGATGGCCATATCATGTCACATATTTTGATTGCATGTGATGTTTATCTTATTATGCTTCTTATTTTGCTTAGTACGGCGGTAGCATTATAAGACGATCCCTTACAAAATTTCAAGGTATAAGTGTTCTCCCTGGGTATGCACTATTGCGAAAGTTTGTCGTGTCGAGACACCATGTGATGATCGGGTGTGATAAGCTCTACGTTCACATACAACGGGTGTAAGCCAGTTTTCCACACGCAGAATACTTGGGTTAAACTTGACGAGCCTAGCATATGTAGATATGGCCTCGGAACACTGGAGACCAAAAGGTTGAGCGTGAATCATATAGTAGATATGATCAACATAAGATGTTCACCAATGAAAACTACTCCATCTCACGTTATGATCGGACATGGTTTAGTTGATTTGGATCACGTGATCATTTAGATGACCAGAGGGATGTCTATCTAAGTGGGAGTTCTTTAGTAATATGATTAATTGAACTTTAATTTATCATGAACTTAGTCCTGATAGTCTTTTCGCATATCTATGTTGTTGTAGATCAATGGCCAGTGCTACAGTTCCTTTGAATTTTAATGCATTCCTAGAGAAAGCTAAGTTGAAAGATGATGGTAGCAATTACACGGACTGGGTCCGTAACTTGAGGATTATCCTCATTGCTGCACAGAAGAATTATGTCCTTGAAGCACCGCTAGGTGACAAGACCCCTCCCGCTAATGTAGACGCTTTGAACGTCTGGGAGACGCGGTCTGATGACTACACGATAGTTCGGTGGTCATGGAGCATATGAGATGTTCCAGGAGTTGAAGTTAATATTTCAAGAAAATGCCCGGATTGAGAAATATGAGATTTCCAATAAGTTCTATAGCTGCAAGATGGAGGAGAATAGTTCTATCAATGAACAAATGCTCAGAATGTCTGGGTACTACAATCATATGACTCAACTTGGTTGCAAAGTTGACGAAGATAGTGTTATTGATAGAGTTCTTCAATCACTGCCACCAAGCTATAAAGGCTTCGTGATGAACTATAATATGCAAGGGATGCAAAAGACAATTCACGAGCTCTTCGCTATGCTCAAGGCTGCGGAGGTAGAAATCAAAAAGGAGCATCAAGTGTTGATGGTTAACAAGACCACTAGTTTGAAGAAAAAGGGCAAGTGAAAGAAGGGGAACTTCAAGAAGAATAGCAAGACAATTGCTATTCCCGCGAAGAAACCCAAGTCTGGAGCCAAGCCTAAAACTGAGTGCTTCTACTGCGAAGGGACTGAACATTGGAAGCGGAACTGCCCCAAGTATTTGGTGGATAAGAAGGATGGCAAGGTGAACAAAGGTATATGTGATATACATGTTATTGATGTGTAACTTACTAATGCTCGTAGTAGTACCTGGGTATTTGATACCCGTTCGGTTGCTAATAATTGTAACTCGAAACATGGACTACAGATTAAACAAAGATTGGCTCAGGACGAGGTGACGATGCGCGTGGGAAATGGTTCCAAAGTCGATGTGATCACCGTGGGCACGCTACCTCTACATCTACCTTCGGGATTAGTTTTAGACCTGAATAATTGTTATTTGGTGCCAGCGTTAAGCATGAACATTATATCTGGATCTTGTTTATTGCGAGATGGTTATTCATTTAACTATGAGAATAATGGTTGTTCTATTTATATGAGTAATATCTTTTATGGTCATGCACCCTTGAAGAGTGGTCTATTCTTGTTGGATCTCGATCGTAATGATACATATATTCATAATATTGAAGCCAAAAGATGCAAGGTTAATAATGATAGTGCAACTTATTTGTGCCACTGCCGTTGAGGTCATATTGGTGTAAAGCACATGAAGAAACTCCATAGTGATGGACTTTTGGATTCACTTGATTATGAATCACTTGGTGCTTGCGAACCATGCCTCACGAGCAAGATGACTAAAACTCCATTCTCCGGAACAATGGAGCAAGCAACATATTTGTTGGAAATCATACATACTGATGTGTGGACCAATGAGTGTTGAAGCTCGCGGCGGGTATCGTTATTTTCTGACCTTCACTGATGATTTGAGCAGATATGGGTATATCTACTTGATGATGCACAAGTCTGAAACATTTGAAAAGTTCAAAGAATTTCAGAGTGAAGTAGAGAATCATCGTAACAAGAAAATAAAGTTTCTACTATCTAATCGTGGAGGTGAATATTTGAGTTACGAGTTTGGTCTTCATTTGAAACAATGTGGAATAGTTTCACAACTCACGCCACCCGGAACACCACATCGTAATGGTGTGTCCGAACATCGTAACCGTACTTTATTAGATATGGTGCGGTCTATGATGTGTCTTACCGATTTACCACTATCGTTTTGGGGTTATGCTTTAGAGACAGCTGCATTCACGTTAAATAGGGCAGCATCTAAATCCTTTGAGACGACACCTTATGAACTGTGGTTTGGTAAGAAATCAAAGTTGTCGTTTCTTCAAGTTTGGGGCTGCGATGCTTATGTGAAAAAGCTTCAACCTGGTAAGCTCGAACCCAAGTCGGAGAAATGTGTCTTCATAGGATACCCAAAGGAGACTGTTGGGTACACCTTCTATCAAAAATCCGAAGGCAAGATATTCGTTGCTAAGAATGGATCCTTTCTAGAGAAGGTGTTTCTCTAGAAAGAAGTGAGTGGCAGGAAAGTGGAACTTGATGAGGTAATTGTACCTTCTCCCGAATTGGAAAGTAGTACATCACAGAAACTACTTCCAGTGATTCCTACACCAATTAGTGAGGAAGCTAATGATGATGATCATGAAACTTCAGATCAAGTTTCTGCTGAACTTCGTAGATCAACCAGAGTACGTTCCGCACCAGAGTGGTACGGCAACCCAGTTCTGGAAGTCATGTTACTAGACCATGATGAACCTACAAACTATGAGGAAGCGATGATGAGCCCAGATTCCGCAAAATGGCTTGAGGCCATGAAATCTGAGATGGGATCCATGTATGAGAACAAAGTATGGACTTTGGTTGACTTGCCCGATGATCGGCAAGTCATCAAAAATAAATGGATCTTCAAGAGGAAGACCCACGCTGACGGTAATGTTACTGTTTACAAAGCTCGACTTGTTGCGAAAGGTTTTCGACAAGTTCAAGGAGTTGATTACGATGAGACTTTCTCACCCGTAGCGATGCTTAAGTCTGTCCGAATCATGTCAGCAATTGCCGCATTTTATGATTATGAAATCTGACAAATGGATGTCAAACTGCATTCCTGAATGGATATCTTAAAGAAGAGTTGTATATGATGCAACCAGAAGGTTTTGTCGATCCTAAAGGTGCTAATAAAGTATGCAAGCTCCAGCGATCCATCTATGGACTGTTGCAAGCATCTCGGTGTTGGAATATACGCTTTGATGAGGTGATCAAAGCATATGGTTTTATACAGACTTTTGGAGAAGCCTGTATTTACAAGAAAGTGAGTGGGACCTCTGTAGCATTTCTGATATTATATGTAAATGACATATTGTTGATTGGAAATGATATAGAATTTCTGGATAGCATAAAAGGATACTTGAATAAGAGTTTTTCAATGAAAGACCTCGGTGAAGCTGCTTAAATATTAGGCATCAAGATCTATAGAGATAAATTAAGACGCTTAATTGGACTTTCACAAAGTACATACCTTGATAAAGTTTTGCAGAAGTTCAAAATGGATCAGTCAAAGAAAGAGTTCTTGCCTGTGTTACAAGGTGTGAAGTTGAGTAGGACTCAATGCCCGACCACTTCAGAAGATAGAGAGAAAATGAAAGTCATTCCCTGTTCCTCAGCAGGATCTATCATGTATGCAATGCTATGTACCCCACCTGATGTGTGCCTAGCTATAAGTTTAGCAAGGAGGTACCAAAGTAATCTAGGGGTGGATCACTGGACAGCGGTCAAGAACATCCCGAAGTACCTGAAAAGTACAAAGGATATGTTTCTCGTTTATGGAGGTGACAAAGAGCTTGTCGTAAACGGTTACGTCGATTCAAGCTTTGACACTGATCCGGATGACTCTAAGTCACAAACCGGATATGTATTTTTATTGAACGGTGGAGCTGTCAGTTGGTGCAGTTCCAAGCAGAGCGTCGTGGAGGGATCTACGTGTGAAGCGGAATACATAGCTGCTTCAGAAGCAGCAAATGAAGGAGTCTGGATGAAGGAGTTCATATCTGATCTATGTGTAATACCTAGTGCATCGGGTCCAATGAAAATATTCTGTGACAACACTGGAGCAATAGCCTTGGCGAAGGAATCCAGGTTTCACAAGAGAACAAAGCACATCAAAAGATGCTTCAATTCCATCCGCGATCAAGTCAAGGAGGGAGACATAGAAATTTAGAAGATACACACGGATCTGAATGTCGCAGACCCGTTGACTAAGCCTCTTCCACGGGCAAAACATGATCAGCACCAAGACTCCATGGTTGTTACAATCATTACTTTGCAATCTAGATTATTGACTCTAGTTCAAGTGGGAGACTGAAGGAAATATGCCCTGGAGGCAATAATAAAGATGTTATTTGTATTTCCTTATATCATGATAAATGTCTTTTATTCATGCTAGAATTGTATTAACCGGGAACTTTGTACATGTGTGAATACATAGACAAAACATTATGTCCCTAGTATGCCTCTACTAGACTAGCTCATTGATGAAAGATGGTTATGTTTCCTAGACATAGACATGAGTTGTCATTTGATCAACGAGATCACATCATGAGGAGAATGATGTGATGGACATGACCCATCCATTAGCTTAGCACTATGATCGTTTAGTTTTACTGCTATTGCTTTCTTCATGACTTGTACATGTTCCTGTGACTATGAGTTATGCAACTCCCGAATACCGGAGGAACACCTTGTGTGCTATCAAACGTCACAACGTAATTGGTGATTACAAAGATGCTCTACAGGTGTCTCCGAAAGTGTTCGTGGTGTTGGCATAGATCAAGAATAGGATTTGTCACTCCGAGTGTCGGAGAGATATCTCTGGGCCCTCTCGGTAATGCACATCATAATGAGCCTTGCAAGCAAATGACTAATGAGTTAGTCACGAGATGATGTATTTCGGAACGAGTAAAGAGACTTGCCGGTAACGAGATTGAACTAGGTATTGAGATAACGACGATCGAATCTCGGGCAAGTAACATACCGATGACAAAGGGAACAACGTATGTTGTTATGTGGTTCGACCGATAAAGATCTTCGTAGAATATTTATGAGCCAATATGGGCATCCAGGTTCCGCTATTGGTTATTGACCGGAGAGATGTATCGGTCATGTCTACATAGTTCTCAAACCCGTAGGGTGCGCACGCTTAAACGTTCATTGACGATATAGTATTTAATGAGTTATGTATGTTGGTGATCGAATGTTATTCGGAGTCCCGGATATGATCTCGGACATGACGAGGAACTCCAAAATGGTCCGGAGATAAAGATTAATATATGGGATAATAGTGTTTGACCTCCGGTAGGGTTCCAGAATTCACAGGAAGGGGTTCAGGATGTTTCCCGAAATGTTTGGGTACGAGAACACTTTATTTAGGCCAAAGGGGAAAGCCCAGAAGGTTTTTGGAAAGCGCAAAAGGAATTTTTACAAAGTCCAGGGGCCAGATGCCAGGGTCCCTGGCGTCTGGGTCCAGACGCCGGGAACCCTGGCGTATGGCCCTGGAGTCCGAGAAGGACTCTTGCCTTTCTGGTGAAACCGAATTTTTTGAGGCTTTTACTCCAAGTTTCGACCCCAAGGCTCAACATATAAATAGAGGGGTGAGGCTAGCACCCAAGACACATCAAGATACACCAAGCCGTGTGCCGGCAACCCCGACCCTCTAGTTTATCCTCCGTTTGGGTTTCTGTAGTGCTTGGCGAAGCCCTGCAGAGATTGTTCTTCATCAACAACCGTCACCACGCCGTCGTGCTGCCGGAACACATCTACTACTTCACCCGTCCTGCTGGATCAAGATGGCGAGGACGTCATTGAGCTGAACGTGTTCTGAACGCGGAGGTGTCGTACGTTCGGTACTAGATCGGGACGGATCAAGAAGGTGAACGACTACATCAACCGCGTTGATAAACGCTTCTGCTTTCGGTCTACGAGGGTACGTAGACACACTCTCCCTTCTCGTTGCTATGCATCTAGTAGATAGATCTTGCGTGATCATAGGAATTTTTTTGAAATACTACGTTCCCCAACAGGGATGCCCCGGGAAGGCATCCCCTCTTTCATCTTCATCTATCGGTAACTATACTCGGGACTATATTTTTATTCACCAGATGATATTTGTTTTGCTTGGAGTGTCATGTATGATTTGAGTCTTTGCTTTTTTAGTTTGCCACAATCATCCTTGCTAGACACACCTTTTGAGAGAGATAAATAGGCTTTAAATTTTGTTAGAACACTCTATGTGCTTCACTTATATCTTTTGAGCTAGATAGTTTTGCTCTAGTGCTTCACTTATATATTTTAGAGCACGGTGGTGATTTTATTTGGTAGAAATTTTTGATCTCTCATGCTTCACTTATATCCTTTTGAGAGTCTTTTAGAATAGCATGGTAATGTGCTTTGGTTAAGAAACTAGTCCTAATATGATAGGCATCCAAGATGAGTATAGTAAAAACTTTCACATAAAGTGCATTGAATACTAAGAGAAGTTTGATACTTGATGATTGTTTTGAGACATGAGGATGGTGATATTAGAGTCATGCTAGTAGAGTAGTTGTGAATTGGAGAAATACTTGTGTTGAGGTTTGCAAGTCCCGTAGCATGCACGCATGGTAACCGTTGTGTGACATATTTGAAGCATGAGGTGTTTCATTGAGTGTCATCCTTTGTGTGGAGGTCGGGGGCGCGCGATGGTTAACTCCTACCAACCTCCCCCCTATGAGCATGCGTTTAGTACTTTGGTTTGATGACTTGTAGATTTTTGCAATAAGTATGTGAGTTCTTTATGACTAATGTTGAGTCCAAGGATTATACGCACTCTCATCCTTCCACCATTGCTAGCCTCTCCTGTACCGCGCAACTTTCGCCGGTACCATACACACACCATATACCTTCCTCAAAACAGCCACCATACCTACCTATCATGACATTTCCATAGCCATTCCGAGATATATTGCCATGCAACTTTCCATCGTTCCGTTTTATATGACACGCTTCATATTGTCATATTGCCATCCATGATCATGTAGTTGACATCGTATTTGTGGCCAGTCCACCATGCATAATTTTTCATATATGTCACTCTTGATTCATTGCACATCCCGGTACACTGCCGGAGGCATTCATATAGAGTCATATTTTGTTCTAGTATCGAGTTGTAATATCAAATTTTAAATCAGTATAAGTGTGATGATCATCATTATTAGAGCATTGTCCAAAAAAAAGAAAAAAAAGAAGGAAGGGCCAAAGAAAAAAAGAAAGGCCCAAAAAAAGAGAAGGAAAAAAAGAAAAATGAAATAAAAGAAATAAAAAAGAAAAGAAAAGAAAAGAAAAGGGACAATGCTACTATATTTTCCCACACTTGTGCTTCAAAGTAGCACAATGATCTTCATGATAGAGAGTCTCATGTTTAGTCACTTTCATATACCTGTGGGAATTTTCATTATAGAACTTGGCTTGTATATTCCAACGATGGGCTTCCTCAAATGCCCTAGGTCTTCGTGGGCAAGCAAGTTGGATGCACACCCACTTAGTTTCTTTGTTGAGCTTTCATACATCTTTAGCTCTAGTACATCCGTTGCATGGCAATCCCTACTCACTCACATTGATATCTATTGATGGGCATCTCCATAGCCCATTGATACGCCTAGTTGATGTGAGACCATCTTCCTCCTTTTTGTCTTCTCCACAACCACCACTCTATTCCACATAGTGCTATGTCCATGGCTCACCCTCATATATTGCGTGAAAGTTGAAAGAGTTTGAAAAAATCGAAGTATGAAACAAGTGTTTGGCTGAAATCGGGGTTGTGCATGATTGGAATATTTTGTGTGACGAAGATGGAGCATAGCCTAACTATATGATTTTGTAGGGATGAACTTTCTTTGGCCATGTTATTTTGAGAAGACATGATTGCTTTGTTAGTATGCTTGAAGTATTATTATTCTTATGTCAATATGAACTTTTATCTTGAATCTTTCGGATATGAACATTCATGCCACAACAAAGAGAATTACATTGAGAATTATTTTAGTTAGCATTCCACATCAAAAATTCTGTTTTTATCATTTACCTACTCGAGGACGAGCAGGAATTAAGCTTGAGGATGCTTGATACGTCTCCAACGTATCTACAATTTTTGATTGTTCCATGCTATTATATATATTCTGTTTTGGATGTTTAATGGGCTTTATTATACATTTATATATTATTTTTGGGACTAACCTACTAACCCAAGGCCCAGTGCAGATTGCTGTTTTTTTTTTTTTGCCTATTTCAGGGTTTCGTAGAAAAGGAATATCAAACGGTGTCCAAACGGAATGAAACCTTCGAGAGAGTTATTTTTGGAACAATATCTTCACGGAAGAGATGGAGTACACGCGAGGGAACGAAAGAGGCGGCCACGAGGGTCCAGGGTGCGCCCCCTCTCCCTGGGCGCGCCCCCACCCTTGTGGGCCCCCTCTGCCTTCCCCGATGCCCTCCTTCCTCCTATATATACATCCATGTACCCTGAAAACGTTGAGGCAACAGAGAAAACCCTAATTCCACCGCTGCAACCTTCTGTTCCCATGAGATCCCATCTTTGGGCCTGTCCCAGAGCTCCACCGGAGGGGGGATCTTCCACGGAGTGCTTCTACATCAACACCATAGCCTCACCATGAGTTGTGAGTAGTTTACCACAGACCTTGAGGTCCATAATTATTAGCTAGATGACTTCTTCTCTCTTTTTGGATCTCAATACCAAGTTCTCCTTGGTCTTCGAGGAGATCTATTCGACGTAATCTTTTTGCGGTGTGTTTGTCGATATTCGATGAATTGTGGGTTTATGATCAAAATTATCTACGAGAAATATTTGGTTCTTTTTTGAATTATTTTATGTATGATTATAATATCCTTTCAAGTCTCTTCGAATTATCAGTTTGGTTTGGCCTACTAGATCTATAGTTCTTGCAATGGGAGAAGTGCTTGGCTTTGGGTTTAATCTTGTGGTGTCCTTTCCCAGTGACAGCAGGGGCAACAAGGCACATATTGTATTGTTGCCATCGAGGATAAAAATATGGCGTTTATATCATATTGCTTGAGTTTATCCCTCTACATCATGCCATCTTGCTTAAAGCAATACTCTGTTCTTACGAACTTAATACTCTAGATGCATGCTGGATAGCGGTCGATGTGTGGAGTAATATTAGTAGATGCAGAATCGTTTCGGTCTACTTGTCACGGACATGATGCCTATATATAATGATCATGCCTAGATATTCTCATAACTATGCGCTTTTCTATCAATTGCTCGACAGTAATTTGTTCACCGACCGTAGAATTTTGCTATCATGAGAGAAGCTACTAGTGAAACCTATGGCCCCTGAGTCTATTCTCTATCAGATCTCACTTTCGTAAGTGACCGTAAAGGGATTGACAACCCCTTATCACGTTGGCTGCGAAGTTCTTATTTGTTTGTGCAGGTGCGAGGGACTTGCGCTTGGTCTCCTACTGGATTGATACCTTGGTTCTCAAAAATTGAGGGAAATACTTACGCTACTGTGCTGCGTCACCCTCTCGTCTTCGAGGGAATACAACGCAAGCTCGAGGTGTAGCAATAGGTTCTCTCTTTTACCAGTCTCATGGTGGTAGTTTGGAGACCGGGTTATAGGATTGATTGCCGTACTATCAAGGGGGGCTCTCAAGTGAGTAGCTTGGTCGTACCGTTCGTAGAGAGCTCAAACCATTACATGCTTGCATCATATTTCTTGGTTCTTGTTTGGTTTTCTTCTTGTGAGATTTTGAGCTTATGGTCATCTTCTTGACAAGCTTGACTTCATCGAAAACGGAGTTCACTTGCTTCTTCTATTGCGTTTTCGGTGTTGGAGATTTTACCGGGCTCTTTCGAGGAAGGGTTCTCTCCATTTTCCGATGGTCCTTTTCTCATTTGCTTCTTATTTTTATTTCTATCAAGATTGTGTTAGGCCATGAATTTGGAGTCCTTTGCAAAAGTTGTGTCAGTTTTGGTGTCCTCAAAAGGGCTGCAGTGGTACTACCGCAAATGGGAGCGGTACTACCACTTGGAGCGGATGTAATATTTTACTTCCGTGGTTTACTTCCCCTCCGGACCAAAAACTCGTCATAAGTCCAGCGGTGGTAGGCACCGATGTAATTTTTTAGTACCGCTCGCAAGCAGTAGTACTACTACCCTTAGCAGTAGTACTCCTACCCCTAGCGGTAGTACCGTGAGGTCAAGAGGTACTATCGCTCAGACGGTTCTTCTGGCCTTTTTTGCCTCCTCGTTGTTGTGTTTCAAAGGGCTACTACGGCCCTAGCGGTAGTACCACTCCTTGGAGCGGTAGTAACGCTTGGTGCAGGCTGTGAGCATAACAGTTGGATTTTTCCCCACCTATAAAAGAGGGTCTTCTTCCCCAATGAACCTAAGCTTTTGAGCTCGTGTTCTTCTCCCATTGTTGACCTTCTTCGAGCTTTCTATCTCTCAATCCCTCCATGGATTCTTGCTAGTTTTTGGGGGAAAAGAGAGAGGAGATCTAGATCCACCTTTCCACCAATAACTTTATCCTCTACGTGAGGGGAACCACTTGGATCTAGATCTTGGAGTTCTTCGTGTTCTCTTGTCCGTTATTCCTCTCATTTCCTTCCCTAGCATTACTTGCTTTGGTGGGATTTGGGAGAAAAGAACTTGGGCACTCCGTGTGCCTTTGCCATTGCATTTAGTGCATCGGTTTGAGTTCTCCATGATGATATGTTGAAGTTACAAGTTGAGAAGCTTATTACTCTTGGCTGCTTGGTACCCTTGAGCTTGTTCCTCTTGGGTGCTTGGGCGCCCTACACGGTTGAGGTCACCTTGGAGCCATATTCCATTGTGGTGAAGTTTCGTGGTGTCGTTGGGGAGATAGCCCCAACCTTTATGGTGTTTGGAGCCCAATAATTGTGGTGTAAAGCTCCGGGCAAGCGTCGGGGTCTCCAATTAGGTTGTGGAGACCGCCCGAGCAATTTGACGGGTTCCAGTGACCGCCCCCAAGGGTTGCCAAAGTGTACGGGTTCGGTGACTGCCCCCAAGGGTCGCTGATACGTCTCCAACGTATCTATAATTTTTGATTGTTCCATGCTATTATTTATGAAGTCTTGGATGTTTAATGGGCTTTATCAGTCTCTTTTATATCAATTTTGGGACTAACCTACTAACCCAAAGGCCCAGTCCAGATTGCTGTTTTTTGCCCGTTTCAGGGTTTTGCAGAAAAAGAATATCAAACGGAGTCCAAACGGAATGAAACCTTCGCGAGAGATATTTTTGGAGAAAATCACGCACGCGGAGCTTGAGAACCACGTCAGGGGATCAAGAGGTGGCCCACGAGGGTGGGGGGCGCGCCCCCTTCCCAGGGCGCGCTCCCATGCCTCGTGGCCCCCTCGAGCGTCCCCCGGCGCCCTCCTTCTTCCTATATAAGTCTACGTACCCACGAACCTCCATGATCAGAGAGAAAACCCTAATGCCACCGCCGTACCTTCTGTTTTCGTGAAGATCCAGTATTGGAGCCTGTTCCGGAGCTCCACCGGAGGGGGACTCGTCACGGAGTTCTTCATCATCATCATCATCGCCCTCACCATGAGTTGTGAGTAGTTTACTACAGACCTTCGGGTCCATAGCTAGTATCTAGATGGCTTCTTCTCTCTCTCTCTGGATCTCAATACAAAGTTCTCCTCGGTCTTCGAGGAGATCTATTCGATGAAATTTCTTTTTGCAGTGTGTTTGTCGAGATCCGATGAATTGTGAGTTTATGATCAAGGTTATCTATGAAAGATATTTGGTTCTTCTCTGAACTTTTTATGTGTGCTCATAATATCCTTGCAAGTCTCTGCGAATTATTGGTTTGGTTTGGCCTACTAGATCTATAGTTTTTGCAATGGGAGAAGTGCTTGGCTTTGGGTTCAATCTTGCGGTGTCCTTTCCTAGTGACAGTAGGGCCAGCAAGGCACGTATTGTATTGTTGCCATCGAGGATAAAAAGATGGGGTTTATATCATATTGTTTGAGTTTATCCCTCTACATCATTTCATCTTGCTTAAGGCGTTACTCAGTTCTTATGAACTCAATACACTAGATGCATGCTGGATAGCGGTCGATGTGTGGAGTAATAGTAGTAGATGCAGAATCGTTTTGGTCTACTTGTCTCGGATGTGATGCCTATATACAATGATCATGTCTAGATAGTCTCATAATTATTCGCTTTTTTATCAATTGCTCAACAGTAATTTGTTTACCCGCTGTAGAATATAGCTATCATGAAAGAAGCCACTAGAGAAAACTATGGCCCCCGGGTCTATTCTCAACATATCAATCTACATCTTATTTACTTCTATCGCTTTTATTTGCTGTTCTTATAAACTAAAAATACCAAAAATATAAACTATCATCTCTATCAGATCTCACTCTCGTAAGTGACCGTAAAGGGATTGACAACCCCTTATCGCATTTGCTGCGAAGTTCTTATTTGTTTGTGCAGGTGCGAGGGACTCGCGCGTGGTCTCCTACTGGATTGATACCTTGGTTCTCAAAAACTGAGGGAAATACTTACACTACTGTGCTGCATCTCCCTTTCCTCTTCGAGGGAATACAACGCAAGCTCAAGAAGTAGCAAGAAGAATTTCTGGCGCCGTTGCCGGGGAGGCTTACAAAAAATTCATATACCAAGTACCTATCACAAACCCTTATCCTTCGCAATATATTTTTGCCTCTCGTTTTCCTCTCCCCCACTTCACCCTTGCCGTTTTATTTGCCCTTCTTCTGCCGTGTGTTTACCGTTCGCTTGCCTCTTGTTTGCTTGTGTTGCTATGTCCCCTCTATTAGCTTGCATCTTCGCTTGCTAAAATTATGAATCCTCATCCACTTGCTAATCTCTTTAAGAGATCCAATTATGTAGAACCTATTGCTACTGAGCTGCGTGCACTAGATTATCTTTATGGGGTTTTGCTTGAAATTTATGAATCTGAAAATTATGAGGAATGGTTAAAAGAAAAAGTGATTCATGATAGCTTGTTAAATAAAAAGCATGATTGCAATGATATTATTTTAAAATCTATTAATGTCAATTGTGTTAGTGACATGCAAAACCCTAAGCTTGGGGATGCTTATTTTGCTATGCCCACTACTTGTTGCAATGATCATGATTGGGGTGATTCTTCTTATGATCTTCAAAATTTATTTAATCCCCATGATGAATATAAGATTGATAATAATGTTTGCATTAATATTGAAAGTGGGTTTGCAAGAGTGTCAACTTTAGATCCCACATACTTGGAGAATGTTCAATCTTATGAAACTTTTGATAAGAGTGGGTTTGGAGAGGTCATGACTTTAGTTAATGTTAATCCCACTATTTTGGAAGAGTGTAAACTTTGCATGCATGTGGATCGTGTTGAGAATATGTTATGTGATAGCTATTTTGTTGAATTTGATCATGATCCTACATGCAATTATTATGAGAGAGGGAAATATGGTTGTAGAAATTTTCATGTTACTAAATTACCTCTTGTTATGTGGAGATTGCTATTGTTTCTTCTTCCTTGCATATGCTAGATCTTGCTTGTCTTGGTAATTTGTTTTCCTGTAAGATGCCTATGCATAGGAAGTATGTTATACTTAGATGCGTTTGTCACATGTCTTATGATGCCCTCCCTGTGCTTCAATCCTTGTCCTTTATGTGAGCATCATTGAGTTATCGTGCCTAGCTAGGGGCGTAAAACGATAGCGCTTGTTGGGAGGCAACCCAACTTTTTTTTTGTTGCTTTTAGGGAATAAATATTGCATGTAGCCTCTGATTAGATGTGGTTTCTTGTTTTGTTTAGTGTTTGTGCCAAGTAGAACCTTTGGGAAGACTTGTGTGAAGTTTATGTGATCTTGCTGTGAAAAACAGAATCGTTTGCGCTCGCTAAAGTAGTCTTCAGATTTTACTGGAGCGTGATTTTTAGTTGATTATTTTTGCATATTATTGGTAGAAAAATTCCTCAAATTTACCAATTTAGTTTGAATTTTTTGGAGTTCCAGAAGTAGGCGAAACCTGCAGATTACTACAGTCTGTTCTGTTTTTCACAGATTCTGTTTTTCGTGTGTTGTTTGCTTATTCCGATGCATCTATGAGTAATATTGGAGGATATGAACCATAGAGAAGTTGGAATACAGTAGGTTTAACACCAATATAAAAAAATAATGAATTCATTGCTGCACTTTTGAGTAGTGGTTTGCTTTCTTATACTAACGAAGCTCACAAGAATTTTTGTCTAAGTTTTGTGTTGTGAAGTTTTCAAGTTTTGAGTATTGCTTTGATGGACTATGGAACAAGGAGTGGCAAAGGCCTAAGCTTGGGGATGCCCATGGCACCCCAAGTAAATTCAATATAATCAAAAGCCTAAGCTTGGGGATGCCCCGGAAGACATCCCCTCTTTCGTCTTCATCCATCGCTAACTATACTTGGAGCTATTTTTATTCGCAACATGATATGTGTTTTGCTTGGAGCGTCTTGTATAATTTGAGTCTTTGATTGTTAGTTTGTCACAATTATCCTTGCTGGACACACCTATTTTAGAGAGTTAAATATGGCCTAGAAATTGTTAGAACACTCTATGTGCTTCACTTATACCTTTTGAGTTGAATAGTTTTTGCTCAAGTGCTTCACTTATATCTTTTAGAGCACGGTGGTGGTAATATTTTGTAGAAATTGTTGAACTCTCATGCTTCACTTATATCCTTTTGAGAGTCTATTAAAACAGGATGGTAATGTGTTTAGGCTAAAGAAACTAGTCTTCACATGATAGACATCCAATGTCAATGTAGTAAAAAAAATCACACTAAGTGCATTGAATAGAATGAGATGTTGGATGCTTGATAATTGTTTTGAGATATGAGGATAGTGATACTAGAGTCATGCTAGTGGAGTTATTATGAAATTGAGAAATACTTGTGTTAAGGTTAGTGATTCACGTATCATGCACGTATGGTGAACCGCTATGTGACGAAGTTAGAGCATGAGGTATTTGTAGAGTGCCAACCTTTGTGTGGAGGTCGGGGGCGCGCGATGGTTAACTCCAACCAACCTCCCCCCCTAGGAGCATGCGTTGATTTCTTTGTTTTGATGACTCGTAGCTTTTTTCAATAAGTATATGAGTTCTTATGACTAATGTTGAGTCCATGGATTATACACACTCTCACCCTTCCACCATTGCTAGCCTCTCGTGTACCATGCAACTTTCGCCGGTACCATAAACCCACTATATATCCTTCCTCAAAACAGCCACCATCTCCAACGTATCTATAACTTTTGATTGTTCCATGCTATTATTTATGAAGTCTTGGATGTTTAATGGGATTTATCGTTCACTTTTATATCATTTTTGGGACTAACCTACTAACCCAAAGGCCCAGTCCAGATTGCTGTTTTTTGCCTGTTTCAGGGTTTTGCAGAAAAAGAATATCAAACGGAGTCCAAACGGAATGAAACCTTCGCGAGAGATATTTTCGGAGAAAATCACGCACGCGGAGCTTGAGAACCACATCAGGGGATCAAGAGGAGGCCCACGAGGGTGGGGGGCGCGCCCCACTGCCTCGTGGCCCCCTCGAGCGTCCTCTGGTGCCCTCCTTCTTCCTATATAAGTCTATGTACCCCAGAACCTCTGTGAACAGAGAGAAAACCCTAATTCCACCGATGTACCTTCTGTTCCTGTGAAGATACCATCTTGGAGCCTGTTCCGGAGCTCCACCGGAGGGGGATTGATGGGCCTCGAACCCCTCGTTGGTTACCCCAAGTGGAAGGTGTAAGATGCAGTATTGTAGAAGTGTTTTCCCTTAGCAAAGATGACAAGGATCGAATCCCCATAGACTCCTAGGTTCAACAGGTAGGTGTCAACTGCTACGGCGCCAGATTAGTAGCAATCAACGTGGACCTGCACACAGATACAAATAACTTTGCTCCCAACGAGTACAGAGAGGTTGTCAATCCCTCCGGCCTTGTAGTTCACAAAGGATTAAAAGCAATGATAGTAGTGATGGATAGTGTTTTGCAATAGTAAATAATAAAGGAAAATAAATAGCGGATGTGATCAATGATGGTAATATGGACCGGAGTCTCATGATGTTCACTAGTGATGTCTCTCTCCCAAAAGACGATAAAACAGCTATGTGAGGTAAACAAATTACAGCTGGGCAATTGACAGGACCACGAACGCAAACCAATGCTGACTACATTGCAAGAAAGGTTGAGGTTCAAAGCATGGGCGGTACGCCAAAGTAAGTAGACCGAAATCCATCAATATCTACTACTAATCATCCACCTTGAGATATCTATCCAGAACATCTCGCCGGTATTAAGTTGCGAGTCCCACCCATAGTGTAAACTCAATGCAACAGACAACTGCATTAAAAGAACTTTGCGTAAAGTAAACAATCCTTGCACCCGCGAGCACAAGCACCGTTGTTTCCCCCTTGTGGCAACAGCACATCCCCTAGACTCATGTTTCTGTCACTCAAGCTAGTCATCGAGGGGCATGAACCCACAATCGAGCATAACGTTCCCTCTTGGAGTCACTACCTATTACTCGGCCAAAGCAATAAATAACAACGGAGAACATGCAAGAATTACTTATGAAAATAAATATAAAAGAGGTGAATCAAATATATTACTCAAGAGCAATCTGAACATAATCTCATAATCCATCGGATCCCAGCAAACTCAACATAGCAACAGCATAAGGATTACATAGGTGCCTCGATCATGTAGGGCAGCTCATGAGGACTAATTAGTGAAGCACAAGAACGGGAGGAGAACATCACATAGCTACTGGTCATGGAATCATGGTCCAAGGGAGACTACTCACGAGTCATCCGGGAGGCGTCCATGGTGGTGGAGAAGCTCCCGGTGGTGATCCTCCCCTCCGGCAGGGTGCCGGGAAGAGTTCTCCTTGTGCTCCCGATATTGGAAGCGGCGGCGGCGGCGGAACAGAGATGGGATCGCGAAAAGAGTTCCTGTTCTGAGGGTTTCGGAGGTCCCTCTAAGTATATGCCAAAGGGGGGCACCGGACGGGCTTCGAGGGGCCCAGGCGCCCCCCCGGCGCGGCCCGGGGGGGGGGGGGGGCGCCGCCAGGGCGCCTGGAGCCCTGGTGGCCCCCCCAGGCTGCCCTTCGGACGCAGTGTTGTTTCCGGATCGCTGATTTTTTATATAATTTTTCTGGATTCTGGGCAGTTCTCGAAATGTGAAAACCTGAAATACAAAAACAGTCGAAAACAGAAACTGGCACTGGGGTGCACTGGATTAGTAAGTTAGTCCAAATATGATCAAAAGTGTATGGAAGTGTATGAATATCATAGCAATATCACCCAAAAGTGGCATGGAGAGCAAGCAGAAATTATAGATACGTTTTGGACGTATCAACATCCCCAAGCTTAATTCCTGCTCGTCCTCGAGTAGGTAAATGATAACAAGAATAATTTCTGTGGTGACATGCTATTAACCATATTTGACTTTTTCATAGTCATATGACAAAAGCTTACTGAGACAATGATTCTATAGTAATTAAGTTGCCTCATGAGAAAATCACAAATGACTGAAAGTTTTACAATATGAAACTGAAACATCAAATAGATTTGCAATGAACATGATGCGCAAATATGATAAAGTGATATCTAGCTTGCCCCCTTTAGTGATGCAAAACATATATGCAGGGGCACCTTCAAGGTTTAAGTGATGACTAGATACAATCATTTCAGAATAAACGATATCACAATCATGCAAAAGACAATGCTACTTTGGGACAATGCACATTACACTCAGAATGGCAATCATGCTCTCAGTAGTTGGTGCTTGAAGTGCTAGAGCTTTTTATTTTGAAAACATAAAAGCAATTTTGTCAACGGTAGTAGTAATTCATATGTGTCATGCATAAGACATCCTATAAGTTGCAAGCCTCATGCATCGAACACTAATAGTGCTTGCACCTTGTCCTAATTAGCTCGGATTTCCATGGGTTATCATTGCATTGCATATGTTTCAACCAAGTGTCACAAAGGGGTACCTCTATGCCACCTGTACAAAGGTCCAAGGAGATAAATCGCATTTGATTTCTCGTTTTTGATAGATCTCAACTTGAGGACATCCATACCGGGACAACATAGAAAATAGATGATGGACTCCTCTTCAATGCATAAGCATACTCTCATAAGAGATTGAGGATTAAGGTCCAAGCTAAAACTTCCACCATGATACATGGCTTTGGTTGGCGGCCCAATGTTCTTCTCTAACAATATGCATAGTTATTCAACCCACGGTAAATCACCCTTACTTCAAACAAGACGAACATGCATAGCAACTCACATGATATTCAACAAAAGTGTGACAGTTGAAGGCGTCCCCAGAAACATGGTTACCGCTCAACAAGCAACTCATAAGAAATAAGATACATAGGCAACATATTCTTTACCACAATAGTTTTAAAGCTACTTTCCCATGAGCTATGTATTGCAAGTTAGTTCTCTTAGTACAGGTGTAGGTTAGCAAAAGACTGTGAGCGACCAACTAAGAGAGCAATGACGGTCATAATCATGCAGAGCGACAAAGCAATATTGAATCAGGCATGGAAGTTATATCGCTACTCAGAAATAAAAGATCATCAAGGCTTGACAGACTTTCTTTACAGTCTTAAATATGCGTGAGCATACGCCAAGTCAATCAAAATAAATTCTCGAAGGAAGATATTACTAAGCCATACCACATCATAGGCAAATAAACCATGTTGGTACTCCAATAACACATTGGGAACCCCCCCAGCTATTTGAGAGTAACCATAAGAAAACCTGAACTACTAAGCACCATCATGCAAGTAGCATCTTTATCATAGACACATTAACCAATGCAACGGAAGCAAACTCTCTTAATAAGGTGAGCATGATAATTAAAGAGAGTTCAAGCAACCAACTAAACAAAAGCTCTTTGAAAAGATAAGCATGAATACTAAGAGCAGAGCATGATAGTAGCTATTAAAAGACAAAGAACACACATAGCAAAGATAGACATGAAAATTCTATGTTGTGTTCTAGATAGAAGTGGAGCATGTTTCTCTCCCACATAAAGGAATGCTGAGTTCCGACTTGTTATGAAAAACTAAAAAGGAAACTAAAAGCAAGACGCTCCAAGCATAGCACATAACACATGAAGTGATAAAAATATAGCGGAACGAAAGACGAACTGATAATGTTGATGGAGAAGGGGATGCACGGGGGCATCCCCAAGCTTAGACGCTTGAGTCTCCTTGAATATTTCTTGGGGGTGCATGGGGGCATCCCCAAGCTTGAGCACTTGACACTCCTGAATCTTTTTTTATCATCTTCCCTCGCACACTTGAAAACTCCCTTCATACATAACTCATCATAATCTGATTAGCGAGGTTAGTATACTTAATAAAATAATTATACCTTGCTGGAAATAAATATATTCTTGAAGTTCTACTGTTTCTCAAGATTGCCAAAAGGTTTTTGCAAAGAAAAAGCAAGCTCTTGATTTGCAAAGTGAAGGAAAGGCAAAACAGGACAGAATCTGTGAAAAACAGAACAGCAGGTAGTAATTGATCTGTTCGGGATACTTCTGCAACTCAAATCAAAAAACTCAGAACAGATGCACGAATGACAATTATATAGAGAACACTGTCGAAAAACTTCAGACCAAAAAGATGATCTGGTGATTATATACGAATTTTTCTATCCAAGGACAGAATCTGTTTCCTGGACAGCACCTCACAACTTTTGAACTTTCTAGCAATCAGAGGCTATACTTGGCACAAATATGAAAAGCAAAGATACAATGATGATGCTACAGCAGTAAACAACATCAAGACACAACGAAAGCAAATTTTTTATTCATGTGGGCTGCCTCCCAAAAGCGCTTTCTTTTATGCCTTTAAGCTAGGCATAATGCATAGATCAATAACCATCATAATAATCGGAGTTATAAGTTATTTCAAATGGTTCCTCAACAAGTTCATTCTTGTTCCTTCTAGGAAAGGGGTACACACCTTTTGCCTTCCCGCGTAAGCGGATTTGTCCCTTACCTATATCAATGAAGCCTTTAACTGCTCGGAGGAAGTCCCTTCCAAGCACTATATTTCCTTGGTTTGGCTCCATGATGAAGAAATCAATCATTGCAATCCCTTTAAGGAATTTTACTGGCACGTCTTTTATTTTTCCCTGGATTTCAAAAATATCTCCATTAGTATGTTCACGATAAGATGGTAATCTATCCATGTTAAATTTTAAAGAATCATGAACAATTTTTGGCATAGTAGAAACCATAGATCCAATATCACAATAAGCAAGGAAGTCTTGATTAGAGATGCTAATCCTAACAAAAGGCTCCCAATCATTGTCTATTTCCAAAATGTCTTTCTTATTGGGTTTAGGTTTCTCTACCTTCATCAAGTCTAGAGCATCCATTCTTTTCTCAATAGTAGCAAGTCTATCTATGATAGTATCAAAGTTGTGATCATAAACAAAGTAACTAGATATACCATGTATAATTTCAAGAGCTCTAGCTTCATCACATTCTAGGAAATCTCCCTCAGCTATAATGTCAAGGGAGTGTTTACACCATTTAAAAAGACCATGGTAAAAATTCCTGAGCACAATTTTTATAGGTATCCAAGGCATAATTTTTCTATGTGCATCAGAAATTCTGTCCCATGCCTTCTTCATATTTTGTCCAACCCTTTGATGGAAATCTAGAACTTCTGATTCCCTCAAAGCACCAAATCCTAACATGTTTGGCTAAACAGATAGGACTACTAACAGAAAGGTAAATATTTTTTTTGTGATTTTTGATAAAAGATACTAAAGCAAAAACTGAAAGGTAAACTAACAAGACTAAAAAGCAAAGGTAAAAGATCGCATGCAACTCCCCTATCCTGAAGAGTGGAGTCCCCGGCAACGGCGCCAGAAAATACTCCTTGATGGGCCTCGAACCCCTCGTTGGTTACCCCAAGTGGAAGGTGTAAGATGCAGTATTGTAGAAGTGTTTTCCCTTAGCAAAGATGCTAAGGATCGAATCCCCAGAGACTCCTAGGTTCAATAGGTAGGTGTCAACTGCTACGGCGCAATATTAGTAGCAATCAACGTGGACCTGCACACAGATACAAATAAGTTTGCTCCCAACGAGTATAGAGAGGTTGTCAATCCCTCCGGCCTTGTAGTTCACAAAGGATTAAAAGCAATGATAGTAGTGATAGATAGTGTTTTGCAATAGTAAATAATAACGGAAAGTAAATAGCGGATGTGATCAATAATGATAATATGGACCGGAGTCTCATGATGTTCACTAGTGATGTCTCTCTCCCAAAAGACGATAAAACAACTATGTGAGGTAAACATATTACAGCTGGGCAATTGACAGGACCACGAACGCAAACCAATGCTGACTACATTGCAAGAAAGGTTGAGGTTCAAAGCATGGGCGGTACGCCAAAGTAAGTAGACCGAAATCCATCAATATCTACTACTAATCATCCACCTTGAGATATCTATCCAGAACATCTCGCTGGTATTAAGTTGCGAGTCCCACCCATAGTGTAAACTCAATGCAACAGACAACTGCATTAAAAGAACTTTGCGTAAAGTAAACAATCCTTGCACCCGCGGGCACAAGCACCGTTGTTTTCCCCCTTGTGGCAACAACACATCCCCTAGACTCATGTTTCTATCACTCAAGCTAGTCATCGAGGGCATGAACCCACAATCGAGCATAACGTTCGCTCTTGGAGTCACTACCTATTACTCGGCCAAAGCAATAAATAACAACGGAGAACATGCAAGAATTACTTATGAACAAAAATATAAAAGAGGTGAATCAAATATATTACTCAAGATCAATCTGAACATAATCTCATAATCCATCGGATCCCAGCAAACTCAACATAGCAACAGCATAAGGATTACATAGGTGCCTCGATCATGTAGGGCAGCTCACGAGGACTAATGAGTGAAGCACAAGAACGGGAGGAGAACATCACATAGCTACTGGTCATGGACTCATGGTCCAAGGGAGACTACTCACGAGTCA
The DNA here is from genome assembly GCA_902687465.1 of Secale cereale. Taxonomy (NCBI): domain Eukaryota; kingdom Viridiplantae; phylum Streptophyta; class Magnoliopsida; order Poales; family Poaceae; genus Secale; species Secale cereale. The sequence goes on from LR738710.1 coordinate 892,454,462, forward strand.
TCCGGGAGGCGTCCATGGTGGTGGAGAAGCTCCCGGTGGTGATCCTCCCCTCCGGCAGGATGCCGGGAAGAGTTCTCCTGGTGCTCCTGATCTTGGAAGCGGCGGCGGCGGCGGAACAGAGATGGGATCGCGAAAAGAGTTCTTGTTCTCAGGGTTTCGGAGGACCCTTTAAATATATGCCAAAGGAGGGCATCGGGGGAGCTTTGGGGGGCCCAGGCGCCCCGCCAGCGCGGCCCAGGGGGGGGCGCGCCGCCAGGGCGCCTGGGGCCCTGGTGGCCCCCCAGGCTTCCCTTCGGACGCAGAGATGTTTCCGGAACGCTGATTTTTTATATAATTTTTCTGGATTTTTCTGGGCAGTTCTCGAAACGTGAAAACCTGAAATACAAAAACAGTCGAAAACAGAAACCGGCACTGGGTGCACTGGATTAGTAAGTTAGTCCAAATATGATCAAAAGTGTATGGAAGTGTATGAATATCATAGCAATATCACCCAAAAGTGGCATGGAGCAAGCGGAAATTATAGATACGTTTTGGACGTATCAGGGATCCATCACGGAGTCCTTCTTCATCATCATCATCGCCCTCACCATGAGTTGTGAGTAGTATACCATAGACCTTCGGGTCCATAGCTAGTATCTAGATGGCTTATTCTCTCTCTCTCTGGATCTCAATACAAAGTTCTTCTCGGTCTTCGAGGAGATCTATTCGATGTAATCTCTTTTTGCGGTGTGTTTGTCGAGATCCGATGAATTGTGAGTTTATGATCAAGGTTATCTATGAAAGATATTTGGTTCTTCTCTGAACTTTTTATGTGTTCATAATATCCTTGCAAGTCTCCTCGAATTATTGGTTTGGTTTGGCCTACTAGATCTATAGTTCTTGCAATGGGAGAAGTGCTTGGCTTTGGGTTCAATCTTGCAGTGTCCTTTCCCAGTGACAGCAGGGGCAGCAAGGCACGTATTGTATTGTTGCCATCGAGGATAAAAAGATGGGGTTTATATCATATTGTTTGAGTTTATCCCTCTACATCATGTCATCTTGCTTAAGGCGTTACTCTGTTCTTATGAACTCAATACACTAGATGCATGCTGGATAGCGGTCGATGTGTGGAGTTATATATAGTAGTAGATGGAGAATCGTTTCAGTCTACTTGTCTCGGACGTGATGCCTATATACAATGATCATGCCTAGATAGTCTCATAATTATTCGCTTTTCTATCAATTGCTCGACAGTAATTTGTTTACCCGCCGTAGAATATCGCTATCATGAGAGAAGCCACTAGAGAAAACTATGGCCCCCGGGTCTATTCTCAACATATCAATCTACATCTACTTTACTTCTATCGCTTTTATTTGCTGTTCTTATAAACTAAAAATACCAAAAATATAAAGTATCATCTCTATCAGATCTCACTCTTGTAAGTGACCGTAAAGGGATTGACAACCCCTTATCGCGTTGGCTGCGAAGTTCTTATTTGTTTGTGCAGGTGCGAGGGACTCGCGCGTGGTCTCCTACTGGATTGATACCTTGGTTCTCAAAAATTGAGGGAAACACTTACGCTACTGTGATGCATCTCCGTTTCCTCTTTGAGGGAATACAACGCAAGCTCAAGAAGTAGCAGTCATCATTTGTACGGGTTCGGTGACCGCCCTCAAGGGTCCCTTAGTGGAATCACGGCATCTTGCATTGTGCGAGGGCGTGAGGAGATTACGGTGGCCCTAGTGGCTTCTTGGGGATCATCCGCAAGGGTGTTAAATTTGGGATACATCGTCGTCTCCGCGTGCCTCGGTTATCTCTTACCCGATCTCTTTAATTATGCACTATACTTCGTGATAGCCATATTGTTCCTTGTCATATATCTTGCTATCACCTAGTTGATTATCTTGCTTAGCATAAATTGTTGCTGCACATAGGTGAGCCTAGTTGTTGTAGGTTTTGTGCTTGACAAATTAAGCGCTAGGTTTATTCCGCATTTGTTCAAGCCTAAACCGTAATTATTTTATAGTGCCTATTCACCCCCCTCTAGGCGACACCCATGATCTTTGAATTGGTAACAGAGCCTCGTCTCTCTTTATAGGGCTTAACCGCCTAGAGCGTAAGGATGTCGACTAGGGGTTTAGGATTCTCTGACACACTTAGTTTCGATGGCACAAATTTTGATGTTTGCGTAAATCGCATGCTTAATCTCTTTACGGTCATGGACCCAAATTTAGAGAGAATTGTAGATATGGGTTTTTCTCCCCCAAAGGATCCACAAAGACTATCTTTAGAGGATGAGAAAAAAATCTTATCTCAATGCTCAAGCTTCTAATGTGCGTTTTGATGCTTTGAGCAATGTAGTTATATTTCAACTCATGCCGTTTCGGGATGCTCATGAGTTGTGGACAAAGCTTCAAGACAAATATGGTGTGTCCAAGATTTGTGGAGATGATTGTCCTCCTTCCACCTTTCGTCGTATAGTATTCTCAACTTCTTATACTTCACCTACATGTGGTTTGCCACAAGGTAATTATATGGTCAGTAGTGGTGTTCATTGCAATGATTATAGTGAGCTTATTATTGATGATCCTTCATCACTTTATTATTGCAATGCTTCTCCTTTGGGCTTTAACACTTTGAGCACTCTAAATGTTTCACATGCTTATGTTAAAAGTTCTTGCATATCATGTAGAAATTGCTTGACTAAATCCCATGATGATATGCTTGCTATGTCTCATTGCCATGATAAAAATGCATATATGTCCTCGGATTGTTGTGCTAACAATGTAGAGGAAATCCAACACCGCATGGAACAAGACCTGGCCTTGAATGGTGGTTCGAGGGATCCAACATCATTATCTATTGCATATTGCCTTATGGCTAAGGCTTCAAAGGTATCTCCCACTTTGAATCCCAATATATCTTGTGATGATAATGATGATGACAAGAATGATGATGATGATAGTGATGAAGAGAGTGATAATGTTGCCTCCTTAATTATTAAGGGGGGAATTATTTTTAAAGCTCTTCATAAGAATAAGATTGCTCGTTCCAACTTCACGGAAATCATGTCTATTGCCATTGAGGGCAAGAAATATATTGATGCGTTGGAATCTCGTCTTGAGGATCATGAGGTCACCATTGAGAAAATGGAAGGTCATGAGCGTGAGTACGCTAATGAGATCGCCGACCTCTCGCAAGCTCTTGAACTTGAACAAACCACCAAGGAATCCCTTGAGGAGACTTTTGCTCTAGAACTATCTAGAATAAAGGAATCTCGTGATAGAGCTCTCGAGGTGGCTAATGATTTTGAAACAAAAAATGAGAAACTGGAAGTTGCACATGCTAAACTCCTTGAGGATTTTGAGCACCTCAAAAATGGCTTGAGGGTCATTAAGAGTGAGCTCATCAAACTCACATAGTCTCATGCTCATCTTAAAGCTTCATATTCTAAAGGGCTTGCCAAGTTAACTTCTCCTCTTGCTATTATTGATGATGCTTGTGCTACTAACTCTATTTCTAGTGAAGAATCCATTTTGAAGGAGAATGTTGAGCTAAGAACTCAACTTGAGTTGCTATCTACACTACTAGCAAAAGGCCTACTAATGGCGCACCAGTTTTGCCTACTAATGGTGCACTACTGGTGCGTCGTTAGTACCACGCCACTAGTATTTTTTACTAATGGCGCACCACTGGTGCGCCATTAGTATCTGGTATACTAATGGCGCACCACACGTGCGCCATTAGTATAGGCCACGGTGCGCCATTAGTATGCCTCCCAGGGGGCCATACATACCCAGGTGCGTTGGCATACTAATGGCGCACTCTTGTGTGATGCGCCATTAGTAACTTTGGCATACTAATGGCGCACTGTGGGATGATGCGCCATTAGTATCCTTTGGCATACTAATGGCGCACTGTGATGTGATGCGCTATTAGTATGAATATTAGGTTTTTTTTTTTTTTACTTTTCTAATTTTTGCACAGGTTACAAAATGTATTATTGGACAGAATATAGACAACAGCACACAGCAACAGCAGATTCATCGAATACAATAGAAGATTAGTCCCTGAATACAATTCATCATATTAGTCTCCGAATACAATTCATCATATTAGTCTCCGAATTCAAAAGACCGAACAAAGATAGAACATTATATTACAAGTCTCGAGACCGCGAGTAGCGAGTTTGTCTTCACATTACAAGTCGATATCGATCATCTAAACTACCATCACATAGAAGAGAGCTCTGGTCATCACGATGAGCATCATCGCGATGAAACTCGTCTTCATCCGGTTCCTCCAACGCTCCCTCCCCTCTCCCGCTAGATAACGCGCGTATCTAGATTCCGCCTCCGCCCTAGTGGTGTACCCTTTGTAACTGTTACCGCTGAAATGGTGAACCTGTCTCCGACACTCCTCCCAGTCGTCGTAGACTCCGGGAACCTTACCCTTGTACACGACATATGACAGCATCGCCATGCACTAGCCAAACGAAACGTTAGTACCAATTCACAGACAATACATAAGCAATATATAAGTATGCAACAAAACGATCGGAAGAGAAAAGCAAGATATTAATAGCATCTATTACATGTAAGTTGAACGACTGTCGAAACCAAAGAGACATACTACAAGTTCATTAAAGTTTAATTACAACATGAGCCAATCGATGTTTCAGAACTAGACACAGCATCACTACTTTCGACTCGACTCAAGGGACCGGAGCGTGGATGAAGCCGGCGTCTATCGTGGGAGTCATGAAATCGCGGGCGTTGTCAGCTTGCATTTGTAGCATTGTGTCTATGTCACTGCTGGACGGTTGATTTCTGAGGTAGAACTGCCCCGAGGTACGAAGGACATCTTGATGGATGATTTCCGCAAACTCCGACTGGATGCGAAAGAATTCTTGTCTGATGTCCGCATCCTGGATTGCCGACATGCTTGCGGCCCAATCTTTGAGTTTATCTGGTGCAGAAGGTGATGATGGTCCCGTACGATCGCCCGCATGTGATGGATGGCGTAGTAGGCACACTTCTGACCGCCAGGCGGCTGCTTGACGCAGCAGAACGTCGTATTGTGGGCGAACACGTGTTTGCCGTACTTACGAACTGTCCTGGTGAAGGTGCCTCTAGATTTGGCATAGCCGGGGAGAACATCATCAAGAACTTTCTTGACATTTGTGTAGTCTACCTTCGACTGACGGTCCGAGTTGAAATACGTGGCCATGGAATATTTCTGGCTTAGGAGGATGAGTGTGCAATGTGTGTCACTGCACAAAACACAAAATGTTAAAATAAAAACGATCGAAATCTAAGAATTCATATGTTACAGGGCGGTTGAGTGGACGACTTACTCGGGAAAGTGAGGCATGAGGAAGTTATCGTTATCTCGGTTTGCCAGAATGACGCCTTCGAGGTAAGAACTCGCGACTTGCCGGTTCCCAGCGCTGCCCAAGATCTTGGCATGCATGTAGAAGGGGTCGACTATCACGTTGTCCGGGGTCTTGTCTCTAATGATCCGTATCTCCATACTCAGCAAAAATAGCCGAACGAAGGTCCAGTGCAACAGATGAAGGTTAAACATAGCGAAGATGTCATCAAACCGCAGGACGATCGTACCCCCGATGGAGTTATCCACAAAGCCCTTGCCCTCTGGCACCTTGGCCGCGAAAACCGGGTATGCCACATCCTTCTCTCTGAGACACCGCTTATCCAAAGAAAGAACACTGTCATGCAGACTCCGCATAGCACCGGTTGCAGCATTGAGCATATTAGTCGGTAGCATCGGCCTACCCGCCACATGCACCCTCCTCATTATATCCTCAGGTGAAGGTGGCCCGTCCTGAGCACGGATCGTACTCGGTGCCGGCTGGCTCGCACCCTTGTTACTCTTTCTTTTCCGTGCCTTATTCTTCTCCTGTAATGGGATCGAGTTCTGCTCACAGACCGCCTTCTTGAGTGTGTTGGGGCTGATCATATTTCGCACCTCGGCTATCCGAGGCTCGGTGAAGTCGGCAGCTGGAGGCGTCTCCTGAGAACTGAACGCCAGACGACGCCTGTTGCAACTTGGTTTCTCCGCGGTACCAGCTAGATCACGCACGTCTTTTGTAGGGTTGGGTTCTTGTGAAGGAGGCCCCATGAATTCGCCATCGTACCCATGATCGGAAAATTACTTATCGACGTTGGCAAATGTATCATCGTCGTTGTCGTCATCGTTGTTCGGATCCTGTGCCATATGCATGTTCGGATCCAGTGCCATAGGGATGTCCGGCACCGTTGCGACGGTCTTGCCATGGCTTGGCGCCGGCACGACTGGCGGTGTTGTCTTTGGGGTGGTGTGCCCCGCCCCCAAACGAATCTTGCTCTTCGGCCAAAGCAGGGGCCAGCTTAGGCAGGCGCTGAGGGTCATCACATCATCTTCGTCGGCCCCGACGGGTCGAATCGGAGGTAACAACTCGTCGCAGCCTGGAAGCACCCGAACCAGTTGAACCCTATACAAGATGGGTGGCATCGGAGTACCATGGAATACGGGGTTGCCCGGTTGAACGATTTTGCCATTGGCGACATCGACCTACTCGTTGTTCACGAAGTGCAGGAGAGTGCACGGAACATCGGCGGCGCCCTGCGAAAACATGTAGGGCGTCCGGGATGCCCAGTCAAAGGCAAGGAGATGAAGTCCTCGGCCGAGAGGCTTAATTATTTACCGTGATGATGGCGTCCAGCTCGGCTAATGTCGAGGCACCGCCAACGGCGGGCGTCCAATTGACGGAGGGGCCGTTTGCTGCAGAGGTGCCGGCCGGTGTACACCTGGGTGCATTAAGCTCCAATGCCCGTGCCGGCGTCAGAGACACCAATGCCACCTCCGCCGGAGACACCAATGGCCCCGCCTGCGCGTTCTGCGAGTTGCTGGCCGTGAAGCTGGGAATCGGGGGCGGCCCCTGTTGGCCGGCCGCAATCCACGTCGTCAGCCCCTGAATCAAGGTAGGCATAAAGCCGGTTAGCGTCGATCCCAGTTGTTGTTGCACTTGCTCTTTGACATTCTCCGAAATCCGCGCCACTTGTGTCTTGAGTTCTTGAACCTCGCGCGACTGGCTTTCCGAGTTGGTCTTTTTCTCCTTTCGCCCACCAGCGTTATAGTATGACGACCATTTTGTGGACAAGCCTTTGCCGGCCACACGACCAGCTGACGACGGCTTATTGAGCATATCCTTTTTTTTCATTACATTCAATGCCCTATTTAGAGTGGTGTCCCAAGGGGTGCTCTGAGTCGACCCCGCGCTACTGCTTTCAGTCGCCTACAGAAGGAATGTGAACCATTTAGAAATTTGGCTTCATTAATTAGAATGCAACCATATGGAGCTAATTACGCGGGGGTGTATTCCTTACCAGAACAAGCTCAAGCGCCCTGGTCTTCGGATCCGTGGTAAGCTCCTTTGTTTTCGGGTCCTTCTTGTACCGGGCCCTAACAAAGTTCCTGGTCTGCTTGTCACCGTATTTATTGAAGAGGGGCGTAGGCCTCGCTCGGCACGCTCCGCCTCCTCCTTTTCCCATATAGGCTCCGCCACTCTGTAACCGCCGAGACCGAGTGTGTGTTCCCCTAAGTTCAACTCCCGCATTTCTTTCCCCCACTGACTTGATTCGGAGGTTGCGGTGCTCTTGCACTTGATCTTGAAGTCGTTGTAGTCATCTTTGGTGATCGAAGGATTTTTCTCCTTGATCTTCTCATAACTAAAACCTTTGTTAATCATTCTCTTCACCGAGCTTCTCCAAGTAGATAGGGCCGTGCTCATCCTCGTGAGGGCGGCATTGTTCACTTTATTCCCTGTGAGGAGTGTGTTTTCAAATTCAGCGGGGAACTTGTATCGTTCGTGCAGCTTCGTGAAGAGGAGGTTGCGCAAATTCCCTCGGTCCTTATGCCTTAGGTTCTCGGTGTTGATCGAGACGGTGCTCCGGAGAATGTACCCGAGCTGAAGCGAGTACCCCTTGACTATTTGTTCGGGCGCCTTTGGATTCCCGTCGGAGTCCACTTCAGTAAATTCCTCCTTGACGGTGCGGAGCACGGTCGGGCGCCGGTCCTTTCGTTGCCTCTTCGGTTGGCTGCCATCTATGCGTGCGCCGCCATCATCAGTGGTGGCATCCTCGGCGGCAAGATCAGTGGTGTCATCCCCGACGACACCATCAGTGGGGTCATCCTCGGCGGCACCATCAGTGGTGTCAGGATCGGTGTCTTTCGCGGCGTCCTCATAGAAGTTAGGTGTTCCTCCATCTCCTGGGACAGCTCCCAGAATGCCTCGCGCCGGAATCGCCGGCCTCATCGTTGTGGGCCATGTTTCTCTCTAAATAGGAAAAAAGTTTGGTTAAAAAGTTGGTTATTGTCAAGGAACAAGATCATGGTCTCATCATTTAGGGTTTGTCGACACCGAGGCATCCTAAAAGCTAAGCTTTTATCATTTAGGGTTTTTCGACGCCGAGGCACCCTAAAAGCCTAAGCTTTCATCATTTAGGTTTTTATCGACACCGAGGCACCCTAAAAGCCAAGGTTTTATAATTTATGGTTTGTCGACACCGAGGCATCCTAAAAGCTAATCTAGGAAGGAGAATTCTAAGTTGGGCCTAATCACTTGGCTCTATTGCCGCCTATGGTTTAATGCAGCAAGAATAAAGGGGCAGTTGATCCTACTTAATTAAGTACTAAGATACCCCGTCCTATGCATTAGTCACAAGTACCCCATATGTCCTATTTTTAGCAAAGTCATGCTAAAATTCACGGAAAATTTCAGCATGACCTTTGCTGAAAATAGGACATATGGAGTACCCGAATTTGCTGGAACGGAAGTTAATCGACATTCCAGCAAACTCAAGGGCCTCTCGAGGTACCTGCAAAATCATTATCCCCGCGTAATGAAGTCGCCAATGGGTCATTTCAGAAGATCACAAGTAGCATCATCGCAAGTACAACATCATCACAAGTACAGCAGCAGCAGCAGTGAATAAAGGCATAACAACAACAACAATAGTTAAGAAAAAGTTGTAGAAGCTTGTAAAACTATACTTTGAAGTTCAAATGGTGAGTAGCTTAGCTTGGCATGTCTCAGACTCATTTTTGCACTGGTAACTAGTTTTTTACAGCTAACAACAACAACACTGTCACACGAACATCGATGTCTCAAGAAGAAAAGGGAAGGAAGCATGGCAAAGAGTGCAGGCAGTGCCTCTTCTAACTAGAAAAGAAATGAAAATGACTTAGATTGTCTGTCCCTTCAATTGAGAATCATCGAGACCTACACTTCTATTTTAATGGAATGTTACAGCTATATGAGCATTTTCACCTGATAATTCATATCTGCCATTTCTCTCTTCATCAGGATGCTTGTATGCTCTATATGCCTCTAAAGATTACTAGTGCACACACTACTTTTGCAACAGTTATTGATGAGTACATGCTGCAACTAATACTAAGAAAGAACAACTTCAGCACAACATACGCAGAAGCAACAACCTCTTTTAAACACACGCTAATTTTCTATGGGATTCTGCCTGAGAATTACTTGGGGACAAAATGTAACAAATTGTGCCTGTCATCTACCTAATTTCCACTCTCTCCTAAATCTGATTTGAACAGATTCTACACTAGAAAACCAAATGACTGTATATAGCTGCTACATGCTCTACAAATTGTATCATCATTGGTCAGTGTGGATGTTTTTCTTTGCAGTCTTGCTATGTAGTTACAGTTACCAAAAATTACCACATATAAAAATATTTCCTAGAGTATGTGGTTATAATTACCAAAAGTTTGACAGCAAAGCTCCCACACATGCTATGCAGAACAGTCGTCGCTCATCAAGCAGATCATCATCTAGGAGTATTTCTGAGGACTGCTACATGTTGGCTTGATTCCATGAAGGTCACATTGGAGCACCACCTTATAGTAGAGGTGACACTAGTTCACACCAAATTGATGCAAACTTTAAATCCTACTGACATTCATCTTCAAATATATAATAGTATGGTTACTTTTAAAAAAATGGTGCAATCTTTGATTGGTCTTTTTTCTTATACCAAAACTCTTGTGAGAAATACCTCTTTTTTCTTATACCAAAATGGTGCAATCTTTGAATTTCTCAACCACGTGGAAACCTAAACTGAATTTGCCATTGTTAGTTGGGAAGCATAGTTACAGAATGCAGCAAAACATGTTTTAAAGTTGTCAAGTTTATATTCCTAAAAATATGATCCTACGATGATCCAATCCTTGCACTCTAGGCTATCTGAGGACATCTCCCCCAAAATCCTACCTTGAGCGCAGCAAGTCGAGAAGGAAGAGGGGAGAGGATGCGGAGCTCACCGGGGAGGCGCAAGGAGGCCCTGCGATAGCTTAGTAGTAGCAGAGGTGGCCGGAGTTGAGGAAGATGGCGGCGACCCGAGGAAGATGAGGTGGAGGGGGGGTGGTGGGGTCAAGCGCCGTCGCGCCCTGCTTCCGTGGTGGGCCTGCCCGGTGTTGAAGTAGATTCCGCCCGCCGCCTTGCCTGTCGCCTCGCACGGTGGAGCTCGTGTGGAGAGGCGCCGCGGGTTTCTAGGGTTTCGAGGGAGCGGAAGGCGAGGGAGGGGGTGGGTGGGTGCGGCGAAGGCGGGAGAGGGGGTGGGTGGGAGCGGCGGAGCCCGGGAGCAAGGTCGCCGGTGGGTGGGGGCGGTGGTGGTGGTGGAAGGGGATCGGCGGCGGTGGTGATAGGCGAGGGGCGAGATGGGAGAAGGATGAACTGGTCAGCACGAGGGGGGGCAGGGGAGGATGGGGAGAGGGGGAGGATGGGGAGAGAGGGAATAGATGGGGGCAGAATACTAATGGCGCAGCTCCCCCTCGTGCGCCATAAGTACATCTATACTAATGGCGCACCTCCCCCTGGTGCGCCATTAGTATTTTTTTTCAGTTCGAGCCAACAAGTTATGTTTCACCAAACCTCATCCACATCAAATCGCATCTAGTAGCCCCACTGGTCAGCACGCATCTTTCACACTAGGAGGTCCTGGGTTTGATTCTCAGGCTCCACAATTTTTGTTTTTATGCATTTAAAATGTTGTTTGATACTTATTTGTGTTTAAATATGTTCAAACTTGTTTAAATCATAACAGTATTTTTTTATAAAACAGTAATATTTTTTTTAAAATATCATCAAATTTGTTATTTGAAAATATTTATGAATATGAAAAAATATCATCAAATTTATTATTTGAAAATATCATGAGTTCATGGGTCGACGGCGGCGGCCGGTGGAGCGGGGGAGGGTGCGGTGGGTCGTCGGCGGCGGTGGAGTAGGGGAGGGTGCGGGGGGTTGGCGGAGGCGGCCGGTGGAGCGGGGGGTGCTCGGCGGGGAGGGGGACCGGATCTGGCGAGGTGGGATAGCGATCGAGATGGAGGGGGATCGAGATCGAGTGTCTATGAAATTTAAAAACATTCAAGAGTTGAAAAAGTGCCCATGAAATACAATCGAGAAATGAAGGCTACGATTTAAATACAATCGATCTTAGCTAGCTATCTGTTCACAATCTTCTTGCCCTTCTTTTTCGCAAATGGAGTTCTTCTTTGGAACGGATGTCCTTTAGGTAGGGTGGTCTTGCTTCTTCTTGTGGTGTATGTCGCTACTTCATCATCGCCGTCATGTTCGATCTTCGGGTCGCCGTACTTGTCGAAGTCTTGCTCATTGGCTACTCCATCCATTCCGATGATTTTCCTTTTGCCTCTCCTCACGACAACACGACTGGGCTTTGACGGGTCGGTAATGAAGAAGCATTGGTCAACTTGGGAAGCCAGTACCCATGGATCATTTTTCGCGGTGACGTTTGCGCCCACGGTCTTGGATTTGGCTTCGGGTATAACCATGGTGGTGAAATACCGGTCTTCTTTTAGGACGCTCTTGGCCCATCTGACACGGAACATCGGGACCTTCTCTCCAGCATAGCTCAGCTCCCAGATCTCCTATATCCTTCCATAGTATCTGTCCTTGTCGTTGCTGATGTAGGATTCCATCGTTACCCCAGAGTTCTGATAACCATCGCTCTTCATGTCCTTGGCCTCGGTGTAGAATGTGTAGCCGTTGATATCGTTCGCCTCATAGGTCATCAGGTTGTGCTCGGCGCCCTGTGACAAGGCGAATATGAGTTGTTCTTCCGCGGAAGAATCCTCATGTAAAGGGTACGACATAAGCTTCCACTACTAGGAAAAGGCCTACTAATGGCGCACCTAATTTGGCCATTAATGGCGCATTAGTGGTGCGCCATTAGTGCCACGCCATTAGTATATTTTACTAATGGCGCACCTCTGGTGCGCCATTAGTATCTGGTATACTAATGGCGCACCGCTGATGCGCCATTAGTATGCACAGTAGTGCGCCATTAGTATGCCTCCCACTGGCCATGTGTACCCAGGTGCTTTGGCATACTAATGGCGCACTCCAGAAGGATGCGCCATTAGTAATTTCCGCATAGTAATGGCGCACTATCTGGTGATGCGCCATTAGTATCCTTTGGCATACTAATGGCGCACTGTGTTGTGATGCGCCATTAGTATGAATATTAGATTTTTATTATTATTATTTTTCTGTTTTTTTCACAGATTACAAAATGTATAATTGCACAGAATATAGACACCACACATCAACAACAAATTCATCGAATACAATAGAAGATTAGTCTCTGAATACAATTCATCATATTAGTCTCCGAATACAATTCATCATATTAGTCTCCGAATTGAAAAGACCGAACAAAGATAGAACAATATATTACAAGTCTCGAGACCGCGAGTAGCGAGTTTTTCTTCACATTACAAGTCGATATCGATCATCTAAACTACCATCACATAGAAGAGAGCTGCGGTCATCACGATGAGCATCATCACGATGAAACTCGTCTTCATCCGGTTCCTCCAACGCTCCCTCCCCTCTCCCGCTAGATAGCGGGCGTATCTAGATTCGGCCTCGGCCCTAGTGGTGTACCCTTTGTAACTGTTACCGCTGAATCGGTGAACCTGTCTCCGACACTCCTCCCAGTCGTCGTAGACTCCGGGAACCTTACCCTTGTACACGACATACGACGGCATCGCTATCTACTAGCCAAACGAAACGTTAGTACCAATTCACATACAATACATAAGCAATATATAAGTATGCAACAGAACGATCGAAAGAGAAAAGCAAGACATTAATAGCATCGATTACATCTAAGTTGAACGACTCTCGAAACCAAAGAGACATACTACAAGTTCATTAAAGTTTAATTACAACATGAGCCAATCGATGTTTCAGAACTAGACACAACATCACTGCTTTCGACTCGACTCAAGGGACCGGAGCGTGGATGAAGCCGCCGTCTATCGTGGGAATCATGAAATCACGGGCGTTGTCAGCCTGCATTTGAAGCATTGTGTCGATGTCACTGTTCGACGGTTGATTTCTGAGGTAGAACTGGCCCGAGGTACGAAGGACATCTTGATGGATGATTTCCGCAAACTCCGACTGGATGCGAAAGAATTCTTGTCTGATGTCCGTGTCCTGGATTGCGGACACGCTCGCGACCCAATCTTTGAGTTTACTCGGTAGCAGAAGTTGATGATGGTCCCGTACGATCGCCCGCATGTGATGGATGGCGTAGTAGGCACCCTTCTGACCGCCAGGCGGCTGCTTGACGCAGCAGAACGTCGTATTGTGGGAGAACACGTGGTTGCCGGTCTTACGAATAGGCCTGGTGAAGGTGCCTCCAGATTTGGCGTAGCCGGGGAGAACATCATCAAGAACCTTCTTGACATTTGTGTAGTCTACGTTCGACTGACGGTCCGGGTCGAAATACGTGGCCATGGAATATTTGGGGCTTAGGAGGATGAGTGTGCAATGTGTGTCACTGCAGAAAACACGGAATGTTAAAAGAAGAACGATCGAAATATAAGAATTCATATGTTACGGGGCGGTTGAGGCGGAGGACTTACTCGGGAAAGTAAGGCACGAGGAAGTTATCCTTATCTCGGTTTTCCAGAATGACGCCTTCGAGGTAAGAACTTGCGACTTGCTGGTCCCCAGCGCTGCCCAAGATCTTGGCACGCATGTAGAAGGGGTCGACTATCACGATGTCCGGGGTCTTGTCGCGAATGATCCGCATCTCCATACTCAGCGAAAATAGCCGAACGAAGGTGTAGTGCAGCGGAAGAAGGTTCAACATAGTGTGGATGTCATCAAACCGCAGGACGATCATACCCCCGATGGAGTTATCCACAAAGCCCTTGCCCTTTGGCACCTTGGCCGCGAAAACCGGGTATGCCACATCCTTCTCTCTGAGACGCCGCTTCTCCAAAGAAAGAACACTGTTGAAAGCACATTTGCTCCCTGCGTGGTTTTGGTAAATAATGACAACATACTTTGTGGTTGGACTAATGCTTTTATCAAGTATGTTTCAGGAAATTCAATCACATTGGCTATGGCAAAAGGACTGAAGAAGTGGACCCCTCAAAATGCTAAGGCAAGCATTGGCAAAAGCTCAAGACTCCATTTTTGGTTTAGTGATCCAAGATCACATTGAGTCCACAGGAAAAGCCAATACTATTAAAAGGGGATGAGGTTGTGTTGATGATCTGGTTGCTCAAGTGCTTAGTGATATATCTCCTTCAACTATCAGCAACCTTCACTACAAAACACACTCATAAGTAATCTCGGACCAACCGATTTTCCAAACTCAGTCACACCGAGATGAACCACCTCAGCCATAAGCCAAACCCTAGAAAAATCGGTCATTCCGAGTTTGAGATCGGTCTCACCGAAACATGGACTGCCAAGCTTCTGTAACCTTCTGTCCTCAAATCGGAATAACCGAGATGGCATTTTCTGTCTCACCGAAATTGGCAAGCTCCTGTCTTGGCTCAAATCGGTCTAACCGAGATTGCATTTTCGGTCCCACCGAAACTGGCAAGTTCCTGTCTTTGATCAAATCGGACTAACCGAGATGGTATTTTCAGTCCCACCGAAAACCCCAACGTTCACATTATTTGAACTTTCGGTCTGACCGAGTTGTCCACTTCGGTCTCACCGAGATTGCTCAATTATGTGTGTAACGGTTGGATTTTTGTGTGGAGGCTATATATACCCCTCCACCCCCTCTTCATTCGTGGAGAGAGCCATCAGAAAGAACTACCACTCCTACCTTACACTTTCTGAGAAGAGAACTACCTACCCTTGTGTTGAGATCAAGTTGCTCCACTCCCACCATATGAAACTTGATCACTAACCTTCCCAAGTTGCTTTCCACTCAATCCTTTCTTCCATCACAGCCAAATCAGTGAGGAGAGTTGAGTGTTGGGGAGATTATCATTTGAAGCACAAGAGCAAGGAGTTCATCATCATCTACAACATCTATTACCTTTTGGAGGGTGGTGCCTCCTAGATTGGTTAGGTGTCGCTTGGGAGCCTCCGTCATCGAGATGTGGAGTTGAACCAAGAAGTTTGTAAGGGCAAGGAGATCGCCTACTTCGTGAAGATCTACCCCGAGTAAGGCTAGCCCTCCGTGGGCATAGGCCATGATGGAATAGACAAGGTTGCTTCTTCGTGGACCCTTCGTGGGTGGAGCCCTCCATGGACTCGCGCAGCCGTTACCCTCCGTGGGTTGAAGTCTCCATCAACGTGGATGTACGATAGCACCACCTATCGGAACCACGGGAAAAATCATTGCATCTCCAAATTGCGTTTGATCATCTCCACCTCTCTTTACTACTTGTGCAATTTACTTTCCGCTGCCCATACTCTAGAATTGCATGTGTAGTGTGCTACTTGACTTGTGTGTTATGCAAAATCTGCCAAAATCTGTCCTGGATAAAAGACAGAATTTTTATCTTGTCGAGTAGTCTAATCACCCCCCCCTCTAGACACTCTCACCTTCTTCGATCCCTCAATTGGTATCAGAGCCTTGGTCTCCATTGCTTTGGTTTACACACCATTGGAGGAAGATGGACGTGTCTACGTTTGGGAGTGTTAGCCATAGAGTGCCTATTCTTAATGGAGGGTCCTATAACTCGTGGAGGGTTGAAATGCTTAGTATCTTTAAGATATACAATTTGTGCAAATATGTTGAGACCCCCTATGTGCCTCCTTTTGACCCCTTGCACCCTACCATGGATGAAGAGCTTGATTTGCTTCGTAACCTTAGGACTATAAATCTTATCATTAGAGGGTTACCCGATGACTTGCTTAAGCTTGTTACAAACTTTGAGTGCGCCTATGCTATGTGGAAATTCTTGGAAGAACTTTATCCGGACTACTCTTTGAGAAATATTGATGAAATTCTACACAAGACTATTGAATTTGATAAGATGCGCCCCAATGATCCCAACTTTGATGAATGCTTCTTTGAGCTTCGTGATCTTATGAAAAAGAAGGGTGATCCCGGTCTTATCAATGTTTTAATTAGAAATGCTCTTGCATTACATTCCGAAGATTATTGTCACATTGACAGAACTAATGCAAGTGGTTATCAAATCGACCTAGGTGTTGATGATGAACAATCTATGGGTCAATATGATGATGAGCATGAGCATGATGATGATTACTCCGACTCGGACACCGAGCTAGACAAGATCAAGAAGAGTCTCAATCTTATGGCAAATCTGAGAGACTACATGTCCGGTGGAAAAGAGTGGATTCTTGATAGTGGATTCACCGACCACATGACCGGAGACAAACACATGTTTCGAGAGATTGCAAAGAACGATGGTCCACGCAAGTATGTGACTTTTGGAGACAACTCCAAGGGTAAGGTACTTGGCCTTGGTAAGGTGGCCATATCTCATGATAGCTCTATTCAAAATGTCATGCTTGTAGAATCTCTTGGATACAATTTACTTTCCGTGTCTAGATTAGCTGACTTTGGATTCAATGTGCTATTCACCAAAGTAGATTGCCAAGTCTTTCGTCGTGACAATCAAAACATGGCATTTACCGGTATCCGTAGAGGTGATCTATATATTGTTGATTTCACTAAGAAAGCCCAACCTAGAGCTTGTTTCATTGCTAAATCCTCTAAAGGTTGGTTGTGGCATAGAAGGCTAGGACATGTTGGTATGCGTAATCTAGACAAGCTGATCAAAGGTGATCATATTCTTGGTGTTAAAGATGTTTTCTTTGACAAAGATAGACTTTGTAGTGCCTGTCAAGCAGGAAAACAAGTTGGTGGAAGTCATCCCGTGAAGAACATCATGACCACAAGGAGACCGCTTGAGCTTCTTCATATGGATCTCTTCGGTCCCAATGCTTACAAAAGCCTTGGTGGTAACTCCTTTGGTCTAGTTATAGTTGATGATTATTCCAGATTTACGTGGGTATTTTTCCTTGATGACAAATCGCAGGTTCAGAGAATCTTCAAAACCTTTGCCAAAAAGGCCCAAAATCAATTTGAGGTGAAGTTCAAGAAAGTTCGGAGTGACAATGGAACGGAGTTCAAGAACGCCAATGTAGACTCTTTTCTCGATGAGGAAGGGATTCTACATGAGTTCTCGGCTACGTACACTCCTCAACAAAATGGAGTTGTTGAGTGGAAGAACCGAACGCTCATAGAGATGGCGAGAACGATGCTTGATGAATACAAGACACCGAAGCATTTTCGGGAAGAAGCGGTCGAGACAGCTTGTCATGCTATCAACAGGCTTTATCTTCATAAGCTCCTCGGCAAGACATCATACGAGCTCCTCACCGGTAACAAACCCCAAGTGGGATACTTTCGTGTCTTTGGTTCAAAATGCTATATTCTTGATAAGCATCGTCGGTCTAAATTTGCTCCTAAATCTCATGAAGGCTTTCTCCTTGGTTATGGATCAAACTCCCACACCTACCGTGTCTACAACAATTTCACCCGAAAGGTTGAAGAGACGGTAGACGTGAAGTTTGATGAATCTAATGGCTCGCAAGTAGAGCAAATGCCTATTGATGTAGGAGACAAGGACCCATCGGAAGCTATCCAAGATTTATCTATTGGAAAGATCCGTCCCATGGAAGTGAAGGAGAGTACCTCATCTACATATGTGGAGGCCCCTACCTCACGGCGAGATGAACCTCAAGGCAACATGGAGGCCTCCACAAGTGGAATTCACCAAGATGAGGAAGTGCAACAAGAAGATCCACCACAACCTCCTTCTCCACCGCCTCAAGACAACACCAACAACAATGAAGAAGAAGAAGAGGAAGATGAAGATGATGAGGAAGCTCAGCCACAACCTCAACAAAAGCTATCTCGAGTCCGAGCAAGAGTCAAGAAAAATCATCCCGTGGAACAAATGATGAACGACATCAACTTCGGGAGAATTACTCGCTCTAAAACTCGCTTAGCTAACTTTTGTGAGCATTACTCATTTATCTCTAGTATTGAACCTATGAAGGTAGAAGAAGCACTTGAAGACCCGGATTGGGTGAACGCTATGCACGAAGAACTACACAACTTCGAGAGGAACAAGGTATGGACTTTGGTAGAGAAGCCCAAGGATGATCAAAACATCATTGGAACCAAATGGGTGTTTCGGAAAAAGCAAGATGAAGATGGACAAGTCATCCGCAACAAGGCTCGTCTCGTAGCTCCAGGTTACACACAAGTCGAAGGTATGGACTATGGTGAGACCTATGCCCCCGTTGCTAGACTTGAGTCCATTCGCATTCTTCTTGCTTATGCCAATCACCATGATATTACTCTCTATCAAATGGATATCAAAAGTGCTTTCCTAAATGGTGAAATTGAAGAGGAAGTATTTGTGAAACAACCTCCCGGATTTGTGAATCCCAAAAAGCCTAATCATGTTTACAAATTGCACAAAGCTCTTTATGGTCTTAAACAAGCTCCTAGAGCTTGGTACAAATGCTTGACTAGTTTTCTTCTTGAAAAAGGCTTTGAGATTGGAAAGATAGACTCAACGCTGTTCACGAAAAGGGTTAATGGTGAACTATTTGTGTGCCAAATATATGTTGATGATATTATCTTTGGTTCAACTAACCCTCATTTTAGCAAGAAGTTTGGACAGCTCATGTCGGAGAAGTATGAGATGTCCATGAAGAGTGAACTCAAATTCTTCCTTGGGTTGCAAATCAAGCAATCTAAGGAGGGTACCTTTGTCTCACAAACAAAGTACACCAAGGATCTCTTCAAGAAGTTCAACATGCAAGAAAGCAAAGGTACTTGGATGATCTACATTCCACAAGATTACCACACACTCAAATCATGAGTAATCTTGTCATTGACCAAGTATCTAGCCCTTTGGGATGTTGAGTTCAAGGAACAAAATTCCACATATCCTTTTTTGACATATTATACATCTTGTATTTCACTCTTGTCATCTTGGATATCCTTGAGTATTTCCTTGCTTGCCTAACCCATGTAGGAAGATGAACTATACAAGTAGAAATGGCGCTCCAACTTCACATTCAATGAGCACCTACATCAAGTTTACCTACATGAGCAAAGCATCAACAAGCCCAAGGTATGTTCTTCACATCTTTAAGGATCTTTGCTCAAAGTCATGAGTACAAGCAGCTTCATAAGATGTGGACACATCAAATGCTTAATCGAAAAATGGCAACCCCATTTTAAGCTTAAATGATGAGTATGACCTATGATCAAATGTCCTCATTTGACTCCTAAGTCAATATACTCAAACATATGTGACCTTGTCGCCGACCTTTATCTAGATGAAGTACATATGTTTTGGAGTCTTTCTGTTTTCTCTTATGTTCTCTCATTGAGTTTTCATTATAAAAAAAAAACTTCATCTAGGAATCTTTTTCATTTTTATTTCTTCTGTCTTTGTGAATATCCTTCTGGCTCTGATCATTTCCTTGAAAATCTTTCACAAATTCATTGCAAATCCTTTGAAACATTCCTCGCAAAGTGAGCTGAATTATTTCAATGTTTCCTTGGAATTAAACTCGGCGTCACCGATTTAAATTTTTTGGTCTAACCGAAAAGGATCTACCCTAAGTTCCTGACTTTCGGACCCACCGATCCATCTAATTCTGTGTCACCGATTTATCTTCCAGGATATCAACTTCTGCAGCTCCACTCAATGTTTCTCTATGCATGTTCCTATTTGCCCTGTTGTGATTCTTAAGGATCCCACCTCTTTCTTTCCATCTTTCCTGCCCTACCTAGTTTGCTGTCCTTTTCGGCACTTGATGTCAAAGGGGGAGAAGACTTAGGGGGAGTAGGGGGGGGGAAGAGAAGACTTAGGGGGAGAAGAAAAGCAATCTTACCTTAAGGGGGAGAGAATCACATCAAAGCTTTGCCGTGTTTTGCATTGGACATTACAATTGAATTCATTCTATTTTGGCATCATTCTCTTGATTTTGCTCTTTCCATCAAACTCAAATGGAGAGGAATCTTCACAATTGATATCTTATGGAAAGCAAAATCTCTAAGAGTTCATTGAAAATCTTTTAGTTTCGGAGACATGTTTGCTGATTCAAGCCTGTGCTCAATATGAGACACTCCTTATACATGTCATCCCTGGCTTGGTACTCTTGATGTTCTTGAAGTTGGTTGAAGAAATACTCTTGTGTTATGTAACCTTGTTTTCCCAAGTTTATTTCTTCAGGTACAATGCCAAAGAACCTCAAGGTAAGTATATGCACTTTGCAGAATGTGCATGATGATGACTTGCTTGTGAATACTTGTTTGCAAGAAATCACCATGCACATATGCATTATCACTCACTTCTTTCCATCTGCTCTGATGCATATAGCCAAGCTGCATGTAGCACATCTTGCTTATCTCTCCTGTGTGCTTGTGGTAGTCCAAAACCATAATCTATGAAAATCTTGCACACTTGTAGGGGGAGCCTGTGTACTACATGTTTGTCAAAGCTTTCGTGATCATTCTGTCTTTCTTTCAATAAGCTTTGATGTCTTGTTTAGTGTGATTTTAGTGTGTTGCCATCAATTACCAAAAAGGGGGAGATTGAAAGCACATTTGCTCCCTAGGTGGTTTTGGTAATTAATGACAACATACTTTGTGGTTGGACTAATGCTTTTATCAAGTATGTTTCAGGAAATTCAATCACATTGGCTATGGCAAAAGGACTGAAGAAGTGGACCCCTCAAAATGCTAAGGCAAGCATTGGCAAAAGCTCAAGACTCCATTTTTGGTTTAGTGATCCAAGATCACATTGAGTCCATAGGAAAAGCCAATACTATTAAAAGGGGATGAGGTTGTGTTGATGATCTGGTTGCTCAAGTGCTTAGTGATATATCTCCTTCAACTATCAGCAATCTTCACTACAAAACACAATCATAAGTAATCTTGGACCAACCGATTCTCCAAACTCAGTCACACTGAGATGAACCACCTCAGCCATAAGCCAAACCCTAGAAAAATCGGTTATTCCGAGTTTGAGATCGGTCTCACCGAAACATGGACTGCCAAGCTTCTGTAACCTTCTGTCCTCAAATCGGAATAACCGAGATGGCATTTTCGGTCTCACCGAAATTGGCAAGCTCCTGTCTTGGCTCAAATCGGTCTAACCGAGATTGCATTTTCGGTCCCACCGAAACTGGCAAGTTCCTGTCTTTGATCAAATCGGACTAACCGAGATGGTATTTTCGGTCCCACCGAAAACCCCAACGTTCACATTATTTGAACTTTCGGTCTGACCGAGTTGTTCACTTCGGTCTCACCGAGATTGCTCAATTATGTGTGTAACGGTTGGATTTTTGTGTGGAGGCTATATATACCCCTCCACCCCCTCTTCATTCGTGGAGAGAGCCATCAGAAAGAACTACCACTCCTACCTTACACTTTCTGAGAAGAGAACTACCTACCATTGTGTTGAGATCAAGTTGCTCCACTCCCACCATATGAAACTTGATCTCTAACCTTCCCAAGTTGCTTTCCACTCAATCCTTTCTTCCATCACAGCCAAATCAGTGAGGAGAGTTGAGTGTTGGGGAGATTATCATTTGAAGCACAAGAGCAAGGAGTTCATCATCATCTACAACATCTATTACCTTTTGGAGGGTGGTGCCTCCTAGATTGGTTAGGTGTCGCTTGGGAGCCTCCGTCATCGAGATGTGGAGTTGAACCAAGAAGTTTGTAAGGGCAAGGAGATCGCCTACTTCGTGAAGATCTACCCCGAGTAAGGCTAGCCCTCCGTGGGCGTAGGCCATGATGGAATAGAAAAGGTTGCTTCTTCGTGGACCCTTCGTGGGTGGAGCCCTCCGTGGACTCGCGCAGCCGTTACCCTCCGTGGGTTGAAGTCTCCATCAACGTGGATGTACGATAGCACCACCTATCGGAACCACGGGAAAAATCATTGCGTCTCCAAATTGCGTTTGATCTTCTCCACCTCTCTTTACTACTTGTGCAATTTACTTTCCTCTGCCCATACTCTAGAATTGCATGTGTAGTGTGCTACTTGACTTGTGTGTTATGCAAAATCTGCCAAAATCTGTCCTTGATAAAAGACAGAATTTTTATCTTGTCGAGTAGTCTAATCACCCCCCCTCTAGACACTCTCACCTTCTTCGATCCCTCAACTGTCATGCAGACTCTGCATAGCACCGGTTGCAGCATCGAGCATATTTCTCGGTAGCATCGGCCTACCCGCCACATGCACCCTCCTCATTACATCCTCGGGTGAAGGTGGCCCGTCCTGAGCACGGATCGTACTCGGTGCCGGCTGGCTCGCACCGTTGTTAGTTTTTCTTTTGCGTGCCTTCTTCTTCTCCTGAATTGGGACCGAGTTCTGCTCAAAGACCACCTTCTTGAGTGTGTTGGGGCTGATAATATTTCGCACCTCGCCTACTTGAGGCTCGGTGAAGTCGGCAGCTGGAGGCATCTCCTGAGAGCTGAACGGCAGACGACGCCTGTTGCAACTTGGCTTCTCCGCGGTACCGGCTTGATCGCGCACGTCTTTTGTTGGGTTGGGTTCTTGAGTAGGAGGCCCCATGAAGTCGCCACCGTACCCATGATCGGCAAAGTACTGATCGACGTTGGCAAATGTATCGTTGTCATCGTCGTTCTGATCCTGTGCCATATGCATGTTTGGATCCAGTGGCATAGGGATGTCCGGCACCGTTGCGGCGGTCTTGCCATGCGGACGACTTGGCGCCGGAACGACTGGCGGTGTTGTCTTTGGGGTGGTGTCCCCCGCCCCCAAACGAATCTGGCTCTTCGGCCAAAGCAGGGGCCAGCTCAGGCAGGCGCTGAGGGTCATGACGTCATCATCATCGGCCCCGACGGGTCGAATCGGAGGTAACACCTCGTCGCAGCCTGGCAGCACCCGAACCAATTGAACCCTAAACAAGTTGGGTGGCATCTGGGTACCGTGGAACAAGGGGTTGCCCGGTTGAACGATTTTCCCCTTGGCGACATCGACCAACTCGTTGTTCACGAAGTGCAGGAGAGTGCACGGAACGTCGGCGGCACCCTGCGAAAACATGTAGGGCGTCAGCGATGCCCAGTCAAAGGCAAGGAGATGAAGTCCTCGGCCGAGAGAGGCTTAATTAGTTACCGTGATGATGGCGTCGAGCTCGGCTAATGTCGAGGCACCGCCAACGGCGGGCGTGCAGTTGACGGAGGGGCCGCTTGCTGCAGAGGTGCCGGCCGGCGTACACCCGGGTGCATTAAGCTCCCGTGCCGGCGTCGGAGACACCAATTCCTCCTCCGCCGGAGACACCAATGGCCCCGCCATCGCGTTCTGCGAGTTGCTGGCCGTGAAGCTGGGAATCGGGGGCGGCTCCTGTTGGCCGCCCGCCATCCACACCTGCAACCCCTCGATCAAGCTAGGCACAATGGCGGTGATCGTCGCTCCGAGCTGTTGTTGCACTTGCTCTTGGACAATCTCCGGAATCCGCGCCACCTGTGCCTTGAGTTCTTGAACCTCGCGCGCCTGGCTTTCCGAGCTCGTCTTTTTCTCCTTTCGCCCACCAGTGTTATAGTATGACGACCATTTTGTCGACAAGCCTTTGCCGTCCACACGACCAGCTGACGTCGGCTTACTGAGCTTATCCTTGTTCTTCATTACATTCAACGCCCTATTTAGAGTCGTGTCCCAAGGGTTGCTCTTTGTCGACACCGCGCTACTGCTTTCAGTCGCCTGCGGAAGGAATGTGAATCATTTAGAAATTTGGCTTCATTAATTAGAATGCAACCATATGGAGCTAATTACGCGGGGGTGTATTCCTTACCAGAACAAGCTCAAGCGCCCTGGTCTTCCGATCCGTGGTAAGCTCCTTTGTTTTCGGGTCCTTCTTGTACCGGGCCCTGACAAAGTTCCTGGTTTGCTTGTCACCGTATTTATCAAAGAGGGGCGGTAGGCCTTGCTCGGCACGGTCCGCCTCCTCCTTGTCCCATATAGGCTCCGCCACTCTATTACCACCGGGACCGAGTGTGTGTTCCCCTAAGTTCAGCTCCCGCATTTCTTTCCCCCACTGACTTGATTCAGAGTGTGCGGTGCTCGAGCAATTGATCTTGAAGTCGTTGTAGTCATCTTCGGTGATCGAAGGATTTTTCTCCTTGATCTTCTCATAACTCTCACCTTCTCGATCATTCTCTGCACATTGCTTTTCCAAGTAGACAGGGCCTTGCTCATCTTCGTGAGGGCAGCATTGTTCACTTTATTCCCTTTGAGGCTTGTGTTTGCAAATTCAGCGGGGAACTTGTATTGTTCGTGGACCTTCGTGAAGAGGAGGTTGCGCAAATTCCCTCGGTCAGGATGCCTCAGGTTCTCGGTGTTGATCGAGACGGTGCTCCGGAGAATGCACCCGAGCTGAAGCGAGTATCCCTTGACTATTCGTTCGGGCGCCGTTGGATTCCCGTCGGAGTCCACTTCAGTAACTTCCTCCTTAAGGGTGCGGAGCCCGGTCGGGCGCCGGTCCTTCCGTTGCCTCTTCGGTTGGCTGCCATTTGTGCGTGCGCCGCCATCATCAGTGGTGGCATCCTCGGCGGCACCATCAGTGGTGGCATCAGTGGGGTCATCCTGGCGGTACCATCAGTGGTGTCAGGATCGGTGGCGAAGGTGGCGTCCTCATACAAGTGAGGTTGTTCCTCCATCTCCTGGGACAGCTCCCAAAATGCCTTGCCGCCCGAACTGCCGGCCTCATCGTTGTTGGCCATGTTTCTCTCTAAATAGGAACAAAGTTTGGTCAAAAAGTTGGTTATTGTCAAGGAACAAGATCATGGTCTCATCATTTAGGGTTTGTCGACACCGAGGCATCCTAAAAGCTAAGCTTTTATAATTGAGGGTTTTTCGACGCCGAGGCACCCTAAAAGCCTAAGCTTTCATCATTTCGATTTTTATCGACACCGAGGCACCCTAGAAGCCAAGGTTTTTTAATTTATGGTTTGTCGACACCGAGGCATCCTAAAAGCTAAGCTGGGAAGGAGAATTCTAAGTTGGGCCTAATCACTTGGCTCTATTGCCGCCTATGGTTTAATGCAACTAGAATAAAGGGGCACTTGATCCTACTTAAATAACTACTAAGATACCCCGGCCCATGCATTAGTCACAAGTACCCTATATGTCCTATTTTTAGCAAAGTCATGCTAAAATTCACGGAAAATTTTAGCATGACCTTTGCTGAAAATAGGACATATGGAGTACCCGAATTTACCGGAACGGAAGTTAATCGACATTCCAGCAAACACAAGGGCCTCTCGGGGTACCTGCAAAATCATCACGACACGATGGTCGGAGACAAAACCCAGCAAAAATCTGGATGGAGTGCATCGGGCTTTCAACTCCATTTAGACTATTCAAATGAAGATCACACTGAGCTCCAGCTGAGGGATCCATCATCCATCATGCCAGCCAGCCAGCAAATTAAGCTGGCCTGGAGCAAATAAAAATACAATGCATACATACATACTAAAGCAGAAAGATAGATAGATAGATAAGCATGTTTAGTTTAGTTTACAAGAATGAGTGCATGCATGTCAAAAGTTGCCATCTACTACTTGTCATCATCATCATATAGTAAAAGCTAATTAACCAGCACCTGCAGCAATGATGCTTCTGCTCTTACTTCTCTGCTGCTAAAAGCATAACCACAACAAGATTAACATCTACATTGTTCTGTGTAGTGTACATTGGTGATTGTTGAGCCAACATGCCACATTGCAGTGCTAGGATGTTGCCATGTTTGCAGTGCTAGGATGTTGCCATTCCAGCAAACTCAAGGGCCTCTAATAGGTCACCCAACAAAAAATCATCAATAGTTTTAGCTGAAAAAAAATCAGGGATTGCTGTTAACTGAAAATTAGTGAAAGAAACTGTTGCTGATCATGGATTGCTGATCATGAAAATTAGTATATTGTGCTTGTCAAGTGTTGTAGGCTTCATATTTTAAGCATTTTACAGTAATTTATCACCCTACTGTCCCTAAAATAGCTATTTATCCAGAGATGGCTAATAACCAGCAGATATGTCACAGAGATACACCAAAAATATGTAACAATTTCCCTCGTTAAACTGGGATAGTCCTAGAACCGCCTGTGATCCAAAGAAGAAGAAAAGGCATATAGTACATCATCTAATGTCATAGGATATTAATAGAGAAGAGGGCGGTGCACATGGTATGTACTCTACTACTAATTTAGTGCTCAACGTTGACATCACAGTACCAACTGAAGCCGAAGTCTAACTGCACACTAACCTTTTGGTACAACAGAAACATGTATGCTATTTAATGTGATAAGATCAAGTACCATACCAGAATCTTATAAATTTCCCCCTAATTAAAAACAACAGGAGTGAATATCTCTCTCAGACTGCTATTGTGGGGGCTGCTCGTGTTAGATAGATAGTGTCCACATAGCAATTCTTGGTGTGCCATTGGCGGGGGCCAGTTAGTCATACGGCCCACTGGGTAGTAGGTTCTAACAACCTCTAACAACCAGAGGAGAGGAGAGTGTGGCTGCTACTTTAATGCCACTGGAAGTGAAGTCCACTTTGCTGAGAGTGTAAAGCACTCCACTCCACTACCACTACCCTTGCTACTGACTTCGTATCAGCTGAGCTCCTCCCTTTCTTAATTAGTTGGTGACTCTGTTACTCTAGTTAACTTGAGCAGACACACACCTGATTCTAAGTACAACACACACCACCACAATTAGTCTTCTTGTCCTATCACATATCGTCGATCATACTCATAATTTGAGATAATAATTATCTATAAAAACTAATTAATTAAATGAAACTATGTCAAGTTCTATAAATGTGTGACTACGTCAATGGTAGTCCTAAAATAGCTATATACCTAGCGAAGATTGAATTAGCACAAAGGTCTAAATCCACTAATGTCCCTCCCTCAAATGGTTAATTAATGAGAGATGGTAAAGCAATTGCAGTTTTCCCACAGCAAGCAATGGACACAGGAGCACAAAGGTCTGAACTTTTATTCTAAAAAACATCTGGAACTCAATTACTGAATTAATCTTGCCATGTCGTACTAACAGCCAGCAATATTTCTATCTAGCGAAGATTAAATTTGCAGCATTAGACAGATCCAACAATGGAATCCAAACAAAGGCCTAAAATTTTACCACCCCTAGAACACATCTGGAACTCTAGAAAAACATCTGGAACACGCTTGCTGATCATAAAGTGTTCCAAAGCACATATCAATAACGTGGCACATGATTTTCTCAAGAGTTGAAGTATTTTAGGATAATCCTGACACAAGCAAATGGCTATAATGCACATACAGGAAGATGGACCTATTGTGATGGGTGTGGATGCATTTCTTACCAGGCACAAGGGCGGGGTCGCTGGAGGGGTCGGGGTCGTCGGAGGGGTCGGGGTCGGGGTCGTCGGGGGCGCGGGCGTCGAGGCCGGGGCGTCGGGGGCACGGGCGGCGGCGTAGCTGCAGGCGTCCGGGGCGTCGGGGGCGCGGGCGTCGAGGGCGTCGGCGGCGCGGCGCTCGGCTCAGCGGGGGTGGCGCGGGGGCGGCGGCGCAGCGCTGGAGGGAGAGAGAGGCGTCGGGGAGAGGGGGGAGATCTGGCGAGGGGAGAGAGAGAAGGGTGCGGCCGGTGGGAGATATGGATGGGGGATTACTAATGGCGCACTGCAGCTCCGTGCGCCATAAGTATGTAGACTCTAATGGCGCACCACCCCCAGGTGCGCCATTAGTATTGTGTTCTAGGCCCGACAGAAAGGTATATATTCCACCTAACCCACTACCCAACAGAACCCCCACACTAGCCCGACTGGTCAGCACTCTGCACACCCACCAGGAGGTCCTGGGTTCGATTCCCAGGCTCCCCAAATTTTTTTTTGCATTTAAAATGCTGTTTGACACTTATTTGTGTTTAAATATGTTCAAACTTGTTTAAATCATAACAGTAATATATTTTTTTATAAAAAAGTAATAATTTTTTAAAAAATATCATCAAATTTGTTATTTGAAAATATTTATGAATATGAAAAAATATCATCAAATTTATTATTTTGAATATATCATGGGTCGGCGACGGCAGTTGAGTAGGGGAATCGAGGGTGCGGGGGTCGGCGGCAGCGACCGGTGGACCGGGGGGTGCTCGGCGGCGGCGGTTGAGTAGGGGAATCGAGGGTGCGGGGGGT
>LR738710.1:892483169-892497996 GCA_902687465.1 Secale cereale
GGCGGCGGCGGCCGGTGGACCGGGGGGTGCTCGGCGGCGAGGGGGACCGGATCTGGCGAGGTGGGATAGCGATTGAGATGGAGGGGGGGTCGAGATCGAGTGTCCATGAAATTTAAAAATATTCATGATAGTTCAAAAAGTTCCCATGAAATACAATCGAGAAATGAAGGGTACGATTTAAATACAATCGATCTTAGCTAGCTATCTGTTCACAATCTTCTTGCCCTTGTTTTTCGCAAATGGAGTTGTTCTGTGGAACGGACGTCCTTTAGGTAGGGTGGTCCTGCTTCTTCTTGTGGTGTAAGCTGCTACTTCATCATCGTCGTCATGTTCGATCCTCGGGTCGCCGTACTTGTCGAAGTCTTGCTCATTGGCTACTCCATCCATTCCGATGATCTTCCTTTTGCCTCTCCTCACGACAACACGACTGGGCTTTAACGGATCGGTAATGAAGAAGCATTGGTCAACTTGGGAAGCCAGTACCCATGGCTCATTTTTCGCGGTGACGTTTGCGCCCGCGGTCTTGGATTTGGCTTTGGGTATAACCATGGTGGTGAAATACCGGTCTTATTTGAGGACGCTCTTGGCCCATCTGACACGGAACATCGGGACCTTCTCTCTAGCGTAGCTCAGCTCCCAGATCTCCTCGATCCTTCCATAGTATCTGTCCTTGTCATTACCGGTGTAGGATTCCATCGATACCCCGGAGTTCTGATAACCATCGCTCTTCATGTCCTTGGCCTCGGTGTAGAATGTGTAGCCGTTGATATCGTACGCCTCATAGGTCATCAGGTTGTGCTCGGCGCCCAGTGACAAGGCGAATATGAGTTGTTCTTCCGCGGAAGAATCATCATGTAAAGGGTACGACAGAAGCTTCTGCTTGAACCAACGCGTGAAACATGAGTTGTGCTCTTTGATTATATCTCCGTTCGTCCTCTGTTGGCCTCGGTCATTGTACGTCTTCTCAATAAAGGTTTTGTGCTGAACCACCCAAGGATCGACCACGTCTATGTGTTGTAGCGCGACTAGGTTTGCTCTTTCAAAGTCGGCGAGTCGACCCTCGAAGTCGACATGCATTTCGCGGCGACCCTCACAGTGACCCCATCCAGCGAGCCTGCCGAGGTGCCTGTTGACGGGCAGACCAATGGGGTTCTCGATGCCTAGATAATTCGTGCAGTAGGAGATGCACTCTTCGGGCAGAAAGCCCATGGCTATGCTTCCCTCTGGGCGTGACATGTTGCGAACGTATCCTTTGATGACACCATTCATCCTTTCGAACGGCATCATGCTGTGCAGGAACGTCGGCCCGAGTTGGATGATATCGTCCACGATATGGACCAGCAGATGCACCATAATGTCGAAGAATGCGGGCGGGAAGTACATCTCAAGCTCGCATAGTATCACCACGATCTCTTCCTGTAGCCTTCTGAGTTGCCTCACGCCAACAGACTTCCGAGAGATGACGTCGAAAAAGTTGCATAGGCCAAATAGGGTTTCACGGACGTGCGCGTCCATGATACCACAGATTGCAACTGGAAGTATCTGCGTCATCAGCACGTGACAGTCATGAGACTTCATCCCGCTGAACTTCAGCTTCGCCCGGTCTAGGTATCTGCTTATCTTCCCCGCGTAACCGTAAGGAAGTTGTACTCCTACGAGGCAGGTGAAAAACTGCTCGATCTCCTCCTGACTTAGAGTGAAGCACGTGGGAGGGTAGTCATTTCCGGTCTTATTGGCCTTTTTGCCTTTGCGACGACTTTCCGTGTCCTGCTTCGCCTCATCATCATCATCATCATCATATATAGCGTGAAGCTCCTGCCTGATGCCCATTGATTTCAAGTCTGCCCTTGCTTTCGGCCCATCTTTGGTCCTCTCTGGCATGTTGAGCAGGGTACCAAGCAGACTCTCGCACACGTTCTTCGTGATATGCATTACATCAAGGCTGTGAGGCACACGATGGATCTTCCAGTACGGCAAGTCCCAGAAAACAGACCTCGTTTTCCATACCTTCAGCAGCGGCTCTGGCGCCTTTCGCTTCTTTCCCGGCTCGTCTATTTCAACAGCTCATCTATTTCCTCGCCGCTCCTCGTACGCGGGCGTCCTCGGGGTTCGGTTTCACCATCGAACGGATCCTTGCGTTTTCTCCACAGGTCATCGTCGCGAAGCCACCTTCGATGTCCCATGAACACGGTTTTCAAAGACCCGGGATCTCTATCTAGCTGGCGATACGTTGTGTCATCCATGCACCTGACGCATCCAGAAAATCCGTGGACCACCTGCCCCGCGACATATCCGTAACCGAGATAGTCGTGCACCGTCGTGAGCAGCGCGGCTCTCATAGGGAAATATTCTTTCTTTGCGGCGTCCCACGTATTGGCTGGCGTTTTCCACAGCGTGTCTATCTCCTCTTTCAGCAGCCCCAGATACAGATTGATGTCGTTCCCTGGTTGTTTCGGTCCTTCAATTAGCATACTCATGTGAATGTACTTCCTCTTCATGCACAACCAGGGGGGAAGGTTGTACATCCACACAAACATAGGCCAGGTGCTATGTGTGCTTCTCTGGCTGCCAAACGGATTGACTCCATCGGTGCTCGCGCCCAGCACGATGTTCCTTGGATCGTTCCCAAATTCTAGGTCTTCGAAGTTCAACGCTTGCCACTGGCTCGCATCCTTAGGGTGACTCAGCATCTTGTCTTTTTTATCTATCTCCGGATCATTTGCGTCATCTTCTCGCTTCTTCTCCTCCCTATCCGCGTGCCAACGCAGGAGCTTTGCTACCTTAGGGTCCGCGAAATACCGCTGCAGACGAGGAGTGATCGGAAAGTACCACACCACTTTTCGAGGAGCTTTCTTCCTCTTCTTGTATCGAGTGACGCCGCACACCGGATATATGGTAGACTCCGCGTGCTCGTCCCGATAAATGATGCAATTGTTCATGCACACATGGTATTTCACGTGCGGTAAATCCAGAGGACACACGATATTCTTCGCCTCCTCCAAACTGGTGGGGCACTTGTTCCCCTTGGGAAGACGTTCGTGCCAGAATGACATGTTCTCGTCGAAGCATGCGTCGGTCATTTTGTGTTTTAGCTTCATCTCCAGAGCCATGAGTGTCAGGGATATGACTAGCAGGTATGAACCGGCTAGTGTAAACCGGCTTAATTATAAAATGTTTAGTTATAATATTTAGTAAAGGCTGCGGCCCATGAGATTATAGGGCCCATGTATAGAATTGTGGTTTGTAAACCACCAAGCGATGTAACTTGAGGGATAAGGAAGAAAGGACAGAGACCGAGGCGGACACAAGTATGAGCCGGCCTCGGGACTCTGTAAACCGGGCCAGGCGTTACCTCTATATAAAGGGACGACCCGGCGACGGTTCAAGAGGAAGCAAGAATCAACCCGTCGAGAGCACAGGCAAGCGATCCGCTCCCTGTAATCCGACGCTCAAGCAATACCAAACCAACTAGACGTAGGCTTTTACCTTCATCGAAGGGGCCGAACTAGTATAAACCCTCTGTGTCCTTTGTGTGCTATGAACCCCTTCAAGCTAACCCATGCGATGGTTCCATCATCAAGTCCGTTAAACCGGACATCTGCCGTGCTAATTCCACGACAGTTGGCGCCCACCGTGGGGCCTCCGCATGATGGTTTCGAGTTCTTGAAGGGCAGCTTTGAAGGGATCAAAGGTTACGCGGTCGGCCGGATGACCAAGAGTCGCCGCGGCCGGATCTACATCGACGACGCAGGTTGGGGACCGGAGGCCGATTCAATCGAATACGGGTACCGGCTTCCCTTCGGTGGCATCCAAGTCTTCATTGGTAAAATCGGCGAACCGGGACCTGAGCCGGACATCTTCCCCAACACCGTCGAGCCGGCTCAGCGTGCGAGATCGGCCCGGATTCAGCCCGCCATGAAGCACGTGTTCGTTGGAGCAATCCACGGAGTTCGAGCCGAAGACGGATCGGAATCCGATGGTGCAACAGTTGTCTACTCTGACGACGAATCTTCATCCGGAGAAACTGGGTCTCTGTATCAGTTGCAGGACGGCCGGTCTGAGGGCGAGTCCGATGGAAACAGTATTCCGGACCCCTTGGACCCGCCAAATCGGGTGGCTGTCTTTATGGCCGGTTCACAGCCCCCAGTGAACGGGCCGACAGCAGAAGCTGGTGTAGGGGGGAGTGGCCCGGTCCTCTCACCTACTGACGTTCTATCCACCTTGATCGACGAGTTCACAGCTAAAGCGGTGGAAGCAATAGCTCCAGCAGACAAGGCGCAACATGATGCAGAGCTCCTTCAGTTAAAGGGCCAGATTGATCAATTAAAGGAGGACCTGAAAGCAGAGAAGGCAATGATAGCAAGGAGGCAAGCAGAATTGGATGATTAGGCTTTTCACCTAAGGGTGGAACAGGCCTCAACACAAGGAGTAAGAAGTCGGAAGTACCAATCTCGTATACCACCGGTTTACGAAGCCGTGGATCTGTTTAGAACACCGGGGGCAGGGACTAGCAATAATCCCGCCCTAAACCGGAGGGCACCCCCAGTCAGAGATGAGCCGGTTCAGCAGCCCATTGCGGAGCAAGACCGGCGGATCACGTCTACACCTCACCCGTCAGGTCACTATTCGAACCCTTTGGATAACATCGTTGCTGCTGCAGCACGATTGGCCGCTTTACCCGATGAGGGGACGTCCCGGGTGGCGTTGGAGGCGCGCCGGGCCAAGGAGTTACTTAATACAACATTGATACAGCAGCAAGCGTATTCTCATAGCAGGGAAAGGCTACATTCAACACCGCGTCCTAGCTAGAGTTACACTAGGCATTGGGAGGAGCCAGAAGTATCTAGCAGTGAACGCAGGCGGCATCAGCGCAGATAGGATAATCCGGCAGGCGCAGCGGCACCAGCTCCGGATATAAACCGGGTTAGATCGGGAGCCCGGGAGGAGGTTCGTCAAACGACGCCGGTTCACACTGCCGCAGCAGAAACAGGAGTTACGACGAGTTCTTTTGGGGTACAATGTCTTATCCCCGCTTTACGGAGTGTCAAGCTGCCTAAAGATTTTAAAGGGCCCCGCAAGGTACCTAATTACACAGCGGATTTAGCTCCAGAAGCTTGGGTTGAAAGTTATGAGATGGCCATGGAGATGCTGGACGTAGATGAATCGGCTTGTGCAAAATACTTTACGATGATGCTTGAGGGTACAACCCGGACCTGGCTGAAGGGTTTACCCCCGAACTCCATCGGATCATGGGGAGAACTACGCAGCCAGTTTAGCAAAAACTTCAAAGATACATGCAAGCAGCCGATGTTAGTGGTGGATCTGGCAGCTTGTGTGCAAGGAGAGCAGGAGTCTACAAGTGCCTGGGTGCGGAGAGTAGCTGAGATCTTACACTCTTCGAATAGTATCAATCCTAGTACGGCGATAGTGACCTTGGAAAACAATTGCCGGTTTGAATCTTTAAAGTTAAAGCTAGGACGGATTAAAAGGGATTACTATGATATGGGAACTCTCATGAGTGCTCTGGTAAAATATGGGGACTCTGATAATACCAAGTATCCAGAAGCTGAAGGAGACAAGGCAGGGAAGGTTAGCAAGCCTGGTAAACCGGCGCAAGTTAATCCGACTACTACAAGTTTCTTGGGCAAACGAAAGGCAGAAGGTGGCTCTGACTTCGTGGCCAATACTCAAGTTCAAGGGGGTTTTCAGCGTAGCATGAGCAACCCACCTCCACAAACCGACGGGGGAGGCATCAACTGGAGCCAAGAATTAAATCAGCCTTGTCCAAAACATAGCTCAAGGGGACGACCAGCGAAACATACTATAGGAGAATGCATACCCTTTATGGAAGCCATGATGGGCCGCTTTAATCCTAATGATAGGCCTCCGAATGGCGGTTCAGGCGCAGGGTTTTATGGTCCGGGTCATCAGGGTAATAACTCCAGATCAGGATATCGGGGAAATAAAAATAGTTATCAGAACCGGGCCGGTAATCAGAATGGTCAGGGAGGTTATAATAACCAGGGCAATCAGCCGCGTAATCAGGGTGGTTACAATAACCAAGGCAGTCAGCAGCAGGGACAAGGTAATCACAATAATCAGGGGAATCAGCAGCGTCAGCAACAACAGCCGCAATCCGGATATCAGAGTAATCCGAAGGAATTAAGCAGTGGGCAATATCATGTCTTCACCACAAGTATGTGTAAACGAGATCAGAAGGTTTTGAAGCGGGCAGTTAACGCGGTTGAACCGGCAACACCGCAATTTCTGCGCTGGTCAGAGCAGCCCATCGTATGGAGTAGGGAAGACCACCCAATGCGGGTGGATAATCCGGGCCACTTCGCCTTGGTGGTGGCGCCCCAGGTGGGAGGTTATAAATTCACTAAAGTTCTCATGGACGGTGGTAGCAGCATCAACATCTTGTACTATGAGACTTTTCGTCGTATGGGCCTGACAGATAAAAAGTTAAGGCAATCGAACACAGTGTTTCATGCGGTGGTCCCAGGTAAGTCGGCTTATCCGGTTGGAAAGATTGACTTGGAAGTTACCTTTGGAGATGAGCATGATTCTAGGTCAGAGATGATAACTTTCGAAGTCGTCAAGATTAAAAGCCCTTATCACGCTCTGTTTGGAAGGACGGTTTATGCTAAGTTTATGGCTAGGCCATGTTATGTTTATCTGCAGCTCAAAATGTCGGGTCACAAGGGTACGATCACGGTTCATGGAAGTCGCAAAATAGCAGTGGAATGTGAAGAAGGAGATGCAGCTTATGCAGAGGCAGTATGTGCCACAGAAGAGTTGAAATTTTATAAAGATAATGTTGATCCGGCAGATATGACTCCGCCGAAGAAGCCAACTACAGAGCATGATCCGGCGTTGAAGTTTAAATCGGCAGAGGAGACCAAGCAAGTTGATTTTGTACCAGGAGATTCGTCCAAGCAGTTCACTATCAGTGCTAACCTTGATCCCAAATAGGAAAGCGCGCTCATCGAGTTCATCCGTGAGAACCGGGATATTTTTGCATGGAAGCCTTTTGACATGCCAGGTATACCGAGGGAACTCGCTGAGCACAGCCTTAACATTGATCCGAAATATAAACCGGTTAAACAATATTTGCGCCGCTTCAGCAAAGAGAGGCGCAAGGCTATAGGGGAAGAAGTGGCCAGGCTCTTGGCCGCAGGATTCATAGTGGAAGTCTTTCACCCAGAATGGTTGGCTAACCCGGTGCTGGTGTTAAAGAAGAATGGGAAGTGGAGGATGTGTGTGGACTACACAGACCTCAACAAGGCTTGCCCAACTGATCCTTTTGCTCTCCCTCGCATTGACCAGATCATCGATGCTACGGCGGGATGTGAGCGGCTAAGATTTTTGGATGCATACTCAGGATATCACCAGATCAAGATGGCAGTTAAAGACCAAGAGAAGACAGCTTTCATAACCCCTTTTGGTGATTTTTGCTATGTATCTATGCCTTTTGGGCTTAAAAGTGCGCAAGCAACTTATCAGCGTTGCGTTCAGAATTGTCTTAAAGGGCAGATAGGGAGGAATGTTCATGCCTACGTGGATGACATTGTGGTTAAATCAAGGAAGGAAGAGACAATGATAGAGGATCTTAAAGAAACTTTTGACAATCTTCGACCTTATAAGATGATGCTTAATCCGGAGAAGTGTGCCTTTGGTGTTTCGGCAGGTAAACTACTAGGATTCTTGGTCTCAAACAGAGGAATAGAAGCAAATCCGAAGAAAATCAAGGCCATCACATCTTTAACTAAACCGGTTTGCATCAACGATGTTCAGCGTATCGCTGGCCGGATCACAGCATTAAGCCGGTTCATCAGCCGTTTGGGAGAGAAGGCGACCCCGCTTTATCAGATGCTGAAGAAAACAGACTGGTTTATATGGAGTGATGAGGCGAACGCGGCATTTGAGGATCTGAAACGGCAACTGGCGAAACCGCCGGTCTTGGCTGCCCCTGTTGATAAGGAGCCGTTGCTGTTATACGTTGCTGCCAATGCACGGGCAATCAGCGTCGCCATCGTGGTTGAGCGCAAGGAAGCAGGAAAGGAACACCCGGTTCAGCGCCCGGTTTATTACGTGAGTGAAGTACTCATTGAATCCAAGCAGAGGTACCAACATTGGCAGAAGCTGGTGTATGGTGTGTTCATGGCAAACCGGAAGCTGAAGCACTATTTCCAAGGTCATCCGATAACTGTGGTTAGTTCAGCACCGTTGGGGGACATAATCCAGAACAGGGAAGCTACAGGCGGAGTAGCAAAGTGGGCCATTGAGCTCAGCCCACATGAGTTGAAATATGTACCACGCACCGCTATAAAATCACAGGCATTGGTGGATTTCATCAATGATTGGACGGAGTTGCAAACCCCTAAGGATAAACCGGATCTTACGTACTGGACGATTCACTTTGACGGTTCAAGACAGTTGGAGGGCTCGGGGGCTGGAGTTGTCTTAACTTCCCCCCGAGGTGATAAATTTTGTTACGTCCTCCGCCTATTGTTTCCTTGCACTAACAATGCAGCAGAGTATGAAGCATTACTTCATGGCTTGCGGCTGGCAAAGGAGATGAACTTGAGCCGGGTTAAGTACTTTGGCGACTCAGATTTGGTGGCACAGCAAGTTTCAGGCAAGTGGGATTCAAGAGATCCCCTCATGGCAGCCTATAGACGCGAAGTTGAAGCAGTTGCAGGATATTTCAAAGGGTATCAGGTGGATCATATAGACCGGCGACGGAATGAAGCGGCCGATGCTCTAAGCCGACTGGGTTCCCAACGTAAACCGGTGCCACCAAATACTTTTTTGGATGAATTGCACAATCCTTCGGTTCAAATACCATCAGAGGAAGACCTAGCTGTTCCTGATCCGGAGGCACAGTTTGTTGCAGCGCTTCATGTTATTCTAGATTGGATGCTGCCTTATTTGGCATATCTGAGTCGAGGAGAGCTACCGGACGCTGAAGAAGAAGCACGGCAGATAATCCGGCGTTCTAAATCCATGACAATTGCAAACGGAGAGCTTCATCACCGCAGTACTTCTGGAGTGTTTCAGCGGTGTGTGTCAGCGGAGGAAGGTTGTGAGATTCTTCGCGAGATCCATGAAGGGGATTGCGGTCATCATGCCGGTTCAAAGTCATTGGTGGCTAAAGCGTTCCGGCATGGCTTCTATTGGTTAACCGCTCATGCTGATGCGGCAGATCTGGTCCGGAAGTGCGATGCTTGTCAGAAATTTTCAAGACGTGCTCTAGTTCCGGCGCAAGAGCTCCGGATGATACCAATAACTTGGCCGTTTGCGACTTGGGGGCTTGATATGGTCGGACCCTTCAACCGATCCCAAGATCAGAAAACTAATCTGTTAGTAGCAGTGGACAAGTTTACAAAATGGGTTGAAGCAGAGCCTATAAGCAAGTGTGATGCGGCGACGGCAATCAAATTCATCAAAAAAGTAATTTTCCGGTTTGGCTTTCTGCACAGCATCATCACAGACAATGGCACCAATTTATCTCAATGTGAGATGGAAGAATTCTGTCAACGAGAACATATTCGTTTTGATGTGTCTTCTATGGCCCATCCCCAATCTAATGGTCAGGCCGAAAGGGCAAATCAGGAGATTTTACCAGGCATCAAGCCCCGGCTTATGACTCCTTTGCAGAGAACCCCAGGATGTTGGGTTGAGGAGTTACCATCTGTTCTTTGGAGTATCAACACTACACCAAACCGGTCCACAGGTTATACACCTTTCTTCATGGTCTATGGAGCTGAAGCAGTCCTTCCAAGTGATATCCGTCATGATTCACCAAGGGTAACGGCTTATGTTGAAGCGGCCAACGAAAGAGCAAGGCAAGATAGTTTGGACCGGCTAGACGAAGAGCGTGATATAGCTGCGGCACGATCTGCAATTTATCAACAAGACTTGCGCAGATATCATAGCCGCCGGATCAAAAGCAGAACATTCCAGGAGGGTGACTTAGTACTCCGGCTCATCCAAGATCAAACAGATATGCACAAGCTATCCCCACCTTGGGGATGGCCCTTTGTGGTCAGTAAGAATCTACACAACGGTTCATATTACCTGGTGGACGTTCGAGAACACAAGGACTCACGGACATCAGAAGAGGAGACGAAGAGGCCATGGAACATCGCCCACCTGCGGCCCTACTATACTTGAGCTATGAGCTCCACTGTATCCTATGTATATATTATGATTAATGAATAAACCGGCACCCTCGGTAAACCGGGGGCTCAGCCTTTTCTAAATACAAAAATCTTGTGAGGATAACTCTGCGTGTTTTATCATATGTTATATTTCAACATATTGGCTGGTTTAAAGTTGATTTTTTGCAGAGTACACAGAAGCAATAAAACTCCCCAAAGAACAAGAGGTCGCAACCGGTTCAAAAGATAATGATTCAAAGAAACCCTCTGGATGGTAAACCATTCAGTGATTGGTTCAAGATCTACCCATGACTTCATGGATCCATGGAGAACTACATGGACAGTCGGGTTTACCCGCATCCATCGGCCCTCTGGACAGTCGGGTTTACCCGCATTCAGTGATTGGCTAGGCCCTCTGGAAAGGCTACGGGCATCCAGAGATTGGCTAAAATTCTTATGGACAGACGGGTTTACCCACATCCATCGGCCCTCTGGACAGTCGGGTTTACCCGCATTCAGTGATTGGCTAGGCCCTCTGGAAAGGCTACGGGCATCCAGTGATTGGCTAAAGTTTTTTCTTATGGTTCTTGTGGAAAGGCTACGGGCATCCATTGATCGGCCCTCTGGAAAGACGAGATTACCCGCATCCAGTGATTGGCTGAACCTTGCTTTGAGCCTGGCAGCTCTTAAAAAGCCTCGACTACATGGTTTTATTTGCTAAATTTGAATCTTTGGTGTTTCTGTCTTATAACTCTTTAAACCGGAGTGGAACAGCTACAGAAGCTGACCACATATCTATAAAGTGAAAAGTCTGGGTCATGAAAACCAGCATGAATAAACCGGTGTTCATTCTAACCCGGATCATCCATCAGGCAACAAGCCACAAATTTCTGAACAAAGTTTCAGAACGAGATAAACCGGTGTCTATTATCAAGACCCGGGTGTATTATTGGATCCATGTAGATCATCAAGAAATTTTAAGTTCTACCGGATTAAGAGTGTCAAGCATACTTGATCTCAGGTATACATTTATTTCTGATATAAGTATATACTTGTTTGATATCTTGAGAGAACAATTTAATCTGTCCAGCGGTAAACTGCTAGGACATGTTTTCAGTGTTACTTTTGCAGGAACAAATGATACGCAAGATAAGCGACATCAGACAACATTTAAATTAGCAAACATCTAACACAAGAAAGACAGAATATCCGGATTAAAACGGATCATGTTTCAGCTATCCTATTACAAGGCATAGCAAGCCTGATGGATTAAAAAGATTGTTTGATAAAGCAGAGACTGCAATTACAACAATAAATTCTGAGTTATGCTCCTTCTTGCTGAGACTGCTGGCCATTAGCTTGATCCGGAATGTCTTCGTCCTCTTGAAGTGGTTGGAAGTCCGGAACACGCCAATCAATCTTCATCAAAGCCCGGAAGTACATCTCTTCGTTGATAAGTTCAGAAGGTTCGATATCTGGAGCGAAGGTATGAGGGCGAACCGGTGGGATTAAATTGACGGTGTCATAAACCGGCCGCTCCACCCGCTCGTTTTGCAAGTCGTACCCTGGATGATACCTGGATAAATCGGATTCCGCTGCAAGCTTGCTGGCGAGGGGGCGCATCTCCTTCGTCAAGACATGGAGATCCTTTGTGGTAAAAGCGGATCCATCTTCCTTAGTGTCAGGAAATCCAGTCAAAGCTTCTTCCGGATCAAGATCCGGAACCCAGGCTTTAGCCCTGGTAAGTACCAGGAGAGCACCGCCTCGAGCAGCAGATTTCTTAACTTCTTCAAGACGAACCGGTAGAACAGACAACTTTTCCAACGTGCCTTGAATGGTTGTGGGGGCCGGTTTACCGAAAGATGTTGCACTAATGATCCTCTGAGCGCCGGAATACAGCTGCTCGACCAAAGTATAACATGCCTTAAGTTTCTTGCGTAGATCATCCCCAAGATGGGTGACACGGCGCCCTGCATATAAATATCACGGTTAAACCGGCACAGGTAGAAGATCGCAAGGATAAAGCAGGAGTTCAGATTATACTTACCAAAGATTGCAGAAGACATCAACTCAATTTGCTGCTTTAAGCCGGTTAACTCTTCAGTCACCGGATTAAGCGCCCCCTCAGCATCCTGAACCCTTTTTTCCAATTCTTTCTTCTGAACCTCAAAAGTGGTCCGCTCTTCTTCAAAGAACTTTTTCAGATCTTCAGCAGTCTTTAAACTTACCTAAAGATCTTTCTTGGCTTTCGAAGCGGCAGATTCTGTCTCAGCAAGACGGCTCCGAAGCTCATTGATCTCATCAGCGTTCCGGTTTAATTCAGCCTGCAAGCATAATCAAGTGACAAGAAGCAAAAATCAGACAAGTCTCAAGCACACAAACAAGTTGTCTACTTGACACTTGGGGGCTAATGGCAGTTGAAGCGATAAACAGTAGCAATTCAAAGTTACAAGTCTCAAGCACACAAACAAGTTGTCTACTTGACACTTGGGGGCTAATGGATAATTGAAGTATCAGCAGAAATTTTTACAAGTATCAAATACATAACCAAGTTATCTACTTGATACTTGGGGGCTAATGTAAGGTCAAATTGTTCAAGTTATAAGTTCCGGATCACCTTCAACATGCAGCTAAACCGGAACTTGGGGGCTACTATGAGATAAAGGCATATCAAAAGCACAAAGTCAGAAGGAAAGGATTACCTCATATTTCTCCTTCATCAAGTTAACCAAACTCGCTTCATAGTCTCGGCTGCTGTGGAGCCGGTTTAAGTACCCAGAATAGATTTCTTGGGCACTCATATCAGCAAGATTGGATAATTCAGTACTCCATTTACCCTTCTCCTTATATAGCTTCTCCGTTTTAGCCGTATGCTTGGCTAAAACGGTGGGCTCAGCCGGAGCAACGAAAGCAGCTCCAGTCACTACAACTTCTGGAGAAGCAGGTGCAGTTGATGGAGTCGCAGTGTGAGCCGGATTGGGAGATGCCGGATTAACTTGAGGAGAGTTGGCCCGGGCAGGGCTTGGCGGATTGTGGACGTCATCAGCAATAGGGTTCTCGGCTACTGAGACATGATCCGTAGGCACAGGATCTTCAAGAGGAGCTATAGGCTCGCCTTCGGGAGGAACGATTGTTGCCGGATCAACCGCCGGATCATCTGCAGAAATATCAGCAGTGGGTTTGTTTGCCTTTTGTTTTTTGCTAGGCTTTGGCTTGCTGAAAAAGTTTGCAAAATGAGTTAAACATTGTGAAGCAAAAAGGTAATCATAAACCGGAAATGTTAAAAAGACTTACCCTGGGACAGTTTTCAATGGGGGAAGTTGTGTAGCAGACGATTCACCAGAGGAGGATAATGGAGTCTCCTGATAATCAGGATCAGATGGTTTAAGAGGTTTTCGGATAAGCCCGGCCTTGGGATGAAGGAGAGTCGAAGAAAGTATCACCTCAGCGCGACGCTTCCTAGCCGGAGATAGAGAAATCCCGGATGATTCCACTGCCAAGCCGCTATGGCGAGTGGTCCGGCGAAGAGCTTCGTGTTGTTGCTTCTTCAAAAGAAAATTAGGATCCAATTGAGCATAAGGGTGAGAAAATTGATATTTCCGGACTATCCGACGACTTTTTTGTGGAAGAGGTTCTGAATCGGAGGAAAGGATAGTTACCTCGATTTCGGCCGGTTTATCACCTTCAGCCAACTCCTGTGGAAAGTTATCATTAGATACAGATATGATTACATGCAAGAAAATTAAAGCCGGATTAGTTCATACCTCAGAGTCCAGATCGTCCTCCTCAGCATGAGAACTAGAGCCTCCGGCCGCTTTTCTCTTCTTATTTGCAAGGGTTTTTTGGCATGGCTGCTTGCCGGTTTTCTCCTGAGGTTTTCTTTTCCAGAAAGGATCATCGGCCTGTTCAACAGTTAGAAGAAGGTTTATATAAACGGATCAAAAACATATGCGAAAAAACAAGGCTTACCGCAGGCAGCTTGTTCTTCTTGTAATATGGAGCTAACCCGACTTTACTGCAATCTTCTAAGGTAACGTTGAGCATCTTCTTAGCCGATTCAATAACCTCTGATTCAGAAAGTTTATCCTTGGTGAACCGTTGAGGATCGTCCGGTTTACCAGAATACTGGCACATCAACTGTGATCGCCGGCTCAAGGGAAGGATACTCCAAGAGAGCCAACAACGCATAAAGTCGGTTCCAACTAAACCATTGGCCATGAAAGCCTTCAATCTGGAGAGCTAGGATGCAAACCGGGTCCGTTCGACAGAGCTGAGTCGTTGCGGCAGAGGATGATTCTCCGGAATACGGTGCTCACGATAACCCGGCAGGGGGTTCTCCCCTTCAGGAGAAGTGTCAACACAGTAAAACCATGATTTGTTCCACTCCTTTGGGTGCGTGTGGAGAGCGGCATGGGGAAAGACAGCATCTCTTCTTTTTTGGATGCTAACCCCACCTAGTTCCTGATGCGGACCGCTAGTGAATTCCGTACGCCGGTTCAGGTGAAAAAAGTCCCGGAATAGATCAACGGACGGTTCTTCTTGCAGATATACCTCTGAGAAGACTTGGAAATCACATATATTTGAAATGGAGTTGGGCCCAATGTCCTGAGGGTGGAGTTGGAAGGCAGCGAGAACGTCCCGGAAAAACTTTGAACCGGGGG
>LR738710.1:892498091-892532470 GCA_902687465.1 Secale cereale
GGTGAAGCCTCGAGCTATGTGGTCAAAGAAAACAATAACCTCCCCTTGCCTACGAGTAGGAGGGCATTCATTCCCTGGAGCCCGCCACTTCAAAACGGACCGAGGGCCTAAGGTACCAATTTCAGCAATTTTGACCAGGTCTTCTTCCGTGATGATGGAAGGAACCCAGTCACAAGAGACAAACTGCTTGGCCATGGTGACAAAGGACAAGTACTGAAAAGGATAAAGTGTAAAACCGGATTATGCGAGAACAGCAGGATAAACCGGAAGATGTCTACGAAAATTACGCAACGGTTTAGACAAGGGACTAACGATATGGCTAACCCGGCAATAACATGGAACTATGTCACTGCCGGTTCATGACAGCAAAAGAGGAACAACTAAACCGTTACGTTTAACTTCAATTTTTTTACAGGAACAGGGCATGACAGTATAAACCGGAGTACACTTAGCAGATTTACAAAGGGAAGAAACAAGTTTTGACAAACAACTAGGGCAGAACAGATCTGAATATGCGAGAAAAAAATAAATATATGAAGA
Source organism: Secale cereale (assembly GCA_902687465.1). Classification (NCBI taxonomy): domain Eukaryota; kingdom Viridiplantae; phylum Streptophyta; class Magnoliopsida; order Poales; family Poaceae; genus Secale; species Secale cereale. The sequence goes on from LR738710.1 coordinate 892,498,632, forward strand.
TACGGGAAGAACTACAAAGGGGATAGACGGAGCGGATGAATCTACAGGTTATGTGAAGTAATGAGATCTAAAGCATAGAAGCAGCAAGCTAAAGGCAGGATCTAAGAGCAAGACGTAAAGGTTAAAGTTTCGATATGCAAGGCGAAGCTCTCGTGGAGGTTCTAATGGCAGAAGCGCGAGGAAGAACCCTAGAAGACGAGGATCTATAATGAGGAGGAAAAACACACCTGGAACAGTGGAGATCGGCGGCGGAGTTCTCTGGTCAAAGGTCAGGTTGATGCAGCGGCCAGTGAAGTCTCAGACTCGGCAGTCGACGGCGGCGGTTCGAGCTCGCGCGTCAATGGCGTCTTGAAGCTCGGGCGACGGACGGAGGGAGAAGATGCGAGAAAGAGATAAAACGAACGAGGGCGGCGGTATTTATAAGGGAAGGTCAAAACGAAGCGACAGGTGCGGGATTCGAGGGAGCAAAGATCGGATAAAGATCCCTTTGACGCCTCGATCTTCGGGATAACCATTAAAGAAAGCTACAGTACAGCTCGCAACATTAAATGCGGAGATGATGTCACGATCAGATTCAATGATTCTCGAAGATGACGTCACAGCCGGTTTACAAAAATGAGAAGACACAGAAGAAAATTATACAAGGCAAGGAAGATTGATATGAACAAGTTCAAATCATTCTGGGGCCTAATGTCAGGGATATACTAGCAGGTATGAACCGGCTAGTGTAAACCGGCTTAATTATAAAATGTTTAGTTATAATATTTAGTAAAGGCTGCGGCCCATGAGATTATAGGGCCCATGTATAGAATTGTGGTTTGTAAACCGCCAAGCGATGTAACTTGAGGGATAAGGAAGAAAGGACAGAGACCGAGGCAGACACAAGTATGAGCCGGCCTCGGGACTCTGTAAACCGGACCAGGCGTCACCTCTATATAAAGGGACGACCCGGCGACGGTTCAAGAGGAAGCAAGAATCAACCCGTCGAGAGCACAGGCAAGCGATCCGCTCCCTGTAATCCGACGCCCAAGCAATACCAAACCAACTAGACGTAGGCTTTTACCTTCATCGAAGGGGCCGAACTAGTATAAACCCTCTGTGTCCTTTTTGTGCTATGAACCCCTTCAAGCTAACCCGTGCGATGGTTCCATCATCAAGTCCGTTAAACCGGACATCTGCCGTGCTAATTCCACGACAATGAGCGTTACTTTCAAGCGGGTATCCTCGGGCCTGCATCCTTCATACAATGGAGTAACCGCGTCTAACTCAAGTTGATCCATCTTGGCTTTCTCTCGGGCGGCAGCTCTTGCGTTATCGGTCTGCTTGAGAAGCAGCTCTTGAATATGAGGGTCCTGCACCCAGCCCATCGATGGTCCAGCGTCGTCTGCTCCGCCGGCATCATCATCTTCATGATCATGCCCGTCGTCTGCTCCGGCATCTTCCTCATCATCATGTCCTGCATCTTCTACAAGATGACTGTGTACAGCATCACCGTCGTGATCATCTCCTGGGGATTCTTCGTCTTCTCGCCCGCCCGAGCCGTGGTGGTTGTCTTGCTACCCTTCCTCATTTCTTGCCCGGCCCCCATGGATGACTTCGTAGTCATCTTCATCACCTTGCCACCGATAGCCATCCATGAAACCACGCAAGAGCAGGTGGTCCCGCACCTGCCCGGAATCCGGGTTTGCAATAAGGCTCTTCAGCTTGCATCTTCGACACGGACATCTTATCTCCGTCTCGTTCTTTTGAAGCATCTCGGCCTTCGCGGACCTCAAAAACCTATTCACGATGCCTTCGGTCATCGTGCGCACCATGGTCGCCTGGGGGTAGAGCAAAACGATATTTTAGAACCAAGAAAAAATTTGCCATGACTTTCCCATAAAATTGGACAAAAAAGAATGCTTAATGCCAAAATTCTCACCGAAACGGAAATGAATCAACATTCCGAGAAAATATTGGCAACTATCGCATTTCGAATACCGGTACACCTCCAAACACAAACACATATGCAACACAACAAACATATGCAACACCACAAACATACATAGATCTAGCTAGGCCATAAAAAGTGCATGTGCACATTGTTGTATGGAGAACAACATAAATATAGCTTCCCCCCTTACTTACCTATCAAAACAAGGTAATTTAACCACTTAATTTGAATGAATCTATGGTGGAAATGAGGTGAAAAAGAGGAGGGACCCGAGAGGAGGAGGAGATGGAGAGAATGAAGTGGGGGAGAAAGTGAGTGTGGGTAGGAGAGGCTGTCCAAAATATCTTGTTGCTGCCCACTTACTAATGGCGCACCCACCATAAATGCGCCATTAGTAATCAAGGTTACTAATGGCGCATTTATAGTGGGTGCGCCATTACTAGTTTTGCAAAAAAAAACATACTAATGGCGCACTGCCGCAGAGTGCGCCATTACTAGTTTAAACTAGTAATGCCGCATAGTGTGTTCTGCTTGAACCAAGGCATGAAACATGAGTTGTGCTCTTTGATTATATCTCTGTCCATCCTCTATTGGCCTCGGTCATTGTACGTCTTCTCAATAAAGGTTTCGTGCTCTACCACCCAAGGATCGACCATGTCTATGTGTTGTAGCACGACTAGGTTTGCTCTTTCAAAGTCGGCGAGTCAACCCTCGAAGTCGACATGCATTTCACGGCGACCCTCACGGTGACCCCATCCAGCGAGCCTGCCGAGGTGCCTGTTGACGGGCAAACCAACGGGGTTCTCGATGCCTAGATAATCCGCGCAGTAGGAGATGCACTCTTCGGTCAGAAAGCCCCTGGCTATGCTTCCCTCTGGACGTGACATGTTGCGAACGTATCCTTTGATGACACCATTCATCCTTTCGAACGACATCATGCTGTGCAGGAACGTCGCCCCGAGTTGGATGATATCCTCCACGATATGGACCAGCAGATGCACCATAACATCGAAGAATGCAGGCGGGAAGTACATCTCAATCTCGCATAGTATCACCACGATCTCTTCCTGTAGCCTTCTGAGTTGCCTCACGCCAACCGACTTCCGAGATATGACGTCGAAAAAGTTGCATAGGCCAAATAGCGTTTCACGGACGTGCGCGTCCATGATCCCACAGATTGCAACTGGAAGTATCTGCGTCATCAGCACGTGACAGTCGTGAGACTTCATCCCGCTGAACTTCTGCTTCGCTGGGTCTAGGTATCTGCTTATCTTCCCCGTGTAACCATAAGGAAGTTTTACTCCTACAAGGCAGGTGAAAAACTGCTCGATCTCCTCATGGCTTAGAGTGAAGCACATGGGAGGGTAGTCATTTCCGGTCTTCTTGGCCTTTTTGCCTTTGCGACGACTTTTTGTGTCCTGCTTCGCCTCATCATCATCATCACTAGCGTGAAGCTCCTCCCTGATGCCCATTGATTTCAAGTCTGCCCTTGCTTTTGGCCCATCTTTGGTCTTCTCTGGCATTTTGAGCAGGGTACCAAGCAGGCTCTCGCACACGTTCTTCGTGATATGCATGACATCAAGGCTGTGAGGCACACGGTGGATCTTCCAGTGCGGCAAGTCCCAGAAAAAAGACCTCATTTTCCATACCTTTAGCAGCGGCTCTGGCGCCTTTCGCTTCTTTCCCGGCTTTGGCGCCTTTTGCTTCTTTCCCGGCAGTGGGCAATCTTTCCAATTTTTCAACATCTCGTCTATTTCTTCCCCGCTCCTCGTACGCGGGCGTCTTCGGGGTTCGGTTTCACAATCGAACAGATCCTTGCGTTTTCTCCACAGGTCATTGTCGCGAAGCACCTTCGATGTCCCATGAACACGGTTTTCGAAGACCCGGAATCTCTATCTAGCTGGTGATACATTGTGTCTTCCATGCACCTGACGCATCCAGAAAATCCGTGGACCACCTGCCCCGCGACATATCCGTAACCGAGATAGTCGTGCACCGTCGTGAGCAGTGCGGCTCTCATAGGGAAATATTCTTTCTCTGCGGCGTCCCACGTATTGGCTGGCGTTTTCCACAGCATGTCTAGCTCCACTTTCAGCAGCCCCAGATATAGATTGATGTCGTTCCCTGGTTGTTTCGGTCCTTCAATTAGCATACTCATGTGAATGTACTTCCTCTTCATGCACAACCAGGGGGAAGGTTGTACATCCACACAAACATAGGCCAGGTGCTATGTGTGCTTCTCTGGCTGGCAAACGGATTGACTCCATCGGTGCTCACGCGCAGCACGATGTTCCTTGGATCGTTCCCAAATTCTGCGTCTTCGAAGTTCAATGCTTGTCACTGGCTCGCATCCTTAGGGTGACTCAGCATCTTGTCTTTTTTATCTATCTCCGGATCATTTGCGTCATCTTCTCGCTTCTTCTCTTCCCTATCCGCGTGCCAACGCAGGAGCTTTGCTACCTTAGGGTCCGCGAAATACCGCTGCAGACGAGGAGTGATCGGAAAGTACCACACCACTTTTCGAGGAGCTTTCTTCCTCTTCTTGTATCGAGTGACGCCGCACACCGGACATATGGTAGACTCCACGTGCTCGTCCCGATAAATGATGCAATTGTTCATGCACACATGGTATTTCACGTGGGGTAAATCCAGAGGACACACGATTTTCTTCGCCTCCTCGAAACTGGCTGGGCACTTGTTCCCCTTGGGAAGACGTTCGTGCCAGAATGACATGTTCTCGTCGAAGCATGCATCGGTCATTTTGTGTTTTACCTTCATCTCCAGAGCCATGAGCGTTACTTTCAGGCGGGTATCCTCGGCCTGCATCCTTCATACAATGGTGTAACCGCGTCTATCTCCAGTTGATCCAGCTTGGCTTTCTCTCGGGCGGCAGCTCTTGCGTTATCCGTCTGCTTGAGAAGCAGCTCTTGAATATGAGGGTCCTGTACCCAGCCCATCGATGGTCCAGCGTCGTCTGCTCCGACGGCATGATCATCTTTGTGATCATGCCCGTCGTCTGCTCCGGCATCTTCCTCATCATCGTGTCCTGCATCTTCTACATGATGACTGTGTACAACATCACCATTGTGATCATGTCCTGGAGATTCTTCGTCTTCTCGCCCGCCCGAGCCGCGGTGGTTGTCTTCCTGCCCTCCCTCATTTCTTGCCCGACCCTCATGGACGACTTCGTAGTCATCTTCATCACCTTGCCACCGATAGCCATCCATGAAACCACGCAAGAGCAGGTGGTCCCGCACCTGCCCGGAATCCGGGTCCGCAATAAGGCTCTTCAGCTTGCATCTTCGACACGGACATCTTATCTCCGTCTCGTTCTTTTGAAGCATCTTGGCCTTCGCGGAGCTCAAAAACCTATTCACGATGCCTTCGGTCATCGTGCGGGCCATGGTCGCCTGCGGGGTAGAGCAAAACGATATTTTAGAACCAAGAAAAAATTTGGCATGACTTTCCCTAAAAATAGGACCAAAAAGAATGCATAATGCCAAAATTCTCGCCGAAACGGAAATGAATCAACATTCCGGCAAAATATTGGCAACTATCGCATTTCAAATACCGGTACCTGCAAACACAAACATATATGCAACACCACAAACATATGCAACACCACGAACATACATAGATCTAGCTAGGCCATAAAAAGTAAATGTGCACATTGTTGTAGGGAGAACAACATAAAGATAGCTTCCCCCTTACTTACCTATCAAAAAAGGTAATTTAGCCACTTAATTTGGATGAATCTATGGTGGAAATGAGGTGACAAGGAGGAGGCAGCCGAGACAAGCTTTGGAGGAGGAGGTGGAGAGAATGAAGTGGGGAGAAAGTGAGTGGGTAGGTGTGGCTGTCCAAAATATCTTGTTGGTCCCAGGTTACTAATGGCGCACCATCACCAAATGCGCCATTAGTAACCCAGGTTACTAATGGCGCACCTGCTGGTGGTGCGCCATTAGTAGTTTTGCAAAAAAAATATACTAATGGCGCACCTTGGGATAGTGCGCCATTACTAGTTTAAACTAGTAATGGCGCACTATGGCATGGTGCGCCATTAGTAGTTTTGCAAAAAAAAAAGAATAAAAAAAATAAAAAAAATAAAAAAAGAATAGTAGTGGCGCACTCTGTGGCTGGTGCGCCATTACTAGATACAACTAGTAATGGCGCATTGTGCCTGGATGCGCCATTAGTATGTTTGGAAAAAAAAATTGTTACTAGTGGCGCACTATCTGCCTGGTGCGCCATTAGTGTATTCCACACTAATGGCGCACCGGCACATGGTGCGCCACTACTATATATTAGTGGCGCACCACATGTGAGGTGCGCCATTAGTATCCATCCCATCTATAGCCCTTTTCCTAGTAGTGCTAGCAATTATGGGAAATTGGAAGAAAGTCACTTAAAGCTCACAAGCTCTCACGATGATCTTCTAGTATCCCATAATGTGCTAAAGATAGCTCATGAGGCTATGAGTATCAAGGTAACATCTAGTGAGCCTCATGTGGATACTAGCACTACTACAAGTCAAAAATGCTATCTTGCCATGTGCTAGTCCTCGTAATTCATCTACTCACTATGTTGCTACTCCTTGTGATGAATTACTTTCCATTCCTTTTTGCTCTAATGATGAAGCATATACTTCCTCAAGTACTTGTGTTGATACTAACCATGTAGAGGAAATCAAAGAGCTCAAGGCCCAAGTCACTTATTTGAAGAAAGACTTGGAAAAGTGTCATGAAGGGAAGTCCACACTCAACAATATCTTGAGTGTGCAAAAATCACCAAATGACAAAGGTGGACTTGGATTCAACTCCAACAAGAAGAAAAAGTCCAAGATCATTAACAAGAAGAAGGGCCAAGAACAACTCAAGAATTCGGCCAAGATTATTTGCTACAAGTGCAAAATTGAAGGGCATCGTGTTAGATCTTGCCCATTGAAGAAGAAGACCATTAGTGACAAGCAACAAGGGAAGAGGCCACAAGTTCATTCGCATGCTCAACCTCAAGTTGAAGAAAGCCCTATTCCCAAGAAGACTCAAGCTAAAGCTTCTCATGTTGAGAAATGAAGTGGGAAGAAAGTGAAGAGTAGACGTTGCTACTTATGTCGTGAGAAAGGTCACGTCGCTTCTTCATGCACTAGTGGTAAATTATTCAACCCAATTATTATTGATGATATCTATTCTCTTGGGAAGGGTAAGGTTGACAATGTGTTCGCCAAATTTGTTGGTACTCAAAGTGGTTTCAAGAAAAGAACCATTTGGGTAGCCAAGCCTATTGTGACTAACCTCTTGGGACCCAACTTGGTTGGGGACCAACAAGCTAAAACTTGATTAATATGTGTTGTTGGAGGGCATTGGAGACTTGGTTACATTATGAAGAATTAAGGGGTCTTCATCATTCATATTGTCTCAAGCCAAGTCATTCGGATTATCAAGTTTCTATCTTATATCCAACGTTCCTCCTTGCGGTAACTTATGCTTAATTTTTTTACATTGAACGTTACTTGCCCCTTAGCATGTTGTGGTTTTGTACCTTGCATGTGCTTGTATATGTTGTGCTTCCAATTTTCTTATCTTGAGAAATCAAGTATGTGTATGTTGGTTTGCACATCATGTACGTTTGTGTCATGTGTTGAGCCTTTTTGCATCTTATTCGTATCTTAGTTAGCTCTTGTGAGACATTAATGGAACATCCCATTTTGGGGGAGTGATGTGCTTTGTGCACTTCACAATCCTATAAATGTGTGTACATGAGGAATACCATCTAGTATTGATATTACAAGATTATCTAGTCTCTATGTGGTATATGAGAAATTCAAATTCTAGTTGGTCCAGTAATTTTGTCTCGTTGGTTCTCTTCTGCATCTTGTTAAGTTTTTCAGTGGTATCACATTATGGGGGAGTGATATGCTATGTGTATATTACAAGCCTAGAAAATGTGGACTTTTGAGATATTGTCAACTAGAGTTGATATTGTAAATTATCTCGTTCCTAGGTGGCATGTTAGCTCAACAAGTTGCAAATTTGCCTTTGTGTTTGGTGTAAAGATGATGTTGGATTTGTTTGCAATCTACCACCGGGAATTATTTCCGAATACCTCTTGTCTTTGACAATTGGTAATCACTTATGTGGTGGAAACTATTGATCATCTTTACATTGTCTTTTGGTTTTATTTCTTGCCAAGTTTGTGTTAACTTGTCTGTTCCACTTGTGGATCTTGTTTGCCAAATTATTTCCGAATACCTCTTGTCTATGCCACTTGTGGATCTTGTTGTTTTATTGATTTCATCGAGTGTTTTCTAGATTTAGTGAAACTGGTGATCCCACCTTGTGCATTTTGTATTCAAATGCAAATTCTCTTTAATGCACAATTCTTGGGGGAGCTATCCAATTTTTGATAGAACAGTCATCTTGTGATCCATATAAAGTGTGTGTTGATGGAAGGCAAGCCATTTCTTTTTGGTACTTTGTGCCATCATGAAACTTTGTATATGGGTTGGTTTGTTTGGAACCATCCTCTCTTTTGGCAGTCCGATATCTTTCGTTTTGCGTGTATTAATGGATATCTCATTCCTTGATGTATATTTTAAATAGATATCTTCCAAGTGATGATTTCTCCTTTTGGTATCCTATTTTCACTTGGTATTTCCTTTTCATTTGGTTTGATTTCTTAAAAGTCTTGAGCTTGCATATTTACTACATGTATTTTCTTTGGCATGCTTTTTCTGACCCAATATATAAGGGAAACTCCACCTAGTCTCAATTTGGATGACATGTGCGTGAGATTCATTTTCATATATAAATGCACATATGTTTGTGGAGTTCCCTATGTATTGGTGTTTCTAACTCTTTGGACCCAATGAGTTTGGGTACCATTTTGTTTGTGTTGTTGTTCCAGGAACAATTGGTGTCGGTGTACTAAGATAGGGGTACCTTAGTACCCCAACTTGTGCACGGGCAGTAGCAGCTTCCCGCGGCAGGGTCTACCACGTGCTCGCCGGAAACCTTCCTGGTCCCTATAAAGCCATTCAAGAACAAAGTATACAAGTCAGAAGATCAAGGCCCCGGCAAGAGAAGCTTGCCGGGAAGGCCACGCTAGGCTCAAGATTATCACGTCAGCACAAGACCCTGGCAAGAGGAGCTTGCCAGGAAGACCAAGGAATGCACACCTCAAGAAATGCCTCGGCGCATCATGCGCCCCGGCAGGACCCGGAGAGCGACAAGCTTCCGGGCCCGGCAAGATCAAGCCCCCGGCAAGGTGCTTGCCGGGGAAACCTACGCTGTGTGCCCGCGCTCCAGCTTGTCTGCCCACGCGTCACCCTGGGGCCCTTCCAGGGACGCGTGGCGGACGGCTATGCAGCCTGGGGCACACGGTGGCAAGCCACGGTGACGAGGCTACCGCCGTGGCGAACGGAGACGCATGGACGGGTGCTTTTGGGGTCGACGGTGACGGGCATTTAATGCCCTTGTCCCCCACTGTCAAGGTTAGGTGAAGGCCACTGTTCATGCACTGTTCACGCACTATTCCCGCACTGTTACAACGACCACCAAAGTTACATTTTTACCCTCCTCTACGTTGACACCTGTCGGTGACCCCTTGAGCTATAAAAGGAGGCCCATGCACAACGTAGAGGGGGTTCGAAACCTAGACAACTCCCTCGCTCGGTGTAGCTAGTATTGTAGCTCTTCAAGCTCCCGAGCTCAATACAACCAAGGCAGGAGTAGGGTTTTACGCGTCCGCGCGGCCCGAACCTGGGTAAACTGCCCGCGTGCGCCCCTTGATCTGCTCTTCGTGCTCCCTCCGCTCCCTTACCGCAACGTAGAAGGGGCTCCGGTCCCATAGGTGCTCGTGGGAGGACAGTTTCCCCCGACATCTTTGGCGCGCCAGGTAGGGGGCGTCGAGGTTGTGCGAACCTGATCCGACGCACATGCGGGCGCATTCTTCATCAACCTCTCCAGCTTCATCAACCTCATCAGCAACAACAACATGCCTCCGAAGAAGAAGGCTTCGGAGGTCGGAGGCCCGTCTGCGTCGATTCCGCCACCACCAGAACCAACGGCTGGTGGAGGAGACGCCGGCGGAAGGGTTGTCGCCGGCGAGGAAACTCACGGCGCCACCAAATCCAAGGACAAGACGGACGACCGGGCTAATTCTAAGGCCTCGGTTTCCGTAGACGCACCACGTCCCTCTCAGCAGACGACAGGCCAGCAGCGCCGTGGTACAGGAGGTACCATCCGCTTGCTGGGGCAAGGACAAACTGCTCCTTCTAACCCTATTAGAAGTCCGAGCATATCTCGCTCTTCGCACCGCTCGCCGCCGCTCCCCTCCTCTCCAGCAGAAGCTCTAGCAAGAGCGCAACTGCTTCTCAACTTCCCTCCAGCGGCAGACAAGGCCGAAGACTGGAGGGCGACGATTCAGAGCCTCATCGCCTTCGCCAACAACGACACGTCGCAGCAGCCGGCGACATCGCGACCGCGGCAAGCCGATCAGACGAAGGCCGATGGCGACAAGACCGCCGGGGGCGCAACCACCGTGCACACCCCGCCGCGGAAGCAGAAGACGCCACCCCGCCGGATTAACGTCGACGACGACTCCACGGCGTCGTCGGATCCGCGGGCTCGTCGGGACCAGCGCCAAGTCCTCGACGACCGGCGGCAAGAAGACGCTCGGACGCGCATCGTGCACCGACGAGAAGCCCGGCATCAATCAGATCATCGCGCTGGGACCGCTGGCGACACGTACGCGCCCGGTGAGCCAGGCGACTTGCCGTACGCGGCAGGTTGCCCTGCGTTCACCCGTGAGCTGCGGCGAGTCCAGTGGTCCAGCATGAAATATTCAAGCCCGACGTACCCGAGAAGTACGACGTCAAGACGCACCCCTCGGAGTTCCTCAGCATCTACACCATCGCGGTGCAGGCTACCGGGGGGTGCGACGAGAAGATACTAGCAAACTACTTCCCGCTAGTGCTTAAGCCAAACGTCCGTTCTTGGCTTATGCACTTGCCGGAGAACTCCATTTCTTCATGGGCGGATCTGTGCCACCAGTTTGTTGGCGCCTTCACGGGCGGCCACAAACCCCACGGCCAGGAGAGCGATCTCCACATCTTGGCCCAGAAGGAAGGAGAATCTCTGCGCAAGTACATCCAGAGGTTCAGCCGTGTGCAGCACAACATTCCCGACGTCCACCCTGCTGCGGTTATCAGCGCGTTCCACCGGAACGTGCGTAACCGCCGCATGAGAGAAGAGATGGCCATGACCAAGATCCGGGATGTCAGCGAGCTCTATGCTCTGGCTGACAAGTGCACGCGCGCCGAAGAGGGGAGGAGACTCCCCGGAGAGGATGCTGGCGCAGGAGGAAGCGACAGCGAGGATGCCGCCCCGGCAAGGAAGAGCCGGCGGCGGAACAACAGAAAGAAGAAGAGCAAGGAAGTGCTAGTCGTCGAGCAGTCCGGCAAGGAGGCTCCCGCCAAGAAGGCACAGGCTGGCAGTTCCGGCAAGGAGCCTGCCCCTGTAGCAGCAGCCGACAAGCAGGATGGCTCCGACAAGCAATATTGCAAGATCCACCGCACCAAGGGCCACGACCTTCAGAACTGCAAACGAGTCGAGTACCTCGTAGAACAGCAGAAGACTGAATACGAGCGTCGCGACAAGGAGAAGGCCTAAGGAGGCAGGGGAGAGCCCAGCAAGAAGCGAACATTCAATGGCCGGGGAGGACGCCGCGGCAAGGCCAAGCAGCGGCAAGGTGATCGACCTCCCCGGGGCCGCGACAAGGATGAGGAAGAAGAAGACGAAGACGACATGGAGGAAGGAGATAACAGCGAGCAGGAGTTCCAGAAGGCCACAGAAGTACTTTGTGTCGATGGAGGCGCCTCTCTGCACACTTCCCACCGCCAACTCAAGCAGTGGGTGCGGGAGGTAAACGCAGCTGAGCCGCCCGTCGAGTCGCGCAGGTTGCTGAAGTGTTCCAGCACGCCCATCATTTTTGACCTTGAGGACCACCCTGATCGCACAACGGCGGTCGGGTGCTTGCCGATGTTGGTCTCACCAACTATCCGCAACCTCAAGGTCACCAAAATGTTGGTTGACGGCGGGGCCGGCCTGAATTTGATCTCCTCAGCTGTGATCAAGAAACTCCAAATCCCAGACGGCGAACTCGAAGAAACCGGGTCGTTCCAAGGAATAAACCCGGGAAGGAGCAAGCCGAAGGGGAAGATTACTCTGCCAGTGACCTTTGGCGGGGAGCTCAACTTCAGGACGGAGAGGATAACCTTTGACGTGGCCGATATCCCATTGCCATACAATGGGATACTTGGACGTCCTGCCCTCGCCAAGTTCATGGCAGCTTCCCACTACGCCTACAACGTACTCAAGATGTCGGGGCCGATAAGCGTCATCTCTGTCCCTGGCGACAAGAAGGACGCGCTTATCTGCGCCGACAAGATCTACCGGGATGCAGCAGCCGCAGCAGAAAGCAACACACTTGCCGCTGAAGCTCCCGGGGGGAAGAAGACCAAGACCAAGTCCGGCAAGTGCTCTGGGGCCAACTCCGGCAAACGCACCTCTTCGGAGTGCCGCGCTGCCGTCGAGGACACACCATCGAGCTCCACCGGCAAGTGCAAGATAGGGATGGCAGCTCCACCGGCAACCGAGAAGGTGTCCGCCAAGGAGGACGGCACTGGTGGTACCTTCACCATCAGTGCTACGCTCGACAACAAATAGGAAAGCGCGCTCGTTGCCTTCCTGCGGGCGAATGTCGATGTGTTTGCGTGGCAACCATCTGACATCCCCGGCGTTCCCAGGAAGGTAATTGAGCACAAGCTTGCTGTTTGTCCTCATGCGCGGCCCGTCAAGAAGAAGGTCAGAAAGCAAGCCGTGGAGCGCCAAGAATTCATCGCAGAAGAGATAAAGAAGTTGGAAGCAGCAGGCCTAGTTAGAGGCGTGATCCATCCCACGTGGTTGGCCAATCCAGTTGTCGTACGCAAGGCCAATGGGAAGTGGAGACTCTGTATATACTTCACTGATGCGAATAAAGCATGTCCCAAGGATCCATTTCCCTTGTCGCGTATAGACCAGATTGTTGACTCCACTGCTGGATGTGAGCTGCTTTCCTTCCTTGATGCATACTCAGGTTACCACCAGATTTTCATGGCCAAGGAAGACGAAGAGAAGACTGCGTTTATTACTCCATGCGGCACATATTGCATCATACGCATGCCCTTTGGATTGAAGAATGCCGGCTCGACATTTGCAAGGGTGGTGCACACTGCTTTTGAGCCACAGATCCACAGAAATGTAGAAGCTTACATGGATGACATAGTGGTCAAGAGCAAGAGCAAAGATACCCTGATCCAAGACTTAGAGGAGACCTTTGAGAATCTACGCAAGATCCAGCTCAAGTTGAACCCCGAGAAGTGCGTCTTCGGAGTCCCCTCCGGCAAGCTTCTCATGTTCTTTGTGTCCCAGAGGGGGATTGAAGCCAATCCCGACAAGATTAAAGCCATCGAGCAGATCGAAGCCCCGAAGCGCGTCAAGGACGTAAGGAGACTTGCTGGTTGTGTGGCTGCCCTCAGCAGGTTCATTTCAAAGTCTGCAGAACGCGCCCTACCTTTCTTCAAAATCTTGAAGATGGCAGGTCCTATGAAATGGACTCCGGAAGCGGAGGCAGCGCTGCAAGACTTGAAAGGATACCTGTCCTCCACTCCAATACTTGTCGCACCTAGGCCACAAGAAAAGTTACTGCTATACCTAGCAGCGACCAATCAAGTGGTTAGTGCTGCGTTAGTGGCGGAGAGGGAGGTAGATGAGGAATCTACACCACCGGCAAGCGAATCCAGCGACAAGCAGGGGACTTCTCCGACAAGCTCTGGCACCGATAAGGACAAGTCTGCGCAGGAACAAGGTGAAGTGCGAAAGAAGATGGTGCAGCGCCCAGTGTATTTTGTAAGTTCCCTCTTGCAGGGGGCTAGATCAAGATACTCTGGGGTGCAGAAGTTGCTTTTCGGCCTCCTCATGGCCTCGAGAAAGCTGCGCCATTACTTCCAAGCACACGAGATAACAGTGGTCACTCGCTTTCCGTTGAAGAGGATATTGCAGAATCCCGAAGCAACAGGCAGGATCGTCGAGTGGGCACTGGAGCTGTCAAGCTTTGGTCTCAAGTTTGAAAGTACCTCAACCATACAGAGCAGAGCTTTGGCAGAATTCATAGCTGAATTGACCCCAACGCCAGATGAAGAGGTCCCAGAGACAAGCGTCCCCGTGCAAAAGGCAAACAGCGAATGTGTAATGTACTTCGATGGTGCTTTCTCGCTGCAAGGCGCCGGTGCCGGCGTGGTACTCATAGCGCCCACCGGAGAGCACCTCAAGTATGTTGTCCAGATGCACTTTCCCAAGGAACAAGCGACAAACAATACTGCCGAGTATGAAGGTTTGCTTGCCGGCCTCAGGATTGCAGCCGAACTTGGGATCAAGAAGTTGGTTGTGCGGGGAGATTCTCAGTTGGTGGTCCGACAAGTGAACAAGAGTTATCAGAGCCCTTTGATGGAAGCTTATGTTGATGAGGTGAGGAAGCTTGAAGAACACTTTGAGGGTCTGCAAATGGAGCACGTTCCAAGAGCTCAGAATGATATTGCTGATGGCCTCTCAAAGTGTGCTGCAATGAAGTTGCCTGTGGAACCAGGAACCTTCCTGCTCAAGCTAACTCAGCCGTCCGTTACACCATCAGTTGGGCAAAGTAAGAAGAGAAAGTTGGTCCCCGGCAACTACTTGCCGGCGGATCTTCCCGAGACCGCCGCCAAGGTCCCCAGGATCAATAGCCAAGATGCTGAGGAACAGTTTGCTCCTGCAGATCCAAGGGTTTGTACAGTTGAAGCAAGCGTTCCCGACAAGCCCTGCCCCGGCAGGCTTGCCGGGGGACCATCAGCTCCGGCAGAACCGCAGGCTCTTGCCGTAGAACCTGAGGTTCCCGCAGCAGCCCTCATGCCTTTGGTCCTTGTTGTTGAGCCTCAGGCTCCAGCATGGGCATAGCAAATCGTTCGTTTTCTGCAAACTGGAGAACTTCCCGACGACCCAGAAGAGATAGAGAAAATAACCAGGCAGTCAAGTATATACCAGTTCGTTGGCAATGAACTGTACAGAAGAAGACTCAATGGTGGCAGGTTGAAGTGCATTTCCAGGGAAGATGGACAGAAGCTGTTGGCAGAGATACATGGAGGCATATGTGGCCACCACATTGGCGCAAGGGCACTTGCCGGGAAGGCATTCCGGCAAGGGTTCTTCTGGCCAGAAGCCCTCCAAGATGCAACTGCACAAGTAACCAAGTGTGAAGCGTGCCAGTTCCATGCCAAGCAAATTCACCAGCCAGCTCAAGCTCTCCAGACAATCCCTTTGTCCTGGCCCTTCTCGGTCTGGGGGCTCGATATCCTCGGCCCCTTTCCCCGCGCAGTCGGGGGCTTTGAGTACTTGTACGTTGCAATCGACAAGTTCACAAAGTGGCCAGAAGTGGAACCGGTGAGAAAGGTGACAGCACAGTCAGCTGTCAGGTTCTTCAGGTCAATTGTTTGCCGTTTCAGAATCCCTAACAGGATCATCACCGACAACGGCACACAGTTTACAAGTCGCACCTTCATGCAATACGTCCAAGACCTTGGCGCCAAGGTCTGTTTCGCTTCTGTTGCTCACCCAAGGAGCAATGGTCAAGCGGAGAGGGCCAAAGCTGAAGTGCTGCGCGGACTCAAGACAAGAACCTTCGACAGGCTACGCAAGTGCGGAAGAAACTGGATAGAGGAGTTGCCGGCGGCTCTTTGGTCAATCAGAACGACACCAAGTCGAGCCACTGAACAGACACCCATTGCTCTTGTTTATGGAGCAGAGGCAGTTCTCCCCACGGAACTCGTATACAGATCTCCTCGAGTGCTCGCTTATGATGAGCTTGAGCAAGAGCAACTGCGACAAGATGATGCATTGCTCCTCGAGGAGGAACGTCTCCAGGCTGCTGTACGAGCTGCTCGATACCAGCAAGCCTTGCGTCGCTACCATAGCCGCAAGGTTAAGGCCAGGAGTCTCGAGGAAGGTGACCTTGTTCTTCGGCGTGTTCAGTCCGCCAAGAATTCCAACAAGTTGACGCCGAAGTGGGAAGGCCCTTATCGGGTGAGACAAGTCACAAGGCCCGGCGCTGTCCGCCTTGAGACCGAAGAAGGCTTACCGGTGAGCAACTCCTGGAACATAGAGCATCTTCGCAAGTTTCACCCATAAGGCGCGTTTGCCGTGATCCGCTCCGGCAACCACCTTTTGTACAAGTCTTGCCGCTGTTGCATGTAAACCTTTGTACAAAGCCGGGCGCAGATCCCATGCATCAGTAAAGTTTTCGTGCTTCGCACTATTTGCCATTTCATGCTTTTCTTTGTTATTTGCATGCATTGTTTGGCACCTTGTGCAACACACATCCCCGGTAAGCACTAGCAAGTCGTGAGGCCCTATACTTGTTTTTCCTCCTCTTTTTCTTCCCCTCTTAAGCAAAAGAAGTATTCCTCACGCACAAGTTTGCCGGGGGGGAAGGAGGTGGAGGATGAACCAAGTGCTGTTCAAGAAAGAGAAGCCTTGTCGGGGAGCAAACAATATATGAAAGCTAAGTTACCAGAGTTTGAGCAGTTCAAATTTTTAAATTTTAGTTATCTTCCTTGAACAACCACACTTTGTATGGAAAACCTGTGCACGGAGGAACCTACCCGCGGCTAGCCGCACCCTTTCTTTGTTTTCGAGCAAGCTCAACGACTTAGGTGAGCTGCGACAAGTGTCGCGCCCTTACTTCGTTTTCGAGTTCACTCAGCAAACTAAATGCGCTGGGACTAGCTGCGGCAAGGTTAGTTGCCGACGAGGTCCTTTGCCAGCAGGCTGCTAAGAGTCCAGCCCTCAGCGCTCGCGGCAAGGGCCCCTTGCCGGCAAGTTCCCTAAAAGCGTAGGGCAGAAAGCATACAAAGTGAAGGACCAAAAGCAAGGGAGATAACAGCGCATTGATTGCTCAAAAATAAGATAGTATATTACAGAGATAACTTGTCGCAATAACTAATTGATCCATGTCCGTGACATACTTTGCAGCAGCAAAGGAACAACAAAAAGAAAGAAATCTAATCTACGCGGTCGCCTTCACGCCTCGTGACCTTGTTCACCTTGGCGACAATGTGGGCGACCTATGCCTTCAACGCCTCCTGATCTGCATCGTCCGGCAAGGAGCGGAGGACGTTGACAAGGTTGATTCCAGGGTTGCGGTAGACGATCTTCGTCAAGACGCGCTCCAGAGTGCCCGCGCAGAGCCGACGCGACTCGTCGGCCAACTGCACGGGGAGCTTCTCCCGCAGCCGTGCAAGCGCCGGCGCGATCCCCCTGAAGAAGAGACTTAACTTGGCGCTGTGGGGGAGGTCCTCGTCGGGAGAGTACACGAGGTGCTCCGCCCTCAGCGCCATCATCTCCTTGTCAATACTGGCAGCGGAGGTGACCAGCTCGTCGGTCCATTGCTCCACGCCCGGCTGAAGTTGTTTGCTGAGACGGTGGCGCTCTCCACCAAGTTCCGCTCCTTGCGGAGCTCGTCCTTCAGCTTCGTCTCGCGATCCCGGGCGGCGTCGAGCGAATCAGTCAAAGTGGAGACCTTCAACTCCAAGTCAGCAATTGAATCCTTGGCGGCAGTGAGCTCGTCGCCTTTCTTGGAGAGACGTACCTGCAAGTCAGAGTTGGTGTGGGCATCTTTCTCCCGCTCCACGTTGAGTGCGGTGACTCTGTCCTCGCTTGCCTTCAGGTACCGCTCCAGCTGATCCACCTTAAGCTCCAGATCCCTCTTGGCGGTTTCCGCGGCGGCTGTGGCATCCTTCGCCTCCTTTAGGGCCCCGCCAATGGCCAGCTCCCGGGCGGTGAGTTCGTCGTCATGGGCGTCGAGCTCGACCTTCCGTTGGTTGAGCGCCCCCTCCCGCCGAGACAACTCCTCGGCGGCCAGCCGCTGCCGCTCTTCGGCCTCAGCCTTCTCCAGGAGGAAGGCTTGCTGCTCCCCGGCAAGCTCTTCCCGCTCCTCCGCCAAGTTGCGGAGGGCTGCCTGGTTGGCGGCGCGAAGCTCCGCGGCGCGCTTCTCCAAGTCAACTCCAGCCTTGGCGGCAAGAGCTTCCCGGGAGTCCAGCTTCGCCTTCCTGGCCCGGTACAGAGCCAGGAGCCGGCGAAGGAGCTTCTCCTCTTCGGGCTCGTCTCCACCGCCAAGCGCTTCGACAACCTTCAACCCCGCGGAGGAGAGGACCTCTCCGTCGTAGGTCTCTCCCTCCACGGGGGTTCGCGACGAAGACCCCCACGGGACTTGTATAAAGACTCCGTTGGGGGCCTCAAGATAGACGCCTGACCGCTCCGTGGTGGCGGAGGGGTCGGCGGCCGGTGCAGCGCTTGACACTCCTGCTGCCTCCGGGCCAGCAGTGTGGTCGCCGGTCCCCTCCCCCGTCGCGGCTTCTGCGGTCGGGGCGGTCTCTTCAGCAGCAGGCTCGTCGGCTCCAGCCATGCCCTCTGCGGCAGTGGCGTTACCGCCGTCGCTGTGCACGCCCTCCTCGCCGGCGGTCTCCGTCTCCATCCGCTCCGGTGCAGGAGGATCTAGCAGAAGAAAAAGGAAAGAACGAGTCAAGCAAATATCCAAAAAGATAAGTCCAAGAGGAAGAAGCTAAAAGACTCACCTTCGCGGACTTCTTCAACGACAGGGTCCCTCGCCGGGGAGTTCTCCCTTGGCGGTGGGGCAGTGGCCCCTGCTGGCGGAGGGCCGCCTGCGCCCTCCCTTGCCGGGGTGCTCACCCTTGTCGGGCTGCTCACCCTTGGCGGGGTGCCCGCTCTTGGCGGGGTGCCCGTCCTTGGCGGAGCGCTCTCCCTCGCCGGGGAGTCCACCCTTGGCGGGGAGGGTGGAACAAGCGGCTCGTCGGGGGCGACCTCCTGGCGCTCCTGCGGCTGCGGCTCCACTTCTGCACAAGACAAACGAGACGACAAAATATCAGATGAAAATGATCGCCTCAAACCGGCCCGTCAAGCAGAAAGACAAAAACCAGACTTACGCTGGGGGCTGCGCTAGGGGCTGCTCCTCGGAGCAGCAGGTTGGTCCGGCAAGTTTGCCGCTGGCGTGTCTCCGGTCGCCGCGGCGGGCGAGTCGTCTTCAACCTCGACCACAGGGATCTTGGCCCTCTTCGCCATCCGCTGGGCCAGGGTCCTGAAGAGCAAAACGAAAATAAGATCAGAATCAACAAGAAGAATCAAGACAAGTCAAAGAAATTACAAGTTGCAAGTACTTACTCCTCTTCCTCGTCGTCGGAGCTGAGGGCGGAAAAGTCGAACTCCACCTGAGATGCTCCCGCGCGAGGAGCAGGAGGAGAAGGCTCCCTCGGGCGCTTGGCGGTCTCCGGGGCTGTGGGCTGCGAAGACCCAGCCTCCGTTGACGCCGAGGCCCGAGGAGAAGGAGGAGCGGCCGTTCCGCTCCGGGAGGATCCCCCTCCGCTTGGCGCTGGTGCGCGGGGCGCCTCCGTCACGACTTTGCTCGCCCTGGTGGCGCACGTCGCCCGGCGCGCAGGCTGCTGTCGAGGCGCCTGCGGCCTCGTCGCCGTGGCCGCCTTGCAGAGGCGCTTCCCTGGTCGTTGCGTAGGGCTTGCCGGAGGCGGGGAGTTCTCCGAGGACGAGGAGGCGTCGTCGTCAAGTCCCAGAGATCCACCGGTGTCTTCATCAGCCTCGACGTCCTCCTCCTCCTCCCCGGCAGGCCCGCTGGGCCCAGCATCATGCCCGGCGGCCCCGCTCCCTCCGGCGGCCTCGCTCCCTCCGGCGGCCTCGCTCACCCCGGCAACCCCGGCTATCCCGGCAAACCTCAGGGAAGGCACCCCGGCAAACTCCTCGGGCGGAAGCTTGAGCAGCCTGAGGATTTCTGCCTCCTCTGCTTGGCACGCCGCGTCCGCGGCCTCTGCATCGTCCATGGTGTATCCAAAGTCACCCGCCGCCGCAGCTGCGGCGGCCTCCTCCATCCTGGAAACGATGTAGGCTATATCCCGAGCCGTAGTGGCCAGGGTGAGGCCCCTGTTCTCCTCGGTGTTTTTGGGCGTCTCGACCAAGTTGTCAAAAAAGCTCAACACCGTACTCGGCGGAGGCTCTATCCAGGTGGGGATGACGCCGTGGGAGTCGCACGCAGGCATCATCGCGCGCAAGGAATCCCGGGCAGTGCTGTTGCATAGCGGCACCACTCCCCGAGAAGGTTTGAACCACTCCGGATGGGCCGGGTCATGCTTGAAGAGCTCTCTGACCATCCCCTTCAGCTCCAAGGCAGTGAAATTGAAGTTCAGTCCAGGGCGCAGCCTCATGATATCTGCCGCATTGCCGAATTCCCAGGCGGGCCTTTTCCTTTCTTGTAAAGGGGCAATGCGGCGGCGGAGGAAATCTGCTCCAACCTCTCCGATAGTCAAATTGGCTACCCGGAGGCGAATAATCCTAATAAGGGCAATGTTGAGCTTGCTGTCCTCCGGGGCCAACTCGCTCCAATCTCTGCCGCGCACTATGGTAGTTGTACGCGGCGCGGTGAAGGGCTCCGGCTTATCCTCCACTATCCAGCACCAATCTGCACGCCACTCCTCCCACTTGCCGCGGAGTTCTCCCTTCAGGTATGAATCCTTCTTTTTCAGCCGGAAGATCCAGGAGATGCCGCCGGAAAGGGGAGCGCCAGCCTCTACTCTAGGCATAAAGAAATGGCGAAAAAGGGCTACATTCAGATGGATCCCAACATAGTTTTCGCACAAGTGTACGAAAACAGCCATCGTAAGGATGGCGTTGGGAGTAAAGGCTAGGAGGTGGAGGCCATATGTGTTCATAATATCACAAAAGAACTCCGAGAACGGAGGGCACAATCCACAGTGAAAGAAAGCAGCGAAGAAGAAGTACCCGCCGGGGAACATATCTTTAGCGGCGGCGGGGAAGGCTCTGGTGCAGGGATGAGCTTTGGTATCCCCCGACCAGAACAGATAATATTTGTTCCGCAGCTCCCTCGCGCTAAGCCTCGGCGCGAAGACCACGTTCCTCTTCCGCGGGGCGGCCAGCTTCGCCGCCTGCTCGGACTTCTCCTTCTTGGCCTTGTCCGCTTTCGCCTTGTCGCTCTTCGGAGCCATGGCGGAGGCGGCGAGGGAAGAGGCGAGGAGCTCGACGGCGCCGCGGATGCGGGAGACGGCGGAGGAGGGGTGGAGGCAAGGAGCAGCGGGGGTTTCTGGAGAGTCAAGATGCAATGAAGACGAAGGAGGAAACTGCCCCTGCTTCCTCTGCTTTTAAGGGGGAAGTGGGGGACGCTCCGCATTTCCCATTAAAGAACAGGCCACGATCACTCCCACGACGCCGCAATCGACGCGTGCCGTTAGGGAGGGATGCGGCGGATGCGGAAGGAGATACGGCTTGCCGTGGGCCGCGCGTGCCCGTGCACTGTTTTGGGCCTGGCCCAACAGCGCTCGGCACCGTGTGTGGCCCAGGCCCGGGGGCTCCTGTCGGTGTACTAAGATAGGGGTACCTTAGTACCCCAACTTGTGCACGGGTAGTAGCAGCTTCCCGCGGCAGGGTCTACCACGTGCTCGCCGGAAACCTTCCTGGTCCCTATAAAGCCATTCAAGAACAAAGTATACAAGTCAGAAGATCAAGGCACCGGCAAGAGAAGCTTGCCGGGAAGGCCACGCCAGGCTCAAGATTATCACATCAGCACAAGACCCTGGCAAGAGGAGCTTGCCAGGAAGACCAAGGAATGCACACCTCAAGAAATGCCTCGGCGCATCATGCGCCCCGGCAGGACCCGGAGAGCGACAAGCTTCCGGGCCCGGCAAGATCAAGCCCCCGGCAAGGTGCTTGCCGGGGAAACCTATGCTGTGTGCCCGCGCTCCAGCTCGTCTGCCCACGCATCACCCTGGGGCCCTTCCAGGGACGCGTGGCGGACGGCTGTGCAGCCTGGGGCACACGGTGGCAAGCCACGGTGACGAGGCTACCGCCGTGGCGAACGAAGACGCATGGACGGGTGCTTTTGGGGTCGACGGTGACGGGCATTTAATGCCCTTGTCCCCCACTGTCAAGGTTAGGTGAAGACCACTGTTCATGCACTATTCCCGCACTGTTACAACGACCACCAAAGTTACATTTTTACCCTCCTCTACGTTGACACCTGTCGGTGACCCCTTGAGCTATAAAAGGAGGCCCATGCACAACGTAGAGGGGGTTCGAAACCTAGACAACTCCCTCGCTCGGTGTAGCTAGTACTGTAGCTCTTCAAGCTCCCGAGCTCAATACAACCAAGGCAGGAGTAGGGTTTTACGCGTCCGCGCGGCCCGAACCTGGGTAAACTGCCCGCGTGCGCCCCTCGATCTGCTCTTCGTGCTCCCTCCGCTCCCTTACCACAACGTAGAAGGGGCTCCGGTCCCATAGGTGCTCGTGGGAGGACAGTTTACCCCGACAATTGGACATGCATTGGATGCGCGGCTCACTTACGAGGAAAGTGTTGTCACCATGTGCTTATTGGAGTCAAGCTAGGATGATCAATGAACTACTATCTACCTTCATTTGGTATCTTCTACATCCTTCCAATGCTATCTCGGTAACAAGTATCTTCATCTACTTCATGCACACATTTCTTGCATCAACCTTTTGTAGGTTGTATCATGGTACGTTAGTTATTCTTTCTTGTGAAACTTGTTTCCTTTCTCAAGGCATCCCAACCATGATCTCTTGTTGCTAGTTGTGATGTCTTTGATGTTCGTGTGGTTGGAACTCATTTATATACAACAAGACCATATCTAGCCATATGCTATGCCTTCAAGCAAATATCTTATTGGTATATTTATGACTTCCTTGTGGGTATCTTATTCTTTCCTTTTTGCAACAATTTCGTGTATACATCCTTCTTTGTGGATTGATATCATCATGATCTTCATCTACCTAGAATCTTATACACTTGAGAGAAGTTGCATATCTAATTGATATCGCCTTCTTTCACGTCCACCTTTTCTTTCTTGTATTATTTCTTTGGTGGTTCCGTGAAGTTGTGTGTCTTGAGTCTGGATCTTATATCATTGCATCTTGATGCACTCTTTTGTGGTCAAGATCATTTTCCTCATGCTTGTCTTGACAAAGCTTGCCATTTAATTGGTATCCCTCGTCTTGATGAGGCCTTCATTTTCTATCTTCACCATGGATTGTCACAAGCTTGGTTAATATTTCTCTTTTTAGTGAGCTTGTGAATCCATTTGCTTGGTGTGTTGAGAAGGACATGTCATGCACCTTGTATCTCAACTATTAAAGACTATGTTGATGCTTAATGCTCATCCTTATATTAGTATTCTCAAGTGCTTTTCCATGACTCACACACATCTTTTTGGTTGAACCTATTTCCAAGTTGCCTCTTTTATATGTTGCTCAACCATTTGTTTATTGCAAGTTCTAGACTTTGTTTCCTACATGCTCACTTGCACTTGTTGTGAGTTTCTATTGATTTTGGGGGAGTGCTGATCCTATTTTGTGCACTTGGTATCCTAATGCAAATATTCTAAGGAGTGCACAAATCATGGGGAGCTTCACTAGTGTCTTTAGAACACTCTGTTGCTCTCTTGCACTTGTTGTGAGGTTCTATTGATCTTGGGGGGAGTGATTATCCTACTTTGTGCTCGTTGTATCCAAATACAAAACTAAATTATGCACAAAACATGGGGAGCTTCTCTAGTTTCCCTAGGACACACCTTTGATCATATCATAATATCTTTTATTCATGTCGCTCGTGGGATCATTGGTCTATTTCGTTGAATTGGTATCTTTTGATAGCTTGCTTCAATTGGTATCCTTTGATTGCTTGATTGCATGTCTCTTTGTTTGTTATGTCTTTGTGGCATATCATTCTTTTGCAATATTTGGGCCTCAATATAGTTTGTCTTCCTCCGAATATTTACCGTTGGATCTGTGTATTGCCTTCCACTCACTAGTTGAGAAATACACAATTTATGGAGGAACACAAGTTATATTGGCCTTCTAAGCCTTTCGCCCATTTTGGCAATCGATGCCAATGGGGGTGAAGTTTCAGAGAGTTTTGTGGCGAAGTTTAGAGAGTCATCTCTTCTTGCTTTGGTTTTGTTCCTAAGCTTTTGCATCTCATGCGCATACATTATTGTTGCATGGTATGGTGATGCATAATTCCTTATATAAACTCTCTTGAAAGTGATTGTCATCAATTACCAAAATGGGGTATTTTGAAAGAACATGTGGTGCCCCCATATTTGGTTTTGGTAATTGATGACAATATCTATGGACTAATGGTTGCCTTGAGTTATATTTGAAGGGTTTGTCCATAGGCTTTTCTTGGAGACCATTTGTTGGTTTTAAGGAGAGTTTGTGATGACCAAGGTGCTATTAAGGAATTATCCAAAGGTTGGTCTTGCGAGTGTGGAGCTTATTGCAAGCATGTCTTAAATAAGAAAAGTGTGTGATCATTCATGTTTACCTTCAAGACATTATCCAAATGAATAGAGTTGGAAAGATTCAAGGTTGATCAAGACTAAGTATACAGAGTGTTTCAAGTTGATCAACACACAAAGCGTAGAAGATGTACCAAGAGGGATCAAACGATCCCATGGTATGGTAAGCATTGTCAATTATGCTTTTTGTACTAGCCCATGGTCTTTGTGAGAGTTCTATGTGGGGTTAGGTTATCTTCCACGGGCTTGTGTCAAGAGGAAGATCACATACAACATATGGTGGATAACATCAAATCAAGGTTGTGGTGTGCAAGTTCAAGTGATGCATCACAAAGAGATCAAGTGCTTGAAGCTTGCCATTCTTGTGGTGACTATGGACTTGTGAAGGTATGACGAAGAGTGGCTCACCCATAGTGGAGTATGATGGAGCAATCTACTAGTCTTCACAGTGCCAACGAAATCAATAAAGGTGGTCCAACTTGAGGAAGTCAAGATCGTCTACATCTAGCTCAAGTGGACTTTGTGCAAGGCAAAGGTTTTCCCTTGATAGTTTCTCTATTTTACCAGTCTCATGGTGGTAGTTTGGAGACCGGGTTATAGGATTGATTGCCGCACTATCAAGGGGGGCTCTCAAGTGAGTAGCTTGATCGTATCATTCATAGAGAGCTCAAACCATTGCATGCTTGCATCATATTTCTTGGTTCTTGTTTGGTTTTCTTCTTGTGAGATTTTGAGCTCATGGTCATCTTCTTGACAAGCTTGAGTTCATCGAAAACGGAGTTCACTTGCTTCTTCTATTGCGTTTTCGGCATTGGAGGTTTTACCTGTCTCTTTCGAGGAAGAGTTCTCTCCATTTTCTTATGGGCCTTTTCTCATTTCCTTCGTATTGTTATTTCTATCAATATTGTGTTAGGCCATGTCGTTAGCTTTCCAACAAACTTGGTTTCGTTGAATTTGGAGTCCATTTGCAAAAGTTGTGTCAGTTTTGGTGTCCTCAAAAGGGCTGTAGCGGTACTATCGCAAATGGGTGCGGTACTACCGCTTGAAGCGGATGTAATTTTTTACTTCCATGGTTTACTTCCGCTTCGGACCAAAAACTCGTCATAAGTCCAGCGGTGGTAGGCACGGATGTAATTTTATAGTACCGCTCGCAAGCAGTGGTACCGCTACCCTTAGCAGTAGTACCGCTATCCCTAGTGGTAGTACCGTGAGGTCAAATGGTACTACCGCTCCGACGGTTCTTCTAGCCTTTTTGCCTCCCCGTTGGAGTGTTTCAAAGGACTACTACCGCCCTAGCGGTAGTACCGCTCCTTGGAGTGGTAATACCGCTCGGTGCGGGCTGTGAGCATAACGGTTGGGTTTTTTCTCACCTATAAAAGAGGGTCTTCTTCCGCAATGAACCTAAGCTTTTGAGCTCGTGTTCTTCCCCCATTGTTGACCTCCCTCGAGCTTGCTATCTCTCAATCCCTCCATGGATTCTTGCTAGTTTTGGGGGGGAAATAGAGAGGAGATCTAGATCGACCTTTCCACCAATCACTTTCTGCTCTATGTGAGGGGAGCCCGTTTGATCTAGATCTTGGAGTTCTTCATGTTCTCTTGTCCGTTCTTCCTCTTATTTCCCTCCCTAGCATTAGTTTCTTTGGTGGGATTTGGGAGAGAAGGACTTGGGCACTCCGTGTGGTCTTGTGATGACCCACAAGTGTAGGGGTTCTATCGTCGTCCTTTCGATAAGTAAGATTGTCGAACCCAACAGGAGCAGAAGGAAATGATAGGCAGTTTTCAATAAGGTATTTTCTGCAAGCACTGAAATTATAGGTAACATATAGTTTTATGATAAGGTAATTGGTAGCAAGTAACAAAAGGTAAAAGTAAATAAAGTGCAGCAAGGTGGCCCAATCCTTTTTGTAGCAAAGGACAAGCCTGGAGAAACTCTTATATAAAGGAAAGCGCTCCCAAGGACACATGGGAATTATCGGCAAGCTAGTTTTCATCACGATAATCTGATTCAAGTTCGGTACTTTGATAATTTGGTATGTGGGTGGACCGGTGCTTGGTGATGTCCTTACTTGGACAAGCCTCCCGCTTATGATTAACCTCTAATGCAAGCATCCGCAACTACAAAATAAGTACTAAGGTAAACCTAACCATAGCCTGAAACATATGGATCCAAATGAGCCCCTTACAAAGCAACTCATAAACTAGGGTTTAAGCTTCTGTCACTCAAGCAACCCATCATCTACTTATTACTTCCCAATGCCTTCCTCTAGGCCCAAATAATGGTGAAGTGTCATGTAGTCGACGTTCACATGACACCACTAGAGGAGAGACAACATACATCTCATCAAAATATCGAACGAAGACCAAATTCACATGACTACTAATAGCAAGACTACTCCCATGTCCTCAGGAACAAAAGTAACTACTCACAAGACATAATATGGTTCATGATCAGAGGGGTATTAATATGCATAATGGATCTGAACATATGATCTTCCACCAAATAAACCAACTAGCATCAACTACAAGGAGTAATCAACACTACTAGCAACCCACATGTACCATTCTGAGGTTTGCGTACAAAGATTGCATACAAGAGATGAACTAGGGTTTTAGAGGAGATGGTGCCGGTGAAGATGCTGATGAAGATAGCCCTCCCCAAGATGGGAGAGTTGTTGGTGATGACGGCGGTGACGATTTTCCCCTCCCGGAGGGAAGTATCCCCGGTAGAACAGCTCTGCCGGAGCCCTAGATTGGTTTCCGCCTCGAGACGGCGGCGTCTGGTCCCGAAAGCCTCCTTATGATTTTTTCCAGGTCAAAACACCTCATATAGGAGAAGATGGGCATCGGGTGGCCTTCGGGGGGCCCACGAGACAGGGGGGTGCGCCCTGAGAGGGGAGGGGGCGCCCCCACCCTCGTGGACAGCTGGTGGCCCCCCTCGTGAACTTCTTTCGCCCGATATTTTTTATATTTTCTGAAATGGAGTTCTGTTGAGTTTCGGGGCTTTTTGAGTTGTGCAGAATAGGTTCCTAGAGTTTGCTCCTTTTCCAGCCCAGAATTCCAGCTGCCGGCATTCTCCCTCTTCTTGTAAACCTTGTAAAATAAGAGAGAAAAGGCATAAGTGTTGTGACAAAACAAGTAATAACAGCCCATAATGCAATAAATATCAACATATAAGCATGATGCAAAATGGACATATCAACTCCCCCAAGCTTAGACCTCGCTTGTCCTCATGCGAAAGCCAATATCGAAAAAATATGTCCACGTGTTTAGCAATAGAGGTGTCAATAAAAACAAAATACGGACATGAGGGCATCATGATCAGTTTCATAACAGCAACATAAACTTCATTGGAAATTTCATTGGAAACTAACAAACTTTGATCTCGGTCATTGAAGCAATTGCAATTTATTGTAACATCGGAAAGAGTCAATATAAGAGCTTTTCAGCAAGCCTACATACTCAACTATCATATAGTTTTTCACAATTGCTCACACTCACGCAATACTTATGTTTATGGAGTTTTAATTGGACATAGAGAAATATAGGGGCTTATGGTGTTGCCTCCCAACCTTTTACCTCAATGGTAATGTCAAAAGTAATAGATCATGAAAACTTACATCCAAGTGGGTATATATGTCAGGATCTTTCCAACACAATGTGCTTGCCAAAGTATAAAATGTAAAAAGGAAAGGTGAATTTCACCTTGACTCTTATAAGGCAAGAATAATAGATAGGCCCTTCGAAGAGGGAAGCAGAGGTTGTCATGTGTTTTTATGGTGGGATGCACAAAGTCTTTACATAGAAGAACATCACATTATATTGCCACTTGTGATAAGGACCTTTATTACGCAGTCCGTCGCTTTATTACTTCCATATCACAAGATCGTATAAAGCTAACTTCCTCCACACTAATAAATCATACATATTTTAGCGAGTTTGCAACATGACAACTTACTTGGAAGGATCTTTCTCAATCCATAGGTAGGTATGGTGGACTCTCATGGCAAAACTAGGTTTAAGGATATATGGAAGCACAAGTAGTATCTCTACTTAGTGCGAGGAGTTTTGGCTAGCAAGAGGGTTAAAGGCAAGCTCAACATGTTGGATGATCCATGACAATATACTTTATTTCGGATATAGTAAAACATAACCCATTACGTTATCTTCCTTGTCCAACATCAACTCTTTAGCATGTCATACTTTAATGAGTGCTCACAATCATAAAAGATGTCCAAGATAGTATATTTGTATGTGAAGCCTCTCTTCTTTTATTACTTCCTATTAATTGCAATGATGACCAAAACTATGTTTGCAAACTCCCAACAAGTTTTATTTATCACACTCTTTATTATATAGCTCACGGACTCGATTACAAAGGGTAAAGATCATAAGGAAAAAGCTCACAACTAGATCATGCTAACTTTATTCGACTAGATCAAGATACTACCAATAGGATCGAACTAAGTAAAATGGTAAAGATGGGAGTGATGGTGATACGATACCAGGGTCACTCCCCCAAGCTTGGCAGTTGCCAAGGGGAGTGCCCATACCCATATAATTATGTCTCCTTCTTCGGGGGTGGTGATGATGGAGTTGAAAGTAGTGACGCCGGATCATCATATATCGAGCGTAGGAGATCCTCCAGCTTGCGGATGATACCTTTGAGTGCAGCTATGTAATCCTACAACAAAATATTTTCACTTGTGAGATGCTTGTTTCGAATTTGAGCTAACTCAATCATCCTGAAAGCTTCAATCTCAGTTGAGGTAAAGAGATTAGGAAGAGATTTAGGGGTGTCTTCTTTTCCCGATGCCGGAGCTGGATCTTCCACCTCCATCTTGATCTTCTTCTACTTGTGGATCTCCTCGGGTCCTTCCCTCTTCAGATCTATCTTCATTAGCCAAGCATCGTTGCCTTCGTTGTTGGAGGAGGGAGACGACATGATGTCTGGCTTCGCAAACCCTAGCAGAAAACAGCTCGAAACAAGAACAGAGGATTTTTGCGTGATACATATGTCAAAACCTTCGGGAGTATATATGATGAATTTTTACTAACCAAAAGGAGTAACCCACAAGAAAACGGAGTCCGGGAGGCACACAAGGTGCCCATGAGGCAGGGGTGTGTGCCCTGGGCAGGGGGCGCGCCCTCCACCCTCGTGGATGCCTCGTGTCTCTTCCGGACTGCTACTTATTTTTCTATTTTTCTAAATATTCCAAAATGGAGAAAAATTGCATTTAGAGCTGTTTTGGAGTCGGTTTACTTACCGTATCACATACCTCTTCCTTTTCGGAGGCTGAATCGTTCTGGAAAGTGTCCCTTATGTATTCCTCCGGGGTTACGGTTTCAATAACATTGGTTTTAACATTTATAGGATTACCCGAGATATAATGTTTGATTCTTTGACCGTTCACCACCTTCGGGTTTGTGCCTTCGAAGTTGTTGATTTTTATGGCACCGGAACGATAGACCTCCTCGATAACGTAAGGTCCTTTCCACTTGGAGAGAAGTTTTCCTGCAAAAAATCTTAAACGAGAGTTGAATAGCAAGACATAATCACCTACGTTAAAGTCACGCTTTTGTATCCTTTTGTCATGCCATCTTTTAACTTTTTCTTTAAACAGCTTGGCATTCTCATAGGCTTGGGTTCTCCATTCATCAAAGCAGTTAATGTCAAATAATCTCTTTTCACCGGCAAGTTTGAAATCATAATCGAGCTCTTTAATAGCCCAATATGCCTTATATTCTAGCTCAAGAGGTAAGTGACAAGCTTTTCCGTATACCATCTTATATGGAGACATACCCATAGGATTTTTGTAAGCAGTTCTATAGGCCCATAATGCATCATCAAGTTTCTTGGACCAATTCTTTCTAGACCTATTAACTGTCTTTTGCAAAATTAATTTCAGCTCTCTATTACTTAGTTCTACTTCACCACTAGTCTGTGGGTGATAAGGGGATGCAATTCTATGGTTGGCATCATATTTTGCAAGCACCTTACTGAAAGAAGCACGAATAAACTGTGAACCACCATCATTCAATCGATATCTAGGGACTCCAAACCTCGGGAAAATAACTTCTTTGAGCATCTTAATAGAGGTGTTATGATCAGCACTACTAGTTGGAATAGCTTCTACCCACTTAGTAACGTAATCAACATCAACTAATATATGTGTGTACCCATTAGAGGCAGGAAACGGTCCCATATAATCAAAGCCCCAAACATCAAAAGGTTCAATAACAAGTGAATAATTCATAGGCATTTCTTGATGTCTACTGATATTACCAATTCTTTGACATTCATCACAAGATAAGACAAACTTACGGGCATCCTTGAAGAGAGTAGGCCAATAAAAATCGGATTGCAATACCTTGTGTGCAGTTCTATCTCCCACATGGTGTCCTCCATAAGCTTCGGAGTGGCACTTGCGTAGGATCTGTTCCTATACATACTCAGGTACACAACGTCTAATAATACCATCAACTCCTTTATAAAGATGTGGGCCATCCCAAAAGTAATGTCTCAAATCATAGAAGAACTTTTTCTTCTGCTGGTATGTGAAGCTAGGAGGTATAAACTTAGCAACAATATAATTAGCATAATCAGCATACCATGGAGCAATACGAGAAGTATTTATGATAGCTAGTTGTTCATCAGGAAAGCTATCATCAATAGGTTGTGCGTCATCAAGTACAGTTTCTAACCTAGACAAGTTGTCTGCAACTGGTTCTCAGCTCCCTTTCTATCAATAATATGCAAGTCAAATTCTTGCAGCAAGAGAACCCATTTAATAAGTCTAGGTTTAGCATCTTTCTTTTCCATAAGATATTTGATAGCAGTAAGATCAGTGTGAATAGTTACCTTAGAATCAACAATATAGGGTCTAAACTTATCACAAGCAAATACAACTGCTAAAAATTATTTCTCAATAGTAGCATAATTTCTTCGGGCACTATCTAGAGTTTTACTAGCATACTGGATAACATTCAATTCCTTATCAACTCTTTGCCCTAGAACAACACCTACAGCATAATCACTAGCATCACACATAATCTCAAAAGGTAAATTCCAGTCAGGAGGCTGGACAATAGGTGCAGAGATCAATGCTTTCTTAAGTATTTCAAATGCTTCTAGACAATCATCATCAAAGACAAAAGGAATATCTTTTTGTAAGAGGTTAGTCAGAGGCCTGGAGATTTTGGAGAAGTCCTTTATGAACGTCCTATAAAACCTGGCATAACCAAGGAAACTTCGTATACCTTTGATGTCCTTAGGGCATGGCATCTTTTCAATAGCATCAACTTTAGCTTTGTCAACTTCAATACCTCTTTCAGAATTTTTTTGTCCCAAGACAATGCCTTCATTAACCATAAAGTGGCACTTATCCCAATTCAAGACAAGGTTAGTGTTTTCACATCTCTGCAAAACTCGATCAAGGTTGCTTAAGCAATCGTCAAAAGAAGTTCCGTAAACGGAGAAATCATCCATGAAATCCTCAACAATCTTTTCACAAAAATCAGAGAATATAGCCATCATGCATCTTTGAAAGGTAGCAGGTGCATTCCATAAACCAAAAGGCATACGTCAATAAGCAAAGGTACCGAAAGGACAAGTAAAAGTGGTCTTTTCTTTATCCCCTTTTGACACAGGTATTTGAGAGAAACCAGAATAACCATCTAGAAAGAAAAAATGAGTATGCTTGGATAATCTTTCTAGCATTTGATCAATAAATGGCAAGGGGTAATGATCTTTCTTAGTAGCTTTATTTAACTTACGGAAATCAATTACCATCCTATAACCTGTAAATATTCTTTGCGGGATCAGTTCATCTTTATCATTAGGAACGACAGTCATACCTCCTTTCTTAGGGACACAATGGACAGGACTTACCAACTGACTATCAGCAACTGGATAGATAATACATGCCTCTAGAAGCTTTAGTATTTCCTTCCTTACCACTTCTTTCATCTTAGGATTTAACCGTCGCTGATGATCAATAATCGGTTTAGCATTTTCTTCCAAATTTATCTTGTGTTGGCATATAGTGGGACTAATGCCCTTAAGATCATCCAGAGTATATCCAATAGCAGCACGGTGCTTCTTCAGAGTTTTCAGTAGTTTTTCTTCTTCCTGCTCTGAAAGGTTAGCACTAATTGTCGGGGAAACTGATCCTCCTCGAACACCTATGGGACCGGAGCCCCTTTCGATCCGGCGGGGGCGGAGGTTGCGCGAAGAGAAGATCGAGGCGGGACACACGAGCAGTTTACCCAGGTTCGGGCCGCACGTATGCGTAAAACCCTACTCCTGCTTTGTGGTTGTATTGAGTTCTTGCTCGGGAGAGCTGAGAGCTACAGTACACTCCAGCAGCTAACGAGACCGAGCGTGAGAGTGATCCATCCCCCCCTACGTTGCGCATGGGCCTCCTTTTATATGTTCAAGGGGTCACCGACAGGTGGCAACGTAGACAAGGGCAAAACTGGAAAGATGATGCGGTTGGTACAGCTACCTGTACAGTGTACCCTACCTAACCCTGACGGCAGGGGACAAGGGCATTAAATGCCCGTCTGAGTCGCCCAAACAGTGCAAAAAGTGACCGCCAGGGACGCCACCGCTTGCCACGATGGCTATCTTGTCAGCACCACTTGCCACCGCGTACCCCTGGCTGCACAGCCTTCCGCCACGTATGCCTGGAAGGGTCCCAGAGCGACACGTTGGTGGATGTGCTGGAGCGCGGGTACATAGTGGAAGCTTGCCGCGGCAAGTGCCTTGCCGCTGTCATTGTCTTGTCGCGTCCGGGAGCTTGCCGCTCACCGGGCCTTGCCGGGACGCGTGGCGCGTCGCGGCAAGTTCCTTGAGATGCCTTGGTTGGCCTCCCCGGCAAGCTCCTCTTGCCGGGGTCTTGTGCCTTGAGTGGCCTTCCCGGCAAGCTCCTCTTGCCGGGGCCTTGTCTCCTTGGCTTGAATACTTTGTTCTTGAATGGCTCCAAAGGAACCATGGAGGACCTTGGCGGTCACCTGGCAAGCCCTGCCGCGGGGCGCTGCGATTGCCCGTGCACAAGTTCGGGATACTAAGGGTACCCCTACTTTAGTACACCGATAGGAGCCCCCGGGCCTGGGCCATACACGGTGCCGAGCGCTGTTGGGCTAGGCCCAAAACAGTGCACGGGCACGCGCGGCCTGGGTTACGCCGAATCTTTCTCCGTATCCACCGCGCTCTCCCCGAACGGCACGCGTTGATTGCGGCGTCGTGGGAGAGATCGTGGGTGGTTTCTTTAATCGGAAATGCGGAACGTCCGCCCCCTCCCTCCTTATAAGCAGGGGAAACAGGGGCAGTTCGTCCATCCACCTGTTGCTACTCTGACCTCGAAAACCTCCGCTGCTCCCCTTCTTCCCAAAAGCCGAAAGAGAGCAGCGCTCCGCCCCCCCCCCCCCCCC
>LR738710.1:892532510-892628199 GCA_902687465.1 Secale cereale
CCCCCCCCATCGCCACCAGCACCACCCGCGCCGTCGACCTCCCTCACCGCTTCCGCCATGGCTCCGAAAGGAGAGAAGGGGAAGGCCGTGAAGTCGGCCGAGGCGCAGCGGCTCGCGGCGCTGCGGAAGGAGAGGGCAATCTTCCCCCCAAGCTTGCCGCGAAGGAGCTGAGGGAGTACTATTACCTCTTCTGGTCGGGGGAGGCGCGGGCGCACCCGCGCACCAAGGTACTCCCAGCCACTACTTGCAAAATGGCTCCGTACGGATACGCCTTCTTCGCCTTGTTCTTCTACTGCGGGCTCTGCCCGCCCTTCTCTGAATTCTTCTGCGATATCATGAACACCTACGGGTTCCACCTCCTTGACTTCACCCCCAACGCCGTTCTGACCATGTCAGTTTTCGCACACCTCTGCGAAAACTTTGTCGGAGTCTTTCCCAATGTAGCACTTTTCCGCCACTTCTTTATGCCCCGAGTAGAGAGAGGAGAGCCTTTATCAGACGGAGTCTCCGAGATCTCGAGGGCCCACAAGAAGGAATCTTATCTGGAGGGAGATCTCTGCAGCAAATGGGGGGAATGGAGAGCGCGCTGGTGCTGGATCGTCGAGGAGGACCCGCAGCCATTTACTGCCCGACGCCAAGCCCCAGTAGTACGCGGCAACGGTTGGAGTGACTTGGCCCCGGAGGACGGTAGGCTGAAGATTGCCGTCGCCCGGATCTTACGACTCAGGCTTGCCGGGCTCACTGTAGGCGCAGTTGGCGCGGACTTCCTTCGCCGCCGCATCGCCCCCCTGCAGGAGAGGAAGAGACCCACCTGGGAGTTCGAGAACGCGGCGGATATCATGAGGCTGCGCCCGGGCCTCAACTACAACTTCACTGTGATGGAGCTTAACGGGATGCTGCAGGAGCTGTTCAAGTACGACCCCGATCATCCCGAAGTATTCAGGTTGCCGCAGGGCGTCGTTCCGCTGTGCAATAACTCTGCGCTCAGCCGCATCCACGCCATGATGCCTCTGTGCGACTCGCACGGGATTGACCTAACTTGGCAAGAGCCTGCCGATGACGCGGTGCAGGCATTCTTTGACAATTTGGAGGAAGTGCCAATCCGCCCCGACGAGAAGAAGGGCCTCACCTGCGCCACCACTGATAAGGAGATGGCGTACATCGCCACTAGGCTGGAGGAGGCGGCGGCAGCCGCGGCCGCGGGTGAGTTCGGATTCACCGTGGAGGAGGCAGAGGCAGCAAAGGCGGCAAGCCTTGCCGAGCGAGGGGAATTTGCCAGCGAGGGAGAGCTTGCCGGGCAGGAAGCTGAGTCGAGCGAGCCCGCCGGGCAAGGCGTCGAGACGAGCGAGCCCGCCGAGGATACGAGCGGCTCGCTGGAGATCGACTCCTCCTCCTCCTCTTCAGGCAGCTCGCCGCTAGCAGAGCCTCCAGCTCCACCAAGAAGGCGTCTCCGCAAGGCCGGGGACGTGACGGAGCGGCAGACGGGTCAACAGCCGCCGCGCCGCGCGACACGCTCCACTGCGGCAAGCAAGGTTGCCACGGGAGCACCTCGCGCTGCTGCAGCAACTGGAGCGGGGTCTTCCCGGACCACCGCTACTGCTCTTGCCGCTCCTCACGCCACGGCGGCAGCCGGAGCGGGGTCGTCCCAGACCACCACCACTGCTCCCGCCAAGAGGCCAAGGGAGCCTACTCCTCCACCTCCTCGCGCTGGACGTGAGCCGGATTTCGACTTCTCCGCGCTCAGCTCCGACGAGAAAGAAGAAGAGTAAGATTCTTGTTGTTCTTGTGTTTCTTCAATTTTTGCTGTTTTTGTCTTGTATCTCATTTGCTTTTCTCCGAACCTTTTCCTTTTTAGGACTCTGGCCCAGAGAGCGGCAAAGAAAGCCAAGGTCCCGGCGAGGAGAGAGGAGGTGATCATCGTTGAGGACGAACCCGCCTAGACCACCTTGCCGGACCCAGCAACCACTCTTCAGAGCAGCCCCCAGCGTAAGTGTATGGTTCACTTTCTGTTGTTAGGCGCGCGTGGGTGTTCTTTCTTTGCTAATATCTGTTTTGTTGATTTGTGTAGGAGCAGAGCAGCCACACCAGGAGCGCTTGGAGACCGCCCCCGAAGTGCCACCTGCTTCAACTATGCCGCCAAGGGGGAGTTCTCCGGCAAGGGTCTCCCCGGCAAGGGAGAGTTCTCCGCCAAGGGGGAGCTCTCCGGCAAGAGGGAGTTCTCCGGCGAGGGACGGCACCAGCGGCCCTCCACCGGTGGAGACCACAACCACGCCGCCAAGGGAGAGTTCCCCGGCAAGGGACACTGCCGAGGAGCCGGCTCGCGCAGGTAATCCTCTCGCTTTAGACTTCCCTTGGGCTTTTCTTCTTCTGGATATTTGCTTGACTTTTTCTCCCCTTTCCTGCCGACAGACCCATCTGTTGCGGAGCCGATGGAGACGGAGGCTGCTGATGAAGAGAACACGCGCGGCAACACCGGCGACGCCGCTGCCACCGAAGAAGCGGCCGATGCTGACGAGCCCGCCGGCGACGAGGCCGCCAAGGCTGCCACCGCAGCAGCTGGCGAGGGGTCTAGCGATCGTATTGACGGCCTTGAGGCCGTAGGAGCGCCAGGCGCTACACCGACCGCCGATCCCTCCGCCGCTGCCGCAGCGCCAGGCTCCGAAGAGCCCCAGCCAGGCATCTACCAGAAGGCCGGCGACGATGTCTTCATCAGCCTCCCCTGGGCGTCCATGTCCAGGGCGCCGGTCGAGGGAGAAGTCTACGACGGAGAAGTACTTGCCTCCGCCGGGCTGACGCTCGTGGACGCGCCGAGCAGCAGCAGCGGCGAGCTTGAGGAGGAGCGGCTGCTGCAGAAGCTGTTGTCGCTCTACCGCGCTCGGGAGGCCAACCTGGAGTCCCGCGAAGCGCTGGCCGCCAAGGCGGGAGCCGACATTGAGAAGCGCGTGGAGGAGCTCCGGGCCCTCAACCAAGCAGCTCTCCGGTCCTTGGCAGAGGAGCGGGAGCAACTTGCCGAAGAGCAGATGGCCTTCTTCCTCGAGAAGACCGAAGTCGAAGAGCAACAGCGGCTTGCCGCCGAGAAGCTATCCACGCGGGAGGGTGAGCTGGCGCAGCGGAAGTTCAACCTCGACAGCCACGAGGAGGAGCTTGCCGCGCGCGAGAAATCACTTGGCGGGGCTCTCCAAGAAGCGTAGGATGCTGCCGCAGCTGCTGAGACCGCCAAGAAGGAGTTGGAGACGAGGGAGGCGCAGCTGGAGGCCAATCTCAAGGCGAGCGGCGAGGAGGTTGCCGCGCTCAAGCTTGAGCGGGAGAAGGACGCCCACAGCCACTCAGAGCTGCAGGTTCGCCTCGCCGAGAAGGGCAAGGAGCTTGCCGCCGCCAAGGACTCCAACGCGGATCTTGAGTTGAAGCTAACCACTTTGACCAAGACGCTGGACGGCGCCAAGGAGCGGGAGGCGGCCTTGAAGGAGGAGGTCAGGGCCGAGAAGGCGCTGCTGGCAAGTGCTGCCGTCACTCAGAACATCTTTAGGGAGACTGTGGAGCACTGGACGGAGGGTCTTGTCAATGCTGCCGCAGATATTGACAGGGAGCTGGCGGAGCTGGGGGCGGAGTATCTCGGGTATTCCTCCGACGACAACCTCCACCCCAGCGCCAAGCTCACACTGTTCTTCAAAGGCGTGGCGACGGCCCTCCAGCGACTCCGGGAGAGGATCCCAAAGCAGCTGGCGGACGAGTCGCGCAAGTTCTGCGCGGGAGCCCTTCAGAAGGTGTTGGTGAAGGTGGCCTTCCGCAATCCAGGCCTCAACCTCACCAACGTCCTCAAGTCTCTGCCGCCGGACGCCGATCTGGAAGCACTCAAGGCCCTTGTCGCACCCATCGTGGAAAAGGTGAGCGGCATCAAGAGGGTTTAGGGTGGTTGCGCAGACTAGGCCGCCCGTTTTTCTTTTCTTCCCTTGCCGCTGCTGATCATGTTACGAGAACAGTCTGTTAGAGCTGCGACAAGCTACTTTGTAATATAACTCTATTTCGGGTAGCGATTTCTATGTTATTTCCTTTACTTGATCCCTTGCTTTGTATGCTTTTGCCCTACTTTTTTAAGGAACTTGCCGGTGCGGGCACCTTAGCAGCGAGCGCTGAGTGCGGAACGTCAGCAGCCTGCTAGCGGTGCTGCTACCGACAAAAAACCATGTCGCAACTAGTCGCATCACACTTAAGTTGTTGAGCGGACTCGAAACAAAGTAAGGGCGCGACACTAGTCGCAGCACACTTAAGTCGTTGAGCGTACTCGAAACAAAGTAAGGGCGCGACTAGCCACGAGTTGGTTTCTCCGCGCACATGTTTTCCATACAAAGTGCGGTCGTTCAAGGAAGATAACTTAAAAATTTAAAAATCTGATTGCTCAAACTTTGGCAACTTAGCTTTTCTGTTGTTTGCTTCCCGGCAAGACGAAACTTTCTTGAACGGCGCTTGGTCCATACCACTATCTTCTCCTCCCCCCGGCAAACTTGTGCACGAGGGAACCTTCCTTTCCTTGAGAAAAAAGAAAGAAGAGAAAATACAGATATGGAGCCTTTGGGCTCGTTATTGCTTACCGGGGGTTGGTGCTGCACAAAGTGTCAGATAATACATGCAAAAAATACAGAGCATGAAAATGACAAGATGTGCAGAGCACATGAGCTTTACTGATGCACGGGGTCTGCGCCCTGCTTTGTACAAAGGATTACATGCAACAGCGGCAAGACTTGTACAAAAGGTGGTTGCCGGAGCGGATCGCGGCAACCGCGCCTTACGGGGAAAACTTACGAAGATGCTCGATGTTCCAGGAGTTGCTCACCGGAAAGCCATCTTCGGTCTCAAGGCGGATAGTGCCGGGCCTAGTGACTTGTTACACCCGGTAAGGGCCTTCCCACTTCGGCATCAACTTGTTGGAATTCTTGGCGGACTGAACGCGCCGAAGAACAAGGTCGCCTTCCTCGAGACTTCTGGCATTAACTTTGCGGCTATGGTAGCGGCGCAAAGCTTGCTGGTAGCGAGCAGCTCGTACAGCAGCCTGAAGACGGTCTTCCTCAAGGAGCAACGCGTCATCTTGTCGCAGCTGCTCTTGCTCAAGCTCATCATAAGAGAGCACTCGAGGTGACCCGTATACGAGTTCCATGGGGAAAACTGCCTCTGCTCCATAGACTAGAGCGAATGGCGTCTGTCCAGTGGCTCTTTTTCGCGTCGTCCTGATCGACCAAAGAACCACCGGCAGCTCCTCGATCCAGTTTCTTCCGCACTTGTGCAGCCTGTCGAAAGTTCTGGTCTTGAGTCCACGCAGCACTTCAGCATTTGCCCTCTCCGCTTGACCGTTGCTTCTCGGGTGAGCAAAAGAAGCGAAGCAAACCTTGGCGCCAAGATCTTAGACGTTCTGCATGAAGGTGCGGCTCGTGAATTGTGTACCGTTGTCGGTGATGATCCTGTTAGGGATCCCGAAACGGCAAACAATCGACCAGAAGAACTTGACTGCTGACTGTGCGGTCACCTTCCTCACTGGTTCCACATCCGGCCACTTTGTGAACTTGTCGATTGCAACGTACAAGTACTCAAAGCCCCCTGCTGCGTGGGCAAAGGGGCCGAGGATGTCGAGCCCCCAGACCGAAAATGGCCAAGATAAAGGGATCGTCTGGAGAGCTTGAGCTGGCTGATGTATCTGCTTGGAATGGAACTGGCACGCTTCACACTTGGTTACTTGTGCAGTTGCATCCTGGAGGGCTGTCGGCCAAAAGAAACCTTGCCGGAATGCTTTTCCGACAAGTGCTCTTGCGCCAATGTGGTGACCACATATGCCTCCATGTATCTCTGCCAACAGCTTCTGTCCATCTTCCCGGCGAATACACTTCAATTTCACACCGTTGAGTCTTCTTCTGCACAGTGTGTTGTCGACAAACTGGTACATACTTGACTGCCGTGCTACTCTTTCCGCTTCTTCTTGCTCTTCGGGAAGTTCTCCTGTCTGAAGGAAACGAACAATCTGTTGTGCCCATGCTGGAGCCTGTGGCTCGACAACAAGGACTAAAGGCACATCTGCTGCTGCGGGAACATCCGCTTCTACGGCGAGACCCTGCGTCTCAGCCGGAGCTTGATGTTCCCCGGCAAGCTTGCCGGAGCAAAACTTGTCGGGAGCGTTTGCTTCAACGGAACAAACCCTAGGGCTTGCCGGAGCAGACTGCTCCTCAGCACTCTTGGTGTTGATCTTGGGGACCTTCTTGGTGGCGGCTTCGGGAAGCTCTGCCGGAAAATAGTCACCAGAAATCAATTTCCTCTTCTTGCTTTGTCCAGTTGATGGTGTTACGGATGGTTGAGTCAGCTTGAGCACAAAGATCCCTGGTTCCACAGGTAGCTTAAGTGCGGCGCACTTTGACAGGCCATCGGCGATGTCGTTCTGAGCTCTTGGAACATGCTCCATCTGTAGGCCGTCAAAGTGCTCTTCGAGCTTTCTCACTTCATCGACGTAAGCTTCCATCAACGAACTCTGATAATTCTTGTTTACTTGTCGGACGACAAGCTGCGAGTCACCCCTGACAATGAGCTTCTTGATCCCAAGGTCTGCCGCGATCCTGAGACCGGCAAGCAAACCTTCATACTCTGCAGTATTGTTTGTTGCTTGCTCCTTGGGAAAGTGCATCTGGACGACGTACTTGAGGTGCTCTCCGGTGGGTGCGACAAGCAGCACGCCAGCACCGGCGCCTTGCAGCGAGAAGGCACCATCAAAGTACATCAGCCACTCTTTGCTTGCTTCCTTGACGGGGATGCTCGTCTCTGGAATTTCTTCATCTAATGTTGGCGTCCACACTGCTATGAACTCTGCCAATGCTCTGCTTTGGATAGTTGAAGTGCTTTCAAAGTTGAGACCAAAGCTTGACAGTTCCAGTGCCCACTCAACAATCCTGCCTGTTGCTTCTGGATTCTGCAGTATCCTCTTCAGCGGAAAGCGAGTGACAACTGTGATCTCATGTGCTTGGAAGTAATGGCGCATCTTTCTCGAGGCCATGAGAAGGACGAAAAGCAGTTTCTGCACACCAGAGTACCTTGTCCTAGCCCCCTGCAGAAGGGAGCTGACAAAGTAAACTGGGCGCTGCACCATTTTCTTCCGTATTTCCTCTTGCGCCTGCGCAGATCCATCTTTGTCGGGACCAGAGCTTGTCGGGGAAGCCCCCTGCTTGTCGCTGGATGTGCTTGCCGCGGCTGCTGGCTCATCGTCTGCCTCCCTCTCCGCTACTAACGCAGCACTAACCACTTCATTGGTTGCCGCTAGATATAGAAGCAACTTCTCTTGTGGTTTAGGTGCGACAAGTATTGGAGTGGAGGACAGGTATCTCTTCAAGTCTTGCAGTGCTGCCTCCGCTTCCGGAGTCCATTTCATCGGACCTGCCTTTTTCAAAATTTTGAAAAACGGCAGGGCGCGCTCAGCAGACTTAGAGATAAACCTACTGAGAGCAGCCACGCAACCGGCAAGTCTCCGTACATCCTTGACGCGCTTCGGTGCTTCGATCTGCTCAATGGCCTTGATCTTGTCGGGATTGGCTTCAATTCCCCGTTGAGACACGAAGAACCCGAGAAGCTTGCCGGAAGGGACTCCAAACACGCACTTCTCGGGGTTGGACTGAAGCAAAGGTCTCGTCTAAATCTTGAATCAGGGTTGCCCTGTCTTTGCTCTTGACCACTATGTCATCCATGTATGCTTCTACATTTCTGTGTATTTGTGGCTCAAAAGCTGTATGGACTACCCTTGCAAATGTTGAACCAGCATTCTTCAAACCGAAGGGCATCCGTCTGAAACAGTACGTGCCACATGGAGTGATGAATGCGGTCTTCTCCTCATCCTCTTCTGCCATAA
Organism: Secale cereale; assembly: GCA_902687465.1. Taxonomy (NCBI): domain Eukaryota; kingdom Viridiplantae; phylum Streptophyta; class Magnoliopsida; order Poales; family Poaceae; genus Secale; species Secale cereale. The sequence goes on from LR738710.1 coordinate 892,540,384, forward strand.
AGATTTGATGGTATCCTGAGTATGCGTCAAGAAATGAAAGCAGATCACATCCAGCCGTGGAGTCGACAATCTGGTCAATGCGCGACAAGGGAAATGGGTCTTTGGGACAAGCTTTATTCAGATCGGTGAAATCGATACAAAGCCTCCATTTCCCGTTTGCCTTACGCACGACTACAGGATTCGCCAACCACGTAGGATGGAGCACTCCTTTGACAAGGCCTGCTACTTCCAACTTCTTGATTTCTTCTGCGATGAACTCTTGGCGCTCCACCGCTTGTTTCCTGACTCTCTGCTTGATGGGCCGCGCATGAGGACAGATGGCAAGTTTTTGCTCAATTACTTTCCTGGGAACACCGGGGATGTCAGATGGTTGCCATGCGAACACGTCGACGTTCGCCCGCAGGAAAGCAACGAGCGCGCTTTCCTATTTAGGGTCAAGAGTGGCACTAATGGTGAAGGTACCACCAGTGTCGTCCTCCTTGGCGGACACCTTCTTGGTCTCTGGTGGAGCCGCCATTGTCTTCTTACACTTGCCGGTGGAGCTCGATGGTGCGTCCTCGACGGCAGCGCAGCACTCCGAAGAGGTGCGCTTGCCGGAGTGGGCATCAGAGCTCTTGCCGGACTTGGCCTTCTTCTTCCCCCCGGGAGCTTCAGCGTCAAGTGACTTGCGAATCTGCTGCGGCTGCTGCTTCCCGATAGATCTTGTCGGCGCAATTAAGAGCATCCTTCTTGTCGCCAGGGATAGAGATGAAGCTTATCGGGCCTGGCATCTTCAGCATGTTGTATGCGTAGTGAGAGGCTGCCATGAACTTGGCTAGTGCTGGACGACCAAGTATCCCATTGTAAGGCAATGGGAAATCAGCAACGTCAAAAGGGACCCTCTCAGTTCTGAAGTTCAGCTCGCTGCCAAATGTTACTGGCAACGTGATCTTCTCCTTGGGCTTGCTCCTTCCCGGGTTGATTCCTTGGAATGTGCCGGTCTCTTCGAGCTCGCAGTCAGGGACCTGGAGTTTACGGAGTACAGCGGAGGAGAACAAGTTCAAGCCGGCCCCGCCGTCAACTAGCATCTTAGTGACCTTGAGGTTGCGGATAGTTGGTGAAACCAACATCGGCAATCACCCGACCGCCGTTGTGCGATCAGGGTGGTCCTTAAGGTCAAAGATGATAGGCGTGCTGGACCATTTCAGAAGCTTGCGCGATTCGACAGGTGGTTCTGCCGCACTGACTTCCCGCACCCACTGCTTGAGTTGGCGGTGTGAAGTATGCAGAGAAGCACCGCCGTCAACGCACAAGACCTCTGTGGCTTTCTGGAACTCCTGCTCACTGGTCTCAACGGCATCCATATCTTCGTCGTCGTCGTAGTCTTCGTCCTTGTCGCGGCCGCGGGGAGGCCTGTCTCCTTGCCGCTGCTTGGCCTTGCCGCGGCGTCCTCCCCGGCCGGGGCGCTTCGTGCCGGATCCTCCAGCACCTCCTTGGGCCTTCTCCTTGTCGCGCCGCTCGTACTCAGCCTTTTGCTGTTCGATGAGCTGCTCGACCTTCTTGCAGTTCAGGAGGTCATGACACTTGGTGCGGTGGATCTTGCAGTACTGCTTGTCGGTGCCGTCCTGCTTGTCGGCGGCCGCCACAGCCTGGCAGTTGGTGCATGCGGCAACCTCCTTGCCGGAGCTACCAACTTTGGCTTTCTTGGCGCCACCTTCGTTGCCGGACTGCTCAATGACTAGCACATCTTTGTTCTTCTTCTTCCTATTGTTCCGCCGCCGGTTTTTTTTGCCGGGGCGGCATCCTCACTATCAGATCCCCCTGCTCCTGTATCCTCTCCGGGGAGTTTCCTCCCTTCCTCAGCACGTGCACACTTGTCGGCCAGGGCATACAGCTCACTGATGTCCCTGATCTTGCACATCGCCATCTCCTCCCTCATCCTGCGGTTACGCACGTTCTGATGGAACGCGCTGATGACCGCGGCAGGGTGGACGTCTGGGATGTTGTGCTGTACACGACTGAATCTCAGGATATACTTGCGCAAGGGCTCTCCTTCCTTCTGGGCGATCAGGTGAAGGTCACTCTCCTGGCCATGAGGTTTTTGGCCGCCTGTAAAGGCGCCGACAAACTGATGGCACAGGTCCGCCCAGGAGGATATGGAGTTGTCCGGCAAGTGCATGAGCCAGGACCCGACGTTGGGCTTGAGTACCAGCGGGAAGTAGTTGGCAAGGATATTGTCGTCTCTCCCCCCGGCAGCTTGCACCGCGATGGTGTAGATGCTGAGGAACTCCGACGGATGCGTCTTGCCGTCGTACTTCTTTGGTACGTCTGGCTTGAAATTCTTCATGCTGGGCCACTGGACTTGCCGCAGCTCACGAGTGAACGCAGGACAACCTACCGTGTACGGCAAGTCGCCTGGTCCCCCTGGCGCATGCATGTCGACAGCGGGCCCAGCGCGCTGGTCAGATTGATGCCGCGCTTCTCTTCGGCGCGCGATGCGAGTACGAGCGTCTTCTTGTTGTCGTTCGTGAAGAACTTGGCGCTGGTCGCGACGAGCTCGTGGATCTGATGACGCAGTGGAATCGTCGTCGATGTTGATCCGGCGAGTCGGCGATATTGGCCTTCGGGGCGGAGAGTGCACGGTGGTTGCACCCCCACCGGTCTTGTCGCCATCGGCCCGCGCCTGGCTGACTTGCCGGGGCTGCGATGTGCTCGGCTGCCGCGGAGTGTCGCCGTTGGCGAAGGCGATGAGACTCTGGATGGTGGCCCTCCAGCCATCGGCCTTGTCTGCCGCTGGAGGGAAGTCTAGGAGCAGTTGAGCTCGTGCCAAAGCTTCTGCTGGAGTGGCGAGTAGCGGCGGCGAATGGTGCGAGGAGCGGGATATGCTCGGACTTCTAACTATGTTAGAAGGAGCAATATCCTGTCCGGGCGACCGTGCCTTGCTCGTGCCGGCATGTTGGCGTGCATGCTGGTCTTGAGCGTTCCGGGACCCACCAGCTTGACCTTGGCCGAGCAAGCGTATGGTACCGTGAGTACCACGACGCTGCCGGTCCGGGGCCTCCTGAGATGGGCGCGGTGCATGCACGGACGCCGATGTCTTGGAGTGTGCCCGGTCGTTATGGGAGTCGGCTACGCCGCCGATGGGCAGCGCAGCTTTGTCCTTGGACTTGGCGGCACCATGAACTCCCTCGTCGACGCCCGTTCTTCCGCCGCCGTCTACCCCACCAGCCGTTGGCTCCGGCGGTGGTGGGATCGACGCGGACTGAGCAGCTGCCTCCGAAGCCTTCTTCTTCGACGGCATGTCGATGAAGATGATGAAGATCTAGCTCGTGTGAACGCCGGATCAGGTTCACACAACCTCGACGCACCCCCTACCTGGCGCGCCAAAGATGTCGGGGAAACTGATCCCCCTCGAACACCTATGGGACCGGAGCCCCTTTCGATCCGGCGGGGGCGGAGGTCGCGCGAAGAGCATATCGAGGCGGGACACACGAGCAGTTTACCTAGATTCGGGCCGCACGGATGCGTAAAACCCTACTCCTGCTTTGTGGTTGTATTGAGTTCTTGCTCGGGAGCGCTGAGAGCTACAGTACACTCCAGCAGCTAACGAGATCGAGCGTGAGAGTGATCCATCCTCCCCCCCCCCCTACGTTGCGCATGGGCCTCCTTTTATATGTTCAAGGGGTCACCGACAGGTGGCAACGTAGACAAGGGCAAAACTGGAAAGATGATGTGGTTGGTACAGCTACCTGTACAGTGTACCCTACCTAACCCTGACGGCAGGGGACAAGGGCATTAAATGTCCGTCTGAGTCGCCCAAACAGTGCAAAAAGTGGCTGCCAGGGACGCCACCGCTTGCCACGATGGCTATCTTGTTAGCACCGCTTGCCACCGCGTACCCCTGGCTGCACAACCTTCCGCCACGTACGCCTGGAAGGGTCCCAGAGCGACACGTTGGTGGATGTGCTGGAGCGCGGGTACATAGTGGAAGCTTGCCGCGGTGGTTGTCTTGTTGCCTCCGGGAGCTTGCCGCTCACCGGGCCTTGCTGGGGCGCGTGGCGTGTCGCGGTAAGTTCCTTGAGATGCCTTGGTTGGCCTCCCCGGCAAGTTCCTCTTGCCGGGGTCTTGTGCCTTGAGTGGCCTTCCCGGCAAGCTCCTCTTGCCGGGGCCTTGTCTCCTTGGCTTGAATACTTTGTTCTTGAATGGCTCCAAAGGAACCATGGAGGACCTTGGTGGTCACCTGGCAAGCCCTACCGCGGGGCGCTGCGACTACCCGTGCACAAGTTCGGGATACTAAGGGTACCCCTACTTTAGTACACCGACACTAATAATAACATGATATATCTTCTTTTCGTCAAGATAACAATACTTAAGATTACCAGGTAAAGGTTTAAGTTCAAAAACGGTATCACCCTTGGGTGGAGGAGGATCCCCTAGGATTTCAATAGGAAAGTTGCTTTTCAATACTGGTCCCTGTTTAAAGAATATTTTATCTATTTCCCTTCTCTCATTCATATGCATATCATTTTCATGGTCTAGCAAGTATTGTTCTATAAGGATCATTAGGAGGCACAACAATAGAGGCAAGACCAATAATTTCATCCTTACTAGGTAATTCTTTATCAAGGGATTGTCTACTGAATTTAGAAAAGTTAAAATCATGAGACATATCCCCTAATCCAACAGTAACAATATCTTTCACGCAGTCTATTTTAGCATTAAAAGTGTTCAAGAAGGGTCTACCAAATATAATGGGACAAAATTCATCTTGTGTGGAACTAAGAACAAGAAAATCAGCAGGGTATTTAACCTTCCCACACAAAACCTCAACATCTCTAACAATCCCAACTGGTGAAATAGTGTCTCTATTAGCAAGCTTAATAGTAACATCAATCCCTTCTAACTCAATAGGTGCAATATCATGCATAATTTCTCGATATAAATCAAGAGGGATAATACTTGCACTAGCACCTACGTCACATAAGCCATGATAGCAATGATCTCCTATCTTAACAGAGATAACAGGCAAGCCTACAACAGGTCTATGTTTATTCCTAGCATTGGGTTTGGCTATTCTAGCAGACTCTTCTTGGAGGTAAATAACATGTCCATCTAAATCTTCTACCAAGAGAACTTTAACCATAGCCACACTAGGTTCAACTTTAATTTGCTCAATGGAGGTAGGTGTTTTAGTACTACTTTCACGAACTACAGTTGAAGCTTGAGCATGATCCTTTATCCTAACAAAGAAAGGTGGTTTCTCTATATAAGCAGTAGGAACAATAGGATCAACATTATAAGTGATAGTCTTTTCAACTTTAACAGGTTCAACTACTTTTACTTGAATAGGGGGATGGTATTTAAACCACTTCTCCTTGGGGAGATCAACATGAGTAGCAAAAGATTCACAGAAAGAAGCTACTATCTCAGAGTCAAGTCCATATTTAGTGCTAAACTCACGGAAAACATCGGTATCCATAAAAGCTTTAACACAATCAAACTTAGGGGTCATACCTGACTCCTTACCTTCGTCGAGATCCCAATCTTCAGAGTTTCATTTAATTCTTTCCAATAAATCCCATTTGAATTCAACAGTCTTTATCATAAAAGATCCAGAACAAGAATTATCGAGCATGGTGCGATTATTGAGAGAAAGTCGAGCATAGAAATTTTGAATGATCATTTTTCTTGAGAGCTCATGATTGGGGCATGAATATAACATTGACTTAAGCCTCCCCCAAGCTTGAGCGATGCTTTATCCTTCACGAGGCCAGCAATTATAAATATAATTACGATCACGATGAACCTGGTGCATGGGTAGAAATTCTGATGAAATTCCAACTTCAGACGATTATAGTTCCATGATCCAATATCATCACATAGCCTAAACCATGTCAATGCATCTCCCTTCAAAGATAATGGGAAGACCTTCTTCTTGATAACATCCTCGGGCGTACCTGCAAGCTTAAATAATCCACAAACTTCATCCACATAGATTAGATGTAAATCGGGATGCAGTGTTCCGTCTCTTGTAAAAGGATTTTCAAGCAGTTTCTCTATCATACCCAAAGGAATCTTAAAGCAAACATTTTCAGTAGGTGCAGTAGGTTGAGGAGCAACTCTTTGTTCTTCAGGTTAGGGTGAAGATACCCCAAACAAGCCCCTCAAAGGATTTTGAGCCATAGTAACAAGTGACAATAAATTTTAGCACACTATATAAATTTTTCCTTACCAAAGGCACTTCACTCCCCGGCAACGACGCTAGAAAAGAGTCTTGATGACCCACAAGTGTAGGGGATCTATCGTAGTCCTTTCAATAAGTAAGAGTGTCGAACCCAACAGGAGCAGAAGGAAATGATACGCAGTTTTCTCTAAGGTATTTTCTGCAAGCACTGAAATTATTGGTAACAGATAGTTTTGTGATAAGGTAATTGGTAGCAAGTAACAAAAGGTAAAAGTAAATAAAGTGCAGCAAGGTGGCCCAATCCCTTTTGTAGCAAAGGACAAGCCTGAACAAACTCTTATATAAAGGAAAGCGCTCCCAAGGACACATGGGAATTATCGTCAAGCTAGTTTTCATCACGATCATCTGATTCACGTTCGGTACTTTGATAATTTGGTATGTGGGTGGACCGGTGCTTGGGTGCTGTCCTTATTTGGACAAGCCTCCTACTTATGATTAACCTCTAATCCAAGCATCCGCAACTACAAAAGAAGTATTAAGGTAAACCTAACCATAGCCTGAAACATATGGATCCAAATCAGCCCCTTACGAAGCAACACATAAACTAGGGTTTAAGCTACTGTCACTCTAGCAACCCATCATCTACTTATTACTTCCCAATGCCTTCCTCTAGGCCCAAATAATGGTGAAGTGTCATGTAGTCGACGTTCACATGACGCCACTAGAGGAGAGACAACATACATCTCATCAAAATATCAAACGAAGACCAAATTCACATGACTACTAATAGCAAGACTTCTCCCATGTCCTCAGGAACAAAAGTAAGTACTCACAAGACATAATATGGTTCATGATTAGAGGGGTATTAATATGCATAATGGATCTGAACATATGATCTTCCACCAAATAAACTAACTAGCATCAACTACAAGGAGTAATCAACACTACTAGCAACCCACAGGAACCTATCTGAGGTTTGGGTACAAAGATTGGATACAAGAGATGAACTAGGGTTTGAGAGGAGATGGTGATGGTGAAGATGTTGATGAAGATAGCTCTCCCCAAGATGGGTGAGTTGTTGGTGATGACGGCGGTGACGATTTCCTCCTCCCGGAGGGAAGTATCCCCGGCAGAATAGCTCTGCTGGAGCCCTAGATTGGTTTCCGCCTCGGTTCCGCCTCGAGACGGCGGCGTCTGGTCCCGAAAGCCTCTTTATGATTTTTTCTAGGTCAAAACACCTCATATAGGAGAAGATGGGCATCAGGGGGCCCACGAGACATTGGGCGCGCCCTGAGAGGGGGGGCGCACCCCCCACCCTCGTGGACTGCCGATGGCCCCCCTCGTGAACTTCTTTAGCCAAATATTTTTTATATTTTCTGAAACGGAGTTCTGTTGAGTTTTGGGGCTTTTGGAGTTGTGCATAATAGGTTTCCAGAGTTTGCTCCTTTTCCAGCCCAGAATTCCAGCTGCCGCCACTCTCCCTCTTCTTGTAAACCTTGTAAAATAAGAGAGAAAAGGCATAAGTGTTTTTTTACTATATACTGCAAGGCAAAAAGCCTCACAACCCACTTTATTGAAAAAATAGAATAAGATCAGATTACAACAAAAGTTAGAAATACTTACATGAGAAAACTAATCAAAAAACCTAAGGTAAGTTAGTTAGCCAAATCCTGAAGCTCTCCTTGTATTTACATTTGATCCTATGAGATAAAAGGGTCATGTCATGGATAAAATTGTGTCTCCATCGCCTGAAAAGAGGAGTTTCATTTCTGAAGACCTTCCCATTCCTAGTAATCTAGATGTTCCAGGCAGCAGTGAAAACCACTTCAGTAAAGAATGGTTTGCCAAAATCAGGCCTAGCTTTGCAAGCCATTTGGTAGGTGGTCATACCAGGCACTGGATCCCAGGAGATTTGCAAATAATTCCAAAATCTTTGGCTGAAGATGCAGGAGAAGAAAAGATGGCTCACATCTTCATGGATATGATGAGGACAGAGAACACAGGTAAGATCATCCACATGCCAATGCCTGCATTGAAGCATATCTCTGGTATTCAGTCTGTCTCTAAGGAGTAACCAGCCAAACATTTTAATCTTCATTGTGCATGCACTTTTCCATATCCAAGGGAAGATAGGATCAACAACTATGTGCTGATGAACTTGAGTGTAGTATGATTTGGGCCTAAAAGATCCTTTATTAGAAGGCCAAATCCAGTTATCAGTGTCTTGAGAAGTGCACTGAGAACTCTGTAGCTCCTGCAGTTCATCAAAAGCTTGTGTGGAGAGAGGCAGGTGAAAATTCCCCATAAGATCCTGATTTAGCACTGTAGCCACAGATAGTTGAACACCAATCACATATGAAAATAATCTGGGGAAATAATGACTCGGTGTTTCTCCATTGAGATTAGATAGCCAGGGATCATTCCAGAAAAGAATGGAGGTACCATTACCAAGGCAAGGCTTGGCAAAAGACAAATATTTGGAAGATAATTTGAAAACATCACGCCACCAAAAGGATCCACAAAGGATAGTGGAGTGAGGCACAGAGTCATTGTAGTAAGAATCCCAGACCAAGCTGACCCAAGGGATGTCATGATGGTTATAGAACTTGTGGAGGAATTTCATCAACAGGGCTTCATTTTGCACTTTGAGATTAAGCACACCAAGACCACCTTTATCCTTTGGTAAACAGACCAATTTCCATGCAGCAAGAGACTGTTTTGGTGTGTCAGAATTTCCTCTCCAAAGGCACTATCTCTGTATTCTTTCAATCTGTTTTAGAATACAAAGTGGGATGTCCAAAGTGCAAAGAAAGTAAATGGGCATAGAAGATAAGACAGACTGTAAGAGTTGTTGTCGGTGTACTAGAGTAGGGGTACCTTAGTATCCCGACTTGTGCACGGGCAATAGCAGCGTCCCGTGGTCTGGCTCACCACACGTCCGCCAAAGCCCACTCTGGACCCCTTTGAAGCCATTCAAGAACAAAGTATACAAGTCAGAAGATCAAGGCCCCGGCAAGAGGAGCTTGCCAGGAAGGCTGTTCCAAGCACAAGATCACTCTATTCTCACAAGACCCTGGCAAGAGGAGCTTGTCAGGAAGGCCAAAGAATAACACTTCAGAAGATACGTCATGGCGCATCGTGCGCCCCGGCAGGACCCGGAGAGCGGCAAGTTCCCGGGCCCGGCAAGATAACGACCCCGACAAGGCGCTTGCCGGGTGAAGCATACACTGTGTGCCTGCGCTCTAGCTCATCCAGCCACGCGTCGCCCTGGGGCCCTTCCAGGGGCACGTGTCGGATGGTTGTGCAGCATGAGGGACACGCTGACGAGCCGCGGTGACGAAGCCATCGCCGTGGCGAACGGAGACGCATGGACAGACGCTTTTGGGGGCGACGGCGATGGGCATTCAATGCCCTTGTCCCCCACCGTCAAGGTTAGGTGAAGACCACTGTTCATGCACTGTTACAACCACCACCAGTTTTACGTTTTTACCCTCCTCTACGTTGACACCTGTCGGTGACCCCTTTGAGCTATAAAAGGAGGCCCATGCACAACGTAGAAAGGGTTCGGCCCCAGAAACTCAACCACGCTCTCGCTCGGGGCAGCTAGTACTGTAGATCTTCAAGCTCCCGAGCCCAAAACTCAATACAACCAAAGCAGGAGTAGGGTTTTACGCGTCCGCGCGGCCCGAACCTGTGTAAACCGTCCGCGTGTGCTCCTCGATCTGCTCTTCGTGCTCCCTCCGCTCCCTTACCGCAACGTAGAAGGGGCTCCGGTCCCATAGGTGTTCGTGGGTGGTCAGTTTCCCCGACATCCTTGGCGTGCCAGGTAGGGGGCAGTCGAGGTTGTGCGAACCTGATCCGGCGCTCACGCGGGCGCAGTCTTCATCAACCTCTCAAGCTTCATCAACCTCATCGACTACATCAACATGCCTCCGAAGAAGAAGGCTTCGGAGGTCGGAGGCCCGTCTGCGTCGATCTCGCCACCACCAGAACCAACGGTTGGTGGAGGAGATGCTGGCGGAGGGGTGGACGCGGCGAGGACACTCGCGGCGCCGCCAAGTCTAAGGACAAGACGGACGACCGGGCGAACTCCAAGACCTCGGCGTCCATACATGCGCCACATCCCTCTCAGGAGGTGCCGGACCAGCAGCGACGTGGTACCGGGGGTACCATACGCTTGCTGGGACGCGGACAAGCCGGTGGGTCGCGGGATGCTCAAGGCCAGTGCGCTGGTACGAGCAAGGCGCGGTCGCCGGGGCGAGACCCTGCTCCTTCTAACCCTGTTAGAAGTCCGAGCATATCTCGCTCCTCGCACCGCTCGCCGCCGCTTCCCTCCTCTCCAGCAGAAGCTCTTGCTAGAGCTCAACTGCTCCTCGACTTCCCTCCAGCGGCAGACAAGGCCGAAGACTGGAGGGCTACGATCCAGAGCCTCATCGCCTTCGCCAACAACGACACGCCGCAGCAGCCGGCAACATCACGGCCACGGCAAGTCGACCAAGCGAAGGCCGACGGAGACAAGACCGCCGGGGGTGCAACAACCGTGCACTCCCCGCCGCGGAAGCAAAAATCGCCACCCCGTCGGATCAATGTCGACGACGACTCCACGGTGTCGTCGGATCCGCGGGCTCGCCGCGATCAGCGCCAAGTCCTCGACGACAGGCGACAAGAGGACGCTCGAACTCGTATCGAGCGTCGAAGAGAAGCCCGGAGATAGTCCGACCAGCGCGCTGGGACTGCTGTCGACATGCATGCGCCCGGTGAACCAGGCGACTTGCCGTACGCGGCAGGCTGCCCTGCGTTCACCCGAGAGCTGCGGCAAGTCCAGTGGCCCAGCATGAAGAATTTCAAGCCCGACATACCCGAAAAGTACGACGGCAAGACGCACCCCTCGGAGTTCCTCAGCATCTACACCATTGCGGTGCAGGCTGCCGGGGGACGCGACGAGAAGATACTAGCCAACTACTTTCCGCTCGTGCTCAAGCCCAATGTTAGATCCTGGCTCATGCACCTGCCGGAGAACTCCATCTCTTCTTGGGCGGATTTGTGCCACCAGTTTGTCGGCGCCTTCACGGGCGGCCACAAACCGCACGGCCAAGAGAGCGATCTCCACATCCTTGCCCAGAAGGAGGGAGAGTCCCTGCGAAAGTATAACCAGAGGTTCAGCCGCGTCCAACACAACATTCCCGACGTCCACCCTGCCGCGGTTATCAGCGCGTTCCACCAGAACGTGCGTAACCGCCGGATGAGGGAGGAGATGGCGATGACCAAAATCCGGGATGTCAGCGAGCTTTACGCTCTAGCTGACAAGTGCGCCCGCGCTGAAGAGGGGAGGAGACTCCCCGGAGAGGATACTGGAGCAGGAGGAACGGATAGCGAGTATGCCGCCCCGGCAAGGAAAAACCGGCGACGGAATAACAAGAAGAAGAAGAACAAGGAAGTACTGGTTGTCGAGCAGTCCGGCAAGGAGGCTCCCGCCAAGAGGACACAGGCTGGTGGCTCCGGCAAGGAGGCCGCCCTTGTGACGGCAGTCGACAAGCAGGACGGCTCCGACAAGCAGTACTGTAAGATCCACCGCACCAAGGGCCACGATCTCCAGAACTGGAAGAGGGTAGAGTACCTCGTAGAGCAGCAGAAGGCTGAATACGAGCGTCGCGATAAGGAGAAGGCCCAAGGGGGCGGAGGAGAACCCAGCAAGAAGCGGCCGTTCAATGGCCGGGGAGGACGCCGTGGCAAGGCAAATCAGCGGCAAGGTGACAGACCTCCCCGGGGCCGCGACAAGGATGAGGACGAAGACGATGATGAGGACATGGAAGAAGGAGACAATGTTGGGGAACGTAGTATTTTAAAATTTTCCTACGATCACGCAAGATCTATCTACTAGATGCATAGCAACGAGAGGGGAGAGTGTGTCTACGTACCCTCGTAGACCGGGAGCGGAAGCGTCAAGTGACGCGGTTGATGTTGTCGAACTTCTTCGCGATCCAACCGATCAAGCACCGAACGTACGGCACCTCCGCATTCAGCACACGTTCAGCTTGATGACGTCCCACGAGCTCTTGATCCAGTTGAGCTTCACGGGAGAGTTTCGTCAGCACGACGGCGTGGTGACGGATATGATGTATTCACTCGGCGCAGGGCTTCGCCTAAGCACCGCGACGGTATGACCGAGGTGTGTTTCTGTTGAGGGGGGCACTGCACACGGCTGGAACAATTCAACTTGTGTGTCTTTGGGTGCCCCCCTGCCCCCGTATATAAAGGAGCAAGGGGGGAGGCCGGCCGGCCCTTGTTTGGTGCGGCTAGGGTTGCAATCCTACTAGTAATAGGATTGCAATCCTATTCCTAGTAGGAATCACCAAAAGAAGGAAGAGAGGGAAAGGAAAAAGGAGAGGTGGCGCCCCCCCCAATCCTAGTCCAACTAGGAACCCTAGGTGGGGCGCCGGCCAGCCCTATGGGCTGCCTCTCTCTTTCCCTTAAGGCCCACTATGGACCATCCCCCCTCGTAGGGGGTTGCGGTAACCCCCTCCGGCAATCCCGTTAAATCCGAAACTTTTCCGGAACACTTCCGGTGTCCGAATATAGTCGTCCAATATATCAATCTTTATGTCTCGGACATTCCGAGACTCCTAGTCATGTCCGTGATCTCATCCGGGACTCCGAACTACCTTCGGTACATCAAAACTCATAAACTCATAATACCGATCGTCATCAAACGTTAAGCGTGCGGACCCTACGGGTTCGAGAACTATGTAGACATGACCGAGACTCATCTCCGGTCAATAACCAATAGCGGAACCTGGATGTTCATATTGGCTCCTACATATTCTACGAAGATCTTTTATCGGTCAAAACCGCATAACAACATACGTTGTTCCTTTTGTCATCGGTATGTTACTTGCCCGAGATTCGATCGTCGGTATCTCTATACCTAGTTCAATCTCGTTACCGGCAAGTCTCTTTACTCGTTCCGTAACACATCATCTCGTGACTAACTCATTAGTCTTTTGCTTGCAAGGCTTATTGTGATGTGTGTTACCGAGAGGGCCCAGAGATACCTCTCCGACACTCGGAGTGACAAATCCTAATCTTGATCTATGCCAACACCACGAATACTTTTGGAGACACCTGTAAAGCATCTTTATGATCACCCAGTTACGTTGTGACGTTTGATAGCACACAAGGTGTTCCTACGGTATTCGGGAGTTGCATAATCTCATAGTCATAGGAGCATGTATAAGTCATGAAGAAAGCAATAGCAGTAAAACTAAACGATCATAGTGCTATGCTAACGGATGGGTCTTGTCCATCACATCATTCTCCTAATGATGTGATCCCGTTGATCAAATGACAACTCATGTCTATGGCTAGGAAACATAACCATCTTTGATCAACGAGCTAGTCTAGTAGAGGCATACTAGGGACATACTGTTTTGTCTATGTATCCACACATGTACTAAGTTTCCGGTTAATACAATTCTAGCATGAATAAAAGACATTTATCATGATATAAGGAAATACAAATAACATCTTTATTATTGCCTCTAGGGCATATTTCCTTCAGTCTCCCACTTGCACTAGAGTCAATAATCTAGCTCACATCGCTATGTGATTTAATACCGATAGTTCACATCGTTATGTGAATAACACCCATAGTTCACATCGCCATGTGACCAACACCCAAAGGGTTTACTAGAGTCAATAATCTAGTTCACATCGCTATGTGATTAATACCCAAGAGTAATAAGGTGTGATCATGTTTTGCTTGTGAGAGAAGTTTAGTCAATGGGTCTGTCACATTCAGATCCGTATGTATTTCGCAAATTTCTATGTCTACAATGCTCTGCATGGAGCTACTCTAGCTAATTGCTCCCACTTTCAATACGCATCCAGATTGATACTTAGAGTCATCTGGATTTAGTGTCAAAGCTTGCATCGGCGTAACCCTTTACGACAAACTCTTTATCACCTCCATAATCAAGAAACATTTCCTTAGTCATCCAGTTACTAAGGATAATTTTGACCGCTGTACAGTGATCTACTCCTGGATCACTATTGTACCCCCTTGACAAACTCATGGCAAGGTACACAACATGTTTGGTACACAGCATGGCATACTTTATAAGACCTATGGCTGAGGCATAGGGAATGACTTTCATTCTCTCTATATTTTTTTGCCGTGGTCTGGCTTTGAGTCTTACTCAACTTCACACCTTACAAGTCAGGCAAGAACTCCTTCTTTGACTGATCCATTTTGAACTACTTCAAAATCTTATCAAGGTATGTACTCATCGAAAGTCTTATCAAGCGTCTTGATCTATCTCTATAGATCTTGATGCCCAATATGTAAGCAGCTTCACCAAGGTCTTTCTTTGAAAAACTCCTTTCAAACACTCCTTTATGCTTTCCAGAAAATTCTACATCATTTCTGATCGACAATATGTCATTCACATATACTTATCAGAAAGGTTGTAGTGCTCCCACTCACTTCTTGTAAATACAGGCTTCACCGCAAGTCTGTATAAATCTATATGCTTTGATCAACTTATCAAAGCGTATATTCCAACTCCGAGATGCTTGCACCAGTCCATAGATGGATCTCTGGAGCTTGCATATTTTGTTAGCACCTTTAGGATTGACAAAACCTTCTGGTTGCATCATATACAATTCTTCTTTAATAAATCCATTAAAGAATGCAGTTTTGTTATCAATTTGCCAGATTTCATAAATGCGGCAATTGCTAACATGATTCGGACAGACTTAAGCATCGCTACGGGTGAGAAAGTCTCATCGTAGTCAACTCCTTGAACTTGTCGAAAACCTTTCGCAACAAGTCGAGCTTTGTAAACAGTAACATTACCGTCAGAGTCGGTCTTCCTCTTGAAGATCCATTTATTTTCGATGGCTTGCCGATCATCGGACAAGTCAACCAAAGTCCACACTTTGTTCTTATACATGGATCCATCTCAGATTTCATGGCCTCAAGCCATTTTGCGGAATCTGGGCTCATCATCGCTTCCTCATAGTTCGTAGGTTCATCATGGTCTAGTAACATGATTTCCAGAACTGGGTTGCCGTACCACTCTGGTGCGGAACGTACTCTGGTTGATCTACGACGTTGAGTAGAAACTTGATCTGAAGTTTCATGATCATCATCATTAGCTTCCTCACTAATTGTTGTAGGAATCACTGGAACTAGTTTCTGTGATGTTCCACTGTCCAATTCGGGAGAAGGTACAATTACCTCATCAAGTTCTACTTTCCTCCCACTCACTTCTTTCGAGAGAAACTCTTTCTCTAGAAAGGATCCACTCTTAGCAACAAAGACCTTGCCTTCGGATCTGTGATAGAAGGTGTACCCAACAGTTTCTTTTGGGTATCCTATGAAGATTTACTTCTCCGATTTGGGTTCGAGCTTATCATGTTGAAACTTTTTCATTTAAGCATCGCAGTCCCAAACTTAAAGAAATGACAGCTTAGGTTTCTCGTCAAACCACAGTTCATACGGTGTCATCTCCACGGATTTAGATGGTGCCCTATTTAACGTGAATGTAGCTGTCTCTAATGCATAACCCCAAAAGCGATAGTGGTAGATCGGTAAGAGACATCATCGATCGCACCATATCTAATAAAGTATGGTTATGACGTTTGGACACACCATTACACTGTGGTGTTCCAGGTGGCGTGAGTAGTGAAACTATTTCACATTGTTTTTACTGAAGGCCAAACTCGCTAACTCAAATATTTTACCTCTACGATCATATCGTAGAAACTCTTATTTTCTTGTTACGATGATTCTCCACTTCACTCTGAAATTCTTTGAACTTTTCAAATGTTTCAGACTTGTGCTTCATTAAGTAGATATACCCATATCTGCTCAAATCATCAGTGAAGGTCAGAAAATAACGATACCCGCCGTGAGTTTCAACACTTATTGGTCCACATACATCTGTATATGTATGATCTCCAACAAATCTGTTGCTCGCTCCACAGTTCCGGAGAATGGAGTTTTAGTCATCTTGCCCATGAGGCATGGTTCGCAAGCACCAAGTGATTCATAATCAAGTGATTCCAAAAGTCCATCACTATGGAGTTTCTTCATGCGCTTTACACCAATATGACTTAAACGGCAGTGCCACAAATAAGTTGCACTATCATTATTAACCTTGCATCTTTTGGCTTCAATATTATGAATATGTGTATCACACGATCGAGATCCAACAAACCATTTTCATTGGGTGTATGACCATAGAAGGTTTTATTCATGTAAACAGAACAACAATTATTCTCTAACTTACATAAATAACCGTATTGCAATAAACATGATCAAATCATATTCATGTTCAACACAAACACCAAATAACACTTATTTAGGTTCAACACTAATCCCGAAAGTATAGGGAGTGTACGATGATGATCATATCAATCTTGGAACTACTTCCAATACACATCGTCACTTCATCCTTTAACTAGTTTCTGTTCATTATGCAACTCCTATTTCGAGTTACTACTCTTTAGCAACTGAACCAATATCAAATACCGAGGGGTTGCTATGAACATTAGTAAAATACACATCAATAATCTGTATATCAAATATACCTTTGTTCACTTTGCCATCCTTCTTATCCGCCAAATATCTAGGGCAGTTCCACTTCTAGTGACCATTTCCTTTGCAGTAGAAGCACTTGTTTCAGGCTTGAGTTTAGCTTTGGGTTTCTTCACGGGAGTGACAACTTGCTTGTCATTCTTCTTGAAGTTCCCCTTCTATCCCTTTGCCCTTTACTTTAAACAAGTGGTCTGGTTAACCATCAACACTTGATGCTCTTTCTTGATTTCTACCTTCGCCGATTTCAGCATCCCGAAGAGTTCAGGAATTACTTTCGTCATTCCTTGCATATTATAGTTCATCACGAAGTTCTACTAACTTGGTGATAGTGCCTAGAGAACTTTGTCAATTACTATCTTATCTGGAAGATTAACTCCCACTTGATTCAAGCAATTGTACTACCCAGACAATCTGAGCACATGCTCACTGGTTGAGCTATTCTCCTCCATCTTGTAGGCAAAGTACTGTCAGAGGTCTTATACCTCTCGACACGGGCATGAGTATGAAATACTAATTTCAACTCTTGGAACATCTCATATGCTCCGTGGCGTTTCAAAACATTTTTGAAGTCCCGGTTATAAGCCGTAAAGCATGGTGCACTAAACTATCAAGTAGTCATCATATCGAGCTTTTGTCAAAAACGTTCATAACGTTTACATCCGCTCCTGCAATAGGTCTGTCACCTAGCGGTGCATCAAGGACATAATTCTTCTGTGCAGCAATGAGGATAATCCTCAGATCACGGAACAATTCCGCATTATTGCTACTAACATCTTTCAACTTGGTTTTCTCTAGGAACATATGAAAAAATAAATGGGGAGCAACATCGCGAGCTATTGATCTACAACATAGATATGCTAATACTACCAGGACTAACTTCATGATAAATTATAGTTCAATTTAATCATATTAATTAAAGAACTCCCACTTAGATAGACATCCCTCCGGTCATCTAAATGATCACGTGATCCAAATCAACTAAACCATGTCCGATCATCACGTGAGATGGAGTAGTTTCAATGGTGAACATCTTATGTTGATCATATCTACTATATGATTCACGCTCGATCTTTCGGTCTCTAGTGTTCCGAGGCCATATCTGCATATGCTAGGCTCGTCATGTTTAACCCGAGTATTCTGCGTGTGCAAAACTGGCTTACACCCGTTGTATTTGAACGTAGAGCTTATCACACCCGATCATCACGTGGTGTCTCGGCACGACGAACTTTCGCAACGGTGCATACTCAGGGAGAACACTTATACCTTGAAATTTAGTAAGGGATCATCTTATAATGCTACCGTCGTTCTAAGCAAAATAAGAAGCATAATAAGATAAACATCACATGCAATCAAAAGATGTGACATGATATGGCCATCATCATCTTGTGCTTTTGATCTCCATCTTCAAAGCACCGTTATGATCACCTTCGTCACCGGCTTGACACCTTGATCTCCATCGTAGCATCGTTGTCGTCTCGCCAACTATTGCTTCTACGACTATCGCTACCGTTTAGTGATAAAGTAAAGCAATTACATGGCGATTGCATTTCATACAATAAAGCGACAACCATATGGCTCCTGCCAGTTGCCGATAACTTTACAAAACATGATCATCTCATACAAAACCGTATAACTCATCATGTCTTGACCATATCACATCACAACATGCCCTGCAAAAACAAGTTAGACGTCCTCTACTTTGTTGTTGCAAGTTTTACGTGGCTGCTACGGGCTTAGCAAGAACCGTTCTTACCTACGCATACAAAACCACAACGATGTTTCGTCAAGTATGTGCTGTTTTAACCTTCACAAGGACCGGGCGTAGCCACACTTGATTCAGCTAAAGTGAGAGAGACAGACAGCCGCTAGTTACCTTTAAGCAACGAGTGCTCGTAACGGTGAAACCAGTCTCGCGTAAGCGTACGCGTAATGTCGGTCCGGGCCGCTTCATCTCACAATACCGCCGAAGCAAAGTATGACATGCTGGTAAGCAGTATGACTAGTATCGCCCACAACTCATTGTGTTCTACTCGAGCATATCATCTACGCATAGACCTGGCTCTGATGCCACTGTTGGGGAACGTAGTATTTTAAAATTTTCCTACGATCACGCAAGATCTATCTACTAGATGCATAGCAACGAGAGGGGAGAGTGTGTCTACGTACCCTCGTAGACCGGGAGCGGAAGCGTCAAGTGACGTGGTTGATGTTGTCGAACTTCTTCGCGATCCAACCGATCAAGCACCGAACGTACGGCACCTCCGCATTCAGCACACGTTCAGCTTGATGACGTCCCACGAGCTCTTGATCCAGTTGAGCTTCACGGGAGAGTTTCGTCAGCACGACGGCGTGGTGACGGATATGATGTATTCACTCGGCGCAGGGCTTCTCCTAAGCACCGCGACGGTATGACCGAGGTGTGTTTCTGTGGAGGGGGGCACCGCACACGGCTGGAACAATTCAACTTGTGTGTCTTTGGGTGCCCCCCTGCCCCCGTATATAAAGGAGCAAGGGGGGAGGCCGGCCGGCCCTTGTTTGGTGCGGCTAGGGTTGCAATCCTACTAGGATTATCCTATTCCTAGTAGGAATCACCAAAAGAAGGAAGAGAGGGAAAGGAAAAAGGAGAGGTGGCGCCCCCCCCCCCAATCCTAGTCCAACTAGGAACCCTAGGTGGGGCGCCGGCCAGCCCTATGGACTGCCTCTCTCTTTCCCTTAAGGCCCACTATGGACCATCCCCCCTCGTAGGGGGTTCCGGTAACCCCCTCCGGCAATCCCGTTAAATCCGAAACTTTTCCGGAACACTTCCGGTGTCCGAATATAGTCGTCCAATATATCAATCTTTATGTCTCGGACATTCCGAGACTCCTCGTCATGTCCGTGATCTCATCCGGGACTCCGAGCTACCTTCGGTACATCAAAACTCATAAACTCATAATACCGATTGTCATCAAACGTTAAGCGTGCGGACCCTACGGGTTCGAGAACTATGTAGACATGACCGAGACTCATCTCCGGTCAATAACCAATAGCGGAACCTGGATGTTCATATTGGCTCCTACATATTCTACGAAGATCTTTTATCGGTCAAAACCGCATAACAACATACGTTGTTCCTTTTGTCATCGGTATGTTACTTGCCCGAGGTTCGATCGTCGGTATCTCTATACGTAGTTCAATCTCGTTACCGGCAAGTCTCTTTACTCGTTCCGTAACACATCATCTCGTGACTAACTCATTAGTCTTTTGCTTGCAAGGCTTACTGTGATGTGTGTTACCGAGAGGGCCCAGAGATACCTCTCCGACACTCGGAGTGACAAATCCTAATCTTGATCTATGCCAACACCACGAATACTTTCGGAGACACCTGTAGAGCATCTTTATGATCACCCAGTTACGTTGTGACGTTTGATAGCACACAAGGTGTTCCTACGGTATTCGGGAGTTGCATAATCTCATAGTCATAGGAACATGTATAAGTCATGAAGAAAGCAATAGCAGTAAAACTAAACGATCATAGTGCTATGCTAACGGATGGGTCTTGTCCATCACATCATTCTCCTAATGATGTGATCCCGTTGATCAAATGACAACTCATGTCTATGGCTAGGAAACATAACCATCTTTGATCAACGAGCTAGTCTAGTAGAGGCATACTAGGGACATACTGTTTTGTCTATGTATCCACACATGTACTAAGTTTCCGGTTAATACAATTCTAGCATGAATAAAAGACATTTATCATGATATAAGGAAATACAAATAACATCTTTATTATTGCCTCTAGGGCATATTTCCTTCAGACAACAGCGAGCAGGAGTTCCAGAAGGCCACAGAGGTTCTGTGTGTTGACGGAGGTGCCTCTTTGCACACTTCCCACCGCCAACTCAAGCAATGGGTGCGGGAAGTGAATGCAGCTGAGCCACCCGTCGAATCGCGCAGGCTGCTGAAATGGTCCGGCACGCCCATCATCTTCGACCTTGAGGACCACCCTGACCGCACAACAGCGGTCGGGTGTTTGCCGATGTTGGTTTCACCAACTATCCGCAACCTCAAGGTCACCAAGATGTTGGTTGACGGCGGGGCCGGCCTCAACCTTATTTCCTCCGCTGTGATAAAGAAACTGCAGATTCCCGACAGCGAGCTCGAGGAAACCGGGTCGTTCCAAGGGATCAACCCGGGAAGGAGCAAGCCGAAGGGGAAGATTACGCTGCCAGTGACCTTTGGCGGAGAGCTCAACTTCAGGACGAAGAGGATCACGTTCGACGTTGCCGATATCCCATTACCATACAATGGGATACTTGGCCGTCCTGCGCTCGCCAAGTTCATGGCAGCTTCCCACTACGCGTACAACATGCTCAAGATGCCGGGGCCGATAAGCGTCATCTCTGTCCCCGGCGACAAGAAGGATGCGCTTATCTGCGCCGACAAGATCTACCGGGATGCAGCAGCCGCGGCAGACAGCAACACACTTGCCGCTGAAGCTCCCGGGGGGAAGACCAAGACCAAGTCCGGCAAGAGCTCTGGGGCCCACTCCGGCAAACGCACCTCCTCGGAGTGCTGCGCTGCCGTCGAGGACGCACCATCGAGCTCCACCGGCAAGTGCAAGAATGGAATGGCAGCTCCACCGACAACCAAGAAGGTGTCCGCCAAGGAGGACGGCACTGGTGGTACCTTCACCATCAGTGCTACGCTCGACCCCAAATAGGAAAGTGCGCTCGTTGCCTTCCTGCGGGCGAATGTCGACGTGTTCGCATGGCAACCGTCTGACATCCCCGGCGTTCCCAGGAAGGTAATTGAGCACAAGCTTTCTGTTTGTCCTCACGCGCCGCCCGTCAAGCAGAAGGTCAGGAAGCAAGCTGTGGAGCGCCAAGAGTTCATTGCCGAGGAGATAAAGAAGTTGGAAGCAGCAGGCCTGGTTAGAGGCGTAATCCATCCTACGTGGTTGGCCAATCCAGTCGTCGTGCGCAAAGCTAATGGGAAATGGAGACTTTGTATAGACTTCACTGATGTGAACAAAGCTTGTCCCAAGGATCCTTTTCCCTTGCCGCGTATCGACCAAATTGTTGACTCCACGGCTGGATGTGAGTTGCTTTCATTTCTCGATGCATACTCAGGTTACCACCAGATATTCATGGCCGAGGAAGATGAAGAGAAGACTGCATTCATTACTCCATGTGGCACATACTGCTTCATACGCATGCCCTTTGGATTGAAGAATGTGGGCTCAACATTTGAAAGGGTGGTACACACTGCTTTTGAGCCACAGATACACAGAAATGTAGAAGCCTACATGGATGATATAGTGGTCAAGAGCAAGAGCAAGGATACCCTAGTCCAAGAGTTAGAAGAAACCTTTGAGAATCTGCGCAAGATACAACTCAAGTTGAACCCCGAGAAGTGCGTTTTCGGAGTCCCCTCCGGCAAGCTTCTCGGGTTCTTTGTGTCACAGAGGGGGATTGAAGCCAATCCCGACAAGATAAAAGCCATCGAGCAGATTGAAGCCCCGAAGCGCGTCAAGGACGTAAGGAGACTTGCTGGTTGTGTGGCTGCCCTCAGCAGGTTCATTTCAAAGTCTGCAGAACGCGCCCTGCCTTTCTTCAAAATCTTGAAAAAGGCAGGTCCTATGAAATGGACTCCGGAAGCGGAGGCGGCGCTGCAGGATTTGAAAGAATACCTGTCCTCCACTCCAATACTTGTCGCACCTAAGCCGCAAGAGAAGTTGCTGCTGTACCTAGCAGCAACCAATCAAGTGGTTAGTGCTGCGTTAGTAGCGGAGAGGGAGGCAGATGAGGAACCCACATCCCCGGCAAGCGCATCCAGCGACAAGCAGGGGGCTTCCCCGACAAGCTCTGGCCCCGGCAAGGACAGGTCTGCGCAGGAACA
Source organism: Secale cereale (assembly GCA_902687465.1). Lineage (NCBI taxonomy): Eukaryota > Viridiplantae > Streptophyta > Magnoliopsida > Poales > Poaceae > Secale > Secale cereale. Next base: position 892,563,030 of record LR738710.1, read on the forward strand.
AGGAGAAGCGCGAAAGAAGATGGTGCAGCGCCCAGTTTATTTTGTAAGTTCCCTCTTGCAAGGGGCTAGATCACGATACTCTGGGGTGCAGAAGTTGCTTTTCGGCCTCCTCATGGCCTCAAGGAAGCTGCGCCATTACTTCCAAGCACACGAGATAACAGTGGTCACTCGTTTTCCGTTGAAGAGGATATTGCAAAATCCAGAAGCAACAGGCAGGATCGTCGAATGGGCACTAGAACTGTCAAGCTTTGGTCTCAAGTTTGAGAGTACCTCAACCATACAGAGCAGAGCTTTGGCAGAATTCATAGCAGAGTGGACACCAACACCAGATGAAGAAGTTCCAGAGACAAGCATCCCCGTCCAAGAAGCAAGCAAAGAGTGGATAATGTACTTCGATGGTGCCATCTCGCTGCAAGGCGCCGGCGCTGGCGTGTTATTCATAGCGCCCACCGGAGAGCACCTCAAGTATGTTATTCAAATGCACTTTCCCAAGGAGCAAGCGACAAACAATACTGCTGAATATGAAGGTCTGCTTGCCGGTCTCAGAATTGCGGCCGAACTTGGGATCAAGAAGCTAATTGTGCGGGGAGATTCACAGTTGGTGGTCCGACAAGTGAACAAGAGTTACCAGAGTCCCTTGATGGAAGCTTATGTTGATGAAGTGAGGAAGCTTGAAGAACACTTTGAAGGCCTGCAGATGGAGCATGTTCCAAGGGCTCAGAATGATATTGCAGATGGCCTGTCAAAGTGCGCCGCCATGAAGTTACCTGTGGAACCAGGGACCTTCGTGCTCAAGCTAACTCAGCCATCCGTTACACCATCAGTTGGGCAAAGCAAGAAGAGGAAATTGGTCTCCGGCGACTATTTGCCGTCGGATCTTCCTGAAGCCGCCGCCAAAGTCCCCAAGATCAACAACCAAGACGCTGAGGAACAGTCTGCTCCTGCGGACCCAAGGGTCTGTGCAGTTGAAGCAGGCGTTCCCGACAAGCCTTGCCCCGGCAGGCTTGCCGGGGGACCCTGAGCTCCGGCAGAACCGCAGGTTCTTGCCGTAGAAGCTGAGGTTCCCGCAGCAGCCCTGATGCCTTTGGTCCTTGCTGTTGAGCCCCAGGCTCCAGCGTGGGCACAACAAATCGTCCGTTTTCTCCAAACTGGAGAACTTCCCAACGAGCCAGAAGAGATAGAAAGAATAACCAGGCAGTCAAGTATGTACCAGTTCGTCGACAATGAACTGTACAGAAGAAGACTCAACGTTGTCAAGTTGAAGTGCATTTCCCGGGAAGATGGACAGAAGCTGTTGGCAGAGATACATGGAGGCATATGTGGCCACCACATTGGCGCAAGAGCACTTGCCGGGAAGGCATTCCGGCAAGGGTTCTTTTGGCCAGAAGCCCTCCAAGATGCAATTGCACAAGTAACCAAGTGTGAAGCGTGCCAGTTCCATGCCAAACAAATACACCAGCCAGCTCAAGCTCTCCAGATGATCCCTTTGTCCTGGCCCTTCTCGGTCTGGGGGCTCGATATCCTCGGCCCCTTTCCCCGCGCAGTCGGGGGCTTTGAGTACTTGTACGTTGCAATCGACAAGTTCACAAAGTGGCCAGAAGTGGAACCAGTGAGAAAGGTGACAGCACAATCAGCAGTCAGGTTCTTCAGGTCAATCGTTTGCCGTTTCGGAATCCCTAACAGGATCATTACCGACAACGGCACACAATTCGCAAGCCGCACCTTCATGCAGTACGTCCAAGACCTTGGCGCCAAGGTCTGCTTTGCTTCTGTTGCTCACCCGAGGAGCAATGGTCAAGCAGAGAGGGCAAATGCTGAAGTGCTGCGCGGGCTCAAGACAAGAACCTTCGACAGGCTGCACAAGTGCAGAAGAAACTGGATAGAGGAGTTGCCGGCGGCTCTTTGGTCAATCAGGACGACACCAAATCGAGCCACCGGACAGACACCTTTTGCTCTTGTCTATGGAGCAGAGGCAGTTCTCCCCACGGAACTCGTATACGGGTCTCCTCGAGTGCTCGCTTACGATGAGCTCGAGCAAGGGCAACTGCGGCAAGATGATGCATTGCTCCTCGAGGAGGAACGTCTCCAGGCTGTTGTACGAGCTGCTCGATACCAGCAAGCCTTGCGTCGCTATCATAGCCGCAAGGTCAAGGCCAGGAGTCTCGAGGAAGGCGACCTTGTTCTTCGGCGCGTTCAGTTCGCCAAAGGCTCCAACAAGTTGACGCCGAAGTGGGATGGCCCTTATCAGGTGAGACAAGTCACAAGGCCCGGCGCTGTCCGCCTTGAGACCGAAGAAGGCTTACCGGTGAGCAACTCCTGGAACATAGAGCATCTTCGCAAGTTTCACCCATAAGGCGCGGATGCCGTGATCCGCTCCGGCAACCACCTTTTTGTACAAGTATTGCCGCTGTTGCATGTAAACCTTTGTACAAAGCCGGGCGCAGACCCCGTGCATCAGTAAAAACTTTTGTGCTTCACACTGTTTGTCATTCCATGCTTTTATTTTTACTTGCATACATCATCTGACACCTTGTGCAACACACTTCCCCGGTAAGCAATAACAAGCCGCAAGGCCCCATACTAGTGTTTCCTCCTCTTTTCCTTTCCCTCTTAAGCAGAAGAAGAGTTCCTCGGGCACAAGTTTGCCCGGGGGGAAGGAGATAGAGGTATGGACCAAGTGCTGATCAAGAAAGGGAAGCCTTGCCGAGGAGCAAACAATCTATGAAAGCTAAGTTACCAGAATTTGAGCAGTTCAAATTTTTAAGGTTTTTTAGTGGTCTTCCTTGAACAGCCACACTTTGTATGGAAAACCTGTGCGCGAAGGAACCTACCTGTGGCTAGGCGCACCCTTACTTTGTTTTGAGTACGCTCAACGGCTTAAGTGAGCTGCGGCAAGTGTCGCGCCCTTATTTCGTTTTCGAGTTCGCTCAACAATCTAAGTGTGTTGCGACTAGCTGCGGCAAGGTTTCTTGCCGGCAAGGGCATTGCTAGCAGGCTGCTAAGAGTCCAGCGCTCAGCGCTCGCGGCAAGGGTCCCTTTGCCGACGAGTTCCCTAAAAAGCGTAGGGTGGAAAGCATACAAAGTGAAAGGATTAAGCAAGGGAGATAACACTGCATTGATTACCCAAAATAAAAGTTTATATATTACAAAGATAACTTGCCGCTGTTCTAAACAACTACTGCCTATGAGTTAATTGACAGCGGCGAGGGAAGCAAGGTGCCTAGTCTCTTCAGTCTCTGTCAATCCTCTGGATCTTGCCCACCTTGGCTACGATGTGGGCAACTTGGGCCTTCAACGCCTCCTGGTCAGCTTCGGGCGGCAGGGTCCGGAGGACGTTGACGAGGTTGATCCCGGGGTTGCGGTAGACAATCTTCGACAAGACCCGCTCCATAGTGCCCATGCAAAGCCGGCGCGCCTCGTCGGCCAGCTGCGCGGGGATCTTCTCCCGTAGCCGCGCGAGAGCAGGCGCCACTCCCCTGAAGAACAGACTCAGTTTGGCGCTGTGGGGGAGGCTCTTGTCGGGGGAGTACACGAGGTGCTCCGCCCTCAGCGCCATCATCTCCATGTCGATGTTGGCGGCGGAGGCGACGAGCTCATCAGTCCACTGCTCCACCGTCCGCTGGAAGTTGTTTTGTGAGACGGCGGCGCTTTCCAGCAGGGCCCTCTCAGTGCGGAGATCATCCTTCAGCTTCGTCTCGCGGTCCCGGGCGGAGTCAAGCGAATCGGTGAGGGTAGAAACCTTCAGCTCTAAGTCGGCGAAGGAGTCCTTGGCGTCGGTGAGCTCTTTGACCTTCTCGGAGAGGCGGATTTGCAGCTCCGAGTTGGTGTGGGCGTCTTTCTCCCGCGCCACGTTGAGCGCGGCAACCCTGTCCTCGCTCGCCTTCTGGTTCGTCTCCAACTGCGCCACCCTGGCCTCCAGATCCCTCTTGGCAGTCTCTGCGGCAGCTGCGGCATCCCTCGCCTCCTGCAGAGCCCTGCCAATGGCTTGCTCACGAGCGGTGAGGTCGTCCTCGTGGTTCTCGAGGTCGACCTTCCGCTGGTTGAGTTCTCCCTCCCGCCGAGACAGGTCCTCGGCGGCCAGTCGCTGTTGCTCCTCAACCTCGGCCTTTTCGAGGACGAATGCTTGCTGCGCCCTGGCAAGCTCTTCGCGCTCCTCCGCCAAGTTCCGAAGGGCCGCCTGGTTGGCGGCACGGAGCTCCGCAACGCGCTTCTCCAGGTCAGCACCTGCCTTGGCAGCCAGAGCCTCCCGAGACTCCAACTTAGCCTGCCTGGCCCGGTACAAGGCCAGGAGTCGACGAAGGAGTCTCTCCTCTTCGGGCTCGTCGCTGCTGCCGGGCGCATCGACAACCTTCAACCCGGCGGAGGCAAGGACTTCTCCGTCAAACGTCTCCCCCTCCGCGGGTGCTCTTGATGAGGACGCCCACGGGGCTTGGATAAAGACCCCGTTGGCGGCCTCCAGATAGACGCCCGGCCCAGCCGCAGAGGCGGAAGGGTCGGCGGCCGGTGCAGCATCCGGCGCTCCTGCGGCCTCCGGGCCAGCAGTGCGGTCGCCGGTCCCTTCCCCAGCTGCCGCGTCAGCAGTCAGGGCAGTCTCCTCGGCGGTTGGCTCATCGGCGCCGGCCGTTCCCTCTGCGGCGGTGGCATCACCAGCGTCGCCACGCACTGTTGGGGAACGTAGTATTTTAAAATTTTCCTATGATCACGCAAGATCTATCTACCAGATGCATAGCAACGAGAGGGAAGAGTGTATCTACGTACCCTCATAGACCGGAAGCGGAAGCGTCAAGTGACGTGGTTGATGTAGTCGAACTTCTTCGCGATTCAACCGATCAAGCACCGAACGTACGGCACCTCCGCGTTCAGCACACGTTCAGCTTGATGACGTCCCACGAGCTCTTGATCCAGTTGAGCTTCACGGGAGAGTTTCGTCAGCACGACGGCGTGGTGACAGATATGATGTATTCACCGGCGCAGGGCTTCGCTTAAGCACCGCGATGGTATGACCGAGGTGTGTTTCTGTGGAGGGGGGCACCGCACACAGATGGAATAATTCAACTTGTGTGTCTTTGGGTGCCCCCCGGCCCCCGTATATAAAGGAGCAAGGGGGGAGGCCGGCCGGCCCTTGTTTGGTGCGGCTAGGGGTGCAATCCTACTAGGAATAGGATTGCAATCCTATTCCTAGTAGGAACCACCAAAGAAGGAAGAGAGGGAATAGGAAAAGAAGAAGAGATGGCGCCCCCCAACTCCTAGTCCAACTAGGAACCCTAGGTGGGGCGCCGGCCAGCCCTATGGGCTGCCTCTCTCTTTTCCATAAGGCCCACTATGGACCATCCCCCTTTGTAGGGGGTTCCGGTAACCCCCTCCGGCAATCTAGTTAAATCCGAAACTTTTCCGGAACACTTCCAGTGTCCGAATATAGTCGTCCAATATATCAATCTTTATGTCTCGGACATTCCGAGACTCCTCGTCATGTCCGTGATCTCATTCTGGACTCCGAACTACCTTCGGTACATCAATACTCATGAACTCATAATACCTATCGCCATCAAACGTTAAGCGTGCGGACCCTACGGGTTCGAGAACTATGTAGACATGACCGAGACTCATCTCCGGTCAATAACCAATAGCGGAACCTAGATGTTCATATTGGCTCCTACATATTCTACGAAGATCTTTATCGGTCAAACCGCATAACAACATACGTTGTTCCTTTTGTCATCGGTATGTTACTTGCCCGAGATTCGATCATCGGTATCTCCATACCTAGTTCAATCTCGTTACCAGCAAGTCTCTTTACTCGTTCCGTAACACATCATCTCGTGACTAACTTATTAGTCTTTTGCTTGCAAGGCTTGTTGTGATGTGTATTACCGAGAGGGCCCAGAGATACCTCTCCGACACTCGGAGTGACAAATCCTAATCTTGATCTATGCCAACACCACGAATACTTTCGGAGACACCTGTAGAGCATCTTTATGATCACCCAGTTATGTTGTGACGTTTGATAGCACACAAGGTGTTCCTACGGTATTCGGGAGTTGCATAATCTCATAGTCATAGGAATATGTATAAGTCATGAAGAAAGAAATAGCAGTAAAACTAAACGATCATAGTGCTATGCTAACGGATGGGTCTTGTCCATCACATCATTCTCCTAATGATGTGACCCCGTTGATCAAATGACAACTCATGTCTATGGCTAGGAAACATAACCATCTTTGATCAATGAGCTAGTCTAGTAGAGGCATACTAGGGACATACTGTTTTGTCTATGTATCCACACATGTACTAAGTTTCCGGTTAATACAATTCTAGCATGAATAATAAACATTTATCATGATATAAGGAAATATAAATAACAATTTTATTATTGCCTCTAGGGCATATTTCCTTTAGTCTCCCACTTGCACTAGAGTCAATAATCTAGCTCACATCGCCATGTGATTTAATACCGATAGTACACATCGTTATGTGAATAACACCCATAGTTCACATCACCATGTGACCAACACCCAAAGGGTTTACTAGAGTCAATAATCTAGTTCACATCGCTATGTGATTAATACCCAAGAGTAATAAGGTGTGATCATGTGTTTGCTTGTGAGAGAAGTTTTGTCAACGGGTCTGTCACATTCAGATCCGTATGTATTTCACAAATTTCTATGTCTACAATGCTCTGCATGGAGCTACTCTAGCTAATTGCTCCCACTTTCAATACGCATCCATATTGATACTTAGAGTCATCTGGATTTAGTGTCAAAGCTTGCATCGGCGTAACCCTTTACGACAAACTCTTTATCACCTCCATAATCGAGAAATATTTCCTTAGTCATCCAATTACTAAGGATAATTTTGACCGCTGTACAGTGATCTACTCCTGGATCACTATTGTACCTCCCTGTCAAACTCATGGCAAGGTACACAACGTGTTTTGTACACAGCATGGTATACTTTATAGAACCTATGGCTGAGGCATAGGGAATGACTTTCATTCTCTCTATATTTTTCTGCCGTGGTCTGGCTTTGAGTCTTACTCAACTTCACACCTTACAAGTCAGGCAAGAACTCCTTCTTTGACTGATCCATTTTGAACTACTTCAAAATCTTATCAAGGTATGTACCTATCGAAAGTCTTATCAAGCGTCTTGATCTATCTCTATAGATCTTGATGCCCAATATGTAAGCAGCTTCAGCAAGGTCTTTCTTTGAAAAACTCCTTTCAAACACTCCTTTATGCTTTCCAGAAAATTCTACATCATTTCCGATCGACAATATGTCATTCACATATACTTATCAGAAAGGTTGTAGTGCTCCCACTCACTTCTTGTAAATACAGGCTTCACGGCAAGTCTGTATAAATCTATATTCTTTGATCAACTTATCAAAGCGTATATTCCAACTCCGAGATGCTTGCACCAGTCCATAGATGGATCGCTGGAGCTTGCACATTTTGTTAGCACCTTTAGGATTGACAAAACCTTCTGGTTGCATCATATACAAGTCTTCTTTAATAAATCCATTAAAGAATGCAGTTTTGTTATCCATTTGCCAGATTTCATAAAATGCGGCAATTACTAACATGATTCGGACAGACTTAAGCATCGCTACGGGTGAGAAAGTCTCATCGTAGTCAACTCCTTGAACTTGTCGAAACCCTTTCGCAACAAGTCGAGCTTTGTAAACAGTAACATTACTGTTTGTGTCGGTCTTCCTCTTGAAGATCCATTTATTTTCGATGGCTTGCCGATCATCGGGCAAGTCAACCAAAGTCCATACTTTGTTCTAATACATGGATCCCATCTCAGATTTCATGGTCTCAAGCCATTTGCAGAATCTGGGCTCATCATCGCTTCCTCATAGTTCGTAGGTTCATCATGGTCTAGTAACATGACTTCCAGAACTGGGTTGCCGTACCACTCTAGTGCGGAACGAACTCTGGTTGATCTACGAAGTTCAGCAAAAACTTGATCTGAAGTTTCATGATCATCATCATTAGCTTCCTCACTAATTGGTGTAGGAATCACTGGAACTAGTTTCTGTGATGTTCCACTTTCCAATTCGGGAGAAGGTACAATTACCTCATCAAGTTCTACTTTCCTCCCACTCACTTCTTTCGAGAGAAACTCCATCTCTAGAAAGTATCACTCTTAGCAACAAAGACCTTGCCTTCGGATCTGTGATAGAAGGTGTACCCAACAGTTTCTTTTGGGTATCCTATGAAGATTTACTTCTCCGATTTGGGTTCGAGCATATCATGTTGAAACTTTTTCACATAAGCATCGCAGTCCCAAACTTAAAGAAATGACAGCTTAGGTTTCTCGCCAAACAACAGTTCATACGGTGTCATCTCCACGGATTTAGATGGTGCCCTATTTAATGTGAATGTAGCTGTCTCTAATGCATAACCCCAAAAGCGATAGTGGTAGATCGGTAAGAGACATCATCGATCGCACCATATCTAATAATGTATGGTTATGACGTTCGGACACACCATTACACTATGGTGTTCCAGGTGGCGTGAGTAGTGAAACTATTTCACATTGTTTTTACTGAAGGCCAAACTCGCTAACTCAAATATTTTACCTCTACGATCGTATCGTAGAAACTCTTATTTTCTTGTTACGATGATTCTCCACTTCACTCTGAAATTCTTTGAACTTTTCAAATGTTTCAGACATGTGCTTCATTAAGTAGATATACCCATATCTACTCAAATCATCAGTGAAGGTCAGAAAATAACGATACCTGCCGCGAGCTTCAACACTCATTGGTCCGCATACATCAGTATGTATGATTTCCAACAAATTTGTTGCTCGCTCCATTGTTCCAGAGAACGGAGTTTTAGTCATCTTGCCCATGAGGCATGGTTCGCAAGCACCAAGTGATTCATAATCAAGTGATTCCAAAAGTCCATCACTATGGAGTTTCTTCATGCTCTTTACACCAATATGACCTAAACGGCAGTGCCACAAATAAGTTGCACTATCATTATTAACCTTGCATCTTTTGGCTTCAATATTATGAATATGTGTATCACACGATCGAGATCCAACAAACCATTTTCATTGGGTGTATGACCATAGAAGGTTTTATTCATGTAAACAGAACAACAATTATTCTCTAACTTACATGAATAACCGTATTGCAATAAAAATGATCAAATCATATTCATGCTCAACACAAACACCAAATAACACTTATTTAGGTTCAACACTAATCCCGAAAGTATAGGGAGTGTGCGATGATGATCATATCAATTTTGGAACTACTTCCAATAAACATCGTCACTTCATCCTTTAACTAGTTTCTGTTCATTATGCAACTCCCATTTCGAGTTACCACTCTTTAGCAACTGAACCAATATCAAATACCAAGGGGTTGCTATGAACACTAGTAAAATACACATCCATAATCTGTATATCAAATATACCTTTGTTTACTTTGCCATCCTTCTTATCCGCCAAATATCTAGGGCAGTTCCACTTCTAGTGACCATTTCCTTTGCAGTAGAAGCACTTAGTTTCAGGCTTGAGTTTAGCTTTGGGTTTCTTCACTGGAGTGACAACTTGCTTGTCATTCTTCTTGAAGTTCCCCTTCTATCCCTTTGCCCTTTACTTGAAACAAGTGGTCTTGTTAACCATCAACACTTGATGCTTTTTCATGATTTCTACCTTCGCCGACTTCAGCATCGCGAAGAGCTCGGGGATTCCTTTCGTCATCCCTTGCATATTATAGTTCATCACGAAGTTCTACTAACTTGGTGATAGTGACTAGAGAACTTTGTCAATTACTATCTTATCTGGAAGATTAACTCCCACTTGATTCAAGTAATTGTAGTACCCAGACAATCTGAGCACATGCTCACTGGTTGAGCTATTCTCCTCCATCTTGTAGGCAAAGTACTGTCAGAGGTCTCATACCTCTTAACACGGGCATGAGTATGAAATACTAATTTCCACTCTTGAAACATCTTATATGCTCCGTGGCGTTCAAAACGTTATTGAAGTCCCGGTTCTAAGCCGTAAAGCATGGTGCACTTAAACTATCAAGTAGTCATCATACCGAGCTTTTGTCAAAACGTTCATAACGTCTGCATCTGCTCCTGCAATAGGTCTGTCACCTAGCGGTGCATCAAGGACATAATTCTCTGTGCAGCAATGAGGATAATCCTCAGATCACGGAACAATTCCGCATCATTGCTACTAACATCTTTCAACTTAGTTTTCTCTAGGAACATATAAAAAAATAAACGGGGAGCAACATCGCGAGCTATTGATCTACAACATAGATATGCTAATACTACCAGGACTAAGTTCATGATAAATTAAAGTTCAATTAATCATATTACTTAAGAACTCCCACTTAGATAGACATCCCTCTAGTCATTTAAATGATCACGTGATCCAAATCAACTAAACCATGTCCGATCATCACATGAGATGGAGTAGTTTCAATGGTGAACATCTTATGTTGATCATATCTACTATATGATTCACGCTCGACCTTTCGGTCTCCAGTGTTCCGAGGCCATATCTGCATATGCTAGGCTCGTCAAGTTTAACCCGAGTATTCTGCATGTGCAAAACTGGCTTACACCCGTTGTATTTGAACGTAGAGCTTATCACACTCGATCATCACGTGGTGTCTCGGCACGACGAACATTCGCAACGGTGCATACTCAGGGAGAACACTTATACCTTGAAATTTAGTGAGGGATCATCTTATAATGCTACCGTCGTTCTAAGCAAAATAAGAAGCATAATAAGATAAACATCACATGCAATCAAAAATATGTGACATGATATGGCCATCATCATCTTGTGCTTTTGATCTCCATCTCCAAAGCACCTTCATGATCACCTTCGTCACCGGCGTGACACCTTGATCTCCATCGTAGCATCGTTGTCGTCTCGCCAACTATTCCTTCAACGACTATCGCTACCGTTTAGTGATAAAGTAAAGCAATTACATGGCGATTGCATTTCATACAATAAAGCGACAACCATATGGCTCCTGCCAGTTGCCGATAACATTACAAAACATGATCATCTCATACAAAACCGTATAACTCATTATGTCTTGACCATATCACATCACAACATGCCCTGCAAAAACAAGTTAGATGTCCTCTACTTTGTTGTTGCAAGTTTTACGTGGCTGCTACGGGCTTTAGCAAGAACCGTTCTTACCTACGCATAAAAAACCACAACGATGTTTCATCAAGTATGTGCTGTTTTAACCTTCACAAGGACCGGGCGTAGCCACACTTGATTCAGCTAAAGTGAGAGAGACAGACACCCGCCAGTCACCTTTAAGCAATGAGTGCTCGTAACGGTGAAACCAGTCTCGCGTAAGCGTACGCGTAATGTCGGTCCGGGCCGCTTCATCTCACAATACCGCCGAAGCAAAGTATGACATGCTGGTAAGCAGTATGACTAGTATCGCCCACAACTCATTGTGTTCTACTCGTGCATATCATCTACGCATAGACCTGGCTCATGATACCACTGTTGGGGAACGTAGTATTTTAAAATTTTCCTACGATCACGCAAGATCTATCTACCAGATGCATAGCAACGAGAGGGAAGAGTGTATCTACGTACCCTCGTAGACCGGAAGCGGAAGCGTCAAGTGACGTGGTTGATGTAGTCGAACTTCTTCGCAATTCAACCGATCAAGCACCGAACGTACGGCACCTCCACGTTCAGCACACGTTCAGCTTGATGACGTCCCACGAGCTCTTGATCCAGTTGAGCTTCACGGGAGAGTTTCGTCAGCACGACGGCGTGGTGACGGATATGATGTATTCACCGGCGCAGGGCTTTGCTTAAGCACCGCGACGGTATGACCGAGGTGTGTTTATGTGGAGGGGGGCACCGCACACGACTGGAATATTTCAACTTGTGTGTCTTTGGGTGCCCCCCTGCCCCCGTATATAAAGGAGCAAGGGGGGAAGGCCGGCCGGCCCTTGTTTGGTGCGGCTAGGGGTGCAATCCTACTAGGAATAGGATTGCAATCCTATTCCTAGTAGGAACCACCAGAGAAGGAAGAGAGGGAATAGGAAAAGAAGAAGAGGTGGCGCCCCCCAACTCCTAGTCGAACTAGGAACCCTAGGTGGGGCGCCGGCCAGCCCTATGGGCTGCCTCTCTCTTTTCCATAAGGCCCACTATGGACCATCCCCCTTCGTAGGGGGTTCCGGTAACCCCCTCCGGCAATCCAGTTAAATCCGAAACTTTTCCGGAACACTTCCGGTGTCCGAATATAGTCGTCCAGTATATCAATCTTTATGTCTCGGACATTCCGAGACTCCTCGTCATGTCCGTGATCTCATCCGGGACTCCGAACTACCTTCGGTACATCAATACTCATAAACTCATAATACCTATCGTCATCAAACGTTAAGCGTGCGGACCCTACGGGTTCGAGAACTATGTAGACATGACCGAGACTCATCTCCGGTCAATAACCAATAGCGGAACCTGGATGTTCATATTGGCTCCTACATATTCTACGAAGATCTTTATCGGTCAAACCGCATAACAACATACGTTGTTCCTTTTGTCATCGGTATGTTTCTTGCCCGAGATTCGATCGTCGGTATCTCCATACCTAGTTCAATCTCGTTACCAGCAAGTCTCTTTACTCGTTCCGTAACACATCATCTCGTGACTAACTTATTAGTCTTTTGCTTGCAAGGCTTATTGTGATGTGTGTTACCGAGAGGGCCCAGAGATACCTCTCCGACACTCAGAGTGACAAATCCTAATCTTGATCTATGCCAACACCACGAATACTTTCGGAGACACCTGTAGAGCATCTTTATGATCACCCAGTTACGTTGTGATGTTTGATAGCACACAAGGTGTTCCTACGGTATTCGGGAGTTGCATAATCTCATAGTCATAGGAATATGTATAAGTCATGAAGAAAGCAATAGCAGTAAAACTAAACGATCATAGTGCTATGCTAACGGATGGGTCTTGTCCATCACATCATTCTCCTAATGATGTGACCCCGTTGATCAAATGACAACTCATGTCTATGGCTAGGAAACATAACCATCTTTGATCAATGAGCTAGTCTAGTAGAGGCATACTAGGGACATACTGTTTTGTCTATGTATCCACACATGTACTAAGTTTCCGGTTAATACAATTCTAGCATGAATAATAAACATTTATCATGATATAAGGAAATATAAATAACAATTTTATTATTGCCTCTAGGGCATATTTCCTTCATGCACCTCCTCCTCGGCGATGGTTTCCGTCTCCATCGGCTCCGGGGCGGGCGGGTCTGACAACAGAAGAAAAAGAAAAGAAAGATTTGTCAAGCAAATATCCAAAAAAGATGAATCCAAGAAGAAGAAATTACAAGGGCTTACCTTCGCGGGCCTCTTCAACAACGGGGTCCCTCGCCGGGGAATTCTCCCTTGGCGGCGTGGCAGTGGCCCCTACTGGCGGAGGGTCGCTTGCGCCCTCCCTTTGCGGGGTGCTCACCCTTGTCGGGCTGCTCGCCCTTGGCGGGGTACTCTCCCTTGGTGGAGTACCCGTCCTTGGCGGAGCGCCGTCCCTCGCCGGGGAGCTCATCCTTGGCGGGGAGGGTGGAACAAGCGGCTCGTCGGGGGCGGCCTCTCGGTGCTCCTGCGGCTGCGACTCCCCTTCTGCACAAGACAACAAGCAAATGAAACATTAGTAAGGATAACGACCTCAGGCGGGCCCGTCAAGCAGAAAAGTGAACACAAGGACTTACGCTGGGGGCTGCGCTGGTGGCTACTCCCCGGAGCAGCAGGCTGGTCCGTCAAGTTTGTTGCTGGCGCATCCTCCGTCGTTGCGGCAGGCTCGTCGTCTTCGAGGTCAACCACAGGGATTTTGGCCCTCTTCGCCATCCTTTGGGTCAAGGTCCTGGAAGCCAAACAGGGTGAGAACCAAGCAAGAGCAATCAAGAGAGAAGCAACAAAAGCCAAAGGAAATTGCAAGTACTTACTCTTCCTCCTCTTCATCGGAGCTGAGGGCGGAGAAGTCAAACCCCGCCTCGCGTGCTCCAGCGAGAGGGGCTGGAGGAGAAGGCTCCCTCGGGCGCTTGGCGGGCTCCGGGGCTGTGGGCTGTGAAGACCCAGCACCAATCGTCGCCGAGGCCTGAGGAGCAGAAGGGGCACCAGAGCCACTCCGGGAAGACCCCCCTCCGCTTGTCGCTCGGGCACGGGGAGCCTCCTTGATGACCTCGCTCGTCGTGGTGGCACGCGTCGCACGGCGCTTCGGCTGCTGTCGAGGCGCCTGTTGCCTCGTCGCCTCGGCGGCCTTGCGGAGGCGCTTCTTCTGCTGTGGCGGAGGACTCGGTGGCAGCGGAGAGTTCTCCGAGGATGAGGAGGCGTCGTCGTCAAGATTCAGAGACCCGCCAGAGTCTTCGTCAGAATCACCGGACTCGGCATCCTCCTCCTCCTCGGCGGGCCCGCTGGACTTAGTGCCCTGCCCGGCAGCCTCGCCCATCCCGGCAGGCTCCCCGGTAGGCTCCCCGGCAAACTCCTCGGGCGCGAGCTTCAACAACTTGAGGATTTCCTCCTCCTCAGCCTGGCTAACCACGTCCGCTGCTTCCGCCTTGTCCACAGTGTACCCGAACTCACCCGCAGCTGCAGCTGTGGTGGCCTCCTCCATCCTGTTGGCTATGTAGGCCACATCCCGGTCGGTGGTCGTCCGGGTAAGGCCTTTTCTCTCCTCGGAGTTGCGTGGCCGCTCAACCAGATTATCAAAGAAAGCCCGCACGGTCTCCGCCGAGGGCACCAGCCAAGTGGGGACGACCCCGTGGGAGTCGCACTCAGGCATTACCGCGTGGATGGCACTGAGGGCAGTATTATTACACAGAGGTACTACTCCGACCGACGGTCTGAACCATTCCGGGTGGTTGGGGTCATGCTTGAACAGCTCCCGGACCATCACCTTCAGCTCCAAGACGGTGAAATTATAGTTCAGTCCGGGACGCAGCCACATGCGATCTGCCGCGTTGCCGAACTCCCAGGCAGGCCTTTACCTTTCCTGCAAAGGGGCAATGCGGTGGCGGAGGAAATCGGCCCCGACTTCACCTACAGTCAGGTTGGCGGCCCGGAGGCGAAGGATCCTAGTGAGGGCAATCTGCAACTTGTCGTCCTCCGGGGCCAATTCGCTCCAATCCTTGCCGCGCACTATTGCAGTCCGGCGCGACGAGGTAAACTGCTCGGGTGTATCTTCCAGAATCCAGCACCAATCGGCTCTCCACTCCTCCCACTTGCCGCGAAGCTCTCCTTTCAAGTACGCCTCCTTCTTGTTCAACCTAAAGATCCAGGAGATGCCGCCGGAGAGTGGGGATCTGGACTCTACTCTAGGCGTAAAGAAGTGGCGGAAAAGAGCTACATTTGGGTGGACCCCGACATAATTTTCGCACAGATGTGCGAAAACGGCCAAGGTGAGAACGGCATTTGGGGTGAAATCTAAGAGGTGGAGGCCGTACGTGTTCATCACATCATAGAACAACTCCGAATACAGAGGACAAAGGCCGCAATGGAAGAACAAAGCAAAGAAATGGTAACCTCCCGGGAACATGTCGACGGCAACGGCGGGGAGGACTCTGGTGCGCGGGTGATCCTTCGTCTCCCTCGCCCAGAACAAGTAGTACTTGTCCCGTAGCTCCCTTGGGCCGAGCCTCGGCGGGAAGACCACCATCCTTCTCCGCATGGCTGCCAGCTTCGCCGCCTGCTCGGACTTCTCCTTCTTCGCCTTGTCGCTCTTCGCCTTGCCGCTTTTCGGAGCCATGGCGGGGGCGGCGGGGGTGGGAGGAGGGGAGGTCGACGGCACCACGCATGCCGGGGACGGCGAAGGAAGGGTGGAGCTCGGCTCTCTGTCGACCTGAGGGGAGGCAGAGAGCGGCGGGGGTTTCTGGAGATTCAAGGCGCAATGAAAGCAATGGAGGGAAACTGCCCCTGCTTCCTCTGCTTTTAAGGGGGAAGTGGGGGACGTTCCGCATTTCCCATTAAAGAAGAAGGCCACGATCTCTCCCACGACGCCGCAATCGACGCGTGCCGTTAGGGAGGGATGCGGCGAATCTGGAGTGGAAAACGGCGCGCCGTGGGCCGCGTGTGCCCGTGCACAGTTCTGGGCCTGGCCCAACAGCGCTCGGCACCATGTGTGGCCCAGGCCTAGGGGCTCCTGTCGGTGTACTAGAGTAGGGGTACCTTAGTATCCCGACTTGTGCACAGGGAGTAGCAGCGTCCCGTGGTCTGGCTCACCACACGTCCGCCAAAGCCCACTCTGGACCCCTTTGAAGCCATTCAAGAACAAAGTATACAAGTCAGAAGATCAAGGCCCCGGCAAGAGGAGCTTGCCGGGAAGGCTGTTCCAAGCACAAGATCACTCTATTCTCACAAGACCCTGGCAAGAGGAGCTTGTCAGGAAGGCCAAAGAATAACACTTCAGAAGATACGTCGTGGCGCATCGTGTGCCCTGGCAGGACCCGGAGAGCGGCAAGTTCCCGGGCCCGGAAAGATAACGACCCCGGCAAGGCGCTTGCCGGGTGAAGCGTACACTGTGTGCCTGAGCTCCAGCTCATCCAGCCACGTGTCGCCCTGGGGCCCTTCCAGGGGCACGTGGCGGATGGTTGTGCAGCCTGAGGGACACGCTGGCGAGCCGCGGTGACGAAGCCATCGCCGTGGCGAACGGAGACGCATGGACATACGCTTTGGGGGGCGACGGCGACGGGCATTCAATGCCCTTGTCCCCCACCGTCAAAGTTAAGTGAAGATCACTGTTCATGCACTATTACAACCACCACCAGTTTTACGTTTTTACCCTCCTCTACGTTGACACCTGTCGGTGACCCCTTTGAGCTATAAAAGGAGGCCCATGCACAACGTAGAGAGGGTTCGGCCCCAGAAACTCAACCACGCTCTCGCTCGGTGCAGCTAGTACTGTAGATCTTCAAGCTCCCGAGCCCAAAACTCAATACAACCAAAGCAGGAGTAGGGTTTTACGCGTCCGCGCGGCCCGAACCTGGGTAAACCGTCCGCGTGTGCTCCTCGATCTGCTCTTTGTGCTCCCTCCGCTCCCTTACCGCAACGTAGAAGGGGCTCCGGTCCCATAGGTGTTCGTGGGTGGTCAGTTTCCCCGACAGTTGTAGTCTGCAACCTTGATTGAGAAAACAAGAGGATGCATAAAGCCTTCTTTCAATTCTGTGCACCAAAGGTAGCAAGTCTTGCACTGTAGGTTTGGTGGTACCCATGGGCAAACCTAAATAGGTAAAGGGCATTGTGCCAAGCTTACAACCTAAAACAGTTGATAATCTGTTGGCCTCATCAATAGATAGGTTAATGGGTACCATCATTGACTTAGAAAAGTTGACTGATAATCCAGTTGAAGCTGCAAAGACATCCAGCATGTCCTTTAAGGCAATGAGTTGCTGATCCACAGCAGGAAGAACAATTAAAGTATCATCTGCATATTGAACAATGGGATAATCTTGACAGTTTGTAGGAATTGGCAGAGTTAAAATTCCTTTGCTACACATATCATTCACCACAGATTGCAGTAAATCAGCAGCTAGAACAAATAGCAAAGGAGACATGGGGTCCCCTGTCTGACACCTCTCTTACAATGGAAGTGACTTCCAGGTACCCCATTCAGCAGAATTGATGAGGACCCAGAAGATAAGATAGTCCTGATCCATGATATCCACTTCTCATTGAAACCCTTGTATATGAGGATTCTTAAAATAGCTTCATGTTCAATGGTATCAAAAGCTTTAGTGAAATCAAGCTTAAGTAGCACAATAGGTCTTTTTCAAGCCTGACATTGGTGTATATATTCAAAACACCAAGCCAAACAGTCTTGGATGGATCTAGACTTCAAAAACCCATACTGATTCTTGTGCAAGCATGATATAATAACTCCTTGCAACCTGTTAGCTAACAGTTTTGTTAAAAACTTTAAGCATGTGTTGGTGAGAGAAATAGGCATGTAGTCATTCAGAGTTTCAGAGCTTATTTTCTTAGGTATCAGAGTTATCAAGGAAGTGTTTATACATTCCAAGTTTAATTATCCATCATAAAACTCTTGCACTAACATCATAAAATCCTCCTTAATTAAATCCCAGCATTTTTTTAAGAAGAGCCCAGTAAAACCATCAGGCCCAGGAGCTCTATCAGATGGCATTTGCTTGATAACCAGCTCAATTTCCTCTTTTGAGAAAGGCCTAGTTAGATCATCTAGACCCTCAACTCTTGGAATAATGGAGGCCAAATCAAACCCCATATGTATACCATTTGAACAACCCATTCTATCTTTGAATTCTTGCAAAAAAAGTGCTGACATGCTAGCATGGTCAGATAAGATATCATTATCCACAGTGATACTGGAAATGGTGTTGGACCTGAATCTTTCAGTTGCCATAGCATGAAAGAACTTTGTGTTATCTTCCCCAACTTTAATGTTCCTAATTGTGCATCTTTGCTTCCAGTAAATAAACTGTAATCTTAGAATCTCTTCCAAATGTAGTTTCACAATCCTTCTGAAGTTAGTTTCAGGTGTGTATAAAGGTCTAATCTCTTCAAGAGTATCCAAGTGGAGGATTACCTTGTTTCAATCTTGGATTAGCCTCTTGACTTTAGAGAGGTTGGTGTGCCAGACCTTGAGAGCATGTCTAAGATTCTTAAACTTTGCAGATAAGATAGCTGTAGAAGAACTCTTGTGTACAGGTTGAGACCAAGCTTGACTAACACAGTCCATAAATCCAGGTAAATCAACCCAGTAGTTTTCAAAACAAAAAATCTTGGCCTTAGGGATCATGGTTTTAATAGAAACCACACAGGGAGTATGATCAGAAGTTGATCTGGCTAGAGGCAGCACCAATGTGTTGGGGTAATGACAAGTCCAGCTGGCAGTAGTAAAAAACCAGTCAATTTGCTCCAACAAAGGTACAGCTTGCATATTTGACCAGGTAAATCTTCTCCCCTTTAAAGGAAGTTCAATAAGACCAAGGTGTCCAATTACCTCACTGAATAAAAGCATATCATTAATATTGTCAACCGCCCTATTTCTGTTGTCCATAGACCTAAGGAAATTGAAATCCCCAAGCAAAAGCCAGTTAGCATCTATGGGAATAGCTAGGTTATGCAGCCATGTGATAAAGTTGTCTCTAGCAGGGTTGTGGCATGGCCCATGAACAGTAACCAGGGTCCAGACATCAGAGCTGTGTCTGGATTGAAATTCCACAGTTATGCCAAAACTGAGAGATTCTATCATTCTGCCTGTAAAAATAGCAGAGTTCCATAGAACTATCATGCCACCAGAAGCCCCAACCGAAGGAACAAAGACAAAATGATCGAAACGTCTTGGGAAAAATTTGCGAATGAATCGTTGGTCCATAATCTCACATTTTGTTTCCTGAAGACAAATAATAGAGCAGCCACTTTCCTCAATTTTCCGACGAACAGCGCGTTGACGATTTTCTGAATTTAACCCTCGCACATTCCAGCATAAAACCTTCCAATCTCTTAAGGAGGTATCAGTCATTACAAACCCAAAATAAAAGTAGCAAAACAGGCACCACATAATGATGACCCCTCAAGGACCGCAAGTTGCAACAAGCTTCAACAACTGAAAAAAAAAACTAACGAGATAAATGGTTTTAACAGGGGTTGACCATAAACCCGGCATGAAGAGCAGACTAATAATCATGAGCCAAAGAAGTAGCGGACGAGGAGGCCGGTTCAGCATTAAGCTTGTCGGCAGAAATCTTCTCGGGAGCAATGCCAAGATGACTCCCAATCTGCTGAAGAACTCTGATTGGTGTGGGCGGTGGAACTGCAGTTGTCTCTTCGTCAGACTTGTGCTCCTGCACCTTCCTCTTCTTGAGAGGCTTGGCCGATGGTTTCTTCAAGGGAACTGATTTCGGCACATTGTTCCTGAAACCATCCCTAAGTGCAGACAACCGAGCGCTACGCCGGACCTCTGATTCCACTACTGCGCCAAGCTTGCGTCTTCAAGTCTTCTTTGCTGTCGCAGTAAAACTGAAGGTGTCCATCTCCACCTCAGTCAAAGGATCTGACGATGCCATGGCATCGTTTGAATCAGCAACCTCATCAAAACAAAGAGAGCGGACGACTTTTGGTTTTGTGACCACAGGCTCAGAAGGACAATGAGAAGACGGCAGAAATGCCAGCTCATTACATAGCAGCATAGTGGAGAATGAAACCTCCCAGGAATCCTTTGGCAAAAAGATCGACTGAATAGGGCTGAGCTAAGGCATACCTTTAGGGATATGCAAAGACTCCACAAAAGGCATCATGTTAGAAAAGCAGCGAGTCCAATGCATCTGCGGGGGAATCTCAGGTCCAAGAACAGTAAGTATACGGCCAACAAAAATTGGCGCCTGAAGAGCAGGTGGCTGATACACTGCAATAGCATGACTGTCACTGTCTGAACTTTGATCCGGCCCAGAATTTTGCATCACCACAGATTCCTGCGAGACCTCCTGTGGGTTGTTATCTTGGACCCAATCCTCAACTACGACCTCCTCATTGATGTGCTGATGATTGATGTGCTGCGGTTCGGGTGGTTCATTCCATCCTAACTCGGGAAATTCAGGCATGACAAAGTTGATGTTGTCGAACTGCAGGTGCCCAGGCAGAGGGTGCGGATTGCCATTGATTGGCATCAGATCTACATCTGCTGGAAGAATGTCTGCAAACTCCGCCGAGAGGACATAAACAGGAGCAGTCTAGGAGATTCTTGTGGCCCCAAAATCACCATACTCTCGATAGACAATATCACGCGGAACTTGCTCCCGACATGGGAAAGATGCATAAACAAGTGTGCGAACCATGCGCGGATCATCCTGATGCCATTGGTGATAGCGACCAAAAGTACTGACTGCATCAGATATATATTTGGCATTGCGGTAATCAAGCGGAATCCCCAAGATCATAAGCCAGCCTCTACGAAATCCTTGGGTAGCTCTATGATTAATGCCGTGGTTGTGTGGTATGAAACGAACAAAGTGGCCATTGCCAAGGTTATAAGGAGGATGATCCATGATAGCGTGCCTAGAAGCGGCACTTCTAAACTCAAACAAACCAACACCTTCGATCCACTGCTGATCACTAAGAACATCTCGATGAAGTTGGGTCATGACAAAATCACTAACCAGTTGGCGAAACTGCGGAATCTGACCAGGCGGCGGAGGGGGCTCAACGATGCCAATAGCATACTACTCGTGGTGCTGATCTGGAGCAACCGCCGGAGAAAGAAACGTCTGCGGCAACCTTGTTGGTCCTCCATCAATGACATCAAAGCCCGGCGGTAGGAATTCCACAGGGTTGATGGCGAAGTTGGCCACGGACGATGTAGGTAGCAAGGTAGGAGGTGGCGTCGAGGATGAAGCTTGGCCAACGGGGGAGTGCGGCAGCGATGCGACAAGACGCTGCAGGTGCGCGTGGGAGGTCGTCTCAAAAACCGAGGAGACGCGAAGAGGTAGAATAGGAATAGGACTCGTGGCAGGAGCTGATTCCACCTCCTTCGATTTACCAAGATTTTGTGACGCATTTTTTTAGCTTTAAAAACAAAACCGTTATCCTTAGCCCATTGCTTGCATTGATAACCTCTGTGACCAGCGCGATTGCAAGCCCAGCAAATAGGACAAGAGGCTGACATGTGGCCCTTTTGCAAACATTTAGAGCACATTAACACATGGGCCACCATGTCATCCACCATTTCATTAAATTGATCACGCGGCTCCTGCGACGATGGTATATCAGCGTGCAAAGGGTCAGTAGGCGCAAGCGGACCAGGTACTGAAGGCCCAACATGGGGAGCCGGCGATTCCGGGATGGACGTGGGTGAAACCAGCAACGTATCTCGGGCATGCAGATCACGTGGTTGCAGTAATTCCGGCGCAGTATTAGGAGTGAAATCCGCAGATTGAACTGTGCCAAAAATAATTGGAGGGGACGCCGCCGTCCAACGCAAACTCGCCGGCGGCGAGGGATGGATGATAACCCTCTCATGGGCAGAAACTTCATAACCCGCTTCAATGATGGTGTCAATCCCAGCCTGTGTTGCTGGGTATCTATAGCCTTTACAAGCATCATAGTTTTGCATAGTTGCAAAGGAAATCCTCTTCTAAACTTTTGCACCCGATCGAATGGAAGACTTACGCGGTGGGCGATGCATGGCTAGCATGCCAAGAGCAGCTCGTCTCTTGGATGGGCTAATAAGGATCCATTCTGCATCACATTCAAGATTCCAACGATGGAACTCACGTTCCCAATTAGGGCCACCACGCCCCCAAAGATTGAAATAACATTTGAAATTCAAGGAAGTGAAAGAACGGAGGTTAAGAACCAGGAAACCAACTTGCTTAGAGGAGAGATAAAAAGAATAGACCTTGTCATGTATGTATGAGACTCCCAATTCAATAGCAGAACCTCCAATGGCCGCCTCCAAAGCCGCCGCAACAAAATCTTCAGTGAGATGAAAATCATGTCTCCCAAAAGAGACAACCATCGTGAAATGACCAGTGTCATCCGTAGGATGAATGGTGAGACCAGTAGATCTGAAAACCTTATCCGCAAACTCAAAACCCTTGGAGAAATCCAAGACAAGGGTTGAACCAGAGTAGATCGCCATAAGCAAATTATATCACCAGAACGATGAGAAGACGCCGAAGAGATTGATTGGAGAAGAACCTCAGATTAGAGGCGGTGTGGAGAGATCGCCGGAGATGGTGGGTGGGAGCGGTGGGAGGTGGGAGTCGCCATTCTCGGGCCCATCCGCTTAAAAAAAGGCATAAGTGTTGTGACAAAAAAAAGTAATAACAGCCCATAATGCAATAAATATCAACATATAAGCATGATGCAAAATGGACGTATCACCTTGCCATTGCATTTAGTGCATCGGTTTGAGTTCTCCACGGTGATACGTGGAAGTTACAAGTTGAGAAGCTTATTACTCTTGGGTGCTTTGTACCCTTGAGCTTGTTCCTCTTGGGTGCTTGAGCCATATTGTTCCTTGTCATATATATTGCTATCACCTAGTTGTTTATCTTTCTTAGCATAAGTTGTTGGTGCACATAGGTGAGCCTAGTTGTTGTAGGTTTTGTGCTTGACAAATTAACCGCTAGGTTTATTTCGCTTTTGTTCAAGCCTAAACCGTAATTATTTTAAAGCACCTATTCACCCCCCCTAGGCGACATCCACAATCTTTCAACTTGGCCTTCTCTTTTCGGATAAGCTTGCCACCTGATACGTCTCCAATGTATCTATAATTTTTTATTGTTCCATGCTATTATATTATCCTTCTAGGATGTTTTATGGTCTTTAATATACACTTTTATATGATTTTTGGGACTAACCAATTAACCGAGAGACCAGTGCCAGTTGTTGTTTTTCCTTTGTTTTTGAGTATCGCAGAAAAGGAATACCAAACAGAGCCAAATTGACCTGAAACTCAACGTAGGACGTTTTTGGACCAGAAGAAGACCAGAGAGTAATGGACGAGGATCAGAAGGTCCTCGGGCTGCCCACGAGGGTGGGAGGCAAGCCCTCCCCCCTGGGCGCGCCCCCTGCCTCGTGGACAGCCCGGAGACCCCCTTTACTTGCCCCCGACTCCAAAACCTCCTATATATACTGAAACGTCCGGAAAATAACCTAGATCGGGAGTTCCACTGCCAAAAGCCTCTATTGCCACCAAAAACCAATCTAGACCCCGTTCCAGCACCCTGCCGGAGGGGGAATCCCTCTCCGGTGGCCATCTTCATCATCTCGGCGCTCTCCATGACGAGGAGGGAGTAGTCCACCCTCGGGGCTGAGGGTATGTACCAGTAGCTATGTGTTTGATCTCTCTCTCTCTCTCTCTCTCTCTCTCTCTCTCTCTCTCTCTCTCTCTCTCTCTCTCTCTCTCTCTTTCTCTCTTGTTCTTGAGACGACACAATCTTGATGTATCGTGAGCTTTTCTATTATAGTTGGATCTTATGATGTATCTCCCCCTCTACTTTCTTGTGATGAATTGAGTTTTCCCTTTGAAGTTATCTTATCAGATTGAGTCTTTAAGGATTTGAGAACACTTGATGTATGTCTTGTGTGGGATACCCGTGGTGACAATGGGGTATTCTATTGATTCACTTGATGTATGTTTTGGTGATCAACTTGCGGGTTCCGTGACCTTGGGAATCTATGCATAGGGGTTGGCACACGTTTTCGTCTTGACTCTTCGTTAGAAACTTTGGGGCCCTCTTTGAAGTTCTTTTGTGTTGGTTGAATAGATGAATCTGAGATTGTGTGATGCATATCGTATAATCATGCCCACGGATACTTGAGGTGACAATGGAGTATCTAGGTGACATTAGGGTTTTGGTTGATTTGTATCTTAAGGTGTTATTCTAGTACGAACACTATGATAGATCGAACGGAAAGAATAGCTTCGTGCTATTTTACCACGGACTCTTGAATAGATCGATCATAAAGAATAACTTTGAGGTGGTTTCGTACCCTACAATAATCTCTTCATTTGTTCTCCGCTTTCAGTGACTTTGGAGTGACTCTTTGTTGCATGTTGAGGGCTAGTAATATGATCCAATTATGTTATCCTTGTGGAGAGAACTTACACTAGTGAAAGTATGAACCCTGGGCCTTGTTTCCTAGCATTGCAACACCGTTTATGCCCACTTTTACCACTTGCTACCTTGCTGTTTTTATATTTTCTTATTACAAAAACCAATATCTACCATCCATATTGCACTTATATCACCATCTCTTCGCCGAACTAGTGCACCTATACAATTTACCATTGTATTTGGTGTGTTGGGGACACAAGAGACTCTTTGTTATTTGGTTGCAGGGTTGTTTGAGAGAGACCATCTTCATCCTACACCTCCCACGGATTGATAAATCTTAGGTCATCCACTTGAGGGAAATTTGCTATTGTCCTACAAACCTCTGCACTTGGAGGCCCAACAACGGCTACAAGAAGAAGGTTGTGTAGTTGACATCAAGCTCTTTTCTGGCGTCGTTGCCGGGGAGGTGAGTGCTTGAAGGTATATCTTTAGATCTTGCAATCGAATCTTTTAGTTTCTTGTTTTATCACTAGTTTAGTTTATAAAAGAAAACTACAATAAATGGAATTAAGGTTGCCTCATATGCTTCATCTTTTTAATATCTTTCGTGAAAATGAAGGAAAGGAAAATTGTGCTCAAGTACTAGAAGAAGAATAACATAGAATGCTTGGCATAAAATATGTGCATGATGATTGCAATGTTGTTAGTATGAATTCTTTGAATACCCATGATGCTAATGATATGCAAAGCCACAAGCTTGGGGATGCTATGTTTGAAGATGATATGTTTAGTCCCCCAAGTTTTGATGAGCAAATTTATTATGATGAAAGCATGCCCCCTATTTATGATGATTATTTTGATGACATGTATGCTATAAAGAATAATGATAACCATGAAGCTTGTCATCATGATTTTAGTTTTCAATTGGATTATGCTTCAGATGATAGTTATTTTGTTGAGTTTGCTCCCACTACTATGAATGAGAAGAATTTTGCTTATGTGGAGAGTACTAAAATTTCTATGCAAGTAGATCATGAGAAGAATGCTTTATGTGATAGTTATATTGTTGAATCATTCATGATGCTACTGAAAATTATTATGACAGAGGATCATATGCTTGTAGGAATTGCAATAATATCAAGTTTCCTCTCTATGTGATTAAAGTTTTGAAGTTATGCTTGTTTTGCCTTGCTATGCTTGTTGATTATTGTTCCTATATGTTGTTTGCTCACAAAATCCCTATGCATAGGAAGTGAGTTAGGATTAAATGTGTTAGTTATATTCTTCATGATGCTCTCCTTATGTTTCAATTCTTATCTTTTATGCGAGCATCATTGAAATCATCATGCCTAGCTAAAAGGCATTAAAGAAAAGCGCTTGTTGGGAGACAACCCAATATTATTTTCTTTTGCTTCTGTTTAGGAATAAATATTGCATCTAGCTTCTGTTTAGATGTGGTTTTTTGTTTTATTTAGTGTTTGTTCCAAGTAGAACCTTTGGGAAGACTTGTGTGAAGTTTATGCGATCATGCTGTAAAAAAAAGAAACTTTGGCGCTCACGAGATTAGCTACCATTTTTTACTGGAGAGTGATTTTTAGTTGATTCTTTTTGCAGATGATTAATAGATAATTTCCTCACGTCCACCAATTTATTTCAGAATTTTTAGAGTTACAGAAGTATTCGAAAGTTACAAATTGCTACACACTGTTCTGTTTTTGACAGATTCTGTTTTCTATGTGTTGTTTGCTTCTTTTGATAAATCTATGAGTAGTATCATAGGCTATGAACCATATAGAAGTTGGAATACAGTAGATATAATACCAATATGAATTTAGAATGAGTTCACAACAGTACCTAAGTGGATGTTTTATTTTCATATACTAACGGAGCTTACGAGTTTTCTGTTGAGTTTTGTGTTGTGAAGTTTTCATGTTTTGGGTAAAGATTCGATGGACTATGGAATAAGGAGTGGCAAGAGCCTAAGCTTGGGGATGCCCAAGGCACCCCAAGGCAATATTCAAGGACAAGCAAGAGCCTAAGCTTGGGGATGCCCAAGGCACCCCAAGGCAATATTCAAGGACAACCAAGAGTCTAAGCTTGGGGATGCCCTAGGAAGGCATCCCCTCTTTCGTCTTCGTCTATCGGTAACTTTACTCGAGGTTATATTTTTATTCACCACATGATATGTATTTTGCTTCGAGCGTCAATTTTGTTTTGCTTGCTATTTGAATAATATTCCAAGTTCTGAAATTCTTAAATGTTAGAAAGTCTTCACATAGTTACATAATTATTCAACTACTCATTGATCTTCACTTATATCTTTCGGAGTAGTTTGTCGTTTTCTCTAGTGCTTCACTTATATCTTTTTAGAGCACGGCTGTGGTTTTATTTTGAAGAAATAGATGAACTCTCATGCTTCACTTATATTATTTTGAGAGTCTTTTAGAACAGCATGGTATTGTGCTTTGGTTATAAAACTAGTCCTAATATGATAGGCATCCAAGTTGGGTATAGTAAAAACTTTCATACAAGTGCATTGAATATTATGAGAAGTTTGATACTTGATGATTGTTTTGAGATATGAGGATGTTGATATTAGAGTTATGCTAGCGGGGTAATTATGAATTCAAGAAATACTTGTGTTAAAGTTTGTGATTCCCGTAGCATGCACGTATGGTGAACCGCTATGTGACGAAGTTAGAGCATGAGGTATTTATTGATTGTCATCCTTTGTGTGGAGGTCGGGATCGCGTGATGGTTAACTCCTACCAACCCTTCCCCTAGGAGCGTGCGTTGAATACTTTTTTTTGATGACTCTTTGATTTTTTCAATAAGTATATGAGTTCTTTATTTATGACTAATGTTGAGTCCATGGATTATATGCACTCTCACCCTTCCACCATTGCTAGCCTCTCTTGTACCGCGCAACTTTCGCCTGCACCATACACCCATCATATACCTTCCTCAAAACAGCCACCATACCTACCTATCATGGCATTTCCATAGCCATTCTGAGATATATTGCCATGCAGCTTTCCACTGTTCTGTGATTATGACACGCTTCATATTGTCATATTGCCATGCATGATCATGTAGTTGACATCGTATTTGTGGCAAAGCCACCATTCACAATTCATTCATACATGTCACTCTTGATTCATTGCACATCCCGGTACACCGCCGGAGGCATTCACCTAGAGTCATATTTTGTTCTAGCTTCGAGTTGTAATCTTTGAGTTGTAAGTAAATAAAAGTGTGATTATCTTCATTTTCAGAGCATTGTCCTGTGTGAGGAAACAAAACAAAAACCAAAAAAAGAGAGAAAGGGCAAATAAAAAAAGATGACCCAAAAAAAAGAGAGGGGGGCTAAAAAAAACCCCGCCAAAAAAAGAGAAGGGACAATGCTACTATCCTTTCCACACTTGTGCTTCAAAGTAGCACCATAGTCTTCATGATAGAGAGTCTCTTGTTTTGTCACTTTCATATACTAGTGGAAATTTTCATTATAGAACTTGCCTTGTATATTCCAACGATGGGTTTCCTCAAATGCCCTAGGTCTTCATGAGCAAGCAAGTTGGATGCACACCCACTTAATTTCTTTTGATGAGCTTTCATACACTTATAACTCTAGTGCATCCGTTGCATGACAATCCCTAGTCACTCACATTGATATCTATTGATGGGCATCTCCATAGCCCATTGATACGCCTAGTTGATGTGAGACTATCTTCCTCCTTTTTGTCTTCTCCACAACCACCACTCTATTCCACCTATAGTGCTATATCCATGGCTCTCGCTCATGTATTGCGTGAAAGTTGAAAGGTTTGAATTTTTTTTAGTATGAAACAATTGCTTGGCTGAATCCGGGGTTGTGCATGATTTAAATATTTTGTGTGATGAAGAGGGAGCATAGCCAGACTATATGATTTTGTAGGGATAACTTTCTTTGGCCATGTTATTTTGAGAACACATGATTTCTTTGTTAGTATGCTTGAAGGATTATTATTCTTATGTCAATATTAAACTTTTACCTTGAATCTTTCGGATCTGAACATTCATGCCACAATAAAGAAAATTACATTGAGAATTATGTTGGTTAGCAGTCCACATCAAAAATTCTGTTTTAATCATTTACCTACTCGAGGACGAGCAGGAATTAAGCTTGGGGATGCTTGATACGTCTCCAACGTATCTATAATTTTTTATTGTTCCATGCTATTATATTATCCTTCTAGGATGTTTTATGGGCTCTTATATACACTTTTATATGATTTTTGGGACTAACCTATTAACCCAATGCCAGTTTCTGTTTTTCCTTGTTTTTTAGTTTTACAGAAAAGGAATATCAAACGGAGTCCAATTGACGTGCCAAATTTTGATTAATTTTATGGACCAAAAGAAGCCCCCGGAGTAAAAGAGTTGGGCCAGGAGAGTCACGGGCTTCCCACGAGGGTGGGGGGTGTGCCCACCTCCCTGGGCGCGCTCCCCTATCTCGTGGACAGCCCGGAGACCCCCCCTGACTTGTGCCCTATGACAAAAAATCATATAAATACCGAAACCTCCGGAAAATAACCTAGATCAGGAGTTCCGCCACCGATAGCCTCTCTTGCCACCAAAAACCGATCTAGACCCCGTTCCGGCACCCTGCCGGAGGGGGAATCCCTCTCCGGTGGCCATCTTCATCATCCCGGCGCTCTCCATGACGAGGAGGGAGTAGTCGACCCTCGGGGCTGAGGGTATGTACCAGTAGCTATGTGTTTGATCTCTCTCTCTCTCTCTCTCTCTCTCTCTCTCTCTCTCTCTCGTGTTCTTGAGATGTCATGATCTTGATGTATCGCGAGCTTTGCTATTATAGTTGGATCTTATGATGCTTCTCCCCCTCTACTCTCTTGTAATGAATTGAGTTTTCCCTTTGAAGTTGTCTTATCGGATTGAGTCTTTAAGGATTTGAGAACACTTGATGTATGTCTTGCATGTGCTTATCTATGGTGACAATGGGATATCACGTGATTCACTTGATGTATGTTTTGGTGATCATCTTGCGGGTTCTGTGACCTTGGGAATCTATGCATAGGGGTTGGCACACGTTTTTGTCTTGACTCTCCGGTAGAAACTTTGGGGCACTCTTTGAAGTACTTTGTGTTGGTTGAATAGATGAATCTGAGATTGTGTGATGCATATCGTATAATCATGCCCACGGATACTTGAGGTGACAATGGAGTATCTAGGTGACATAAGGATTTTGGTTGATTTGTATCTTAAGGTGTTATTCTAGTACGAACTCTAAGATAGATCAAACGGAAAGAATATGTGGCACCCCTGCTCAGAGAAACCGGAACTCCCCGTATTCCAGCCCAGAGATCGAGAACAAGTCTTTTGGAATACGGCACTTCTTAGCATAGAACAAACCAGCTCTCTATTACAACATGAATATGGATACAAGGTCTCCGATATTACAATGAATAACACCGGCATGGCGACACTATACCAACCACAGTTGGTCTATGCAAGCAGTATAATAACTTGAGGCAGCGGAACCTCTACTAGCAGCGGAACAACGAATGGCGATGATGGACTCCAATCCGCAGGGACTTTGGCTGGAACGTTTATCCTAGCTCGCGAACACAGGAACCACACCAAAACAAGAAAGCAATCCTGGCACGACCTGCAAACTGGCATGACATGCCAGGTCAGTACATTGAATGTACTTGCAAGCTCACAATAAACCAAAAGCATTCAAGACAAACAACAGCATGGCATTAACAGATTAAATCAGTCGTGAGCATGATACTGACAGAACAAAATGGCGGGCATGACAGAACAAAATGGCGGGCATAACTGAACATAATACAACTTAGCACAGGCATAGTATGAACATGATAATACTACATGCAACATGATGACACTATCATGCACCAACTTACTCTGTTTGGGTTACTTCGTAACCATCACATGCACAAACTTACCAACACGGACATCACGAATATCCAACAACTCGGTATCCTCGATACCACAACGATCATTCCGGCGATCGCAACCAACTTACCTCATTATCGACCGGGGTTGTTGTTAAGCACATTATTATTTTTATCACTGTTGACTCACGATGTGACCGACACGAGCTGGGCCCTTATCTGCGGACACGGCTATCGATAGATTTAGACACACACACCCTGTAGAGGCAGCACACTGTACCCACACCACAGAACCCATGGCCTCGCACTCCCATTCGGGTGGACCAACGGTGTTCTGACAAAACCGATCTACTGTCTTGACACTCTCCCGGCCACTCCGACCAACTGCCCAATGGGCTAGTCCTGGGTGGCCCCGTGTCTACAAAAGACACAACGACCACCGTCGTGGCCAAAACATAAATGGTCCCAAACGGGGACCCGGATCCATAACAACAACAACAAGCACTCAAGGTTATGTCCGCCCACCTGATCAGGGTAGCGCGCGCCCATAACCTTCCCTTGTTGGAGGCACCGGCGAGAGGCATGACAATAGACCCTGTTAGGGCCTTCCCATAAAAGGCAAGTGTGGCTGCACTGGTCAGCTCGATTTGGTGGCACCATGACTCAGCCAACAGTTGTTCAAATTCATTATTGTACAGTTAAACTTGAATGCAATAAGCTGAGTCATAATAAAATAACATGATGCAACTACAATGCATGAGCATGATATCAACATAAGCATGGATGTGCAACATAATCATCGAGCATAACCACAATGAATCATATATCCAGTTGAGCATGGCATACTGACTAGCGTAAATATTACAAGCATATGCTACTCATGGCATACATGACTACTATCATCATAAATAAATACCATGCAAGCACATACTAGCATCAACAATAAACACCATGCAAGAACGTGGCAAGAACACTACCAAGTATTCATGTAAAATAACTAGTTGCAACGAAACATGCATGTCAGAGTACTTGACAGACAACCAGCATGGATCAAGACTACTGCGAGCATGTACTTCTACTACCAAACATAGCATGTGAACATGATAATAACCATTAGTACAAGATAACAAGAAGCATCAGATCATAGCATGCCAGTGAACATGAAACCATGGGCATAATCGAAACAATGACAACAGTAGCAAGCAAGCAGACATACAACATCAAACTTTTATTAAATATTCAAGTAGAAAACCATGGCTACTGCATGGCTATCATGCAAGTGGTTGTTGTGGCTTGCCTGGGGTGACGGGATACTCCGGGAAGAAGTGCGGTGAAGCCGGGGAAAGAATCAATGGAAACAGTTCTCTCTCGAAGGGGGCTGTTTATGGCAAGGGCAAAATGGTCATTTTCAGAATGTTAACACATGGTGAAAATGATACCAACAGAATGGGCTCGACGAAACAAAGAAGTGGGCTTTGGATTCACCTCAATCGGAGTTACGAGCAAACAGTTAGGACGTGATGAAGATGAGGGACTTTTCTGTAAATTTCATCGCAATCAAGTACCTGAGTGATAAGGCAGAAGCGAAAAATTAGAAATACGCTTCCTGACTAGGAAAACGCATTCTAGGCTGAAACAGAGAGGAATGCGCTTACCCCATGCGAAAACGTACTTCTGGAAGTACGCTTCCACTTAAATGAGGTGGCACGCGGGGCCGGCTCTGTGCGGCTGACGAGTGGGTCCGCCACTTATCCACGTCGGCAGTGGCTAGGTGACGCTGATGGGCGGGTCCCGCGTGCGTTGACTCCCTCCTCCTCGTCCTTTCTTCCACCTCCCGGCGGACAGAGGCAGGGACGGGGCTGCGCGACTCCGGCGCCGGCCTAGCTGCCTCCGGCCACGCCCGGCCAGGTAGAGGCCACCGGCGGGCGCGGCTCAGCCGGGCGCATCCTTCCAGAGGGACGGGGCACGCCGGGGAGATCAGTGGAGGCAGCGACGGGAGAAGGCAGGGAAGGACAAAGAGATGGCGACAGCGATGGGGCCGGCCAGCTCCGGCCGTATTTTGCCCGGCCGAGGGCACCGGCGGATGCGGGGTGGTGCGGCGGTCCCATTCAGAGGCAAAGGGGCCACCGGGGAGGAGTAAAGAGGAGGGGAGGCCGCGGTGATGGAGGTTACATAAGTGGCGGCCATGGTGGCGATGGGGAGCGCGGAGAGGCTCTGGAGCTCACGCGAGAGGCTTGGGAGGGGTCTGGGAGAGAGGGGGAGCTGCTGGAGCGCTCGGAGGGCTCGGGGAGGCCTTAAATAGGCGGGGAGGAGATCGCCAAGGGGTGCGCTGCCATGCACGTCTAGCCGACGCTCTAGCGCGCACGGAGCTCACGGGAGAGGGCGGAATCACGACGAGGGTGGAGCGGATGAGCCATAGTGTCGCACTGTGTAGGATGGGCCGAGTGCACAGGGGAGAAGGAGCCGAACGCCGCTCAGGCTCGGTCGGCCGCAGTGCACTCGTGGGCGCGCGTCGACGAGCACTGACGGCGAAGCTGCTGGAGGGGGAGAGGGGTCCAGGGAGGTCGCGACGGCGAGGGGAACACGAGGGACAGGCCCGTGCTCGCTGAGGCATCGAGCAGAGAAGGGGCCCGAGCAAGAAGCCATTCTGGGCGCGGCCATTGCATGCCAAAGCGGTGGTCACCACACAGACTGGTGAGGAGAAGATGCCAAGGCTATAAAAAGGATGTCTAGCAGTAAGTTCGTCCATGGTATATGTTAACTGCGGTGGTATCTCGGTGAAAACTGTTCTGGTTAAATGGTAATCATCGACTGAAGTTTACTGCAGTAAACTTGACCTTGAACTGGTGATCAACAGGAAAGAGTTTGGGAGAAAAGGAGTTGTCTGTGAAGGTTAGGGTAAGAAGGACTACAGTCCTGGTAAGTTTGAGGAGATTTGGACCAATATTTAATGGAGTTGTTGCACAACTGCATAAACTGCCCCAGAAACAAGAACAGGGTGAAGCACTCACATAGTGAATCCACTTGAGCTGAAACTTGGCAAGTCTTGGTCATTTGGTCATATAGAGATGCTATAGAAATTTCATACCAATTGGAAAAGCCAAAATGGTACTTCCTTCACAAAAATCTCCACTGACCAGAAACTTGCAAAAATTCTAGAGGGATAATGGCTTGGTGAACAATGCCCAAAATGGGTGGAGGTGAGTTATATGGATAATCTAAGGACTAGAAAAATTTGCAGCCATAATGGAGCAAGATAAAATATACTTGCTTCACAAACTAAAATGTTGGACATAATCAAAGAATTGAAGACGAGCTCACATGGAGGCATTACATGAGCTCTACTTTGGTGGAGGGCTCTAATATGATGATATGAGGGATCATGCAAAATGGCAACTCATTTGGATATGCCTAGCTTGCACCTCCTTCACAAAGCTTCTTTCTGGATAGAAACTTTGGAAACTCATAATTAAATAATTACTAGGCAAATGAGCTTGCATTATTGTCGGTGTACTAAGATAGGGGTACCTTAGTACCCCAACTTGTGCACGGGCAGTAGCAGCTTCCCGCGGCAGGGTCTACCACGTGCTCGCCGGAAACCTTTCTGGTCCCTGTAAAGCCATTCAAGAACAAAGTATACAAGTCAGAAGATCAAGGCCCCGGCAAGAGGAGCTTGCCGGGAAGGCCGCACCAGGCTCAAGGATGTCACTTTAGTACAAGACCCTGGCAAGAGGAGCTTGCCAGGAAGGCCAAGGAATGCACACCTCGAGAAATGCCTCGGCGCATCATGCGCCCCGGCAGGACCCGGAGAGCGACAAGCTTCCGGGCCCGGCAAGATCACAACCCCGGCAAGGTGCTTGCCGGGGGAAACTTATGTTGTGTGCCCGCGCTCCAGCTCATATGCCCACGCGTCGCCCTGGGGCCCGTCCAGGGACGCGTGGCGGATGGCTGTGCAGCCTGGGGCACACGGTGGCAAGCCACGGTGACGAGGCTACCACCGTGTCAAACGGAGAAGCATGGACGGACACTTTTGGGGTCGACGGTGACGGGCATTTAATGCCCTTGTCCCCCACTGTCAAGGTTAGGTGAAGACCACTGTTCATCCACTGTTCACGCACTATTCCCGCACTGTTACAACTACCACCAAAATTACATTTTCACCCTCCTCTACGTTGACACCTGTCGGTGACCCCTTGAGCTATAAAAGGAGGCCCATGCACAACGTAGAAAGGGTTCGATTCCTAAGCAACTCTCTCGCTCGGTGTAGCTAGCATTGTAGCTCTTCAAGCTCCCGAGCTCAATACAACCAAAGCAGGAGTAGGGTTTTACGCGTCCGCGCGGCCCGAACCTGGGTAAACTGCCCGCGTGTGCCCCTCGAGCTGCTCTTCGTGCTCCCTCCGCTCCCTTACCGCAACATAGAAGGGTCTCCGGTCCCATAGGTGCTCGTGGGAGGACAGTTTCCCCCGACAATTATGGCATGTGGCAATGATATGGACAGAAAAAGGTGTCCAAGGAGTTTGAGGTCAATTGGGCAAAGATAACTAGCACTTGCTTCACAAAGTGCCATTTAGGGCAGAATAGAAAAAGGAATATTGGTGAAATATTTTTGAACATGGCAATGAAAAGTTTTGCCATTTTTGATGAAGATATGACCCAAAAAAATTATGAGAATTATTTGGGAATTTTAGGAGTGATGGAAATATAGGTTGCTTCATAACCTTGGGCAGACAAGGTTATTCCTTTAATAGAAAAAAGAATATTCCCTAGAAAAATAATATAGGTGCTGGGCCAAGATGGAAAATGCAAGGTCTAGGGATAGATATGAGAATGACAAGCCACTCTGGAAAGAAGGAAGAGGCCATCTTCTTCAGTTTCCATACCACTTAGCCACAGAAAAAGAAAACTCATGCAAAAATCTCAGAAAAACAAAAGAAAAAAAGAAAGGGCCAAAAATCAGGCTGTGACAGAACAGCTTCATGCTATTTACTACGGACTCTTGAATAGATAGATCATAATGAATAACTTTGAGGTGGTTTCGTACCCTACCATAATCTCTTGGTTTGTTTTCTGCTATTAGTGACTTTGGAGTGACTCTTTGTTGCATGTTGAAGGATAGTTATATGATCCAGTTATGTTATTATTGTTGAGAGAACTTGCACTAGTGAAAGTATGAACCCTAGGCCTTGGTTCCTATCATTGAAACACCGTTTATGATCACCTTTATCTTTAATTACCTTGCTGTTTTTATATTTTAAGATTACATAAATCCATATCTGCCATCCATATTACACTTGTATCACCATCTCTTCGCCGAACTAGTGCACCTATACAATTTACCATTGTATTGGGTGTGTTGGGGACACAAGAGACTCTTTGTTATTTGGTTGCAGGGTTGTTTGAGAGAGACCATCTTCATCCTACGCCTCCCACGGATTTATAAACCTTAGGTCATCCACTTGAGGGAAATTTGCTACTGTCCTACAAACCTCTGCACTTGGAGGCCCAACAACATCTACAAGAAGAAGGTTGTGTAGTAGACATCACCTCCATTGTCTTCCATCTTATCGTAAGGGAAATCCACAACAAAGTGACTCATTGCCACAATTGTAGCACATCCTCACATGTTGCTTGCCCTTGGAGCCACTTGAGTTGCTCTTGTTGAAGTTGGACCTTGAGTTCTTTTTTTGCCTCGAAATTGCCGTGAAGCAAGAGCCATGTGCTCATGATAGGCATATTTGATATCTTCGGGACAACACTCCTCTTCTTCCCCTTCATCCTCTTCTTCTGCACTAGCCTTGGACTTCAAAGCAAGGTTGGGCTTCTTAGATCGTTGAGCCCGCAACACTGCATTGTCGGTGGTCTTGCCCAAGATCCTCATTGCAACAAACTCATCCAACACTTCACTTGATGTCAAGTTGTGGAAGTCTGGTCTTTGACGAATGACGGAGGACATGGCCTTATGATAAGGCATCATAGCCTTGAGAAACTTGCGCTTGATCCAATTGTCATCTGTATCCTTGCTCCCATGATCTCGGAGTGAGACAGCAAGAGTAGTTAATCTTCTATAAAGCTCTCAAGGTTCTTCATCTTCAATTATGGCAAAATCATGGGATTCATCTTGAACCACTTCAAAGTTTGAGCGTTGGATGCTTGTGCTTCCCTTGTACAAGGAAACAACGTGCTCCCATGCTTCCTTGGCCACGGAGAAGGGTCGAAGTTGAGCGATATCTGAGGGAGGAATGGCTTCTTGGAGGATAAAGAGAGCAGACTCGTTGAATTGATGATCCGCGGCTTATCTAGGGGTGAAGTTGCTTGGATCGTGCGGGTAGAAACCTTGCTCAGTA
Organism: Secale cereale; assembly: GCA_902687465.1. Taxonomy (NCBI): domain Eukaryota; kingdom Viridiplantae; phylum Streptophyta; class Magnoliopsida; order Poales; family Poaceae; genus Secale; species Secale cereale. Next base: position 892,599,862 of record LR738710.1, read on the forward strand.
ATTCTCCAAAGAATAGTAGAACTATGATTCAAATGACGTTTAAAGCGATAAACACAAGAGGCAAAATCCGCATTTTTTACATACTTAGGAGGAGCACCAACATGATTCATATGAGTGGAGGGAACCAGTCCTCCATAGATTGGAGGAGGTTCAACATGGGCAAAGATGCCACTCCCATTCTTAGGCAGTGGAACTTGATCACTACTAGCTTCCCCCTTATCGGGGAGAGCATCCGCCACCTTGTTAGTGGGACGAGCCACTTCCAACGGTGCGGTGGATAATTTAAGCGCATCGAGGAATTGTTTGAACATTCCTTTGACCTCAGTCGTCATGGAGGTTTTCAATGTGTCCAAAGCCGCATTGAACTCCTCACGAGAGACCGAGGGTCCCCCATCAGCCATAGACAAGGACGGATTCACGCCGGAGTGCTCCTCCGCCTCGACAATGGTGTCACCCATACTCTTTGGATGGTAAAGTCCTTAATAAAGAGACAAGACTCTGATCCCAATTGAAAGGATCAATATGGTTGAGTAGAGGGGGTGAATAGGCAACTAATTTTTTTTGCTTTTCTTTACCAAATTAAACTTAGCATCAAAATATATTGTCTAGATATGCAACTAGGTGAGCAACCTATAAGATGCAACAACAACAAGCACACAAGCAAGCAAGGGATACAACATAGTATAAGCTTGCACAAGTAAAGGTAAGAGATAACCAAGAGTGGAACCGTTGAAGACAAGGATGTGTTACCGAAGTTCCTTCCCTTTGAGAGGAAGTATGTCTCCATTAGAGCTGTGTGGAGGCACAATGCTCCCCAAGAAGCCACTAAGGTCACCATATTCTCCTCACGCCCTCACACAATACGAGATGCCGTGATGTCACTATTGGTGCCCTTGAAGGCGGCGACCGAACCTTTACAAACAATGTTGGGGCTATCTCCACAACTTAATTGGAGGCTCCCAACGACACCACGAAGCTTCACCACAATGGAAAATGGCTTTGAGGTGACCTCAATCGTCTAGGGTGCTCAAACACCCAAGAGTAATAAGATCCGCAAGGGATTAGCGAGGGGAATCAAATTTCTCTTGGTGGAAGTGTAGATTGAGGTCTTCTCAACCAATCCCTAAAGAATCAACAAGTTTGCTTCGCTAGGGAGAGAGATCGGGCAAAAATGGAGCTTTGAGCAACAATGGAGCTTGGGGAGGGAAGACGTGGTCTTCTTGGGGAAGAAGACCCCCTTTATATAGTGGGGGAAAATATCCAACTATTACCCCCTTACTCAGCCCGCGACAAGCGGTACTACCGCAACTGGTCGCGGTACTACCGTAGGCCAGTGCGGTACTACCGCTAGTATGGCAGTGACCAGGCGAGGCCATGTTGCACAGGGCAGCGAACGGTAGAACCGCCGGAGCGGTACTACTGCGTGCCCTTGCGGTACTACCGCAAGGCAGGGCTCAACTTGGCTGGAAAAAGCACGGACAATATAAATTACGTCCGTGACTACTTCCGCTAAGTTTGGGACTGCGCAAAAGTCCGACGCGGTACTACCGCTCACAGGGAGCGGTACTACCGCATACGGGCGGAACTAAAAAATTACTTCCGCGCCTACTGCCGTGTGCCCCAGTGTCTGGGCTAGAGGCAGCGGTACTACCGCTGGCAAGGCGTGGTACTACCGCAAGCCCCTGCGGTACTACCGCTTGCCGGAGCGGTACTACTGCTCCCTTGAGCAGTACTACCGCATGCCCCAGACGCTATAGCAAATGACAACCTCCATTTTGCATAGACAATGATAAACGGAAGGTTCTCCATCAAAGCGAAGGAAAGGTAGCGCAAAGGAACAAATGTGTAAGTACTGATTCCACCCTAACCTTTCTGAAGTGGACCCCCTCTTAATAGTACGGCTTTCCTACGACTCAATTCCACCGAAAAGAAACGTAGAGAACCGTCATCTTCGATAGCCTCCGAGGATCACTGAATCTTTTTGTGCCTAGATATGAGATATCTGAAATGCTCAACGCACACGGTTAGTCCGCAACAGTACTGTCATCAATCACCAAAACCACATAGGAAGAAATATGCCCTTACAGAAGTGTTGCCGGATCGTGAAGCATGTACGCTTGCAATCTATAGAGAGGTTGTGCTTTCGGTCTTTGGTTCGAGGAATCGTTCTTGAATGGTTTGAGGGACTTCACGAACGATCTACACCAACTCTTCTTCCGCTCCATCTTGAACATGGTAACGATCCGATCTAATCTTTTATGAATGATCAGGACCTTGATCGTAGGGCGGTTTTTTTATTTTCTACTATGTTTCCCAACACATGTGACCAAGTTAGATGACATCACCTTAGTTAAATGCCTTATGCTAACTTGCATTGATCTAGAGCTACAAAAGAGTTTGAAAGGTTCAATGCCTTTGAGATGGTCGGAGCGATGGATGCTCTGTATAAGAAACAAGCAACAATCGAGCATTGACAAAAAGGCCTTGTGGGAAAGCAAGATAGCAAAAGGTAGCTTGGTTGGCGACCACGTAGTAAAAGTTGTTGGCTACATAGAGAGGCTTAATGCCTAGGAATTTCCAATCCCGGAGACGCTCAGAGTTGATATTGTCCTTGCTTCACTCCCCTTGTCTTAAGATGGCTTTGTCATGAATTACAACATAAATGGAATGGATAAGAGTGCCAACGAGTTGTTCACTATGCTGAAAACTACAGAGGATAGAACACAGAAGAATACCAAGCATGTGATGCCGGTGAACAAAGGCGGCTGCTATGCGTAAGCCGGATGATCTTACCAACGAAACAAATAGCTCGCTATTTCGGCGTTTAAACTTCGCTATAGCATATTTGAGGGTGTCACGTTACGTTTTAGCCATTTTACACGCTATGCCGCTATTCACGTTATAGCATGCTATAACGGCGCTAAACGCAAAAACGTTTTAGCATTTTTAGCGTGGCGCGATAGAAACACAGTAGGCGCTCAGCCCATAGCAGCCCATTGGGCATCGTCCGAATGCAACGCAACAATAGGCCCATCTAGGATGGAAATATTGCATTTGTCTGGACGAAAACAAGAAGAATTCTCTTAAGTGCTTCTAATGGCATAATGTGTCCACCAGCAATATGCATGTATAGCTCCTAGACAAAATTTTAGACATTGAAATCCTTAATTTTTGTGATATATTTGACATTTTTTTCAAAACGCTATTTTGAATATAGCACGCAAATAGCACGCAATAACTTGTATAACATTTGGAGAAGGGCCACGCTATTTTAGATAGCACGCTATTTTTTTCGTTGGATCTTACACAAAGATCATCCGCCTGCGCAGCCGTCTGATTGAGGTGATTGAGGCTACACGGTACCCCTTATATTTGCCATTCATTTCTGCATCGCGATCCGTGCAGACGTATTTGTCTCTTTTGTTTCCCTCAAACGACACAACATATAAACTTCAAAGTTTGCTGAACAACAATACATTCTAACTACAATCTGGGAAAAATACTTTCAGATTTTTTCATGCATTTTAAATACTTAAAATATTATTTTTAGTCAAACAAAATCTCATTTTGTATATTTATTTAAGACCAAAAAATCTGAAAGTTTTATCACACATTGATGTTCTAATGTTTGTTCGATCTGCAAAGTTTGAAGTTTATATGTTGTTTAATTTTAGAGAAACAAAAAAGAGAAATCTGCTTGTTGTAAGTTAGTTGGGTAGTACGGATCTCAAAGCAAGATTGGAGGGTTGAGGATAAGAGGTTCCGTGTAGCCTGAGCTACAAAGAAACTTTGTGCGTTGATTGCAGGCTCGCAGTACACGTCTTCTTTCTCTCGCTTCGCCATCCTCCGCGAACGAAGCAGTACGTCGTTGGAGCAGCAGCCCCTCCACGGCCGGCAGTGCAGCGCTGCCGTTCGCCGGAGTACGGATTCTGGTCGCACCAGCCCCGCCGTCATACCACGGACAAATATTCCGACGCAGCAACGCCACACAGCACCGAGCATGCGACAGCTTCAATGCAGCATCTCCAGCATCCAACGAAGCTCCATTGCAGCCTCGGCGGAGCTCCATTACACTGTCACAATTCCACAACCCCTGCGAAGCTTCATTGCAATCCGGCGGTTCGTCAAAAGTTCCAAAGCAGCCCGGGGAAGCTCCATTGCAGCGGCAGCAAAGCTCCAATGCAGCGCCCACGGTGCGGCAAAAGCTCAACGCAGCCCGGCGAAGTTCCATTGCAGCGCCGGCGGTGCTTCAAAAGCTCCAATGCAGCCTAGGGAAGCTCCATTGCAACGGCGGCAAAGCTCCAATGCAGCGACGGCGGTGCGGCAAAAGCTCCACCGCAGCCCGGCGGAGTTCCATTGCAGCACGGGCGGCACTTCATTGCTGGGCGTCGCAACATCTGTTTCCGGCGAGACCTCTCGATTGCAGCACCGGTGAGCTTTAAAGCTTTATCTAGTAGCAGCAGCCGAGCCTCAGCCTTGCAGAGTCCACGGCCAGCGTCCACGGCCTCAGCCTTGCAGAGTCCACGTCCACGGCCTCAGCCTTGCAGGCGCTTCCACCGGCAGCATCAGAGCGGTAGAGGATGGAAGCTTCACAGCAGGACGCGGCAGCACCAATGAATCTTGCTTCCTCGATGAAGCATATAGCCATGGGGAGAAGTGGAGATGGGAACGATGGGAAGAAAGGAAGAGGAAAAATTGGGAAGGAGGGGACAATGTTTCAGATATGGGAGACGAGGGACAGACGCGGAAGGCGTGCGAGTTGCTGGGTCTACGCGGGACACACGTCGCTAGGAGGAAGCGGTTTACAAGCTGCGTGGATCTGCCGGTTGAAAATAAACGATTTCCGTGAACAAAACCACCAGTTTCAAGAAGAAAGGTAAATTCAAGAAAGGCAGGGGAGCCGGTGTGACCGACTCTTAGGAAAATCCTAAGGGCGGAGCACTAAGGAGACTGAGTGTTCTTCTTCTACAAGGGCAAGGGTCACTCGAAGACCAACTACAACAAATATTTGGCTGAAAAGAAGAAGAAAAAGTCTGTATCGTCCGACAAACTTTTCTCAAATACAAGATGAGATTTTTTTAAGCACAATGATTTTTTTCAAATATATGATGAAAAAATTGGAATATATGATCAATATTTATTTAAATGCCTAATGAGCATTTTACTACATGATGAATATATTTTCAGTGCACGTAAAAGAATATTTTTTATAAATACATACGAACAATTTTTATATCCATGGACAATTTTAGTGCATGTAAAATAATAAGTTTTTTAATTACACAATTGATTTTTGAGTGAAGTATGTTACTCGCTTCTATTGTATTTTTTGTGAGGAAATCCATTGCTATCTTGTTTTTCAGAATAAACAGGAACCTTATTCTTTCTCAAAACCATTACAACTACATTGTTGTGGATTCAACATCCAAAATATTGCAAAGTAACTCTCTCAATTGAAATTAACAATGCTCTTGGAGACATCTTCTCTGTGCACTAGTAGATATAGGGTCATCAGACCCGGATCGTTTGGGCCTTTAGCCCCGGTTCCTGAACCGGGACAAGAGTGTCGGTACTAATGCTCTGACCCTTTAGTCCCGGTTCAATCCAGAACCGGGGCAGATAGGTGTCCACGTGGCCTGTGCGCCGAGCCCACGCAGGAGGGGCTTTGGTCCCGGTTGATGGTACCAACCGGGACCAAAAGGCATCCACACGTCAGCATTTCTGTGGCTGTGGTTTTTGTTTTTTTTGAAAGGGGAGGGGGGTTGGAGGTTTTGGGGGGTTAATTTAGGTGTTTCATATTGTGTTAGCTAGCTAATTAATAGAGATAAGTGTCCTCTCTTATGTCCGTGCTTGGTCGACGCTACGTACTACACATACGTATAGAGAGGACTAGACACGCTAGCTAGCTAGCTAGCTAGTAAAGCAAACGAAGGAAACAGAAGATCGTATAATCAACATATATATATATATATATATATATATATATATATATATATATATATATATATATATATATATATATGCATACAGAGAGAAGTAATTAATATCGACCACCTCTCCTTCTCGGAGAGATTGGTCGAACAACAAGTGCTCGTATATCGATCTATCCGACACTACCAGGTACATATATACAATAATTATCTCTTACAAATATAATCTCCTATAGGATGGACACATGGTCCACATAGTATTCTCCGTCTGGCGCGATCACGTGTTCAAGGAAGAATGCCGCCAATTCCTCTTGAATTGCTCGTAGACGATCTGGTGTTAGGAGTTCATCCCGCATCCGAAACATCTAATTTGAAGTAGGGGGTCAATACATGAAATGATGCTATAAATTTGTGAATATTATTAATTGCTTACGCACTTCAAATTGTGCTTCAGAGTAGCCCCGCTCACAGGTCGTGTGGCGGATGGACTCGCAAATGTAGTATCCACAGTAATCATTCCCGGGTTCCTGCCACAACCACTTTACAAGAAATAGAGGTCAATCAAATTGATAAGCAAGAATGCAAAATTGGTATTGATGAAACTAGCGCTTGAATCAAGATATAGGAGATGCGCGCGCGGAACATGCTACTATATAGTACTTACTTTCGGGTATCTAAATTCTAGCTTCTCCGGCAGTCCCGGAGCTTTTTTGGTGAATTTTCTCCAAACCCTGCCAGACAAAGAAAACAATTAGTTGATATCAGAAATGAAGTTGCTGATATGCATGGTGGATAATATTGATCAATTTAACTTACCTAACGAGCATTTGAGTCATGTCCGCATACTCCTCGGGATCTTTATGTTTAGAGTCCAAGACAGTTACTACTCCCTTCTCAAGCTTAATCTCTAAGAGAATATAGTGGAAGCTGCGCACGCATGCATGAACTCATCAATTACATCACTATAACCTTGACTGATATATAAGGGAAACCAAATATGCACAAGACAGTAACACTCACTTGAAGTTGTAAGGAAAGAGTATTATATCTTTGTTTTCATTTACCACCAACGATCGTAGCAAGTTGGTCTCGGTATCGTCGGGACGCAATTTAACCTCGGTTGCATCTATGAGGTATGTGTTAATGAACCCAATATCACCTACTTGTCTTTTCTTCAATTCGACGATCTTCAATCTGCATAATATAGTGAGGATAATTATAAATACATGCAATGAAGATCAGCTATATAGAGAGACTTAATGACAGAAGTAGTACTACTTACAGACAGTAGCAGGTGACCGTTGTTCTATCGAGGGCCAATTGATTGAAAAATTGATAGAACTCCTCAAATGGAACAGGCAACAGCTCAAGTCCAACGAGGTCATGCTCTGGTTTAACTCTCAAATACAAGCTATCCCTCCCCCCAGACTCTCTGCAGATTTTCAAGTACCAATCATGCAATCTTCGCATATTCGTTGATAGAGATCTTTCATTTTTGACGAGAGGCTTTTTGTACTCGTATCTTTCTATCTGCACGTCCAAGAAATCATAGTGTACATCGTCGGACACGTAATCTGCAAGATTGGTATAACCGGGCACCATCCTCGGATCATTAGCGATCATGTCGCTAGACACCTTGAGCGGGGGGCACGATTGGTCCGCTTGTTCGCCGAGCTGGGCAATTTGTTTCCCAGCTCGTCCTTCTACTAACCTTTGATCACTTTTAGTACTTCCCGACCGCTTCGCTTCTTGAAATGTCTTTTGAATCATGCGGTCATAGTTGCCCTTCGGCTTACTTTTCGTTGGTAGCTTCAGGGCAGCAAGAGTGCGCTTTGCTTTCACCGCATCTATCTTCTCCTCCGGCGGTGGATGTCTCTGTGCTTTCAACCCTTCAAGCCAGTCCTTCACTTCGCCTTGAGCTATCTTCGTGTTTTCCTCGTTGGACCTCTCATATGGTAACTTCTCTAGAGGCGCGAGAGAAGGACCGAATCTGCATCGCCTCCCGCCTCTGGCTGTACTGCTAGACGTCGCCAGACCAGACGAAGCGGCAATATTTTTTCCTCGCAGGAGCAGCCGGAGCGGCGGCAGGTCTCTTCCGCCCTTGCTGACTAGGCGGAGAAGGAGGAGCAGGCTGGCTGCTCGGGCGCGCCGGCGGCGAAGGAGGCGGAGTGCCGCCACGCGCCGGAGAAGGAGCCGGAGTGCCCTTATCGTCACTCGCCGGAGGAGGAGGCGGTGGAGGAGGCGGTGGAGGAGGCGGAGTGCCCTGACTCGCCGGAGGAGGAGGAGGAGAAGGCGGAGGCGTCCAGTTGAGAATGTTGATGAGGTCCTTCCGCCATAGCCATGGAGTCTTCAGTGAAGAACCCAGCCGAGTCTCCCCTTCACCGGTAGGGTGGTCAAGCTGGAGCTCCTCAAATCCCTCCGTAATTTCATCCACCATCACCCTAGCATATCCTTCTGGAATCGGCCGATAGTGAAAAGTGTCGCCGGGTCCAGTAGGATAAACAGAGCCAGCAGCCGCCTTGACCTTCAGATTCAACCACTGCGCCATAAGGTGGCAATTTTGTGCCTCCATGATAGCATCCACGGGATACCTGGCAGTAGCTGTCAAGACAGGCTCCGGCTGAAGCAGCTCGGTGGAAGCCACGCTGCTTCTCCGCTGAGATGGCGGGGTAGGTTCGGGGGAAGCTTCGGCAATTATTTTGTCCCGATTTGCTTCCCGTTCCTCTATCGCTTGTATTCTGGCCCGCAGCGCCTGCAGTTCGGTCTGCTCCATTTTCTTCCTCCTCTCGTGGCTTTTGTAGCCGCCTGCGTCCGGAAACCCAGCACGCCACGGAAGGGAGCCTGGCGTGCCTCGTGTCCGTCCAGGGAGCTCAGGATTCCCGAGGGCCATTGTCACCTCGTCCTTCTCTCTGTCGGGGAAGAACGTCCCTTCATGCGCTGCTTTGATATAATGCCGCATCTTCCTGAGTGGTGTTTCCAATTGCTTGTCCGTCCAAATGCACCACCCTGATACGGGGTCCAAGGTTCCGCCATCCTCGAAGAACCAAGTCCGACAACGATCTGGCCATTGCATTCTCTCTGGTTCGATCCCTTTCTCAAGCAGATCATTCTCAGCCTTGGCCCACTTAGGCCGGGCTCTGAGGTAGCCACCTGACCCCGTGTGATGGTGATGCATCTTCTTCGCAGCATTTATCCGGTTTGTCTCCGACATCTTCTGACTCTTTTCCGATGTCTTATAGGCCACAAATGCGGGCCAATCATCTTTGATCTTCTCATATATGCCCACGAATTCTGGAGTCTGTTTATCCTTGACAAACTTATTCAGTTTTTTCTTCCATGCCCTGAATTGGTCTGCCATCTTCGAAAGAGCAGCAGACTTGATTAAGTCCTCTTTAACTGGCTTCGCTGGATCATCCTCTCGCGGTAGGACGAAATTTGACTTCAGCTCAGTCCAAAGATCTTCTTTCTGCATATCAGTGACATAAGTCACCTGAGCGTCGTTTGCAGCCGGCTTTAACCATTGATGGATGCTGATCGGGATCTTGTCCCTAACCAGAACCCCGCACTGATTAACAAATGCGTTCTTTGTCCGGATGGGTGCAATCGGCTCGCCGGAGCGCGAGATTTCTGAGATCTCAAACTTTTCATCCGGCCTCAACTTTTTCTTCGTGCCTCGTCTCTTTACCGAAGATTTGCTCGATCCAGAGGGCTAGAAAAAGGAACAAAGACGAGAGTTAATGAATGCATCAATTAACTAGTCAGCACAGGCTTAACTAACATATATACCTCCTGGCCAGACTCGGTTCGGTCACCGGAGCCAGCATCACGGACTCCTTCTTGCACCGGCATTGGGTCACCGGAGCCGTCCTCACGGTCTACTTCTTCCATGTCCATTGGGTCACCGGAGCCATCAATATCATAGCCTGGATCTTCCAGCTGCAGCTCTCTTTCCACCTGCTCATCGGTGTCGTTGAGAAACGACAAGACGGCATTTTGTCCTTCTGCGATTATGTCCATCAACATCGCTTCTTGTGCTAGGTCTCGGGTGTTGTCGTCCATAGTTTCTACAAATACTTACAACATGCCAATTATTATTCAAACATGACAGATGGTTATATTAATGGCAAACGTAGAACTAGCTTCGACCCTCGACCCCTGGACGACCCTCGACTGCTCGGCGATCCACAAACCCTAGACCCCCACATGTCACATTTTGTCTAGTGTCAAAGGATTCAACAAAACCAATACTTCATCATTAGGCGAAAGTAACAGTAGCATGATGGTACGAAGCTCTCCAAAGAGGTTTTGGAACGGAGTCCCAGATAGGATAATTCGTAAAAAAAGACGGATTATCCTATCAGGAACTCCGTTCCAAAACAACTTTGCATAACTTCGTACCAACATGCCCCGGTTACTTCTGGCAAATGATGAAGTCATGGAATTCTTCAATACTTTGACACTAGCTAGGCAACCTCTCGACCCCTTGACCCCCGACTGCTCGGCGATCCACAACCCTAGACCCCTTCAAGTCACATTTTGTCTACACTAGTAGAAAACAGGGCATTGGTCCAACCCATTAGCCCCGGTTCAATCTAGAACCGGGACCAATGGGGGTACTGGACCCGGTTCGTTAGCCCAGGGGGCCGGCCGGGCCACGTGTGCCATTGGTCCCGGTTGGTCTGGACCTATTGGTCCCGGTTGGAGCTAAAAACCGGGACCAATGGCTCTTGCTCCTGGCCCACCACTATTGGTCCCGGTTTGTTTTATGAACCGGGACCAAAGGCACCCCTTTAGCCCCGGTTTGTAGCACCAACCGGGACCAGTGAGTTGCCTATATAAACCCCCTCACTCAAGAGCAGAGCTCACTGCTCTGTTTTTTTTTCTGGCCGAGGGGGAGAGGGGTTAGTGGTGCTCTAGCTCACCTCCTATGCACACAACGTGTTCGGTGGAATGCCCGAGCCACACTAGTTAAGCTTTTCTCCTCTCGAAGCTCTATTTTCTCCGAGATTTGTCTAGGTTTAGCGGTCCGTCACGTCCCGTCCCCGTCTTCGCCGCCGTCGATCGCCCCCGCCGATCTCGTCACCGGCACCACCGTGGTGAGCCTCTTGTTATGGCCGTGCTTTTCTTACTTTTATTATTGCTTTAGATAGATATTTGTCTAATTTTCTTACGTTTATTATTGCTTGTTATTATATAGTGCGATGGTTTTGATATCCGCCCACGTGGGCCCTCGTCCGGTCTACGATTCGGATGTGGTATATTATCTTTAATTTATAACTATTTGTTTTAGTGCTTATGATAGTTATGCCGACCAACCTGACATGCATAGATGTTTTATTATGTCTAGGAGGTAGTTGAACCGGAAATTCCAACCGACCCTCTTGTGGAGAGGTTAAATTTAGTTGAAGAGGAAAACATTTCGTTAAAGAAAAAATTGGAAAAAATGGAGGAGGAGAAGATGGAATTGGAGTTGCATGTTGCGGAAGTTATCGATGATCACAAGATCAAGATGGACCCTATTGTCGAGAGGTTAAATTTAGTTGAAGAAGAAAACAAATTCTTGAAGGAAAAAATAAAAAAAATTGTGGACGAGAAGATGATATTGGAGTTGCATGTTGCGGATGTCGTCGATGATCACAAGATCAAGATGGATGCAATGCGGTTGAAGATTAAAAAGATTAGAAAATATGCCATTAATACCGAGGCTTGGTATCATTATGCCGTTGGATCAATTGTTACCTTGGTTGCGATTATGATAGCATTTGTTTTCGCGCTGAAATGTTTTACATAGTTTCGATGTGTATGGCGAGCTATATGTTGTTAGATGAGAACTATATATGTATGTACTTTGGTTTTAATGTGATGATGAACTTTTATCCATTTGGTCACTTAATTATCTATTTATGATGTTCTGTAATGGTTTTTGACACACTTAATTATATATAAATGCACGCAGATGAACCGCCAATGGATGTACGGTGACAGACACACCTCCGAGTACATTAAGGGCGTGCGTGAGTTTCTAAATGCGGCAGAGGCAAACAAGCAGAATGGTTTTATGTGTTGTCCATGCACTAAATGTGTGAATACGATGTCTTACTCTAACCGAAAAATCCTTCACTCCCACCTGCTTTACAAGGGTTTCATGCCACACTATAATGTTTGGACGAGGCACGGAGAAATAGGGTTATGATGGAAGACGGCGAAGAAGAAGAGTACGATGACAACTATGTGCCCCCTGAATACGGTGATGCTGCAATGGGGGGAGCTGGTGAAGATCAAGAGGAACCAGACGATGTGCCCAATGATGCTGCAACGGGTGAAGCTGCTGAAGATCAAGAGGAACCAAATGATGATCTTCGCCGGGTCATTGTCGATGCAAGGACACAATGCGAAAGTCAAAAGGAGAAGCTGAAGTTCGATCACATGTTAGAGGATCACAAAAAAGGGTTGTACCCCAATTGCGAAGATGGCAACACAAAGCTCGGTACCGTACTGGAATTGCTGCAGTGGAAGGCAGAGAATGCTGTGGCTGACAAAGGATTTGAGAAGCTACTGAAAATATTGAAGAAGAAGCTTCCGAAGGATAACGAATTGCCCGACAGTACATACGCAGCAAAGGTCGTATGCCCTCTAGGATTGGAGGTGCAGAAGATACATGCATGCCCTAATGACTGCATCCTCTACCGCGGTGCATACAACGATCTGAACGCATGCCCGGTATGCGGTGCATTGCGGTATAAGATCAGACGAGATGACCGTGGTGATGTTGATGGCGAGCCCGCCAGGAAGAGGGTTCCTGCGAAGGTGATGTGGTATGCTCCTATAATACCATGGTTGAAACGTTTGTTTAGAAACAGAGAGCATGCCAAGTTGATGCGATGGCACAGTGAGGACCGTAAGAAAGACGGGAAGTTGAGAGCACCCGCTGACGGGTCGCAATGGAGAAAAATCGAGAGAAAGTACTGGGAGGAGTTTGCAAAGGACGCAAGGAACATATGGTTTGCTCTAAGCGCGGATGGCATTAATCCTTTCCGGGAGCAGAGCAGCAATCACAGCACCTGGCCCGTGACTCTATGTATGTATAACCTTCCTCCTTGGATGTGCATGAAGCGGAAGTTCATTATGATGCCAGTTCTCATCCAAGGCCCTAAGCAACCCGGCAACGACATTGATGTGTACCTAAGGCCATTAGTTGAAGAACTTTTACAGCTGTGGAATGGAAACGGTGTACGTGCGTGGGATGAGCACAAACAGGAGGAATTTGACCTAAAGGCGTTCCTGTTCGTGACCATCAACGATTGGCCCGCTCTCAGTAACCTTTCAGGACAGACAAACAAAGGATACCACGCATGCACGCACTGTTTAGATGACACTGAAAGTATATACCTGGACAAGTGCAGGAAGAATGTGTACCTGGGCCATCGTCGATTTCTTCCGACCAACCATCAATGTCGAAAGAAAGGCAAGCATTTCAAAGGCGAGGCAGATCACCGGAAGAAGCCCGCCATGCGTACCGGTGATCACGTACTTGCTATGGTCAATGATTTACATGTAATCTTCGGAAAGGGCCCCGGCGCACTAGCTGTTCCGAATGACGATGAGGGACACGCACCCATGTGGAAGAAGAAATCTATATTTTGGGACCTACCCTACTGGAAATACCTAGAGGTCCGCTCTTCAATCGACGTGATGCACGTGACGAAGAACCTTTGCGTGAACCTGCTAGGCTTCTTGGGCGTGTATGGAAAGACAAAAGATACAGCTGAGGCACGGGAGGACCTGCAACGTCTGCACGAAAAAGACGGCATCCCTCCGAAGCAGTATGAAGGTCCTGCCAGCTATGCTCTTACGAAAGAAGAGAAAGAAATCTTCTTTGAATGCCTTCTCAGTATGAAGGTCCCGACTGGCTTCTCGTCGAATGTAAAGGGAATAATAAATATGGCAGAGAAAAAGTTCCAGAACCTAAAGTCTCATGACTGCCATGTGATTATGACGCAACTGCTTCCGGTTGCATTGAGGGGGCTTCTACCGGAAAACGTCCGATTAGCCATTGTGAAACTATGTGCATTCCTCAATGCAATCTCTCAGAAGGTGATCGATCCAGAAATCGTACCAAGGCTAAGGAGTGATGTGGCGCAATGTCTTGTCAGTTTCGAGCTTGTGTTCCCACCATCCTTCTTCAATATCATGACACACGTCCTAGTTCATCTAGTCGACGAGATTGTCATTCTGGGGCCCGTATTTCTACACAATATGTTCCCCTTTGAGAGGTTCATGGGAGTCCTCAAGAAATATGTCCGTAACCACGCAAGGCCAGAAGGAAGCATCTCCATGGGCCATCAAACAGAGGATGTCATCGGGTTTTGTGTTGACTTCATTCCTGGCCTTAATAAGATAGGTCTCCCTAAATCGCGGTACGAGGGGAGACTGACTAGAAAAGGCACGCTTGGAAGGGACTCAATAATATGCAGGGACGGTTATTCTTGGTCTCAAGCACGCTACACAGTTCTACAGAACTCTACATTGGTGACCCCGTATGTCGATGAACACAAGAACAGTCTGCGCTCCAAACACCCGGAGCAGTGCGACGACTGGATTACACGTGAACCCATCAGGACTTTCAGCAGTTGGTTGGAAACACGTCTCAGAGGTGACAACACTGTTTGTGATGAGTTGTACTTGTTGTCCAGGGGACCATCTTCGACTGTATTGATTTACAAAGGATACGAGATAAATGGAAATACATTTTACACGATTGTCCAAGATCAAAAGAGCACCAAGCAAAACAGCGGTGTCCGCTTTGATGCAACAACCGAGAGGGGAAAGGACACATATTATGGTTACATAGTGGACATATGGGAACTTGACTACGGACATGATTTTAAGGTCCCTTTGTTTAAGTGTAAATGGGTCAATCTGTCAGGAGGCGGGGTACAGGTAGACCCACAGTACGGAATGACAACAGTGGATCTGAAAAATCTTGGATACAATGACGAACCGTTCGTCCTAGCCAATGATGTGGCACAGGTTATCTATGTGAAGGACATGTCTACCAGACCGAGAAAAAGAAAAGATAAGGAAGCGAATACATCATACGATGAGCCAAAGCGCCACATAGTTCTTTCAGGAAAAAGGGACATCCTGGGAGTGGAGGGCAAGACAGACATGTCTGAAGATTATGAAAAGTTTCATGAAATTCCTCCCTTCAAAGTCAAGGCTGACCCAAGCATCCTGATAAACGATGAAGATTATCCATGGTTACGGCGCAATAAGAAAATGACACAAGCGAAGAAAAAGTGAAGAGTTATTTCCGCAACTATTATGATGATACCATGCCAACTTTGTAACAAACGAGTATGATACCATTGTCCGTTTGTACTATTCAAATTTCAATACTACTTGCACTAACAAAACAAAACAAAACAAAACAAACTTGAAAAATACATAGCAACAATAAGTCTTTTGTTGTAAGTATAAACAAAATAAAATAAATAAAGCAACAAAGAAAATAAATAAAGAAAGTAAAATAAATAAAGCAACTCTAAATACAGCAAAAAACAACTTAGAAATAAACAAAGAAAATAAAATAAATAAAGCAACTCTAAATACAGCAAAAAACAACTTAGAAATAAATAGCAACAATAAGTATTTTGTTGTAAGTATAAACAAAATAAAATAAATAAAGCAACAAAGAAAATAAATAAAGGAAGTAAAATAAATAAAGCAACTCTAAATACAGCAAAAAACAACTTAGAAATAAACAAAGAAAATAAAATAAATAAAGCAACTCTAAATACAGCAAAAAACAACTTAGAAATAAATAAAGCAAAAAAGGAAAGAAAAAAAATTGGGCGCTGCCCAGTGAGCCTGCAAGGCCTATAGCACAGGATCCACCTGTAATATAAGGCCCAGCAAGCTCACAGGGCAGCGCGCAGAGTTAGGCCCAGAAGCCTGCATTTGAGAGGAGCTCGAGAGGGTGGGAGCAGCAGCCCTTATAAACCACTCTCGAGCTCCCTCAGCTAGCGAGGTGGGACTAAACATCCCACCGCACCCGCGCCAGCACAGGGCCTTTGGTCCCGGTTGGTGGCACCAACCGGGACTAAAGGGAGGCATTAGTCCCGGTTGGTGGCTGAAACCGGGACTAATGACCCCCTTTAGTCCCGGTTGCTGCCACCAACCGGGACTAAAGGCCCCTCCTTCCCGCCCTTTGGGCTGCTGAAAAGGGACCTTTAGTCCCGGTTGGTGGCAGCAACCGGGACTAAAGGGGGCTATTAGTCCCGGTTTGTGCCAAGAACCGGGACTAATACTCCTCCTATATAAGCTACACTTGCGAAAATTTTATTCAGTTTCTCCTTCTTCCCCGCCCCGACGCCTCCCTCGATCTGCTCCGTCCCCGTCGCCATCGCCGTCGCCCCCGTCGCCCCCGTCGCCCCGTCGCCGTCGCCCCCGACGCCGCCTCGTCGCTCCGCCCCGCGCCGTCGCCGCGCCCCGGCCGGCCCGTCGCCCCGCGCCGCCGCGCGCCCCGCCCCGCCGCCGTCGCGCCGCCGCGCCCCGACGTCGCCTCGTCGCCGCCCCGCCCCGCCGCCGTCGCGCCGCCCAGCCCTGCCGATGTGAGGGCCGGCTCCCTTTTTTTTATATGTTTAATATTGCTGTATATATATATATATATAGTTGCTGTGTATATATATGTATATATGTGTATATTTTTTTCTTAGGAATTTTCTTAGGAAATTGCAGTATATATAGTTGCTGTATTTATATGTATGTGTATATCTTTTTTTTCTTAGGAATTTGCTAAATATATATGTTAAATATATATTTATGTGTATATAAATATATTTTTTCTTAGGAAGTTGCTGTATATATGTGATGTGTGTATATGTGATGTATATATATGTGTATGTGGCTATATAGTTTTTTGTTTATATATGCTAAATATATATAGAAAGTTTTATATATGCAAAAGTTACAAATTTAGAAAAAGAAGGATAGGAAAGAAGAAAATAAGAAAGAGGAAAGAAAGAAGAAGAGGAGAGGAAGAAGAGGAGAAATAAATAAGAAGAAGAAAAAAAAAAGAAAAAAAGAGGAGAAGAAGAAAGGAATAGAGGAGAAAGAAGAGAAAATTTCTCTTCTTCTCCTCTATTCCTTTCTTCTTCTCCTTTTTTTCTTTTTTTTTCTTCGATCTTCTCCTCTAGCGGTTTCTTTTTTCTTCTTCTTCCTCTTTTTTTTATCGGATATGTCTATGTCGATATACACCCTCCCCGATAACTTCGACATTAGGGGGGGCCGGGGTCGAGGGTCGTCGAGGGACCGAGAGGCCGAAGGTCGAGGGGTCGAGGGTCGTCGAGGGACCGAGAGGCCGAAGGGCGAGGGGTCGAGAGGTTGCCTAGCAGTCGGGGGTCTAGGGTTGTGGATCGCCGAGCAGTCGGGGGTCAAAGTATTGAAGAATTCCATGACTTCATCATTTGCCAGAAGTAACCGGGGCATTTTGGTACAAAGTTATGCAAAGATATTCTGGAACGGAGTTCCTGATAGAATAATCCGTCTTTTGTTACGAATTATCCTATCTGGGACTCCGTTCCAAAATAACTTTGGAGAGCTTCGTACCATCATGCTACTGTTACTTTCACCTAATGATGAAGTATTGGTTTTGTTGAATCCTTTGACACTCGACAAAATGTGACATGAGGGGGTCTAGGGTTGTGGATCGCCGAGCAGTCGGGGGTCGAGGGGTCGAGAGAGGTTGCCTAGCTAGTGTCAAAGTATTGAAGAATTCCATGACTTCATCATTTGCCAGAAGTAACCGGGGCATGTTGGTACGAAGTTATGCAAAGATGTTCTGGAACGGAGTTCCTGATAGGATAATCCGTCTTTTGTTACGGATTATCTTATCTGGGACTCCGTTCCAAAACAACTTTGGAGAGCTTCGTACCATCATGCTACTGTTACTTTCGCCTAATGATGAAGTATTGGTTTGTTGAATCCTTTGACACTAGACAAAATGTGACATGAGGGTGTCTAGGGTTGTGGATCGCCGAGAAGTCGGGGGGGGGGGTCGAGAGGTTGCCTAGCTAGTGTCAAAGTATTGAAGAATTCCATGACTTCATCATTTGCCAGAAGTAACCGGGGCATGTTGGTACGAAGTTATGCAAAGATGTTCTGGAACGGAGTTCCTGATAGGATAATCCGTCTTTTGTTACGGATTATCTTATCTGGGACTTCGTTCCAAAACAACTTTGGAGAGCTTCGTACCATCATGCTACTGTTACTTTCGCCTAATGATGAAGTATTGGTTTGTTGAATCCTTTGACACTAGACAAAATGTGACATGAGGGGGTCTAGGGTTGTGGATCGCCGAGAAGTCGGGGGGGTCGAGAGGTTGCCTAGCTAGTGTCAAAGTATTGAAGAATTCCATGACTTCATCATTTGCCAGAAGTAACCGGGGCATGTTGGTACGAAGTTATGCAAAGATGTTCTGGAACGGAGTTCCTGATAGGATAATCCGTCTTTTGTTACGGATTATCTTATCTGGGACTTCGTTCCAAAACAACTTTGGAGAGCTTCGTACCATCATGCTACTTTTACTTTCGCCTAATGATGAAGTATTGGTTTTGTTGAATCATTTGACACTAGACAAAAGGTGACATGAGGGGGACTAGGGTTGTCGATCGCCGAGAAGTCGGGGGTCGAGGGGTCGAGAGAGGTTGCCTAGCTAGTGTCAAAGTATTGAAGAATTCCATGACTTCATCATTTGCCAAAAGTAACCGGGGCATTTTGGTACAAAGTTATGCAAAGTTGTTCTGGAACGAAGTCCCTGATAGGATAATCCGTCTTTTGTTACGAATTATCTTATCCGGGGACTCCGTTCCAAAACAACTTTGGAGAGCTTCGTACCATCATGCTACTGTTACTTTCGCCTAATGATGAAGTATTGGTTTGTTGAATCCTTTGACACTAGACAAAATGTGACATGAGGGGGTCTAGGGTTGTGGATCGCCGAGAAGTCGGGGGTCGAGGGGTCGAGAGAGGTTGCCTAGCTAGTGTCAAAGTATTGAAAAATTCCATGACTTCATCATTTGCCAGAAGTAACCGGGGCATGTTGGTACGAAGTTATGCAAAGATGTTTTGGAACGGAGTTCCTGATAGGATAATCCGTCTTTTGTTACGGATTATCTTATCTGGGACTCCGTTCCAAAACAACTTTGGAGAGCTTCGTACCATCATTCTACTGTTACTTTCGCCTAATGATGAAGTATTGGTTTGTTGAATCCTTTGACACTAGACAAAATGTGACATGAGGGGGTCTAGGGTTGTGGATCGCCGAGAAGTCGGGGGGGTCGAGAGGTTGCCTAGCTAGTGTCAAAGTATTGAAGAATTCCATGACTTCATCATTTGCCAGAAGTAACCGGGGCATGTTGGTACGAAGTTATGCAAAGATGTTCTGGAACGGAGTTCCTGATAGGATAATCCGTCTTTTGTAACGGATTATCTTATCTGGGACTTCGTTCCAAAACAACTTTGGAGAGCTTCGTACCATCATGCTACTGTTACTTTCGCCTAATGATGAAGTATTGGTTTGTTGAATCCTTTGACACTAGACAAAATGTGACATGAGGGGGTCTAGGGTTGTGGATCGCCGAGAAGTCGGGGGGGTCGAGAGGTTGCCTAGCTAGTGTCAAAGTATTGAAGAATTCCATGACTTCATCATTTGCCAGAAGTAACCGGGGCATGTTGGTACGAAGTTATGCAAAGATGTTCTGGAACGGAGTTCCTGATAGGATAATCCGTCTTTTGTTACGGATTATCTTATCTGGGACTTCGTTCCAAAACAACTTTGGAGAGCTTCGTACCATCATGCTACTGTTACTTTCGCCTAATGATGAAGTATTGGTTTTGTTGAATCCTTTGACACTAGCTAGACAAAATGTGACATGAGGGGGTCTAGGGTTTGTGGATCGCCGAGCAGTCGAGGGTTGAAGCTAGTTCTACGTCTGCCATTAATATATTCATCTGTCATGTTTGAATAATAATTGGCATGTTGTAAATATTTGTAGAAACAATGGACGACAACACCCGAGACCTAGCACAAGAAGCGATGTTGATGGACATAATCGCAGACGGACAAAATGCCGTCAGGTCGTATCTCAACGACACCGATGAGCAGGTCGAACAAGAGCTGCGGCTGGAAGATCTAGGCTATGATATTGATGAATTCGGTGACCCAATGCACATGGAAGAAGTAGACCGTGAGGACGGCTCCGGTGACCCAATGTCGGTGCAAGAAGGAGACCGTGATGCTGGCTCCGGTGACCGAACCGAGTCCGGCCAGGAGGTATATATGTTAGTTAAGCATGTGCTGACTAGTTAATTGATTCATTCATTAACTCTCGTCTTTGTTCCTTTTCTAGCCCTCCGGATCGAGCAAATCTTCGGTAAAGAGACGAGGAGCGAAGAAAAAGTTGAGGCCGGATGAAAAGTTTGAGATCTCAGAAATCTCGCGCTCCGGCGAGCCGATTGCACCCATCCGCACAAAGAACACATTTGTTAATCAGTGCGGGGTTCTGGTTAGGGACAAGATCCCGATCAGCATCCATCAATGGTTAAAGCCGGCTGCAAACGACGCTCAGGTGACTTATGTCACTGATATGCAGAAAGAAGATCTTTGGACTGAGCTGAAGTCAAACTTCGTCCTACCGCGAGAGGTTGATCCGGCGAAGCCAGTTAAAGAGGACTTAATCAAGTCTTATGCACTTTCGAAGATGGCAGACCAATTCAGGGCATGGAAGAAAAAACTGAATAAGTTTGTCAAAGATGAAACGACTCCAGAATTCGTGGGCATATATGAGAAGATCAAAGATGACTGGCCCGCATTTGTGGCCCATAAGAAGTCGGAAAAGAGTCAGAAGATGTCGGAGACAAACCGGATAAATGCTGCAAAGAAGATGCATCACCATCGCTGAAGACGGAGAATACTATGTGGACCCTGCATCCATGTGTTAGGAGATTATTTTTGTAAGAGATAATTATTGTATATATGTGCCCGGTAGTGTCGGATCGATAGATATACGAGAACTTGTTGTTCGACCAATCTCTCGGAGAAGGAGAGGTGGTCGATATTATTACTTCTCTCTGTATGCATATATATATATGTTGATTATATATACGAGATCTTCTGTTCCTTCGTTTGCTTAGTATAGCTAGCAGCTAGCTAGCTAGCTAGCGTGACTCTAGTCCATATATATACGTATGTGTAGTATGTAGCGTCGACCAAAAGCACGGACATAAGAGAGAACACTTCTCTCTATTAATTAGCTAGCTAACACAATATATCAAACACCTAAATTAACCCCCAAAACCTAAAACCCCCCCTCCCCTTTCAAAAAAAAAAAAACAAAAACCACAGCTACAGAAATGCTGACACGTGCATGCCTTTTGGTCCCGGTTGGTACCACCAACCGGGACTAAAGCCCCTCCTGCCTGGACTCGGTGCACAGGCCACGTGGACACCCTTTTGCCCCGGTTCTGGATTGAACCGGGACTAAAGGGTCAGAGCATTAGTACCGACCCTGTTGCCCCGGTTCCAGAACCGGGGCTAAAAGGCCAAATGAACCGGGGCTAAATCCCCTTTATCTACTAGTGAGACAAAATGTGACATGAGGGGGTCTAGGGTTGTGGATCGCCGAGAAGTCGGGGGGGTCGAGAGGTTGCCTAGCTAGTGTCAATGTATTGAAGAATTCCATGACTTCATCATTTGCCAGAAGTAACCGGGGCATGTTGGTACGAAGTTATGCAAAGATGTTCTGGAACGGAGTTCCTGATAGGATAATCCGTCTTTTGTTACGGATTATCTTATCAGGGACTTCGTTCCAAAACAACTTTGGAGAGCTTCGTACCATCATGCTACTGTTACTTTCGCCTAATGATGAAGTATTGGTTTTGTTGAATCATTTGACACTAGACAAAAGGTGACATGAGGGGGACTAGGGTTGTGGATCGCCGAGAAGTCGGGGGTCGAGGGGTCGAGAGAGGTTGCCTAGCTAGTGTCAAAGTATTGAAGAATTCCATGACTTCATCATTTGCCAGAAGTAACCGGGGCATTTTGGTACAAAGTTATGCAAAGTTGTTCTGGAACGAAGTCCCTGATAGGATAATCCGTCTTTTGTTACGGATTATCTTATCTGGGACTCCGTTCCAAAACAACTTTGGAGAGCTTCGTACCATCATGCTACTGTTACTTTCGCCTAATGATGAAGTATTGGTTTGTTGAATCCTTTGACACTAGACAAAATGTGACATGAGGGGGTCTAGGGTTGTGGATCGCCGAGAAGTCGGGGGGGTCGAGAGGTTGCCTAGCTAGTGTCAAAGTATTGAAGAATTCCATGACTTCATCATTTGCCAGAAGTAACCGGGGCATGTTGGTACGAAGTTATGCAAAGATGTTCTGGAACGGAGTTCCTGATAGGATAATCCGTCTTTTGTTACGGATTATCTTATCTGGGACTTCGTTCCAAAACAACTTTGGAGAGCTTCGTACCATCATGCTACTGTTACTTTCGCCTAATGATGAAGTATTGGTTTTGTTGAATCCTTTGACACTAGCTAGACAAAATGTGACATGAGGGTGTCTAGGGTTTGTGGATCGCCGAGCAGTCGAGGGTTGAAGCTAGTTCTACGTTTGCCATTAATATATCCATCTGTCATGTTTGAATAATAATTGGCATGTTGTAAATATTTGTAGAAACAATGGACGACAACACCCGAGACCTAGCACAAGAAGCGATGTTGATGGACATAATCGCAGACGGACAAAATGCCGTCAGGTCGTATCTCAACGACACCGATGAGCAGGTCGAACAAGAGCTGCGGCTGGAAGATCTAGGCTATGATATTGATGAATTCGGTGACCCAATGCACATGGAAGAAGTAGACCGTGATGCTGGCTCCGGTGACCGAACCGAGTCCGGCCAGGAGGTATATATGTTAGTTAAGCATGTGCTGACTAGTTAATTGATTCATTCATTAACTCTCGTCTTTGTTCCTTTTCTAGCCCTCCGGATCGAGCAAATCTTCGGTAAAGAGACGAGGAGCGAAGAAAAAGTTGAGGCCGGATGAAAAGTTTGAGATCTCAGAAATCTCGCGCTCCGGCGAGCCGATTGCACCCATCCGCACAAAGAACGCATTTGTTAATCAGTGCGGGGTTCTGGTTAGGGACAAGATCCCGATCAGCATCCATCAATGGTTAAAGCCGGCTGCAAACGATGCTCAGGTGACTTATGTCACTGATATGCAGAAAGAAGATCTTTGGACTGAGCTGAAGTCAAACTTCGTCCTACCGCGAGAGGTTGATCCGGCGAAGCCAGTTAAAGAGGACTTAATCAAGTCTTATGCACTTTCGAAGATGGCAGACCAATTCAGGGCATGGAAGAAAAAACTGAATACGTTTGTGAGAGAGAAAACGACTCCAGAATTCGTGGGCATATATGAGAAGATCAAAGATGACTGGCCCGCATTTGTGGCCCATAAGAAGTCGGAAAAGAGTCAGAAGATGTTGGAGACAAACCGGATAAATGCTGCAAAGAAGATGCATCACCATCGCACGGGGTCGGGCAGCTACCTCGTAGCCCGGCCTAAGTGGGCCAAGGCTGAGAATGATCTGCTTCAGAAAGGGATCGAACCAGAGACAATGCACTGGCCAGAACGTTGCCGGACTTGGTTCTTCAGGGCTGGCGGAACCTTGGACCCTGTAACAGGGTGGTGCATTTGGACGGACAAGCAAATGGAAACACCACTCAGGAAGATGCGGCAGTATATCAAAGCAGCGCATGCAGGGACGTTCATCCCCGACAGAGAGAACGACGAGCTGACAATGGCCCTCGGGAATCCTGAGCACCCTGGACGGACACGAGGCACGCCAGGCTCCCTTCCGTGGCGTGCTGGGTTTCCGAACGCAGGAGGCTACAAATGCCACGACAGGAGGAAGAAAATGGAGATGACCGAAATCCAGGCGCTGCGGGCCAGAATACAAGCGATAGAGGAACGGGAAGCAGATCGGGAGAAAAGAATTGCCGAAGATTCCCCCGAAGCTACCCCGCCATCTCAGCGGAGAAGCAGCGTGGCTTCCACCGAGCTGCTTCAGCCAGAGCTTGCCTTGACTGCTACTGCCAGGAATCCTGTGGATGCTATCACGCAGGCACAAAATTGCCACCTTATGGCACAGTGGATGAATCTGAAGGTCAAGGCGGCTGCTGGCTCTGTTTATCCTTCTGGACCAGACGACACTTTTCACTGCCGGCCGATTCCAGAAGGATATGCTAGGGTGATGGTCGACGAAATAACGGAGGGATTTGAGGAGCTCCAGCTTGACCACCCTACCGGTGAAGGGGAGACTCGGCTGGGTTCTTCACTGAAGACTCCATGCCTATGGCGGAAGGACCTAATCAACATTCTGAACTGGACGCCTCCGCCTCCTCCTCCTCCTCCGACGAGTCAGGGCACTCCGCCTCCTCCACCGCCTCCTCCTCCGGCGAGTGACCATCAGGGCACTCCGGCTCCTTCTCCGGCGAGTGACCATCAGGGCACTCCGGCTCCTTCGCCGCCGGCGCGTGGCGGCACTCCGCCTCCTTCGCTGCCGGCGCGCCCGAGCAGACAGCCAGCTCTTCCTTCGCCTAATCAGCAAGGGCGGAAGAGACCTGCCGCCGCTCCGGCTGCTCCTGCTCCGGCGCCTAAGTAAGTAAAAAAGACAGCCGCTTCGTCTGGTCCGGCGACGTCTACCAGTAAAGCCAGAGGCGGGAGGCGATGCAGATTCGGTCCTTCTCTCACGCCTCTAGAGAAGTTACCGTACGAGAGGTCCGACGAGGAAAACACGAAGAACGCTGAAGGCGAAGTGAAGGACTTTTTTGAAGGGTTGAAAGCACAGAGACATCCACCTCCGGAGGAGAAGATAGATGCGGTGAAAGCAAAGCGCACTCTTGCTGCCCTGAAGCAACCAGCGAAAAGTAAGCCGAAGGGCAACTATGACCGCATTATTCAAAAGACATTTCAAGATGCCAAGCGGTCCGGAAGTACAAAAAGTGATCAGAGGTTAGCAGAAGGGCGAGCTGGGAAACAAATTGCCCAGCTCGGCGAACAAGCGAACCAATCGTGCCCCCCGCTCAAGGTGTCTAGCGACATGGTCGCTAATGATCCGAGGATGGTGCCCGGTTATAACAATCTTGCAGATTACGCGTCCGACGATGTACACTATGATTTCATGGACGTGCAGATAGAAAGATACGAGTACAAAAAGCCTCTCGTCAAAAATGAAAGATCTCTATCAACGAATATGCGAAGATTGCATGATTGGTACATGAAAATCTGCAGAGAGTCTGGGGGAGGAATAACTTGTATTTGAGAGTTAAACCGGAGCATGACCTCGTTGGAATTGACCTATTGCCTGTTCCATTTGAGGAGTTCTATCAATTTTTCAATCAATTGGCCCTCGATAAAACAACGATCACCTGCTACTGTCTGTAAGTAGTACTACTTCTGTCATTAAGTCTCTCTATATAGCTGATCTTCATTGCATGTATTTATAATTATCCTCACTATATTATGCAGATTGAAGATCGTCGAATTGAAGAAAAGACAAGTAGGTGATATTGGGTTTATTAACACATACCTCATAGATGCAACCGAGGTTAAATTGCGTCCCGGCGATACCGAGACCAACTTGCTACGATCGTTGGTGGTAAATGAAAACAAAGATATAATACTCTTTCCTTACAACTTCAAGTGAGTGTTAATGTCTTATGCATATTTGGTTTCCCTTATATATCAGTAAAGTTTATAGTGATGTAATTGATGATCTCATGCATTCGTGCGCAGCTTCCACTATATTCTCTTAGAGATTAAGCTTGAGAAGGGAATAGTAACTGTCTTCGACTCTAAACGTAAAGATCCCGAGGAGTATGCGGACATGACTCAAATGCTAGCCAGGTAAGTTAAATCGATCAATATTATCCACCATGCATATATATCAGCAACTTCATTTCTGATATCAACTAATTGTTTCCTTTGTCTGGCAGGGCTTGGAAAAAATTCATCAAAAAAGCTTCGGGACTGCCGAAGAAGCTACAATTTAGATACCCGAAAGTAAGTACTATATAGTAGCATGTTCCGCGCGCGGATCTCCTATATCTTGATTCAAGCGCTAGTTTCATCAATACCAATTTGGCATTCTTGCTTATCAGTTTGATTGAGCTCTATTTCTTGTAAAGTGGTTGTGGCAGGAACCCGGGAATGATTATTGTGGATACTACATTTGCGAGTCCATCCGCCACACGACCTGTGAGCGGGGCTACACTGATGAACAATTTGAAGTGCGTAAGCAATCAATAATATTCACAAATTTATAGCATCATTTCATGTATTGACCCCCTACTTCAAATTAGATGTTTCGGATGCGGGATGAACTCCTAACACCAGATCGTCTGCGAGCAATTCAAGAGGAATTGGCGGCATTATTCCTTGAACACGTGATCGCTGAAGACGGAGAATACTATGTGGACCATGCATCCATGTGTTAGGAGATTATTTTTGTAAGAGATAATTATTGTATATATGTGCTCGGTAGTGTCGGATAGATATACGAGAACTTGTTGTTCGACCAATCTCTCGGAGAAGGAGAGGTGGTCGATATTACTTCTCTCTGTATGCATATATATCTATGTTGATTATATATACGAGATCTTCTGTTCCTTCGTTTGCTTAGTAGCTAGCAGCTAGCTAGCTAGCTAGCGTGACTCTAGTCCTCTCCATATACGTATGTGTAGTATGTAGCGTCGACCAAGCACGGACATAAGAGAGAACACTTCTCTCTATTAATTAGCTAGCTAACACAATATATGAAACACCTAAATTAACCCCCAAAACCTAAAACCCCCCTCCCCTTTCAAAAAAAAAACCACAGCCACAGAAATGCTGACACGTGGATGCCTTTTGGTCCCGGTTGGTACCACCAACCGGGACTAAAGCCCCTCCTGCCTGGACTCGGTGCGCAGGCCACGTGGACACCCTTTTGCCCCGGTTCTGGATTGAACCGGGACTAAAGGGTCAGAGCATTAGTACCGACCCTCTTGCCCCGGTTCCAGAACCGGGGCTAAAAGGCCAAATGAACCGGGGCTAAATACCCTTTATCTACTAGTGCTAGTGTCAAAGGATTCAACAATACCAATACTTCATCATTTGGCGAAAGTAACAGTAGCATGATGGTACGAAGCTCTCCAAAGTGGTTTTGGAACGGAGTCCCAGATAAGATAATTCGTAAAAAGACGGATTATCCTATCAGGGACTTCGTTCCAAAACAACTTTGCATAACTTCGTACAAACATGCCCCGGTTACTTCTGGCAAATGATGAAGTCATGGAATTCTTCAATACTTTGACACTAGCTAGGCAACCTCTCTCGACCCCTCGACCCTCGACTGCTCGGCGATCCACAACCCTAGACCACCTCATGTCACATTTTGTCTAGTGTCAAAGGATTCAACAAAACCAATACTTCATCATTAGGCGAAAGTAACAGTAGCATGATGGTACGAAGCTCTCCAAAGTGGTTTTGGAACGGAGTCCCGGATAGGATAATTAGTAACAAAAGACGGATTATCCTATCAGGAACTCCGTTCCAAAACAACTTTGCATAACTTCGTACCAACATGCCCCGGTTACTTCTGGCAAATGATGAAGTCATGGAATTCTTCAATACTTTGACACTAGCTAGGCAACCTCTCGACCCCTCGACCACCGACTGC
Organism: Secale cereale; assembly: GCA_902687465.1. Taxonomy (NCBI): domain Eukaryota; kingdom Viridiplantae; phylum Streptophyta; class Magnoliopsida; order Poales; family Poaceae; genus Secale; species Secale cereale. The sequence goes on from LR738710.1 coordinate 892,627,582, forward strand.
TCGGCGATCCACAACCCTAGACCCCCTCATGTCACATTTTGTCTAGTGTCAAAGGATTCAACAAAACCAATACTTCATCATTAGGCGAAAGTAACAGTCGCATGATGGTACGAAGCTCTCCAAAGTTATTTTGGAACGGAGTCCCAGATAGGATAATTCGTAACAAAAGACGGATTATCCTATCAGGAACTCCGTTCCAGAATAACTTTGCATAACTTCGTACCAACATGCCCCGGTTACTTCTGGAAAATGATGAAGTCATGGAATTCTTCAATACTTTGACACTAGCTAGGCAACCTCTCTCGACCCCTCGACCCTCGACTGCTCGGCGATCCACAACCCTAGACCCCCTCATGTCACATTTTGTCTAGTGTCAAAGGATTCAACAAAACCAATACTTCAGCATTAGGCGAAAGTAACAGTAGCATGATGGTACGAAGCTCTCCAAAGTGGTTTTGGAACGAAGTCCCAGATAAGATAATTCGTAACAAAAGACGGATTATCCTATCAGGAACTCCGTTCCAAAACAACTTTGCATAACTTCGTACCAACATGCCCCGGTGACTTCTGGCAAACTATGAAGTCATGGAATTCTTCAATACTTTGACACTAGCTAGG
>LR738710.1:892657188-892671352 GCA_902687465.1 Secale cereale
GTAAATAACAAGAATGCCACAGTCGGACGTCTGAGCGACATCACATAAAGGGCTTATATCAAAAGTAAATAACAAGAATGCCACAGTCGGACGTCTGAGCGACATCACATAAAGGGCTTATATCAAAAGTAAATAACAAGAATGCCACAGTCGGACGTCGGAGCGACATCACATAAAGGGCTTATATCAAACAAAGAAAAATTTGAGTAGTTCCTGGAGGTAGCACCATCCTAAGGAATACTCGGCACATAAAAGTAAACAGGTTAGTCCATTCACAGAAGTTACATTCAACCGGGTTTACCCTTGTCAGAAGTATTAGTTCTACAGAAACTGACACTGAGACTGGCACGGATCTGCTAACCAACGTCCTTGACCAAGGACTTGATTATGCGAAAGGTTTTTGACTCTGCAGAGTTTGTACCTTACCACAGCCAACGGATTTCAGTAGTCACCAAGGACTAGTTCCGTCCACGGTATTTTAGAAGAAAACACATCTAACCAGTACACACCCATTCCACATTCCGCTGCCAGGAATCACCCTAGGCAGTGTTCAAGAAAAACTCTTGAGGCGGGGAGGTCACTCCTCGAATAGCATGGGATCAAATTTATACCGCGCGCTCTAAGGGGTGCCCCCCTCTCGGTCCCAACCGGAAACACCCATGCCCCCTGACCGGATGACGGCTTTAATCCAGGGCCATGGAACCTTCATCACGGCCTCTCTATTTGGTGTGTACCAGGAAAGAGGTTTGCAACTTACTAAACCGTATTCTTTGCAGAAAACATGTGGTAGCACAAAAAGGGAAATGGACGGGATCAAGACTTGATCCACGTCAACACCGTAGTTAAACAGTTGACATAGAACTGGCATGCTCCAACAATACCAGCTTACATCTAATCATGCCACCACATGATCAGGTTGTTCTCCATCAAATGATCTCATTAAGTTTTGTAGCTCACATGCAACTTACCGTGCATGGAATATAACATCCACCAAATGCTTATATAAACATGCCTTAAGAAAAACCACACTAGCAAACATGAAAAACACTTGTCATATCAAAGGTTCAAACATGCTTGCCTGGTTCGGAGTAGTCGGAGTCTAGCTCGGCGAAGTTTGCGGCTCCGTCACCTCCTTCGGTATCTACGGTATAAAAGAAATCGAATACTACGTAAATACGTGCGTGCGCAAAAAGTGTTCCAAATATTTTTCAAATAAATATGATAAAAAACTAGGCAGAGTTATGAAGATGACAGAAAAGGAATCAACTAAAAATCATTTTTAGTTTAAAAGTTATAAAGGAAACAAACCCAGGGACTAGTCTGTAATGAAACAGAAACTATCCAGGGGGTAGATTGAATAGATAGAAAACGCTTCGGATGAAATACGCCAAGCCGAAAGGAAAGCGTACTTTGCCCGAAGGCGCTTCCAGAAAACGTTTCGAATAAAAGGAAGAGGCTGACAGGGGGGTCCCGCATGTCAGGTTTGAAAGGGGGAAAACAGAGTTCGCCGGCGCCAGAGACCTGCGATGATCGCCGGCGACGAACCACTGCGAGTCAGAGGGGGAGGGAAGTACCGGCGTGTTCAGGAGGTTCTTCCGCGTCGGTGGGTGGTGGAAGAGACCGACGGGAGGCACCACAACGACGGCGACTTCCTCTACGGCGGACGGCGGCGTCGGGCGATGATGGATCTCACCGGACGGGGTTTCTGACTACAAATTGATGCTTGGGTTAGACGAGGTGGTGGACTAGGAGGTTGCTGACCGAGTTTGGGAAGCGGGGGTGCTCTCACCAGAGCGAACCTTGCCGGAGCCCGAAGCGGATCGGGGCGGCCGGAGTCGGGGAAGAAGGCCCTTCCGAGGCCCCCTGAGTGGTTTTGGCGAGGCTGTGGTGAGGTGTGGTGGACGCGGTGGCTTCACAACGCCTCTGGAGCCCTATTTATAGGCGGGCGAGGGAGGTGCCGCGGGCGAAATATCTCCGGCGAGGGATTACGGCGAGGCAGGGCTCGGACTGGTGGTTTAGGTGGCTGGGCATCTTCAGAGTGGTCCACTGGCTCCATTCCACGTCTAAGCTCGTTCGCATTTGGCCTGCTCCGCGGTTTCAACGGAACGGCGCTCACGGGCTCGTCGGCGGCAGAGAGCGCGCTCTGCGCTACTCAGGCCACGGCGACGGTTCTGCAGCGCGCTCGGAGGGAGAAGATGTACACGCGGAGGCCACCGGTGGCTTGGGCGGTGCGGGGCGGCGCCGTACTGCAGGGCTCACCCCTGATGGCCGCCACGGGCGGTACTGTCGCCGCTGCACTCGCCGGGGACGACGGGACGGCTCAGCACCGACGCCCACGTCCAGCCAACCGACCATGCGGCGCACGGATAAGGAGAGGGAGCAGTGAGCAAGAGGCCAAGCGAGTTACTGGCGAGATTGGCGACGGCGACTGAAGAAAATGACACCGACGACTGAAGCTCAACACTGAACCCTGAAACTTAACAGAAACAGTGCATGCAAGGTGCTTGATGAAATGTTTGATGCATGTGGAAAATTTTTCTTGAGCTGGGACTTGGTGAGGGGGTCTCTTGATGCATCTGGAGGCTGCATGAATTACCTCAGAAATTTTGGAAAGAAGAAAGAATGAATTTCACCAAAAATGGCAAATCTGCTCCAAACTTGCAGCAAGCATATTTTGAAAATTTTGAACTGATAACCAGTAGGTCTTGATGGATATGAGTTGAGGGTACTAAGGACTAGCCCTAGGAATTTATTTGGAGCCAAGATTCAAAAGAGATCTAGTAGTTCCTTTGTAAACTACTAAGGTCCAAATGAATGACAGAAAAAGATTTTGGGGTTTAAATAAAAAAGAAATAAAAACTAGGGAAAGTTGAAAGTTGCTGGAATTGATGCTTGACTTGACCCAAGGTAGGGAGGAAGGCTTTGGGAGGAAGTTTTCAACATAGGTCATGGCAAGGGTGTAATTTTGAATAGGGAGGGATAAATCCAAAAATGATAGGAATACTTTTTAACAAAAGAATTTGCCAAAACAATCCAAGAGTATTTGTGTTGAACCCACATAAGTAGAAAGATCCTCAAGACCAGAACCAAAAATTGAGAAGGGCTCAAAAAGATTTGTCAGAAGCAAAAATTTGGGAAGGAGGGTCTCTCAAAAGGAAAATTTCAAATAACCTCCTTTAAATCAAATAAAGAATTTGGTAAAAACCAAACCAAAATTTTGGGGTGTTACAACACCCACCCCCTTAGGAAAAATCTCGTCCCCGAGATTCCAGCTGATCCTCAAATAGGTGTGGGTACTCTGTTCGAAGAAAATCCTCTCTCTCCCAAGTTGCTTCATCTTCGGTGTGGTTGTTCCACTGAACCTTGAAGAATTTAATTGTCTTCTGACGGGTCCTCCTTTCAGACTCCTCCAATATTTTTACTGGACGTTCCCTGTAGGTGAGGTCCGGTTGCACGTCAATGTTCTCATGAGATACACGCTTTTCTCGGTTGCTTACACACTTCCTCAATTGTGATATGTGGAACACTCATGGACGTCTGATAGTTCTTTGGGTAGGTCTAGCTGGTAGGCTACTGTGCCTCTTCGTGCAGTCACACGGAAAGGTCCAATAAAACGTGGTGCTAGCTTTCCCTTAATTTTGAACCGCTGCAGGCCCCGCATAGGGGATACTCTTAGATACACATAGTCACCAGGTTCAAAACTGACTTCACGATGTTTCTGGTCATAATAACTCTTTTGTCGGCTCTGGGCTGTTTTGAGTCGATCCCTGATTAATTTAACCTTCTCCTCAGCTTCTTTGAGCATGTCTGGGCCGAAGATACGGCTGTCTCCTGTTTCTGACCAGTTTAATGGGGTACGGCATCTTCGCCCATACAAAGCTTCAAAAGGTGCCATCTGTAGACTGGATTGGTAACTGTTGTTGTATGCGAACTCGGCATATCGTAAGCTTTCTTCCCAGCTGGTTCCATAAGTGAGAACACATGCTCTCAGCATGTCCTCTAAAATTTGGTTCACACGTTCAGTCTGTCCTCCAGTCTGGGGATGGTATGCCGTGCTAAATACCAGTTGAGTTCCCAGAGCTTGTTGCAGATGATCCCAAAATCTAGAGACGAATTGAGTGCCTCTGTCGGATATTATGGTCCTTGGAACTCCATGTAGACAAACAATACGGGAGAGATAAAGCTTGGCAAGCTTCTGTGTGGTGTGGGTTGTCTTTACCGGAATAAAATGTGCCACCTTGGTCAACCTATCTGTGATGACCCATATGGCATCATTTCCGTGTCGTGACTGAGGTAGTCCAACAATAAAATCCATTCCAACCTCGTCCCATTTCCATTCAGGTATCCTGTTTGGCTGTAATAGTCCTGCTGGTTTTTGGTGCTCGGCTTTAATGCGCTGACATGAATCACAACAGGCAATGAATGTGGCTATATCCCTCTTCATACCATGCCACCAAAATCTTTCATGAATGTCCTTGTACATTTTTGTTCCTCCAGGGTGGATGGAATATGGAGCGGTATGGCCTTCGGTCAAAATTTGTTGTTTGAGGTCTTCTATATTTGGCACGCAAAGCCTGTCTCCGTACCATAGTATCCCCTCATTGTCTATGACGAATTCTGAGGCTCTGCCCAGACTCACTTTCCTTTTTATGCCTTCGATGCTGGGGTGTCCATGCTGAGCTTTCTTAATTTGTTCCATTAGGGTGGGTTGTATTTCCAAATTTGACACAGTGCCTTCAGTAACCATCACCATGTTGAGTTTGGCAAACTCCCTTTGAAATTCCGGTCTCAAGTTTTGTGAACTGTCGTTGCTGGAGCTTGGATTGCGGCTGAGAGCATCTGCCACTACATTCGCCTTTCCTGGGTGGTAGTGAATGCCAACATCATAGTCTTTTACTAATTCCAACCAGCGTCGTTGTCGCAAATTGAGTTCTGGTTGCGTGAAAATATATTGGAGGCTTTTATGGTCTGTATATATTTCACAACGATTTCCAAGTAAAAAGTGCCTCCATTCTTTGAGTGCGTGAATAACTGCTGCTAATTCCAAGTCATGAGTGGGATAGTTTTCTTCATGCTTTCGCAGTTGCCTGGAAGCATATGCGACTACTTTGCCTTCTTGCATTAATACGCATCCGAGGCCTTTCCGGGACGCGTCGCAATATACTTCAAAATTTTTGTGTATGTCTGGTACGACCAATACTGGTGCTGTTGTTAATCTCTTTTTGAGTTCTTGGAAACTTTTCTCGCAATCCTCAGTCCACACAAATTTCTTATCCTTCTTGAGTAGCTGTGTCATAGGCTTTGCTATGGTGGAGAATCCCTCAATAAATCTTCTGTAATATCCGGCCATTCCCAGAAAGCTTCGTACGTCGGTTACGTTGGCTGGTGGTTTCCAGTCGAGTACGGCCTTGACCTTTTCTGGGTCCACGGCAACACCCTCTTGGGTTAATACGTGGCCCAAAAAACCAACCTGTTTTAGCCAAAATTCACATTTGCTGAATTTGGCGTACAATTGATGCTTCCTTAATTCTCCCAGCACAATTCTGAGATGTTCAGCATGTTCTTCTGGTGTTTTAGAATATACCAAAATATCATCAATGAACACCACCACAAACTTGTCCATAAATTTCATGAACACTTTGTTCATGAGGTGGACGAAATATGCGGGGGCGTTTGTCAGTCCGAACGGCATTACTGTAAATTCATATAATCCGTATCTGGAAGTGAATGTTGTTTTAGGGATATCTTCTGCCCGTACTTTTAACTGATGATATCCCGACCTTAAATCGATCTTTGAGAAGACCTTGGCTTGTGCAAGCTGGTCAAATAAATCATTGATCCGTGGCAGCGGATATTTGTTTTTGATGGTAACCATGTTGAGTGCTCGATAGTCTATACATAATCTCAGTGTCCCATCCTTTTTCTTGGCAAATAATACTGGCGAACCCCAAGGTGAGGAGCTGGCCCGGATAAATCCTTTGTCCAGTAATTCCTTTATTTGCTTCTTCAATTCTACCAACTCGGAAGGTGCCATCCTATAAGGTTTCTTGTAAATGGGAGTGGTTCCAGGTGCTAGTTCAATAGTGAATTCTATTTCTCGGTCTGGTGGCATGCCTGGTAGCTCTTCAGGAAATACATCAGGAAACTCACATACCACTGGAACTTCATTTAAATCTGAAATATCCACCTTGTTCAATCTTGGTCGCAATGATACTGGTCTTACTTGAGCTGCAATTTTTATCGTCTTCCCTTGGTGATGAGTGAGGATCACAGTCCGATTGAAACAGTCGATAAATCCCTTGTTGGTGGTTAACCAGTCCATTCCTAGGATAACATCCAGTCCCTTATTTTCCAATACAATGAGGTTTGCTCAAAACTTTAATCCCTCGAGCTCAATAATCACACCTTGACAATAACTCTGGGTGATTTGCTTAATCCCAGGGGACTTGATGGTCATAGAATTTTCCAAGGGGAGAATTGAAAAATCATGTTGTAAAGCAAATTTCTTTGAAATGAACGAATGAGAAGCTCCAGAATCAAACAAAACCGTGGCAGGTATTGTGTTGACAGGAAACGTACCGAGTACGATATCCGGAGCATTCTGCGCTTCTTCCTTGGTCACATGGTTCACGTGACCCTTCTTGTGATTGTTGCTGGGATTGAAGTTGTTACGCTTGGGGGCTGAATTATTTCCACCATTGTTTGTCTTGGGGGCCGAGTTTCTTGGCTTTGGGCATTGCTTGGCATAGTGTCCTTCCTCTCCACAAGCGAAGCAAGTAACGCCCGGGTGATACGTAAAATCTTTATCCCTTGCATGAAAATTCTTGTTTGAGCGTGGAACATTGGTTGCGGATTTGTTCGCCCCACTTTTCCGAGAATCAATCTTGTTCCGGTTGTCGCGAGATTGAGAAGTCTTGTCCCGCTTGCGCTTGCGAAAATCCTCCAAGCTGCGGCGTTCATTCTCCAAGGTAATAGCCTTGTCCACAAGTGTTTTGAAATCTGGAAAGGTGTGCACGACTAGTTGGCATTTAAGTGCTGGAGCCAGACCGTCCAGAAATTTTTCCATCTTTTTATTTTCAGTCATATGCTCTTCGTTGGCGTAGCGAGATAGTTGTGTAAACTGACTATTGTACTCAGTCACTGACATGCTTCTCTGCTTGAGGTCATCAAACTCCCTTTTCTTGATCTTCATAATACTTCTGGGAATGTGCGCCCCTCGAAAATTTTCCTTAAACTCTTCCCAGGTGATGTTGTTTTCATTGGGGTGCATATGTAGAAAGTTTTCCCACCACGATGCGGCTGCTCCAGTAAGGTAGTGAGGTGCATAAAGTACTTTCTCACGGTCTGAACATTGTGCGATAATTAATTTCCTTTCAATGTCTCGAAGCCAGTCATCAGCCTCAAGTGGTTTATCCGTGTGAGAGAACGTCGGGGGACGCGTCTTTTGTAGTTCAGCCAACTTGGAATGCTGCTGGTATGGTTCACGGTGATTTCTCATGTTAATAATATGGCCCATCATTTCTTGGTGTTGCTGCTGGCTTTGCTCATAAAGGCGGCATACTTGAGAAAGTGCTGCTTCACTGTTTTGCTGACTTGACTGCCCCTGTGTGAAATTGTTACTTGCCTGGGTGCCATTATTTTCTTCCGGCGGGCTTCGCATGGAACGAGTCCAGGGACGATGCATTTTCCACTCTGGGGTATTTTGCAGAACTCATGAGGAAAACCGAGTAGTAAAAACAATTAATTTTACAAAGGCAGAAATTTTAAAACTCCAAGATTTTTCAAGAAAACACTTGATTGCGCATGGAGAAGGACCGCTCAGTATCTTACAAGCAAGCCATAATTATACAATACCTCACTCAGGATGTGCGTACACATTCCTGACATGTTATTTAGGCTAGTGCACTTCTCCCAGACCCTACATGATGCGCACACAAACTACTTCTCACCAAGCCTACATACATATAAAACATATCATACAAGCAGGTACATCGCACGGCTGCTTGACGCACTCAGTCGGAGATGGTAAATACTTCCTTTGGCCTGCCGAGGGTAAGCCCCAGTGCTGCTGGGGACTCAACTTCTTCCTCACTAATAGGCTCCAGGCGCGGGGTACTAGGTCGTGCGGTAGAAATGGGTGTGGTAGGCGGTGCAGCACGAACTGGGGTAGGAGCAATGACTTGGTCAAACTCCTCAGTGGTAGGTAGGCGGCGAGCGGTGGCTCGGATGACAGGTGCATAGGATGATGAGGACGAGATGTATGACAGTGGTGGTGCTGTATGGAGCAGCTCCCTCCTGTTGGCAACACAGCCCTGAACTGAGTCCATACGGGCAGCCACCAAGTCGTCCACGAGGTTATCAAAAGCTGCCTCAAGAGCCTTGAGATACTCAACAAGCATCTCAATAGCATCATCTCGTTCTCCCCTAGTGCAGGCGAATGCATAGTGACAAGTGTACGGCACGTGGCAGGGGAGGTAGCGGTAGCGACGAGCCTTCATCGAAGGAAGAGCATCCCGGAGACGTGCTATTGCCTCACGGGCCGCCATCTGCATGGCATGCTTCTCCGTAGGCATGGCCCTCCCAACAAATCGGAAGCGGCGTAATTCAGAACGCCCTCCCTTGAATTGCACCGCAGCCTGGTGCATAGACACGCTGTCGCTGATCTTGTGCTCGTAGAGTGTGAACTCTGGACGAGTCGATGGCCCGATCGCGATCTTGACGATGGAGGCGAGGAGTTTGATAAACCCCTCAGGCACATTGGCGAACACCTATGATTCGCAGTCGCGGCCGGCCATCTACAAAAGTAGACAAAAATTCCAGATAGTCAAATCATAAATTTATGATGACTAACAGAAAAATTGCTACAATTGCAATATGCTAAAACAGCACCTATTACGCTAATAACCGATTAGCGAGCGCACCTAGTGGCTTCCTACAGTCAGCTTGGCTCTGATACCAAGGTTGTCAGGACCGGTTTTCCAATAAAACACTTATTGAAAAATCGCCCCTTTCATCAAACTAGTATAGAGAAATCCTCCATACTGGCAGACAAATCCTTGATACAGAAATCCAGAAGTGCTAAATATTATACAGGGTTGAGCTGAGGCTGCTCAACAATATATTACAAGCACGCCAATATTATACATAGAGGCGGATATGACACAACTGGATATGGTGGCATAACTACTAACTCGTGGATCTAGTGGTAGTGGATATATCACAGTGAGGTGGGTGGCGTGACTCCAATATCTTACACTCATCAAGCGTCGGAGTGAGGCTTGATGATTTATTTATGGTGGCGGAAGCGTATATAATACAAGTGACCAATTCCAGGATCGCAAGTGACTGACTGGGACTCCTCTAGGCGTCGGACTCGCTATCGAACTCTTCATCCATAAGATCGCCTTCGTCAACATCTGGCCAAATCAACAAGCCAGGTGAGTACTTTGAATGTACTCGCAAGACAGTTTGGACATAAGATATAACAAATGCAAACATGATGCACACGATCAATAATGCACACGTGAGTAATTTAATTAGCTCTGCAATATAAATGAACAGCTAAAGACCGATCGGGTGTCTGAAGCGACGCCTCGAAAGGTAACATAGAATAAACATGCCGCAGTCGGGCGTCAGGGCGACACCGCAGAAAGGGCTTATATCAAAGGTAAATAACAAGAATGCCACAGTCGGACGTCTGAGCGACATCACATAAAGGGCTTATATCAAAAGTAAATAACAAGAATGCCACAGTCGGACGTCTGAGCGACATCACATAAAGGGCTTATATCAAAAGTAAATAACAAGAATGCCACAGTCGGACGTCTGAGCGACATCACATAAAGGGCTTATATCAAAAGTAAATAACAAGAATGCCACAGTCGGACGTCGGAGCGACATCACATAAAGGGCTTATATCAAACAAAGAAAAATTTGAGTAGTTCCTGGAGGTAGCACCATCCTAAGGAATACTCGGCACATAAAAGTAAACAGGTTAGTCCATTCACAGAAGTTACATTCAACCGGGTTTACCCTTGTCAGAAGTATTAGTTCTACAGAAACTGACACTGAGACTGGCACGGATCTGCTAACCAACGTCCTTGACCAAGGACTTGATTATGCGAAAGGTTTTTGACTCTACAGAGTTTGTACCTTACCACAGCCAACGGATTTCAGTAGTCACCAAGGACTAGTTCCGTCCACGGTATTTTAGAAGAAAACACATCTAACCAGTACACACCCATTCCACATTCCGCTGCCAGGAATCACCCTAGGCAGTGTTCAAGAAAAACTCTTGAGGCGGGGAGGTCACTCCTCGAATAGCATGGGATCAAATTTATACCGCGCGCTCTAAGGGGTGCCCCCCTCTCGGTCCCAACCGGAAACACCCATGCCCCCTGACCGGATGACGGCTTTAATCCAGGGCCATGGAACCTTCATCACGGCCTCTCTATTTGGTGTGTACCAGGAAAGAGGTTTGCAACTTACTAAACCGTATTCTTTGCAGAAAACATGTGGTAGCACAAAAAGGGAAATGGACGGGATCGAGACTTGATCCACGTCAACACCGTAGTTAAACAGTTGACATAGAACTGGCATGCTCCAACAATACCAGCTTACATCTAATCAAGCCACCACATGATCAGGTTGTTCTCCATCAAATGATCTCATCAAGTTTTGTAGCTCACATGCAACTTACCGTGCATGGAATATAACATCCACCAAATGCTTATATAAACATGCCTTAAGAAAAACCACACTAGCAAACATGAAAAGCACTTGTCATATCAAAGGTTCAAACATGCTTGCCTGGTTCGGAGTAGTCGGAGTCTAGCTCGGCGAAGTTTGCGGCTCCGTCACCTCCTTCGGTATCTACGGTATAAAAGAAATCGAATACTACGTAAATACGTGCGTGCGCAAAAAGTGTTCCAAATATTTTTCAAATAAATATGATAAAAAACTAGGCAGAGTTATGAAGATGACAGAAAAGGAATCAACTAAAAATCATTTTTAGTTTAAAAGTTATAAAGGAAACAAACCCAGGGACTAGTCTATAATGAAACAGAAACTATCCAGGGGGTAGATTGAATAGATAGAAAACGCTTCGGATGAAATACGCCAAGCCGAAAGGAAAGCGTACTTTGCCCGAAGGCGCTTCCAGAAAACGTTTCGAATAAAAGGAAGAGGCTGACAGGGGGGTCCCGCATGTCAGGTTTGAAAGGGGGAAAACAGAGTTCGCCGGCGCCAGAGACCTGCGATGATCGCCGGCGACGAACCACTGCGAGTCAGAGGGGGAGGGAAGTACCGGCGTGTTCAGGAGGTTCTTCCGCGTCGGTGGGTGGTGGAAGAGACCAACGGGAGGCACCACAACGACGGCGACTTCCTCTACGGCGGACGGCGGCGTCGGGCGATGATGGATCTCACCGGACGGGGTTTCTGACTACAAATTGATGCTTGGGTTAGACGAGGTGGTGGACTAGGAGGTTGCTGACCGAGTTTGGGAAGCGGGGGTGCTCTCACCAGAGCGAACCTTGCCGGAGCCCGAAGCGGATCGGGGCGGCCGGAGTCGGGGAAGAAGGCCCTTCCGAGGCCCCCTGAGTGGTTTTGGCGAGGCTGTGGTGAGGTGTGGTGGACGCGGTGGCTTCACAACGCCTCTGGAGCCCTATTTATAGGCGGGCGAGGGAGGTGCCGCGGGCGAAATATCTCCGGCGAGGGATTACGGCGAGGCAGGGGTCGGACTGGTGGTTTAGGTGGCTGGGCATCTTCAGAGTGGTCCACTGGCTCCATTCCACATCTAAGCCCGTTCGCATTTGGCCTGCTCCGCGGTTTCAACGGAACGGCGCTCACGGGCTCGTCGGCGGCAGAGAGCGCGCTCTGCGCTACTCAGGCCACGGCGACGGTTCTGCAGCGCGCTCGGAGGGAGAAGATGTACACGCGGAGGCCACCGGTGGCTTGGGCGGTGCGGGGCGGCGCCGTACTGCAGGGCTCACCCCTGATGGCCGCCACGGGCGGTACTGTCGCCGCTGCACTCGCCGGGGACGACGGGACGGCTCAGCACCGACGCCCACGTCCAGCCAACCGACCATGCGGCGCACGGATAAGGAGAGGGAGCAGTGAGCAAGAGGCCAAGCGAGTTACTGGCGAGATTGGCGACGGCGACTGAAGAAAACGACACCGACGACTGAAGCTCAACACTGAACCCTGAAACTTAACAGAAACAGTGCATGCAAGGTGCTTGATGAAATGTTTGATGCATGTGGAAAATTTTTCTTGAGCTGGGACTTGGTGAGGGGGTCTCTTGATGCATCTGGAGGCTGCATGAATTACCTCAGAAATTTTGGAAAGAAGAAAGAATGAATTTCACCAAAAATGGCAAATCTGCTCCAAACTTGCAGCAAGCATATTTTGAAAATTTTGAACTGATAACCAGTAGGTCTTGATGGATATGAGTTGAGGGTACTAAGGACTAGCCCTAGGAATTTATTTGGAGCCAGGATTCAAAAGAGATCTAGTAGTTCCTTTGTAAACTACTAAGGTCCAAATGAATGACAGAAAAAGATTTTGGGGTTTAAATAAAAAAGAAATAAAAACTAGGGAAAGTTGAAAGTTGCTGGAATTTATGCTTGACTTGACCCAAGGTAGGGAGGAAGGCTTTGGGAGGAAGTTTTCAACATAGGTCATGGCAAGGGTGTAATTTTGAATAGGGAGGGATAAATCCAAAAATGATAGGAATACTTTTTAACAAAAGAATTTGCCAAAACAATCCAAGAGTATTTGTGTTGAACCCACATAAGTAGAAAGATCCTCAAGACCAGAACCAAAGATTGAGAAGGGCTCAAAAAGATTTGTCAGAAGCAAAAATTTGGGAAGGAGGGTCTCTCAAAAGGAAAATTTCAAATAACCTCCTTAAAATCAAATAAAGAATTTGGTAAAAACCAAACCAAAATTTTGGGGTGTTACACCAGCCCTGCCGATGTGAGGGCCGGCTCCCTTTTTTTATATGTTTAATATTGCTGTATATATATATATATATAGTTGATGTGTATATATATGTATATATGTGTATATTTTTTTTATGTTTATATAAATTGCAGTATATATAGTTTCTGTATATATAGTTGCTGTATTTATATGTATGTGTATATCTTTTTTTTTCTTAGGAATTTGCTAAATATATATGTTAAATATATATTTATGTGTATATAAATATATTTTTTCTTAGGAAGTTGCTGTATATATGTGATGTGTGTATATGTGATGTATATATATGTGTATGTGGCTATATAGTTTTTTGTTTATATATGCTAAATATATATAGAAAGTTTTATATATATATGCAAAAGTTACAAATTTAGAAAAAGAAGGATAGGAAAGAAGAAAATAAGAAAGAGGAAAGAAAGAAGAATAGGAGAGGAAGAAGAGAAGAAATAAATAAGAAGAAGAAAAAAAAGAAAATGAAGGATAGGAAAGAAGAAAATAAGAAAGAGGAAAGAAATAAGAAGAAGGAGAGGAAGAAGAGGAGAAATAAATAAGAAGAAGAAAAAAAGAAAAAAAGAGGAGAAGAAGAAAGGAATAGAGGAGAAGAAGAGAAATTTTCTCTTCTTCTCCTCTATTCCTTTCTTCTTCTCCTTTTTTTTTATTTTTTTCTCTTCGATCTTCTCCTCTAGCGGTTCCTTTTTTCTTCTTCTTCCTCTTTTTTTATCGGATATGTATACACCACCCTCTCCCCGATAACTTCGACATTAGGGGGGGCCGGGGTCGAGGGTCGTCGAGGGACCGAGGCCGAAGGTCGAGGGGTCGAGGGTCGTCGAGGGACCGATCGAGAGGCCGAAGGGCGAGGGGTCGAGAAGTTGTCTAGCAGTCGGGGGTCTAGGGTTGTGGATCGCTGAGCAGTCGGGGGTCAAAGTATTGAAGAATTCCATGACTTCATCATTAGCCAGAAGTAACCGGGGCATTTTGGTACAAAGTTATGGAAAGATATTTTGGAACGGAGTTCCTGATAGAATAATCCATCTTTTGTTACGAATTATCCTATCGGGGACTCCGTTCCAAAATAACTTTGGAGAGCTTCGTACCATCATGCTACTGTTACTTTCGCCTAATGATGAAGTATTGGTTTTGTTGAATCCTTTGACACTCGACAAAATGTGACATGAGGGGGTCT
>LR738710.1:892672360-892685413 GCA_902687465.1 Secale cereale
GAGCTTCGTACCATCATGCTACTGTTACTTTCGCCTAATGATGAAGTATTGGTTTTGTTGAATCCTTTGACACTATAGCTAGACAAAATGTGACATGAGGGGGTCTAGGGTTTGTGGATCGCCGAGCAGTCGGGGGTCGAGGGGTCGAGAGAGGTTGCCTAGCTAGTGTCAAAGTATTGAAAAATTCCATGACTTCATCATTTGCCAGAAGTAACCGGGGCATGTTGGTACGAAGTTATGCAAAGATGTTTTGGAACGGAGTTCCTGATAGGTTAATCCGTCTTTTGTTACGGATTATCTTATCTGGAACTCCGTTCCAAAACAACTTTGGAGAGCTTCGTACCATCATTCTACTGTTACTTTTGCCTAATGATGAAGTATTGGTTTTGTTGAATCCTTTGACACTAGCTAGACAAAATGTGACATGAGGGGGTCTAGGGTTTGTGGATCGCCGAGCAGTCGAGGGTTGAAGCTAGTTCTACGTTTGCCATTAATATATCCATCTGTCATGTTTGAATAATAATTGGCATGTTGTAAATATTTGTAGAAACAATGGACGGCAACACCCGAGACCTAGCACAAGAAGCGATGTTGATGGACATAATCGCAGACGGACAAAATGCCGTCAGGTCGTATCTCAACGACACCGATGAGCAGGTCGAACAAGAGCTGCGGCTGGAAGATCTAGGCTATGATATTGATGAATTCGGTGACCCAATGCACATGGAAGAAGTAGACCGTGAGGACGGCTCCGGTGACCCAATGCCGGTGCAAGAAGGAGACCGTGATCCTGGCTTCGGTGACCGAACCGAGTCCGGCCAGGAGGTATATATGTTAGTTAAGCATGTGCTGACTAGTTAATTGATTCATTCATTAACTCTCGTCTTTGTTCCTTTTCTAGCCCTCCGGATCGAGCAAATCTTCGGTAAAGAGACGAGGAGCGAAGAAAAAGTTGAGGCCTGATGAAAAGTTTGAGATCTCAGAAATCTCGCGCTCCGGTGAGCCGAATGCACCCATCCGCACAAAGAACGCATTTGTTAATCAGTGCGGGGTTCTGGTTAGGGACAAGATCCCGATCAGCATCCATCAATGGTTAAAGCCGGCTGCAAAGGACGCTCAGGTGACTTATGTCACTGATATGCAGAAAGAAGATCGTTGGACTGAGCTGAAGTCAAACTTCGTCCTACCGCGAGAGGTTGATCCGGCGAAGCCAGTTATAGAGGACTTAATCAAGTCTGCTGCACTTTCGAAGATGGCAGACCAATTCAGGGCATGGAAGAAAAAACTGAATACGTTTGTCAGAGAGAAAACGACTCCAGAATTCGTGGGCATATATGAGAAGATCAAAGATGACTGGCCCGCATTTGTGGCCCATAAGAAGTCGGAAAAGGTTCAGAAGATGTCGGAGACAAACCGGATAAATGCTGCAAAGAAGATGCATCACCATCGCACGGGGTCGGGCGGCTACCTCGTAGCCCGGCCTAAGTGGGCCAGGGCTGAGAATGATCTGCTTCAGAAAGGGATCGAACCAGAGACAATGCACTGGCCAGAACGTTGCCGGACTTGGTTCTTCGGGGCTGGCGGATCCTTGGACCCTGTAACAGGGTGGTGCATTTGGACGGACAAGCAATTGGAAACACCACTCAGGAAGATGCGGCAGTATATCAAAGCAGCGCATGCAGGGACGTTCATCCCCGACAGAGAGAACGACGAGCTGACAATGGCCCTCGGGAATCCTGAGCACCCTGGACGGACACGAGGCACGCCAGGCTCCCTTCCGTGGCGTGCTGGGTTTCCGGACGCAGGAGGCTACAAATGCCACGACAGGAGGAAGAAAATGGAGATGACCGAAATCCAGGTGCTGCGGGCCAGAATACAAGCGATAGAGGAACGGGAAGCAGATCGGGAAAGAATTGCCGAAGCTTCCCCCGAAGCTACCCCGCCATCTCAGCGGAGAAGCAGCGTGGCTTCCACCGAGCTGCTTCAGCCAGAGCTTGCCTTGATGGCTACTGCCAGGAATCCTGTGGATGCTATCACGCAGGCACAAAATTGCCACCTTATGGCACAGTGGATGAATCTGAAGGTCAAGGCGGCTGCTGGCTCTGTTTATCCTTCTGGACCAGACGACACTTTTCACTGTCGGCCGATTCCAGAAGGATATGCTAGGGTGATGGTCGACGAAATAACGGAGGGATTTGAGGAGCTCCAGCTTGACCACCCTACCGGTGAAGGGGAGACTCGGCTGGGTTCTTCACTGAAGACTCCATGCCTATGGCGGAAGGACCTAATCAACATTCTGAACTGGACGCCTCCGCCTCCTCCTCCTCCTCCGACGAGTCAGGGCACTCCGCCTCCTCCACCGCCTCCTCCTCCGGCGAGTGACCATCAGGGCACTCCGGCTCCTTCTCCGGCGAGTGACCATCAGGGCACTCCGGCTCCTTCTCCGGCGCGTGGCGGCACACCGCCTCCTTCGCCGCCGGCGCGTGGCGGCACTCCGCCTCCTTCGCCGCCGGCGCGCCCGAGCAGACAGCCAGCTCCTCCTTCGCCTAATCAGCAAGGGCGGAAGAGACATGCCGCCGCTCCGGCTGCTCCTGCTCCGGCGCCTAAGCAAGTAAAAAAGACAGCCGCTTCGTCTGGTCCGGCGACGTCTACCAGTACAGCCAGAGGCGGGAGGCGATGCAGATTCGGTCCTTCTCTCACGCCTCTAGAGAAGTTACCGTACGAGAGGTCCGACGAGGAAAACACGAAGATCGCTGAAGGCGAAGTGAAGGACTTTTTTGAAGGGTTGAAAGCACAGAGACATCCACCTCCAGAGGAGAAGATAGATGCGGTGAAAGCAAAGCGCACTCTTGCTGCCCTGAAGCAACCAGCGAAAAGTAAGCCGAAGGGCAACTATGACCGCATTATTCAAAAGACATTTCAAGATGCCAAGCGGTCCGGAAGTACAAAAAGTGATCAGAGGTTAGCAGAAGGGCGAGCTGGGAAACAAATTGCCCAGCTCGGCGAACAAGCGAACCAATCGTGCCCCCTGCTCAAGGTGTCTAGCGACATGGTCGCTAATGATCCGAGGATGGTGCCCGGTTATACCAATCTTGCAGATTACGCGTCCGACGATGTACACTATGATTTCATGGACATGCAGATAGAAAGATACGAGTACAAAAAGCCTCTCGTCAAAAATGAAAGATCTCTATCAACGAATATGTGAAGATTGCATGATTGGTACATGAAAATCTGCAGAGAGTCTGGGGGGAGGAATAACTTGTATTTGAGAGTTAAACCGGAGCATGACCTCGTTGGAATTGACCTGTTGCCTGTTCCATTTGAGGAGTTCTATCAATTTTTCAATCAATTGGCCCTCGATAAAACAACGATCACCTGCTACTGTCTGTAAGTAGTACTACTTCTGTCATTAAGTCTCTCTATATAGCTGATCTTCATTGCATGTATTTATAATTATCCTCACTATATTATGCAGATTGAAGATCGTCGAATTGAAGAAAAGACAAGTAGGTGATATTGGGTTTATTAACACATACCTCATAGATGCAACCGAGGTTAAATTGCGTCCTGGCGATACCGAGACCAACTTGCTACGATCGTTGGTGGTAAATGAAAACAAAGATATAATACTCTTTCCTTACAACTTCAAGTGAGTGTTAATGTCTTGTGCATATTTGGTTTCCCTTATATATATCAGTCAAGTTTATAGTGATGTAATGATCTCATGCATTCGTGCGCAGCTTCCACTATATTCTCTTAGAGATTAAGCTTGAGAAGGGAATAGTAACTGTCTTCGACTCTAAACGTAAAGATCCCGAGGAGTATGCGGACATGACTCAAATGCTAGCCAGGTAAGTTAAATCGATCAATATTATCCACCATGCATATATATCAGCAACTTCATTTCTGATATCAACTAATTGTTTCCTTTGTCTGGCAGGGCTTGGAAAAAATTCATCAAAAAAGCTCCGGGACTGCCGAAGAAGCTACAATTTAGATACCAGAAAGTAAGTACTATATAGTAGCATGTTCCGCGCGCGCATCTCCTATATCTTGATTCAAGCGCTAGCTAGTTTCATCAATACCAATTTGGCATTCTTGCTTATCACTTTGATTGAGCTCTATTTCTTGTAAAGTGGTTGTGGCAGGAACCCGGGAATGATTATTGTGGATACTACATTTGCGAGTCCATCCGCCACACGACCTGTGAGCGGGGCTACACTGATGAACAATTTGAAGTGCGTAAGCAATCAATAATATTCACAAATTTATAGCATCATTTCATGTATTGACCCCCTACTTCAAATTAGATGTTTCGAATGCGGGATGAACTCCTAACACCAGATCGTCTGCGAGCAATTCAATAGGAATTGGCGGCATTCTTCCTTGAACACGTGATCGCTGAAGACGGAGAATACTATGTGGACCCTGCATCCATGTGTTAGGATATTATTTTTGTAAGAGATAATTATTGTATATATGTGCCCGGTAGTGTCGGATAGATATACGAGAACTTGTTGTTCGACCAATCTCTCGGAGAAGGAGAGGTGGTCGATATTATTACTTCTCTTTGTATGCATATATATATATATGTTAATTATATATACGAGATCTTCTGTTCCTTCGTTTGCTTAGTAGCTAGCAGCTAGCTAGCTAGCTAGCGTGACTCTAGTCCTCTCCATATATGTATGTGTAGTATGTAGCGTCGACCAAAAGCACGGACATAAGAGAGAACACTTCTCTCTATTAATTAGCTAGCTAACACAATATATCAAACACCTAAATTAACCCCCAAAACCTAAAACCCCCCCTCCCCTTTCAAAAAAAAAACAAAAACCACAGCCACAGAAATGCTGACACGTGGATGCCTTTTGGTCCCGGTTGGTACCACCAACCGGGACTAAAGCCCCTCCTGCCTGGACTCGGTGCACAGGCCACGTGGACACCCTTTTGCCCCGGTTCTGGATTGAACCGGGACTAAAGGGTCAGAGCATTAGTACCGACCCTCTTGCCCCGGTTCCAGAACCGGGGCTAAAAGGCCAAATGAACCGGGGCTAAATCCCCTTTATCTACTAGTGAAGGTTATACATACATAGAGTCACGGGCCAGGTGCTCTGATTGCTGCTCTGCTCCACGAAAGGATTAATGCCATCCGCGCTTAAAGCAAACCATACGTTCCTTGCGTCCTTTGCAAACTCCTCCCAGTACTTTCTCTCGATTTTTCTCCACTGCGACCCGTCGGCGGGTGCTCTCAACTTCCCGTATTTCTTACGGTCCTCACTGTGCCATCGCAACAACTTGGCATGCTCTCTGTTTCTAAACAAACGTTTCAACCGTGGTATTATAGGAGCATACCACATCACCTTCGCAGGAACCCTCTTCCTGGCGGGCTCGCCATCAACATCACCAGGGTCATCTCGTCTGATCTTATACCGCAATGCACCGCATACCGGGCATGCGTTCAGATCCTTGTATGCAACGCGGTTGAGGATGCAGTCATTAGGGCATGCATGTATCTTCTGCACCTCCAATCCTAGAGGGCATACGACCTTCTTTGCTGCGTATGTACTGTCGGGCAATTCGTTATCCTTCGGAAGCTTCTTCTTCAATATTTTTAGTAGCTTCTCAAATCCTTTGTCAGCCACATCATTCTCTGCCTTCCACTGCAGCAATTCCAGTACGGTACCGAGCTTTGTGTTGCCATCTTCGCAATTGGGGTACAACCCTTTTTTGTGATCCTCTAACATGCGATCGAACTTCAGCTTCTCCTTTTGACTTTCGCATTGTGTCCTTGCATCGACAATGACCCGACGGAAATCATCATTTGGTTCCTCTTGATCTTCAGCAGCATCACCCGTTGCAGCATCATTGGGCACATCGTCTGGTTCCTCTTGATCTTCACCAGCTCCCCCCATTGCAGCATCACTGTATTCAGCGGGCACATAGTTGTCATCGTACTCTTCTTCTTCGCCGTCTTCCATCATAACCCCTATTTCTCCGTGCCTCGTCCAAACATTATAGTGTGGCATGAAACCCTTGTAAAGCAGGTGGGAGTGAAGGATTTTCCGGTTAGAGTAAGACATCGTATTCACACATTTAGTGCATGGATAACACATAAAACCATTCTGCTTGTTTGCTTCAGCCGCATTTAGAAACACATGCACGCCCTTAATGTACTCGGAGGTGTGTCTGTCACCGTACATCCATTGCCGGTTCATCTGCGTGCATTATATATAATTAAGTGTGTCAAAAACCATTACAGAACATCATAAATAGATAATTAAGTGACCAAATGGATAAAAGTTCATCATCACATTACAACAAAAGTACATACATATATAGTTCTCATCTAACAACATATAGCTCTCCATACACATCGAAACTATGTAAAACATTTCAATGCGAAAACAAATGCGATCATAATCGCAACCAAGGTAACAATTGATCCAACGGCATAATGATACCAAGCCTCGGTATGAATGGCATATTTTCTAATCTTTTTAATCTTCAACCGCATTGCATCCATCTTGATCTTGTGATCATCGACGACATCCGCAACATGCAACTCCAATATCATCTTCTCGTCCACAATTTTTTTTATTTTTTCCTTCAAGAATTTGTTTTCTTCTTCAACTAAATTTAACCTCTCGACAATAGGGTCCATCTTGATCTTGTGATCATCGATGACTTCCGCAACATGCAACTCCAATTCCATCTTCTCCTCCTCCATTTTTTCCATTTTTTTTCTTTAACGAAATGTTTTCCTCTTCAACTAAATTTAACCTCTCCACAAGAGGGTCGGTTGGAATTTCCGGTTCAACTACCTCCTAGACATAATAAAACATCTATGCATGTCAGGTTGGTCGGCATAACTATCATAAACACTAAAACAATTAGTTATAAATTAAAGATAATATACCACATCCGAATCGTAGACAGGACGAGGGCCCACGTGGGCGGATATCAAAACCATCGCACTATATAATAACAAGCAATAATAAACGTAAGAAAATTAGACAAATATCTATCTAAAACAATAATAACAAGCAATGATAAAAGTAAGAAAAGCATGGACATAACAAGAGGCTCACCACGGTGGTGCCGTTGACGAGATCGGCGGGGGCGATCGACGGCGGCGAAGACCGGGACGGGACGTGATGGACCGCTAAACCTAGACAAATCTCGGAGAAAATAGAGCTTCGAGAGGAGAAAAGCTTAACTAGTGTGGCTCGGGCATTCCACCGAACACGTTGTGTGCATAGGAGGTGAGCTAGTGCACCACTAACCCCTCTCCTCCTCGGCCAGAAAAAAAACAGAGCAGTGAGCTCTGCTCTTGAGTGAGGTGTTATATATAAGCACCTCATTGGTCCCGGTTGGTGCTATGAACCGGGGCTAAAGGGGAGCCTTTGGTCCTGGTTCATATCACAAACCGGGACCAATGGTGGTGGGCCAGGACCAAGAGCCATTGGTCCCGGTTTGTCGCTCCAACCGGGACCAAAAGGTCCAAACGAACCGGGATCAATGGCCCACGTGGCCCAGCCGGCCCCCTGGGCTCACGAACCGGGTCCAGTGCCCCCATTGGACCCGGTTCTAGATTGAACCGGGGCTAATGGGCTGGACAGGCCTGGTCCAATGCCCTGTTTTCTACTAGTGGTGGTAACTCTCTTTGAAATACTGCTAAGACTTTATAAAGAGACTGCAATTGGACGGAGAAGGCTACGACTCCTCGTTCACCTGGCCGAACTTGGTTACCATTAAAGGGTTCTAAAAATTCCTTGGTTGCCCATCCAAAATGATAAAAAAAAAAGGCATGACCAATGAACGTGCTTAGGCCGGAATGGTTCCCGCCGTGTTAGCTTTTTTTTGCTAGCCGTGGTAGCTTTTTCTTTTCTTGAGGGTTACTAGCCGTATTAGCTGTGAGGAGATACACGCACTAGCCGTGTTGTTGGGCAAGTCCAGTACCCACACGTAGTAGGCATGCTTCGCTACAAGCTAAGAAATGGGAATAACTAACTAAGGATTATCCCCATTTGGGGGCATCCAGGGGTCATTTTTGGTGGCATGGGAGTGCACCAAGTGGTGCATACTGCCGCGGCCATAAGACGTATGTTGGGGACTCTTTCTGGATTTATTTTTTAGGTGTTTTCAGATTTTCGATGATTTTTTTCAGGTTTTTTGGGTTTTTGCCCGATTACCCTTAGGTTTTGAAGAATTTGTTCACGGAATCATGATATTATGTGCTTCCACGAGTAGCACTGATTTGATACTCGTGGAAGTGTGCTTCAAAAAGGGAAAGGCACAACCTGTGCTTCTAGAAAAAAGGTGCAAAATTACATCCGTGATTTCGGACTCCGGTTTTTTCTTATTTTTTTAACAAACATATGTTTTTTGGGTTTCATTATTTTTAGATTTTGTTTTTTCAATATTCTTTTCTTCTTTTGATTTTATTTCTTTTGGTTTTGGTGTTTTTGATACTTTTTTGTCAGAAAAGATCGTCGAGATCTGTTAACATGGGATCTACTTTCGAAGATGTCTACGCGAGAAATCCAACAGTTAAACTGTTCAGCATTTGGATGCATAGTTCAAGAGATAACATGTATAGAAAAAAGGAAGCTGCCAGGTTACGACAAGTGACCCATGCATTGCGCCATTTATCAAACCAGAGAAAGTGGAGGAGTGAACTTTTCAAGGGGTACCGTGATTTCGCTAAGAAATAGTATATGAATTGTTACATCACAGGTTATCATGTAATGTGTCTATCTAGCTCTTATAGGCTTTTTGTATGGGGCGCACCCCGCACCCCCCCATGTAAGGCTACACTAGTTCATGCGCCAGCCCGATAAAGCTTTCAATTGTTCCAGGTTGTTGTAGTTTTCGGCTGGGTTGGAAGCTTCTAGAAGTTTTTGGTTGGTTTTTTGTTATTTATTTATTTTTCGGTCGTTTTTCTATTTTCAGTTTTGAGGTATGCAGCGGTAAGGAGGAGTGGGAGTTTTTTTTTAAATTTTGCGAAGATGTATTAGAAATGTGAACATTTTTGAAAACACGAATACTTATTCAAATGTATGAAAATTTATTCAAATGTATGAACATCTTTTACAAACATGAACATTATCTTCAAATGTGCAAAAAAAGTTGAAAATGCAAAATCCTTTACAAATTTTAAAACATTTAGTAAAAAATTGAAAAATGAAAAAACAAAAATAAATAAAAAATAAAAGGTAGGTAAATTTTGAAAATAAAAATAAAACGGAAACGACAAAAATGTAAAAAGAATAGAACCCTAAGAAGTGTCACGCGTGTGGCACGAAGCAATTCCACCCTGACGCTTTTTAATGACAGGTTTAGTTATAAGAGGGTGGCAACTTTAGTTATGAAGCATGACAACTTTCTGTTTGGATAGCAAGTTTTAGTTTTTTTAGGATTATTTTATGACAACTTTAGTGTAAAAAACGTCAGGATGGTGTTATTTCGTGGCACTTATCATTTGAGAAGAAATAACAGAAAACCTGTTCGGAAATAGGAAATGTCAAGGACGAGGTCTCTGCTCACAATTACTCTGTGGAGGAAATGGGCCGTGTAGTTGAGCATGTTCAAGTGTGAGTGGGCTTTCGCTTGACATCACGATCCATGCCCCCGCGGCGGCGGCGGCGTTGTCTAGTCCGCCGCGTGGAGGAAGACGAGCCGGAGACGAACCTCCTGGGCAACCATTGCCCGGCGCCGCGGCGGGGGACCGGGGCGGCGGCCGGGTATGTAAGCGGCGGGTTGTTGCCGCCCTCAAGGTACGCGAGAACCTCGTGGAGCGTTCGGCCGGGGCGGCTTGTTGGGGAACGTAGTATTTCAAAAAAAAAACCTACGATCACGCAAGATCTATCTACTAGGTGCATATCAACGAGAGGGGAGAGTGTGTCTACGTACCCTCGTAGACCGAAAGCGGAAGCGTCTAGTGACGCGGTTGATGCAGTCGAACGTCTTCGCGATCCAACCGATCAAGCACCAAACGTACGTCACCTCCGCGTTCAACACACGTTCAGCTCGATGACGTCCCACGAGCTCTTGATCCAGTTGAGCTTCACGGGAGAGTTTCTTCAGCACGACGGCGTGGTGACAGAGAGGATGAAGCTACCGGCACAGGGCTTCTCCTAAGCACTGCAACGGTATGACCGAGGTGTGTTTCTGTGGAGCGGGGCACCGCACACAGCTAGAACAATGTTTCTTGTGTGTCTTTGGGTGGCCCCCTGCCCCCGTATATAAAGGAGCAAGGGGGGAAGTGCGGCTGGCCAAGGGGGCGCGCCAAGGAGTAGGATTCCTACTCCTAGTAGGAATAGGAACCCCCTTTTCCTATTCCTACTAGGAGTAGGAAAGGAAGGGGAGAGGATAAGGAAAGGAGAGGGGGCGCCTCCCCCCCCCCCTTTTCCTAGTCTAACTAGGAACCCTAGGGGTGCGGCCAGCCCTATGGGCTGCCCCTCTCTTTCCCTCATTGGCCCACTATGTCCCATACTCCCTTGGGGGGGGGGGGTTCCGGTAACCCCCTCCGGCACTCCAGTGTTACCAGATAGCATCCGGAACACTTCCGGTGTCCGAATATATTCGTCCAATATATTAATCTTTATGTCTCGGACATTCCGAGACTCCTCGTCATGTCTGTGATCTCATCCGGGACTCCGAACTACCTTATGTACATCAAAACTCATAACTCATAATACCGATCGTCATCAAAAGTTAAGCGTGCGGACCCAACAGGTTCGAGAACTATGTAGACATGACCGAGACACATCTCCGGTCAATAACCAATAGCGGAACCTGGATGCTCATATTGGCTCCTACATATTCTACGAAGATCTTTATCGGTCAAACCGCATAACAACATACATTATTCCCTTTGTCATCGGTATGTTACTTGCCCGAGATTCGATCGTCAGTATCTCAATACCTAGTTCAATCTCGTTATCGGCAAGTCTCTTTACTCGTTCCGTAATACATCATCTCATGACTAACGCATTAGTCATTTGCTCGCAAGGCTTATTATGATGTGTATTACCGAGAGGGCCCAGAGATACCTCTCCGATACTCGGAGTGATAAATCATATTCTTGATCTATGCCAACACCACGGACACCTTCAGAGACACCTGTAGAGCATCTTTATAATCACCCAGTTACGTTGTGACGTTTGATAGCACACAAGGTGTTCCTCCGGTATTCAGGAGTTGCATAATCTCATAGTCATAGGAACATGTATAAGTCATGAAGAAAGCAATAACAGTAAAACTAAACGATCATAGTGCTAAGCTAATGGATGGGTCTTGTCAGGGATATTACTACTAGGTATAAACCGCCCAGGGAGGGGCCGGTTTATGCCCGTCAAGAATTATTCATATTGAAGCCCAGCGAGATATGGAGCATGGCGCTTTAGTGCAGAAGACTAGAGATCCAAGGCCCAAGAGGTGTCAGGGCCCGTAAGTCTAAACCGCCATACGGCGTGTAACTTGTGTTGTAAGGTAGGAAAGGTAGAGACCGAGCCGGGCACGTTTATAAGCCGGCCTCGGGATTCTGTAAACCGGACCGGGCGTCACCCTGTGTATATAAAGGGACGACCCGGCGACGGTTCAAGGACGGAGAACAACAACTCGAGACACAGGCAAAGCGGATTCGCTCCCTGGTCATCGAAACCCTAGCAATACTACACCAAACTAGACGTAGGCTTTTACCTTCATCGAAGGGGCCGAACTAGTATAAAAATCCCTTGCGTCCTTGTCCGCTTTAACCCCTTTAAGCTATCCCGTAGCGATGGCTCTAAGACTAAGTCCTTTTGCTAGGAAATCTGCCGTGACAAAACCACGACAATTGGCGCCCACCATGTGGCTATCGCACGATGGTTTCGAGTTCTTGAAGGGCAGCTTTGAAGGACTAAAGGGCTACATAGTGGGTCGAATGACTAAGAGTCGTCGTGGCAAGATCTACATCGACGATGCAGGCTGGGGTCCCGAGGCCGATTCAATCGAGTACGGGTACCGGGTCCCCTATGGCGGCATCCACGTCTTCATTGGCAAGATCAGCGAATTGGGCCCTGAGCCGGACATCTTCCCCAACATCGTCGAGTCGGCTCAGCATGTGAGACCTGCCCGGATTCAGCCCGCCATGAAGCGTGTCTTCGTGGGAGCGATTCACGGGGCACAAACTAAGGATGGATCGGAATCCGGTGGCGAGATCGTTGTTTATTCGGGTGACGAGTCATCCACTGGAGAAACCGAGTCTTTATATCTATTGCAAGATGGCCGGTCTGGGGGCTGTTCCTATGGTGACAGTATTCCGGACACCCATGATCCGCCGAGCCGGGTCGCCGTTTTCATGACCGGATCACAATCTGTACAACAGTCGTCAACGTCGGCGGCATTAACGCCCGAACTGGCGGTAGCAGCGGTCGCTGGGGCAAGAGGCCCGGTTCAGCCGCTGGCTCAAGTTCGGACCGCTTTAGTTGATACTTTGACAGCGCTCCTAACCGTGGAGGTCGGCCAGGCCGAGAAGGTGCAACACGATGCAGAAGTTGCTAAGGTGAGGGGCCAAATAGATCAAGCTAAATTGGACCTGGCTACTGAGAACTCTAGGATGATCGCAAGGCAGGCCGAGCTAGATGCTCAGGCCTATCGGCTTCTATTGGATCAGACGGCATCAAACGACGTAATGAGGATAAGGCGCTAGTCTCGCCTGCTGCCGGTTTACGAAGCGAGGAACCTCTTTAGTACACCAGGAGCGGGAACCAGCAACCAGCCGGGGGTAAACCGAGGAGAAGTGCCTGGCACATGGGCATCGGTCCAGCCACAGGCCGGGGAGCTAACCCGCTAGGTTGTTCCGTCACAACACGCGCCCACCCCTCCTAGTCACAACTCCAACCCTTTGGATAACATAGTTGCCGCCGCTTCGCGATTGGCAGCCCTTCCCATTGAAGGGGATCCCCTATAGCAGTGGAGGCGCGGCGAGCTAGGGAGTTTCTGGAGACGGCTTTAACACAGCAGCAGGCTTATTCCCATAGCCGTGAGAGGATTCACTCCACC
>LR738710.1:892689604-892721541 GCA_902687465.1 Secale cereale
GGGGGGGGGGGGGGGGGTTCCGGTAACCCCCTCCGGCACTCCGGTTTTACCCGATAACACCCGGAACACTTCCGGTGTCCGAATATAGTCGTCCAATATATTAATCTTTATGTCTCAAACATTCGGAGACTCCTCGTCATGTCTGTGATCTCATCCGGGACTCAGAACTACCTTCGGTACATCAAAACTCATAAACTCATAATACCGATCGTCATCAAACGTTAAGCGTGCGGACCCTACGGGTTCGAGAGCTATGTAGACATAACCGAGACACATCTCCGGTCAATAACCAATAGCGGAACCAGGATGCTCATATTGGCTCCTGCATATTCTACGAAGATCTTTATTGGTCCAACCGCATAATAACATACGTTGTTCCCTTTGTCATCGGTGTGTTACTTGCCCGAGATTCGATCGTCGGTATCTCAATACCTAGTTCAATCTCGTTACCGGCAAGTCTCTTTACTCATTCCATAATACATTATCTCGTGACTAAATCATTAGTCATTTGCTTGCAAGGCTTATTATGATGTGTATTACCGAGAGGGCCCAGAGATACCTCTCCGACACTCGGAGTGACAAATCCTATTCTTGATCTATGCCAACACCACGAACACCTTCGGAGACACCTATAGAGCATCTTTATAATCACCTAGTTACGTTGTGACGTTTGATAGCACACAAGGTGTTCCTCCGGTATTCGGGAGTTGCATAGTCTCATAGTCATAGGAACATGTATAAGTCATGAAGAAAGCAATAGCAGTAAAACTAAACGATCATAGTAAGCTAACGGATGGGTCTTGTCCATCACATCATTCTCCTAATGATGTGATCTCGTTGATCAAATGAAAACTCATGTCCATGGCTAGGAAACATAACCATCTTTGATTAATGAGCTAGTCTAGTAGAGGCATACTAGGGACATATTGTTTTGTCTATTTATTCACACATGTACTAAGTTTCCGGTTAATACAATTCTAGCATGAATAAAAGACATTTATCATGATATAAGGAAATACAAATAACATCTTTATTATTGCCTCTAGGGCATATTTCCTTCACGGCCCACCACAGGCGTCGCCCCTCACTGTTCCACTGGCCCCCACCACCGGCGCCCTGTTGGTGGAGGCGAAATGTTGCTCCTACCGGCGCTGGAAGTACGTCGTCCACGCCTCGTGGTTATCGACGGTGTACTGCGGGAGGGTGCGCTGCTCATCGGCCAGCGGCGACCGAACACGGTCGACCTCGCAGGCGAAGTAGTCGGCGCGCGTTGACAT
Source organism: Secale cereale (assembly GCA_902687465.1). Lineage (NCBI taxonomy): Eukaryota > Viridiplantae > Streptophyta > Magnoliopsida > Poales > Poaceae > Secale > Secale cereale. The sequence continues at coordinate 892,690,882 of LR738710.1, forward strand.
CTGGCAGCGGGGGAATGGGGACGCCTCCGGCACTGAGCCTCCATCTTGTCGGCCCAGTGCGCATGTCTGGAGGCGCCGGGATATTGGCCTCGAAGAGCAGGTGCGCCTCCCACACGTGCAGCGAGCGGCAGCCGAAGCCGTTGACCGCCGCTCCATCGCCGGGGAACCGCTCGCACATCATCGCAACTGGGCTTAGGAGAGAGGGGAGGTTCGTCGGCGGCGGCTGAGGAGAGAGATGCAGAGCACGTCGTGTGTGGCAAGAAGCGGGCGGGGGGAGGCAACGCTTTTTATAGCCGCTGGGGAGCCATGTGTACGCGTGGCGGGGAGTGAGGCGTCGTCGCGCTGCCCGTGAAGAGCCGCCCCGTGAGGAATCAATGGAAGGCTGACAGGCGGCAGCCTTGGCATTGATTTCCCGTGGGAAACCGACGCGTTCTGAGGATGACGAGGCGAGTGTCGCTAACTCGGCGGGCCCACGGTTTGTACGCACCAAAAACATTACGCCCGGCACCCCCGAGTGCCCCCCCAGCGCGTCGGGTTCGGATTGGGTCCGTTGGCACCAAATTCGGCCCGAGCCGGCGAAAAATGGGATTCTAGGGGCGCGGTTGGGCCGATTTTTGCGCGCCGGCGCGAAAAAACCGCCTGGGGAGGGAGTGTTGGGGGCGCGGCTGGAGATGCTCTAAGATACCAACAAGAAGCACAAAGGCTCAACACACTACACACACGTACATGATGTGCAAACCAACATACACATACTTGATTTCTCAAGATAAGCAAATTGGAAGCACAACATATGCATGCATATGCAAGGTACAAACCCACAACATGCTAAGGGGCAAGTAACTTTCAATGTAAACAATTTAAGCACAAGTTACCGCAAGGGGGAACATTGGATATTAAGATAGAAACTTGATAATCCGAATGACTTGGCTTGAGACAATATGGATGATGAAGACCCCTTAATTCTTCATAATGTAACCAAGTCTCCAATGCCCTCCAATTACACCTATTTCTCAAGTTTGAGCTAGTTGGTCCCCAACCAAGTTTTGGGTCCTAAGAGGTTAGTCACAATAGGCTTGGCTACCCAAATGGTTCTTTTCTTGACACCACTTTGAGTCCCAAGAAACTTGGCAAACACATTGCCAACCTTATCCTTCCCAAAAGAATAGATATCATCAATAATAATTGGGTTGGATAAGTTACCACTAGTGCATGAAGAAGCGACGTGACCTTTCTCACGACATAAGTAGCAACGTCTACTCTTCATTTTCTTCTCACTTGATTTCTCAACAAGAGAAGCATGAACTTGAGTATTCTTGGGAAATGGCCTTTCTTCAACTTCTGGTTGAGCATGGATTGAACTTGTGGCCTCTTTCCTTGTTGCTTGTCATTAATGGGCTTCTTCTTCAATGTGCAAGATCTAACATGATGCCCTTCAATTTTGCACTTGTAGCAAATAATTTTGGCCGAATTCTTGAGTTGTTCTTGGCCCTTCTTCTTGTTAATGATCATGGACTTTTTATTCTTGTTGAGTTGAATCCAAGTCCACCTTTTTCATTGGGGGATTTTTGCACACTCAAGATATTGTTGAGTGTGGACTTCCCTTCATGACACTTTTCCAAGTCTTTCTTCAAAGAAGTTACTTGGGCCTTGATCTCTTTGATTTCATCTACATGGTTAGTATCAACACAAGTACTACAGGAAGTATACGCTTCATCATTAGAGCAACAAGGCAAGGAAAGTAATTCATCACAAGAAGTAGCAACATTGTGAGTAGATGAATTACGAGGACTAGCACATGGCAAGATAGCATTTTGACTTGAAGTAGTGCTTGTATCCACATGAGGCTCACTACATGTTACCTTGATACTCATAGCCTCATGAGCTATCTTTTGCACATTATGGGACACTAGAAGATCATCATGAGAGCTTGTGAGCTTTACATGAATTTCTTCCAATTTCCCATAATTGCTAGATAGCAACTCAAGTTGAGCCCTTAGCTCAACATTCTCCTTCAAAATGGATGCTTTACTAGAAATAGAGTTAGTAGCACAAGCATCATCAATAATAGCAAGAGGAGAAGGCAACTTGGCAAGCTCTTTAGAATATGAAGCTTTAAGATTAGCATGAGACTCAGTGAGTTTGATGAGCTCACTCTTAATGACCCGTGAACCATTTTTTAGGTGCTCAAAATCATCAAGAAGTTTAGCATGTGAAACTTCAAGCTTCTCATTTTTAGTTTCAAAATCATTAGCCACCTCGAGAGCTCTATCACGGGATTCCTTTATTCTTGATAGTTCTAGAGCAAAATTCTCCTCAAGAGATTCCTTGGTGGTTTGTTCAAGTTCAAGAGCTTGCAAGAGGTCGGCGATCTCATTAGCGTAATCACGCTCATGACCTTCCATTTTCTCAATGGTGACTTCATGCCCCTCTAGGAGAGATTCCAACTCATCAATATATTTCTTGCCCTCAATGGCAATAGACATGATTTCCATGAAGTTGGAACGAGCAATCTTATTCTGATGAATAGCTTTAAAAATCATTTCCCCCTTAATTTTTAAGGAGGCAACATTATCATTCTCTTCATCACTATCAACATCATCATCATTCTTGTCATCATCACTATCATCACAAGATATATTGGGATTCAAAGTGGGAGATACCTTTGAAGCCTTAGCCATAAGGCAATATGCAATAGATGATGATGTTGGATCCCTCGAAGCACCATTCAAGGCCACATCTTGTTCCGTGGGGTGTTGAATTTCCTCTACATTGTTAGCACAACAATTCGAGGAAATATATGCATTTTTATCATGGAAACAAGACATAGCAAGCATATCATCATGAGATTTAGTCAAGCTATTTCTACATGATATGTAAGAACTTTTAACCAAAGCATGTGAAACATTTAGAGTGCTCGAAGTGTTAAAGTCCAAAGGTGAAGCATTGCAATAATAAAGTGATGAAGAATCATCAATAATAAGTTCACTATAATCAGTGCAATGAACACCACTACTCACCATATCATTACCTTGTGGCAAACCACATGTAGGTGAACTAGAAGAAGTTGAGAATACTATACGACCAGAGGTGGAAGGAGGACAGTCATCTTGCTACTTCTCGAGCTTGCGTTGTATTCCCTCGAAGAGGAAAGGGTGATGCAGCACAGTAGCGTAAGTATTTCCCTCAGTTTTTGAGAACCAAGGTATCAATCCAGTAGGAGACCACGCGCGAGTCCCTCGCACCAGCACAAACAAATAAGAACATCACAGCCAACGCGATAAGGGGTTGTCAATCCCTTTACGGTCACTTACGAAAGTGAGATCTGATAGATAGGATAGTTTGATATTTTTGGTATTTTTTGGATATAAGAACAGAAAGTAAATAAAGCAAAGTAAAGTAGATTGTAGATTAATATGTTGAGAATAGACCCGGGGGCCATAGGTTTCACTAGTGGCTTCTCTCATGATAGCAGAATTCTACGGTGGGTGAACAAATTACTATCAAGCAATTGATAGAAAAGTGAATAGTTATGAGAATATCTAGGCATGATCATTATATATAGGCATCACGTCCGTGACAAGTATACCGAAATGATTCTGCATCTACTACTATTACTCCATACATCGACCTCTATCCAGCATGCATCTAGAGTATTAAGTTCATAAGAACAGATTAATGCTTTAAGCAAGATGACATGATGTAAAGGGATAAACTCAAGCAATATGATATAAATGTTGGAAATATACCCTATAGGCAATAATAAAATGGTTATTATTAGATTTCCTTGTTCATGATAATTGTCTATTGTTCATGCTTGAAGTGTATTATCCAGAAACAGTGATACATGTGTGAATACTTAGACCACAACGTGTCCCTAGTAAGCCTCTAGTTGACTAGCTCGTTGATCAACACATGGTCACTGTTTCCTGACCATGGACATTGGATGTCATTGATAACGGGATCACATCATTAGGAGAATGATGTGATGGACAAGACCCAATCCTAAGCCTAACACAAGATCGCGTAGTTCGTATGCTAAAGCTTTTCCAATGTCAAGTATCCTTTCCTTAGACCATGAGGTTGTGCAACTCTCGGATACCGTAGGAATGCTTTGGGTGTGCCAACCATCACAACGTAACTGGGTGACTATAAAGGTACACTAAGGGTATCTCCGAAAGCATCTGTTGGGTTGGCATGAACCGAGACTGGGATTTGTCACTCCATATGATGGAGAGGTATCTCTGGGCCCACTCGGTAAGACATCATCATAATGACCTCAATGTGACTAAGGGGTTGGTCATGGGATGATGTGTTACGGAACGAGTAAAGAGACTTGCCATGACGAGATTGAACAAGGTATTGGTATACCGACAATCGAATCTCGGGCAAGTACTATACCGATAGACAAAGGGAATCATATACGGGATTGATTGAATCCTCAACATCGTGGTTCATCCGATGGGATCATCGAGGAGCATGTGGGAGCCAACATGGGTATCTAGATCCCGCTATTGGTTATTGACCGGAGAGTCGTCTCGGTCATGTCTACGTGTCCCCCGAACCCGTAGGATCTACACACTTAAGGTTCGGTTACGCTAGGGTTGTAGAGATATAAGTATGCGGAAACCCGAAAGTTGTTTGGAGTCCCGGATGAGATCTCGGACGTCACGAGGAGTTCCGGAATGGTCCGGAGGTAAAGATTTATATATAGGAAGTCCAGTTTTGGCCACCGGGAAAGTTTCAGGGGTCACCGGTATTGTACCGGGACCACCGGAAGGGTCCCGGGGGTCCACCGGGTGGGGCCACCTATCCCGGAGGGCCCCACGGGCTGAAAGGGGAAGGGAACCAGCCCCTGGTGGGCTGGTGCGCCCCCCATGGTTCTCCCCTGCGCCTAGGGTTGGAAACCCTAGGGTGGGGGCGCAACAACTCACTTGGGGGGCAAGTCCCCCCCTTGGCCGCCGCCCCCCCCTTGGAGATTGGATCTCCTAGGGCCGGCGCCCCCCCCTAGGGGCCCTATATATAGTGGGGGGGAGGGCAGCTGCACCCTAAGCCCTGGCGCCTCCCTCTCCCTCCCGTGACACCACTTCCTCCTCCAGTTGCGCTTGGCGAAGCCCTGCTAGAATCCAGCTGCCTCCACACCACCACGCCGTCGTGCTGCTGGATCTCCATCAACCTCTCCTTCCCCCTTGCTGGATCAACAAGGAGGAGACGTCCCCGCTCCGTACGTGTGTTGAACGCGGAGGTGCCGTCCGTTCGGTGCTAGGATCATCGGTGATTTGGATAACGACGAGTACGACTCCATCATCCCCGTTCTCTTGAACGCTTCCGCTGGCGATCTACAAGGGTATGTAGATGCACTCCCCTCTCCCTCGTTGCTAGATGACTCCATAGATTGATCTTGGTGATGCGTAGAAAATTTTAAAATTCTACTACGTTCCCCAACAGTGGCATCATGAGCTAGGTCTATGCGTAGTATCTTGCACGAGTAGAACACAAAGTAGTTGTGGGCGTAGATTTGTTCATTTCTCTTGCTGTTACTAGTCTTATGTTGATTCGGCGGCATCGTGGGATGAAGCGGCCCAGACCGGCCTTACACGTATGCTTACGTGAGACAGCTTCCACCGACTGACATGCACTAGTTCCACAAGGTGGCTAGCGGGTGTCTGTCTCTCCCACTTTAGTCAGATCGGATTCGATGAAAAGGGTCCTTATGAAGGGTAAATAGAAATTGGCATATCATGTTGTGGTTTTGGCGTAGGTAAGAAACGTTCTTGCTAGAAACCTATAGCAGCCACGTAAAAACTTGCAACAACAATTAGAGGATGTCTAACTTGTTCTTGCAACATGTGCCGTGTGATGTGATATTGCCAAAAGGATGTGATGAATGATATATATGTGATGTATGAGATTGATCATGTTCTTGTAATAGGAATCACGACTTGCATGTCGATGAGTATGACAACCGGCAGGAGCCATAGGAGTTGTCTTATTTTATTGTATGACCTGCGTGTCAATGAAAAACGCCATGTAATTACTTTACTTTATCGCTAACCGTTAGCCATAGTAGTAGAAGTAATGTTTGGCGAGACAACTTCATGAAGACACGATGATGGAGATCATGATGATGGAGCTCATGGTGTCATGCCGGTGACGATGATGATCATGGTGCCCCGAAGATGAAGATCAAAAGGAGCAAAATGATATTGGCCATATCATGTCACTATTTGATTGCATGTGATGTTTATCATGTTTTTACATCTTATTTGCTTAGAACGATTGTAGTAAATAAGACGATCTCTCACTAAAATTTCAAGAATTGTGTTCCCCCTAACTGTGCACCGTTGCTAAGGTTCGTTGTTCCGAAGCACCACCTGATGATCGGGTGTGATAGGCTCTAACGTTCGCATACAGTAGGTGTAAGCCAGATTTACACCCGCAATACACTTAGGGTTCACTTGACGAGCCTAGCATGTACAGACATGGCCTCGGAACACGGAAGACCAAAAGGTCGAACATGAGTCGTATAGAAGATACGATCAACATAAAGATGTTCACCGTTGATTACTAGAACGTCTCACGTGATGATCGGACACGGCCTAGTCGATTCGGGTTATGTATCACTTAGATGACTAGAGAGATGTATATCTGAGTGGGAGTTCATTAAATTTGTTTAGATGAATTTAATTGTCATGAACATAGTCTAAAATCTTTACAATATGTCTTGTAGATCCAATGGCCCACGCTAATGTTGTCCTCAACTTCAACGTGTTCCTAGAGAAAACCAAGCTGAAAGACGATGGTAGCTATAAGGATTGGGTCCGTAACTTGAGGATCATCCTCATAGCTGCCAAGAAAACATATGTCCTTGAAGCACCGCTAGGTGACGCTCCCGCCCCAGCGAACCAAGATGTTATGAACGCCTGGCAATCGCATTGTGATGATTACTCCCTGGTTCAGTGCGGCATGCTTTACAACTTAGAATCAGGGCTCCAAAAGCGTTTTGAGCACCACTGAGCATATGAGATGTTCCAAGAGTTGAAAATGGTTTTCCAAGCTCATGCACGAGTCGAGAGATATGACGTCTCCGACGCATTCTACAGTTGTAAGATGGAGGAGAATAGTTCTGTCAGCGAGCATATACTCAAATTGTTTGGGTTGCAAAATCACTTGTCTCAGTTGGGAATTAATCTCCCAGATTAAGCAGTCGTTGACAAAATCCTTCAGTCGCTCCCACCTAGCTACAAAAGTTTCGTGATGAACTTCAATATGCAAGGGATGGAGAAGTCCATTCCCGAGGTGTATTCAATGCTGAAATCAGCGGAGGTGGAGATAGAGAAAGAACATCATGTGTTGATGGTGAATAAAACCACTAAGTTCAAGAAAGGCAAGGGTAAGAAGAACTTCAAGAAGGACGGTAAAGGAGTTGCTGCGCCCGGTAAGCCAGTTGCCGGGAAGAGGCCAAAGAATGGACCCAAGCCTGAGACTAAGTGCTTTTATTGCAAGGGAACGGGTCACTGGAAGCGGAACTGCCCCAAATACTTAGCAGATAAGAAGGCCTGCAACGTCAAAGGTATATGTGATATACATGTTATTGATGTGTACCTTACCAGCACTCGTAGTAGCTCCTGGGTATTTGATACCGGTGCAGTTGCTCACATTTTTAACTCAAAGCAGGAGCTGCGGAATAAGCGGAGACTAGCGAAGGACGAGGTGACGATGCTGATACGTCCAAAACGTATCTATAATTTCTGCTTGCTCCATGCTTCTTTTGTGTGATATTCTATGATATTGATGCACTTCCATACAGTTTTGATCATATTTGGACTAACCTATTAACTCAGTGCACCACAGTGCCAGTTTCTGTTTTCTGCTGTTTTTCTATTTCAGGTTTCCCCTATATTAAAAGTGCTCCAAAAATTCCAGGACAAATACAGGAAAAATCAGCGTACAGGAAGCTTCGCGAAGAACCAAAGATGGGCCAGAGGGGAGCCACGGGAGGCTCAGGCGGCCACCTGGTGCGGCCCCACCCCTGGCCGCGCCAGGGGGCGCCTGGGGCCCCTGCTCCGCCTCTGGCTGCCCCCCTTCGCCTATATATCCCTCTCGTCCCGAAACCCTCGAGGACAGAACCCTTTTTCGCGATCTCGCCTCTGTTCCGCCGCCGCAGCGCTTCCAAGATCGGGAGCATCAGGAGAACTCTTCCCGGCACCCTGCCGGAGGGGAGAACCACCACCGGGAGCTTCTCCACCACCATGGACGCTTCCCGGATGAGTCGTGAGTAGTCCACCTTGGACCATGGGTCCATGATCAGTAGCTATGTGATGTTCCCCTCCCTCTTTGCTCTTCATGGTTTATACCTCGTGAGCTGCCCTACATGATCGAGGCACATATGTAATCTTTCTGCTGTTGCTTTGCTGAGTTTGCTGGGATCTGATGGATTATGAGACTATGTTCAGATTGTGTTTGAGTAATATATTTGATTCACCTCTTTTATATCTTTGTTCTTGAGTAATTCTTGCATGTTCTCTGTTGCTGTTTATTGCTTTGGCCAAGTAGTAGGTAGTAACTCCAAGAGGGAGCGTTATGCTTGATTGTGGGTTCATGCCCCCGGATGACTAGCTTGAGTGACAGAAACATGAGTCTAGGGGATGTGATGTTGCCACAAGGGAGAAAACAACGGTGCTTGTACTTGCGGGTGCAAGGATTGTTTACTTTACGCAAAGTTCTTTTAATGCAGTTGTCTGTTGCTTTGAGTTTACACTTTGGGTGGGATTCGCAACTTAATACCAGTGAGATGTTCTGGATAGATATCTCAAGGTGGATGATTAGTAGTAGATGCAGATGGATTTCGGTCTACTTGCCTTGGCGTACCGCCCATGCTTTTGAGCCTCTACCTTTCTTTGCAGCATAGTTAGCATTGGTTTGCGCACATAATCCTGTCAATTGCCCAGCTGTAATTTTTTTACCTCGCTTTGTTGTTTTATCGTCTTTTGGGAGAGAGACATCACTAGTGAACATCATGGGACCCCGGTCCATATTACCACCGCTGATCACACCTTCTATTTACTTCCTGTTTTTATTTCCTAGTTGCAGTCATAGCTATCATTATTATCTCTTGTGTTTGATACTTTGTAAACAACAAGGCCGGAGGGATTGACAACCTCTCTGTACTCGTTGGGAGCAAAGTTATCTGTATCTGTGTGCAGGTCCCGTCAACCGCTAAGTTTCTGGCGCCGTTGACACCTACTTGTCGACCCTCGGAGTCTCACGGGATTCGATCCTTGGTATCATTGCCAAGGGAAATTTGCCGCTACGCTACATCTCAACCTTCCACTTGGGGTAACCAACGAGGGGCGAGAAGCCATCAAGCAAGTTTCTGGCGCCGTTTTCGGGGACTCCACTCTTCAAGATAGGGGAGTTGCACGCTATCTTTTATCTTTGCTTTTTAGTCTTGTTAGTTTACCTTGCAGTTTTTGCTTTAGTGTCCCTTACCAAAAATCACAAAAATAGTTATCTTGCTTGCTGCTGCTATGGGTTCCACCGAGAACACCAAGATGTGTGACTTCACTAGTCATAACAACAATGACTTTATCTGCACGCCTATTGCTACACCTGCCACTTCAGCACCTTCTTATGAGATTAAACCTGCTTTGCTGAACCTAGTTATGAAAGATCAATTCTCCGGTGCTGGAGATGATGCTGCTTTGCACTTAAATAATTTTGTTGAGCTCTGTGATATGCAAAAATACAAAGAAGTAGATGGTAATATTGTTAAGCTTAAGCTTTTTCCTTTCTCCTTGAGAGGAGGAGCTAAAATCTGGTTTCAATCCTTGCCTAGGAATAGTATAGATTCTTGGGACAAGTGCAAGGATGCCTTTATTGGGAAGTACTATCCCCCTGCTAAAATTATCCAATTAAGGAGTAACATAATGAATTTTAAACAATTGGATAATGAACATGTTGCCCCCAAGCTTGGGAACGCATGAAATCTCTTGTCAAGAACTGCCCTACTCATGGTTTGACTACTTGGATGGTTATCCAAACTTTTTATGCAGGCTTGAACTTTACCTCTCGGAACTTGTTAGATTCGGCTGCGGGAGGAACCTTTATGTCAACTACACTTGGTGCTGCCACAAAGCTTCTCGACGACATGATGACCAATTATTCCCAATGGCACACCGAACGCACTCCAATAGGTAGGAAGGTAAACTATGTCGAGGAGATTTCCTCCCTAAATGAAAAAGTTGACTAGATCATGTCTCTACTTTCCAAGCAATCTTCTATTGATCCTCATGATGTGACTTTAAATTCTTTGATTGCTCAAGATCAAGTAGATGTGAACTTTATCTCTAGAAACAACTTCAATAACAATGCTTATAGGAGTAATTTTGGTAGCAACCCTAGACCGTTCCCCTCTAATTCCTATGGGAACAACAATACTTATCCTAGCACCAAGAACTCCACTTCTGAACTAGAGATTATATTTAAAGACTTCATCACTACCCAAAAGGCCTTCAATAAGAGTGTAGAAGAAAAACTAGACAAACTAGATAATCTCTCTTCGAAGGTAGACAATTTAGCCCATGAGGTAAAGTTGCTTAAAATTAGAACTTCTCCTCTTGAGGAGAGGAAGACCACTCCTATGAATGCTATTCAAGTGCAAATTAATGAAAACATTAGGATGATGGCTATACTTAAAGAGAGATGGGCTAGAGAAAAGGAGGAAGAAGATATAATTAAGAGCCTTCCTACCCACCACACTGTTGCTACTATCCAAGTTGTTGAGGATATCCAAACTCTTAGCACCCAATGCACTCCTAGTCCCATTGGACCTATTGATGGTGATGTTATGACCTCAACCGTAGAAGAAGAAACTCATATAACCATAGAAGCTACCAAACAAGTGAGCCTAAAGGACACCACTACCACTTTAGTTGATAGTAGTGACCTTGATTTTGATAATTGCACCCTTTCTGAAGTTATTGGTTTTCTTCACAAGATGTCTACAGATCCCCACACTAGCACACTTAATCTTGCCTTCACGGAGCATATCACTAATGCTCTCATCAAAGCTAGGGAGGAGAAGCTTAGGGTAGAAGCCTCCATACCTAGAAAGCTAGAAGATAGTTGGGATCCTATGATTAAAATTAAGTTGAATAACTTCTCTTGCTATGCTCTATGTGATGTTGGAGCTAGTACCTCCGTTATGCCCAAAAGAATGTATGATATCTTTGAATTGAAACCTTTCGATCCTTGTTCTTTTGGTGTTCGTCTTGTTGATTCTTCCGTAAAGAAACCTTTGGGGAAGATCGACGATGTTCTTATCATTGTCAATGACAATTATGTTCCCGTTGATTTTACTATTATGGATATTGAATGTGAACCTTCATGTCCAATTATTTTGGGACGTCTTTTTCTTCGCACCGTTGGTGCTATCATTGACATGAAAGAGGGGAATATAAAATTCCAATTCCCTCTCAAGAAAGGGATGGAACACTTCCCTAGAAAGAAGATTAAGTTGCCTTTTGAGTCCGTTACACGGGCTAGCTATTCTCTTACTCTTGATAAAACTTGAGCTTCTCTTTTTGCATCATGCCTAGCTTAAAGGCATAAAAGAAAGCGCTTTTGGGAGGCAGCCCACAACGAATTAAGTTTTATTTTGCTTTTGTTGTGTCTTGATGTTTGTTACTACAGTAGCATCATCATTGTATCTTTTATTTTCAGCTTTGTGCCAAGTTTAGCCTCCGATTGCAATAAAGTTCAAAAGTTGTGACGTGTTGTCCAGAAAACAGATTCTGTCCTTGGACAGAAAAATTCGAATAAAATCACAAAATCATCTTTTTGATCTGAATTGTTTTGATAGCATGCTCTATACAATTGGCTTTCGAGCGTCTGTTCTGAGTTTTTTGATTTGAGTTGCTGAAGTGCCCCGAAAAAATTATTTACTACCTGCTGGTCTGTTATTCACAGATTCTGTCCTGTTTTGCCTTTTCTTCGTTTTGCAAACCTTGAGCTTGCTTTTTCTTTGCAAAAACCGTTTGGCAATCTTGAGAAACAGTAGCTCTTCAAGATTATCTTTATTTCCAGTAGGGAAAAATAATTTTATTGTGGGTACTAACCTCGCTAATCAGATTATGATGAGTTATGTATGAAGGGAGTTTTCAAGTGTGCGAGAGAAGATGATAAAAGAAGATTCAGGAGGGTCAAACGCTCAAGCTTGGGGATGCCCCCGTGCACCCCCAAGAAATATTCAAGAAGACTCAAGCGTCTAAGCTTGGGGATGCCCCCATGCATCCCCTTCTCCATCAACAATTATCAGTTCGTCTTTCGTTCCACTATATTTTCACTTCATGTGTTATGTGCTATGCTTGGAGCGTCTTGCTCTTAGTTTCCTTTTTAGTTTTCTTTAGCTTTGCTTGCTGTTCATAACAAGTTAGAACCCAGCTTTCTTTGTGTGGGAGAGAAACACGCTCCACTTCAACCTAGAACACAACATAGGATTTTCATGCTTATCTTTGCTGTGTGTGTTCTTTGTCTTTCCATAGCTGCTGTCATGTTTAGCTCTTAGTTTTCATGCTTTTCTTTTTAAAGAGCTTTTGTTTAGTTGGTTGCTGAACTCTCTTGAGTTTTCATGTTTATCTTGTTAAGAGAGTTTGCCTGTTGCACTGAGTTGTGTGTCTTAACTTAAAGTAGGTAATTGAGGTTGCTATTTAATTTTAGTTGTAACTTGCAATAGTTTTGAGGTATTGCCATGAGTAATGTCTGAACTTTTGGTGTCAAGAGCTTTAGCCTATTAGTGATAGATGTCGTATTTTGGGCAATCCGTGTTTATTTTTGAAAACCTACGAAATAGTTGAGAACTTTAGCTACTAGATGGATCACTAATCTTTGGAGGGATCGAATATTAGAGTACACTCACGTACCATGAGTCGAGAATGCGCAAGGATAACCAAACCCCCATACACTCCTCCTCGGGGTACTTGTCTCTTTATGAACCTCCTAATTAGATTGAGAGTTACAGATAATAAGTGCATGAGTTCTTCGGACTAATGTGAGTATTCGAAAGTTGACACTTCCACCTAGCCATATTTTTCTAGCCTCTTCGGTACCATGCATTGCCCTTTCTCACCTCGAGAGTTGGCGCATACTTCGCTGGTGCATCCAAATCCTTGGCACGATATGCTCTGATCATAAGCCTCATTATATCCTTCCTCAAAACAGCCACCATACCTACCTATCAAGGCATTTCCATAGCCTTTCCGAGATACATTGCCATGCAACATCCATCTTCTCATGACTTGATCTTCATGTCATACATGCTTTTTGCTTGATCGATGAGCCGCATGCTAGTTGGGCCTTGCCCTAATCATTGCCACATGACGCGCTAGAATCATTGCATATCCTGCTACACCGGCAGAGGCATACATTTGCATACATCATGATAGTTTCATCTTCTTTATGTTGAGTACTCTTGTAAAGTGTGAAAGATCTTCTATACTTCTTGTAATTTATAGAGTGTTGCCCCTAAAGTGAGGAAAAGATCCCAAAGAGGACAAAATCAAAAGATCCCAAAGAGGACAAATGAGAGTTAAATAGAAAGAGCCATTGAGGCCACAAAAAAATTTAAAAATAGAAAAAAGAGAAAAAGAAATAAAAAGAGAGAAGGGGGCACACTACTATTCCTTTGGAGAGATCCACACTCGTACTCCATCTTATACCTTGTACTCCATAGAGATTATCATTCATGCATATAGCTATGTGGGGACCTTCACACTATAGAATTTGGCTTGTATATTCCAATGATGAGCCTCCTCAAAAGAACTCTAGGTCTTCTTGAGCGAGCAAGTTGGATGCACCCCCACTAGTTCCATTGGAGAGCTTACCTTAGCTCATATGTGCATCCGTTGCATGGCAATCCCTACTCCTAACATCATATCTATCATTTGGCTTTCTCTCGCCTATGATTGTCCTCATTGATGTGAGCCTTTCACACCTTTTTTGTCTTCCCCCTTCATCATTTTTCTCTCTTTGCCATCCTAAGTGTCAACTTTCTTGGTTACGCTCATCCATTGCATGAGTGCTCAAAATATCGAAAGGGAGTGGATCATTTTGACTTGTACCTGGCTAGTGGTCTGGGGATGAGTCAAGATAAGATTCCAAAGAAGACCAAGTGTGAAACTTTAGTAGATTAAGTTCTCAACAATACAAAAACTATGTTTTACTCTCTCGTATATCCCTATCCCCTTTCTTGCACGCAAACACCATTTGGAGACATTCGAGTCACGGACAGCGAGAGCTCTTGCACCTTTATGTTCTTATGTGGCTTGTTATAATGCTAATATAGACTCTTGCTTGTTATGACTTAAATTGAATTACATGCCTTGATTGCTTTACTTAAAAAGTTCTTATATGGTTGGTAGCATGTCACCACAGAAATTATGCTTGTTATCATTTACCTACTCGAGGACGAGCGGGAATTAAGCTTGGGGATGTTGATACGTCCAAAACGTATCTATAATTTCTGCTTGCTCCATGCTTCTTTTGTGTGATATTGCTATGATATTGATGCACTTCCATACACTTTTGATCATATTTGGACTAACCTATTAACTCAGTGCACCACAGTGCCAGTTCCTGTTTTCTGCTGTTTTTCTATTTCAGGTTTCCCCCATATTAAAAGTGCTCCAAATATTCCAGGACAAATACAGGAAAAATCAGCGTACAGGAAGCTTCGCGAAGAACCAAAGATGTGCCAGAGGGGAGCTAGGGGAGGCCCTGGCGGCCACCTGGCACAGCCCCACCCCTGGCCGCGCCAGGGGGGCGCCTGGGGCCCCTGCTCCGCCTCTGGCTGCCCCCCTTCGCCTATATATCCCTCTCGTCCCGAAACCCTCGAGGACAGAACCCTTTTTCGCGATCTCACCTCTGTTCCGCCGCCGCAGCGCTTCCAAGATCAGGAGCATCAGGAGAACTCTTCCCGGCACCCTGCCGGAGGGGAGAACCACCAACGGGAGCTTCTCCACCACCATGGACGCTTCCCGGATGAGTCGTGAGTAGTCCAACTTGGACCATGGGTCCATGATCAGTAGCTATGTGATGTTCTCCTCCCCTCTTTGCTCTTCATGGTTTAGACCTCGTGAGCTGCCCTACATGATCGAGTCACATATGTAAACTTTCTGATGTTGCTTTGCTGAGTTTGCTGGGATCTGACGGATTATGAGACTATGTTCAGATTGTGTTTGAGTAATATATTTGATTCACCTCTTTTATATCTTTGTTCTTGAGTAATTCTTTCATGTTCTCCATTGCTGTTTATTGCTTTGGCCAAGTAGTAGGTAGTAACTCCAAGAGGGAGCATTATGCTTGATTGTGGGTTCATGCCCCCTGATGAATAGCTTGACTGACAGAAACATGAGTCTAGGGGATGTGCTGTTGTCACAAGGGAGAAAACAACGGTGCTTGTACTTGCGGGTGCAAGGATTGTTTACTTTATGCAAAGTTCTTTTAATGCAGTTGTCTGTTGCTTTGAGTTTACACTTTGGGTGGGATTCGCAACTTAATACCAGCGAGATGTTCTGGATAGATATCTCAAGGTGGATGATTAGTAGTAGATGCAGATGGATTTCGGTCTACTTGCCTTGGCATACCGCCCATGCTTTTGAGCCTCTACCTTTCTTTGCAGCATAGTTAGCATTGGTTTGTGCACATAATCCTGTCAATTGCCCAGCTGTAATTTGTTTACCGCGCTTTGTTGTTTTATCGTCTTTTGGGAGAGAGACATCACTAGTGAACATCATGGGACCCCGGTCCATATTACCACCGCTGATCACACCTTCTATTTACTTCCTGTTTTTATTTCCTAGTTGCAGTCATAGCTATCATTATTATCTCTTGTGTTTGATCCTTTGTAAACAACAAGGCCGGAGGGATTGACAACCTCTCTGTACTCGTTGGGAGCAAAGTTATCTGTATCTGTGTGCAGGTCAGGTCAACCGCTAAGTTTCTGGCGCCGTTGACACCTACTTGTCGACCCTCGGAGTCTCACGGGATTCGATCCTTGGTATCTTTGCCAAGGGAAATTTTCCGCTACGCTACATCTCAACCTTCCACTTGGGGTAACCAACGAGGGGCGAGAAGCCATCAGATGCGCGTCGGGAATGGTTCCAAGGTCGATGTGATCGCCGTCGGCACGCTATCTCTACATCTACCTTTGGGATTAGTTTTAAACCTCAATAATTGTTATTTAGTACCAGCTTTGAGCATGAACATTGTATCTGGATCTCGTTTAATGCGAGATGGCTACTCATTTAAATCCGAGAATAATGGTTGTTCTATTTATATGAGAGAAATGTTTTATGGTCATGCCCCGCTGGTCAATGGTTTATTCTTAATGAATCTCGAATGTGATGTTACATATATTCATAGTGTGAATGCCAGAAGATGTAAGGTTGATAATGATAGTCCCACATACTTGTGGCACTGCCGCCTTGGTCATATTGGTGTCAAACGTATGAAGAAGCTCCATGCGGATGGACTTTTGGAGTCTCTTGATTATGAATCATTTGACACGTGCGAACCATGCCTCTTGGGCAAGATGACCAAGTCTCCGTTCTCCGGAACAATGGAGCGAGCAACCACCTTATTGGAAATCATACATACCGATGTGTGCGGTCGAATGAGTGTTGAAGCTCACGGTGGCTATTGTTATGTTCTCACCCTCACAGATGACTTAAGTAGATATGGGTATGTCTACTTGATGAAACACAAGTCTGAGACCTTTGAAAAGTTCAAGGAATTTCAGAATGAGGATGATAATCAACATGACAGAAAAATAAAGTTCTTACGATCGGATCATGGAGGAGAATATTTGAGTCACAAATTTGGCACGGACCTAAGGAACTGTGGAATAGTTTCACAATTGATGCCGCCTGGAACACCTCAGTGTAATGGTGTGTTCGAACATCGTAATTGCACTCTGTTGGACAAGGTGAGATCTATGATGTCTCTTACCGACTTACCGCTATCATTTTGGGGTTATGCTTTAGAGACTGCCGCATTCACTTTAAATAGGGCACCGTCTAAATCCGTTGAGACGACACCGTATGAACTTTGGTTTGGCAAGAAACCTAAGTTGCCGTTTCTAAAAGTTTGGGGATGCGATGCTTATGTCAAGAAACTTCAACCTAAAAAGCTCGAACCGAAATCGGAAAAATGCGTCTTCATAGGATACCCTAAGGAAACTATAGGGTACACCTTCTACCTCAGATCCGAAGGCAAGGTCTTCGTTGCCAAGAATGGATCCTTTCTGGAGAAAGAGTTTCTCTCGAAAGAAGTAAGTGGGAGGAAAGTGGAACTTGATGAGGTGACAGTCACCCCTTCTGAACCGAAAAGTAGCGCAGCGCAGGAAGATGTTCCTGTGGTGCCTGCACTGACTAGGGAGGAAGTTAATGATAATGATCATGAAGCTTCAGATCAAGTTACTGCTGAACTTCGTAGGTCCACAAGGACACGTTCCGCACCAGAGTGGTACGGCAACCCTGTCCTGTAAATCATGTTGTTAGACAACGGTGAACCTTCGAACTATGAAGAAGCGAGGCGGGCCCAGATTCCGACAAATGGCTTGAAGCCATGAAATCCGAGATAGGATCCATATATGATAACAAAGTATGGACTTTGGTGGACTTGCCCGATGATCGCCACGCCATAGAAAATAAATGGATCTTTAAGAAGAAGACTGACGCGGATGGTAATGTGACCATCTATAAGGCTCGGCTTGTCGCTAAAGGTTATCGACAAGTTCAAGGGATTGACTACGACGAGACTTTCTCTCCCGTAGCGATTCTGAAGTCCGTCTGAATCAAGTTAGCAATTGCTGCATTCTATGATTATGAGATATGTCAAATGGACGTCAAAACGGCATTCCTTAATGGCTTCCTCAAGGAAGAACTGTATATGATGCAGCCGGAAGGTTTTGTTGATCCTGAGAATGCTAACAAGGTATGCAAGATCCAGCGCTCAATCTATGGGCTGGTACAAGCATCTCGGAGTTGGAATATTCGCTTTGATGAGGTGATCAAAGCGTTTGGTTTTATACAGACTTGGGGAGAAGCATGTATTTACAAGAAAGTGAGTGGGAGCTCTGTAGCATTTCTCATATTGTATGTGGATGATATATTGCTGATGGGAAATGATGTAGAACTCTTGGAAAGCATAAAGGCCTACTTGAATAAGTGTTTTTCAATGAAGGACCTTGGAGAAGCTGCTTACATATTAGGCATCAAGATCTACAGAGATAGATCGAGACGCCTCATTGGTCTTTCACAAAGCACATACCTTGACAAGATATTGAAGAAGTTCAGTATGGATCAGTCCAAGAAAGGGTTCTTGCCTGTATTGCAAGGTATGAGATTGAGCACGGCTCAATGCCCGACCTCGACAGAAGATAGAGAAAACTTGAGTGTCATCCCCTATGCCTCAGCCATAGGTTCTATTATGTATGCCATGCCGTGTACCAGACCTGATGTGAACCTTGACATTAGTTTGGTGGGGAGGTACCAAAGTGATCCCGGTATGGAACACTGGACAGCGGTCAAGAACATCCTGAATTACCTGAAAAGGACCAAGGATATGTTTCTCGTTTATGGAGGCGACGAAGAGCTCGTCGTAAAGGGTTACATCGATGCTAGCTTCGACACAGATCTGGATGACTCCAAGTCACAAACCGGATATGTGTATATTTTGAATGGTGAGGCAGTCAGTTGGTGTAGTTGCAAGCAAAGCGTCGTGGCGGCATCTACATGTGAAGCGGAGTACATAGCTGCTTCCGAAGCAGTGCAGGAAGGAGTCTGGATGAAGGAGTTCATCACCGACCTAGGAGTTATTCCAAGTGCATCGGGCCCGATGACTCTCTTCTATGACAACACTGGAGCTATTGCCATTGCCAAGGAGCCCAGGTTTCACAAGAAGACCAAGCACATCAAGCGCCGTTTCAACTCCATCCGGAATTATATTCAAGATGGAGACATAGATATTTGTAAAGTGCATACGGATCTGAATGTCGCAGATCCGTTGACTAAACCTCTTCCATGATCAAAACATGATCAACACCAGAACTCTATGGGTGTTCGATTCATCACAATGTAACAAGAATATTGACTCTAGTGCAAGTGGGAGACTGTTGGAAATATGCCCTAGGGGCAATAATAAAATGGTTATTATTATATTTCCTTTTTCACGATAATTGTCTATTGTTAATGCTTGAATTGTATTATCCGGAAACAGTGATACATGTGTGAATACATAGACCACAACGTGCCCCTAGTAAGCCTCTAGTTGACTAGCTCGTTGATCAACAGATGGTCATGGTTTCCTGACCATGGACATTGGATGTCATTGATAACGGGATCACATCATTAGGATAATGATATGATGGACAAGACCCAATCCTAAGCCTAGCACAAGATCATGTAGTTCGTATGCTAAAGATTTTCCAATGTTAAGTATCCTTTCCTTAGACCATGAGGTTGTGCAACTCCCGGATACCGTAGGAATGCTTTGGGTGTGCCAACTGTCACAACGTAACTGGGTGACTATAAAGGTACACTACGGGTATCTCCGAAAGCATCTGTTGGGTTGGCATGAACCGAGACTGGGATTTGTCACTCCGTATGACGGAGAGGTATCTCTGGGCCCACTCGGTAAGACATCATCATAATGAGCTCAATGTGACTAAGGGGTTCACTACAAGAAATATGTCAACTTGTGACCACCACTATTGGTCACTGAATGGTCACAAATTTCCATTTGTGACCTTTTTGTGACCAAAAACATAAGGTCAAAAGCTGGCCGTCATAAACTGACATTAGCGACCTTCTCTGTGAGAAGGTCATAGACGTTTATGACCAAAATATGCCTACTGTCGTGTTTTGGTCACTATCAGCCTCCCCAGACCACGTAGGCATCCAGCGTGGCAAGCTGATGTGGCACAAGATTTAGCCCGGTCCAATTCGGTATTCTACATGGGCCGAGCCCATTAATTCAGCATATTAGTGTTTTTTCTCATATTAATTTTGGCTAGGTAGATGGGCCAAGCCCAACAATTAAGCCTTCGCATTTTTGGGCCGTGGCCTTTTCCGCTATAAAGTTTTAGTTTTTTTGTGATATAAAAAAGGTCCGCTAGTCAAATGGGTCCCAGATGTCAGGTTCAGGTACGTGGGTCCCAGCTAGCAAGTTCATATTCCTCATATTTCAATTTAACAATAAATAAATAACCAGTATTTAAATTGGCACAAAAAAAACACACACATAATACTCCAAATTTTATCAGCCAGATTCAGTACAGAGCTCCTATTGTACAAATAACATATACTTTACAAGCTCTACACATAATGAGCTCTAACATATACAAGCTCTACACGTGATATGGTGCCCTGGTGTTAACCCTGTAGCTCTACAAGTGTCTTCAATCTTCTTCAACATGGAGCTCCTTCGGTAGCGAGCACAAATTGGGCACCTGCATCATCACAGGAAGGCAATTTTAGATCATAAAAACGAATGTTCCAAGCACAGTTTAGAGAAAAGAACCAAGTAAATTTGCCCTCAATCATGCAAACAAAGTTTAGAGAAAACCAAACATGAACAAGCACTTATTATGCAGTTTTTAAAGTTTTTAATACATTTATTTTATATTAGAAAAACTGAATATGCTACTTCCTGATTCATGGCTGCATAATCCAGCTAGCTACACCAGTTTGCTCTCATGCAGAAATTAGAAAGAAAAAAAGAACAACAAATAAATCAACACTGATTTCTCTAACACATACAGTAACTTGCTGATATAACTTGTATAACTTGTATATTTGTCGACGGAAAACGGGATGCAAAATCATGTTTCAGTCCAAATCAATCTATCATGAGAAAACATGTATAACTCCCACTAGAATTTTTTAATGCAGTTGCGAATTATCCTGAAAACTTGTGCACTTAATGATGGTTTGATCCATCTTACAGAATAGTCAGCTTCCAATATAACTTTGGTACAGAACAGAATGTATAAGCATGAAGTAAGATAGGCCATGCATCAAACACAGAAATAATTTTACTAGGTAGCGGCATAGTAAGTTGGTTTTTACTAGGAAGCGGCATAGTAAGTTGTGACATTTAAAAAAAACCAGTAAGAAAACCAGCGGCGGCTGCTCCAGCCCGGTGCTCTCCTCCTGGACACCGCCGCTATAAATTTAGCTAGCAATCATCAGCAGCAAGTACAGAGTAAACTGGGACTTTGTTGCAGCTACAGAAACTGAAACAACACACACATCATGGAATTTCATATCATAGCCAACAAATATTTTACCAGAAAACATGGTGTTCTTCTCTGTACATTAGAAAGATGCAAACAAAGGTTTCGGTAAAAACAAACAAGTGGAGTAGACAAATTATCAGCAAGAAATCAATGGCCAGATGAGCACCACCACAACAAATCGGCACTAACACTTGGTCATCGACGCGATAACCAAGCAAGGAACCAGCTCGCACACGCAAGATGATGATTGCATACATACAAATCATGTGCTGGCAGAAAAAATCAAAGCATGAGCTCATCTTCTCTCTCTGTTTGGTAACTAACAACCTAAATAAAATAAAATAAAAAACATGACTTGTTCATACAGATCCCTCTAAAATTCCTTGGGACAAGTGCATCACATATTCGTCAACTTAGCAGCAGAAGTAGTGAGCACAGGAAGAGGGGGGGCGGAGATGGAGGAGCTACCTGCCGCGATCGCAATGGAAGCAGAGGAGCAGATCCCTCCTGTCCCTCCCCCACAAGCAGGATAGGGCTGCTGGTTGGGCACGCCCCTACTCCTCCGCCTCCTCGAGCAGGAGACCCCCTTCCCCTACTGCTGCTTGGCGTGCCGCATCACTAGTCACCTCCTCATGCAAGAAGTACACAATAAATAGACAGACGGTTAGTGAGGTACAATTTCACAGCAACATAAGCTTAGAATTAACAAAAATACACACTGAAATGAAGTCACTAAGATACTTAAGTCAACCACATGGTGTAGAATTATGTGGTATAGAATTGCAACACATGAAACAAAATAGAAATAACATCATCACCAAGAGTTTCTGATGATAAGCATAGCTCCCTACAAAAAAAGAACTAAGGGCACAGTGAGTAAAGCATGCAGACCACAATATTCAAAGCAGAAGCAAGCGGGCAAAATGAGCTACCTACTGGCAAAGTATAAAACTTGAATCATAAAGTATAATATAATCAAGAAAACAAGAACTGACAATGAGAACTACATACTAATGCACCAGATGATCAACATCAAGCACAAGCATGCAAACATGCATCTCATCACAACCTAAAACTAGAAACAGAACACCCTAACCACCAGCAATTCTCTTCATTGATGAGACGACATTTACCGTACATAAATATGATGTAAAAAAGTAAGCAATATGATACTACTAATTTAGAGTGTGCAAACAGAAGGATTTTCTCCCCTCATGCTCTACCTGCCCGCATCAGAGACTCACATTCTGAACGGTCACTGTCATCACACTAGTTTTCAGATTCTCGCACTTGCAACTAGCACAAGTGTGAATTTCATACATCATCAATACAACAGAGCAGCACTAACCAACACAAAGCATTACATCATACATGAGACAGACTACAAGAGGAACAGATCTGAAACCAGTAGTCATAACCCATCAATTTAGATTGAATGGGCACATCCTAATCTACACCATGGCTTGCTGACAACCCCACAAACAGGCTACACAGTAGTAGAATACACACGGACCGGATCGGAGTGTTACCTTTGTTGTGGCCATGGATGGCGTGGAGAAGAGGAGGACGACCACCGGATGCCTGGAGCAGGAAGAACGAACAAACACCTGTACTGTAGAATGAATTGTGAGGATATTTGTCAAGGGGGAGGGCCGGAGCGGGGAGAGAGATTCATGGACGAGATCCGGGAGTACCTCAGCAGCCAAGTAGGAGCGGAGGACGATAGCAGTCCGGCGTCTCTTGTACAGCAGCGGAACATGAGCGAGAGGAGGTAAGGTGGGGTGGGGTACCACGGCGGTGAAGAAGGTCTTGTCGCCGACCTCGGAGAGCACGGTCATGGCCAGCGACTTGGTGAGCCCCTGCAGCAGGAAGGAACCAAGCGAAAAAACAAGGTCAATTCAGCAACCTCCACCCGTGCCGCGCAACGAGAAAGAGAGGAGAGAGGGGGAGGAAGGGGAGCTGACCCCGAGCATAGATGGCGACATGGCGGCCGGCGGCGAAGGGAGGCACTGATTCCGATCTAGGGGGTGAGGAGAGGATGTGCGCGGACCTTGACGAAGAACTTGGAGACGGCGAGGACCTTGACGACGAACCCCGCGGCGGGATCCCAGACCTGGTGGGCGGGGATGGCCTTGGCGCCGGCGCCGAGGCGGGAGCGGCGGGTGGAGCAGGTCACGGATGCGCCCCCGCGGAGCGAGACCCTCCTGGCCGCGATGGCGCGGCCCTCGGCGCCGCGGAGGCGGACGCCAGGAAGGGCAATCCCGCCGAGGAGGCAATGGCGAGGGCGGGTGAGGCGGAGGCCTTGAGTGCGAACGTCGACAGCGGAGGAAGGGGACGGTGGACAAGGGGGGCTTGGATTGGATCTGGAGAGAATGGGTGCGGCGGTTGGCGGGGAGGAAGGGGAGGGGATCGCGAGGAGCTCCGCCGGATCTGGAAGGGGAGAGGAGGAGCAGAGAGCGAGGAAAAGAAAGGAGGCGGGGGGTGGATGGAAAATGACCACAGGACAGAGCTAGGGTTTCGGGGACACATCCATGTTTGGTGCGGGCCGTTGGATCCAGGGGATCCAACGGTGATTTACCCATGATCCGCGTGAGAGGCCCCTGTACCAATCAGAACGCAGTATACAGGTATGATATTTTGACCATTTAAATTGGTCATAATCGACTAAAATTATGTGCTAAATCATGTTAGCTATTTTATTATAACCTGAAAATTTGAAAAAAAAATTTATTGTGTCAGCAAATTTGACTATTGTTTTCAGGAATAATCTTAAATTGAAATAAGATAAATATTTTTAATGAGTTATGAGAAATGAGTTCTTTTAAATCATTTTTTCATTTTTAAGTGTTCGAAATGAGCTTTTTTGTGAAGGACCTACCAAATATTTGTTGCAAAATTGTACCAAATCAATTTTCTAAAATACTAGGACATATTTAATGCAAAATTGACCAAATGGTTGGGTGTGAGAAGCTTTGATCCACCTCTCGTGAGAAAGACAAATTTCCGTCGATTCAGCAAAAAGCGGGTCAAATTTGAACTGTAGCTACCTTCTAGTTTGCTCTTTATTTTTTCCAAAAATCATTTCTAGGTACATAAGTATCTATTTAATCAGAGAACACCAATAAAATTGCAAGATTCAACCACTAGCTAGGAACGGTCATTCCCGCTGTTTTGACCGCACTTTGAAACGGGCATAAAAAATTCAAAAAAAATCAAAAAATTGTGAAACATTCGCATTGTGTCATCATATGTGGCCAAGTTCCCAGGAAAAATAAAAAACTTGTAATACAGCAATTATTATAAAAAAGTGTTCTCAGAAACGAGCTATCACGTGTGGAGATCAATGGCTTTCAAGCCAAATGATCAATCTTATGGCCACATTCACAGCTTAGTTTGTTCAAATGATCTCATATTGTACACAAGGGTGCATATTGTAATGGCAAACAATGTTTCCTAAAGAAGTTTTCATTTTCTTTGGACAAAAAAACCATTTTCCATTTTTTGAGTGCCCGAAATGAGGGTTTATTGTGAAGGAACTACCAAATAATCGTTGCAAAATTGGACCAAATCAATTTTCTAAAATTCTAGGACATATTTAATGCACAATTGACCAAATGGTTGGGTATAAAATTTTTGATCCACCTCTGGTGAAAAAGACAAATTTTCGCCGATTCAACTGGAAGCGGGTCAAATTTGAACTGTAGCTACCTTGTAGTTTGCTCTTTATTTTTTACAAAAATTATTTCTAGGTACATAAGTATCTATTTAATCAGAGAAACACCAAAAAAATACAAAGGTTCAACCACTAGCTAGGAACGGTCATTCCCGCCGTTTTGACCGCATTTTGAAACAGACATAAAAAAATCAAAAAAATTGGAACACCTTTGCATTATGTCATTATATATGACCAAGTTACCAGGAAAAATAATAAACTTGTAATACGACAATTCTTTTAAAAAAGTGTTCTCAGAAATTAGCTATCATGCGTGAAGATTCATGGCTTCACTACTAGGAAAAGGGCTATAGATGGAATAGATACTAATGGCGCACCAGACAAGCAGTGCGCCATTAGTATATAGTAATGGCGCACCAGCAACAGATACGCCATTAGAGTTCAAACTACTAATGGCGCACCAGGCCCGGAGTGCGTCATTAGTATCAAAAGGTTTTTTTTTGAACTAGCGCGCCTGTCCAAACATACTAATGGCGCATCGGGACGAAGTGCGCCATTACTAGTTGTAACTAGTAATGGCGCACCAGCAGTAAAGTGCGCCATTAATGTTCTTTTTTTATGATATTTTTTATTCTTTTTTTTTACAAAACTACTAATGGCGCAATGGCGCACTGTGTGACATTGCGCCATTAGTATGATATTGTTTTTTGCAAAACTAGTAATGGCGCACCTACTATAAATGCGCATTAGTAACCTTGATTACTAATGGCGCATTTATAGTTGGTGCGCCATTAGTAAGCGGGCAGCAACAAGATATTTTGGACAGCCTCTCCTACCCACACTCACTTTCTCCCCCACTTCATTCTCTCCACCTCCTCTCCTCTCAGGTCCCTCCTCTTTTTCACCTCATTTCCACCATATATTCATTCAAATTAAGTGGTTAAATTACCTTGTTTTGATAGGTAAGTAAGGGGGGAAGCTATATTTATGTTATTCTCCATACAACAATGTGCACATGCACTTTTTATGGCCTAGCTAGATCTATGTATGTTTGTGGTGTTGCATATGTTTGTTGTGTTGCATATGTGTTTGTGTTTGGAGGTGTACCGGTATTTTAAATGCGATAGTTGCCAATATTTTCCCGGAATGTTGATTCATTTCCGTTTCGGTGAGAATTTTGGCATTAAGCATTCATTTTGTCCTATTTTTAGGGAAAGTCATGGCAAATTTTTTCTTGGTTCTAAAATATCGTTTTGCTCTACCCCGCAGGCGACCATGGTGCGCACGATGACCGAAGGCATCGTGAATAGGTTTTTGAGGTCCGCGAAGGCCGAGATGCTTCAAAAGAACGAGACGGAGATAAGATGTCCGTGTCGAAGATGCAAGCTGAAGAGCCTTATTGCGGACCCGGATTCCGGGCAGGTGCGGGACCACCTGCTCTTGCGTGGTTTCATGGATGGCTATCGGTGGCAAGGTGATGAAGATGACTACGAAGTCGTCCATGGGGGCCGAGCAAGAAATGAGGAAGGGCAGCAAGACAACCACCGCGGCTCGGGCGGGCGAGAAGACGAAGAATCCCCAGGAGATGATCACGACGGTGATGCTGTACACAGTCATCATGTAGAAGATGAAGGACATGATGATGAGGAAGAAGCCGGAGCAGACGACGGGCATGACCATGAAGATGATGATGCCAGCGGAGCAGACGACGCTGGACCATCGATGGGCTGGGTGCAGGACCCTCATATTCAAGAGCTGCTTCTCAAGCAGACCGATAACGCAAGAGCTGCCGCCCGAGAGAAAGCCAAGATGGATCAACTTGAGTTAGACGCGGTTACTCCATTGTATGAAGGATGCAGGCCCGAGGATACCCGCCTGAAAGTAACGCTCATGGCTCTGGAGATGAAGGTAAAACACAAAATGACCGACGCATGCTTCGACGAGAACATGTCATTCTGGCACGAACGTCTTCCCAAGGGGAACAAGTGCCCCACCAGTTTGGAGGAGGCGAAGAAAATCGTGTGTCCTCTGGATTTACCGCACGTGAAATACCATGTGTGCATGAACAATTGCATCATTTATCGGGACGAGCACGCGGAGTCTACCATATGTCCGGTGTGCGGCATCACTCGATACAAGAAGAGGAAGAAAGCTCCTCGAAAAGTGGTGTGGTACTTTCCGATCACTCCTCGTCTGCAGCGGTATTTCGCGGACCCTAAGGTAGCAAAGCTCCTGCGTTGGCACGCGGATAGGGAGGAGAAGAAGCGAGAAGATGACGCAAATGATCCGGAGATAGATAAAAAAGACAAGATGCTGAGTCACCCTAAGGATGCGAGCCAGTGGCAAGCGTTGAACTTTGAAGACCTAGAACTTGGGAACGATCCAAGGAACATCGTGCTGGGCGCAAGCACCGATGGAGTCAATCCGTTTGGCAGCCAGAGAAGCACACATAGCACCTGGCCTGTGTTTGTGTGGATGTACAACCTTCCCCCCTGGTTGTGCATGAAGAGGAAGTACATTCACATGAGTATGCTAATTGAAGGACCGAAACAACCAGGGAACGACATCAATCTGTATCTGGGGCTGCTGAAAGAGGAGCTAGACACGCTGTGGAAAACGCCATCCAATACGTGGGACGCCGCAAAGAAAGAATATTTCCCTATGAGAGCCGCGCTGCTCACGACGGTGCACGACTATCTCGGTTACGGATATGTCGCGGGGCAGGTGGTCCACGGATTTTCTGGATGCGTCAGGTGCATGGATGACACAACGTATCGCCAGCTAGATAGAGATCCCGGGTCTTCGAAAGCCGTGTTCATGGGACATCGAAGGTGGCTTCGCGATGATGACATGTGGAGAAAACGCAAGGATCTGTTCGATGGTGAAACCAAACCCCGAGGACGCCCGCGTACGAGGAGCGGCGAGGAAATAGACGAGCTGTTGAAAAATTGGAAAGATTGCCCACTGCCGGGAAAGAAGCAAAAGGCGCCAGAGCCGGGAAAGAAGCGAAAGGCGCCTGAGCCGCTGCTGAAGGTATGGAAAACGAGGTCTGTTTTCTTGGACTTGCCGTACTGGAAGATCCACCGTGTGCCTCACAGCCTTGATGTAATGCATATCACGAAGAACGTGTGCGAGAGTCTGCTTGGTACCCTGCTCAACATGCCAGAGAGGACCAAAGATGGGCCGAAAGCAAGGGCAGACTTGAAATCAATGGGCATCAGGTAGGAGCTTCACGCTATATATGATGATCATGATGATGATGATGATGATGAGGCGAAGCAGGACACGGAAAGTCGTCGCAAAGGCAAAAAGGGCAAGAAGACCGGAAATGACTACCCTCCCTCGTACTTCACTCTAAGTCAGGAGGAGATCGAGCAGTTTTTCACCTGCCTCGTAGGAGTACAACTTCCTTACGGTTACGCGGGGAAGATAAGCAGATACCTAGACCGGGCGAAGCTGAAGTTCAGCGGGATGAAGTCTCACGACTGTCACGTGCTGATGACGCAGATACTTCCAGTTGCAATCCGTGGTATCATGGACGCGCACGTCCGTGAAACCCTATTTGGCCTATGCAACTTTTTCGACGTCATCTCTCGGAAGTCTGTTGGCGTGAGGCAACTCAGAAGGCTACAGGAAGAGATCGTGGTGATACTATGCGAGCTTGAGATGTACTTCTCGCCCGCATTCTTCGACGTTATGGTGCATCTGCTGGTCCATATCGTGGACGATATCATCCAACTCGGGCCGACGTTCCTGCATAGCATGATGCCATTCGAAAGGATGAATTGTGTCATCAAAGGATACGTTCGCAACATGTCACGTCCAGAGGGAAGCATAGCCAGGGGCTTTCTGACCGAAGAGTGCATCTCCTACTGCACGAATTATCTAGGCATCGAGAACCCCGTTGGTCTGCCCATCAACAGGCACCTCGGCAGGCTCGCTGGATGGGGTCACCGTGAGGGTCGCCGCGAAATGCATGTCGACTTTGAGGGTCGACTCGCCGACTTTGAAAGAGCGAACCTAGTCGCGCTACAACACATAGACGTGGTCGATCCTTGGGTGGTTCAGCACAAAACCTTTATTGAGAAGACGTACAATGACCGAGGCCAACAGAGGACGGACGGAGATATAATCAAAGAGCACAACTCATGTTTCACGCGTTGGTTCAAGCAGAAGCTTCTGTCGTACCCTTTACATGATGATTCTTCCGCGGAAGAACAACTCATATTCGCCTTGTCACAGGGCGCCGAGCACAACCTGATGACCTATGAGGCGTACGATATCAACGGCTACACATTCTACACCGAGGCCAAGGACATGAAGAGCGATGGTTATCAGAACTCCGGGGTAACGATGGAATCCTACACCAGTAATGACAAGGACAGATACTACGGAAGGATCGAGGAGATCTGGGAGCTGAGCTACGCTGGAGAGAAGGTCCCGATGTTCCGTGTCAGATGGGCCAAGAGCGTCCTAAAAGAAGACCGGTATTTCACCACCATGGTTATACCCGAAGCCAAATCCAAGACCGCGGGCGCAAACGTCATCGCGAAAAATGAGCCATGGGTACTGGCTTCCCAAGTTGACCAATGCTTCTTCATTACCGACCCATCAAAGCCCAGTCGTGTTGTCGTGAGGAGAGGCAAAAGGAAGATCATCGGAATGGATGGAGTAGCCAATGAGCAAGACTTCGACAAGTACGGCGACCCGAGGATCAAACATGACGACGATGATGAAGTAGCAGCATACACCACAAGAAGAAGCAGGACCACCCTACCTAAAGGACGTCCATTCCACAGAAGAACTCTATTTGCGAAAAAGAAGGGCAAGAAGATTGTGAACAGATAGCTAGCTAGCTAAGATTGTTTGTATTTAAATCGTAGCCTTCATTTCTCGATTGTATTTCATGGGCACTTTTTGAACTATCATGAATATTTTTAAATTTCATGGACACTCGATCTCGATCCCCCTCGTCGCCGAGAGCACCCCCCGGTCCACCGGCCGCCGCCGCCGACCCCTACTCAACCGCCGCCGCCGACACCCCGTACCCCTCCCCTACTCAACCGCCGCCGCCGACCACCCCCGCACCCCTCCCCCTACTCAACCGCCGCCGCCGACCCCCCGCACCCCTCCCCCTGTTTTAAATTTGATGATATTTTTTAAAAAATTATTTCTGTCTTATAAAAAAATATTACTGTTATGATTTAAACAAGTTTGAACATATTTAAACACAAATAAGTATCAAAAAGCATTTTAAATGCATAAAAAAATTGTGGAGCCTGGGATTCGAACCCAGGACCTCCTGGTGGGAGAACTGGGGGCTGACCAGTCAAGCTAGCTAGGGGGGCTTGATGTGTATGAGGTATGGTGGGAGATAAACTGTTGGCTCGCGCGCAGAAATAAAAAAACAATACTAATGGCGCACCTGGGGGTGGTGCGCCATTAGTATGGACGTACTTATGGCGCACCAGGGCGCGGTGCGCCATTAGTATTGTGCCCCATACATATTGGGCTCGAAAAAAAACAATACTAATGGCGCACCAGGGTGGGGGTGCGCCATTAGTAATCCTCCCCACTGGACTTGTTCCCCCCTCTCCCTCTCTGCGCCATACCGCTCCTCCCCCCCACGCGCACTTCGTCAGATCGCCGCTGCTCCGCCGCCTCCACTGCGACGCCGCCGCCCCGACCCCCG
>LR738710.1:892721703-892736837 GCA_902687465.1 Secale cereale
GGCGCCTTCCGCCGCCTCCGACAAGACCATCACTAGGCCGCCCCAAGGAAGAAGAAGAGGCCTCATCAAGGAAGGAGGAAGAGACCTCCCCCCCAAGCCGTCATTCTCTTTTTGATAGTTCTTGGAGGGCTTTGGTCAAGGAAGTGAAATACCTGGGTTTTTCTTCTCCACTCTCAAGTTGCCCATGATGTACATTTTCTTCCCAGGCAAGACTGCTTGTAGAACATCTGAAAATGATTGAATAAAGTCTATCAGGAAAATATGGTGGTAACTGAAACAAGACAAGAGTTTTCAAATGATCTAAACATTAAAGTCATTATTTTCAGCACACTAAAAAGGCAACAAACAGGTATATGTTGTAGTATTGTTTGACCATGTAAACTATAACTGGATAGGTTGCAAACATGGACAGATCATCTCATTAAGAACACAATTTCTTTTCTTTTTGGTTTCACAAGAACATCATTAGACCCTGACTAGATGTACAAAGGGACCTTGTACTTGTTTCTTGAAACTGTGAGGTCAAACTTTGTGGGTGTACATCAGCTATTTATAGAAGCTTGCTAGAAATAACAAACACGGCAAGTGTTTTTTTGTCTGAAATTGTGTTCTTCGTGTTCATCATATATCACCAGTTCATTTATGGAGTTCTAGAAAGAAAATGGTACTGATTGTGTGTGCAACTCTGCATTACATGATTTAAAATGTGGTTGCTTATATGAAGAAGATTTTGGTCAATAAAAAAAAGAACAATCATAATTGTCAATGCGCTGGGTTTTGTTTTGTTTTATTAGATGATCAATTAATACCCAGAGGCTTCGGCCAGCCAATTGGTTGATGAGCATAAATAATTAATAGGTTCCTGTTTGGTCATATGTTGATGTGAGTAACTGAGTATTATCCTTTTAAATTGTTATTATCCCCTGGCAGATCCTGTAGAATTAGAACAACCGGTGTTGTTCAGCAGCTTTTGATTTGTGTGTGACAAGACACATTAAGAACTTGAAATTTTTGTCATATCTCAACTGTATTTACCTATAGTTTACCTAGGAGGCTAAGTTTACTTGAATCAGAGCCTTCTGAGAATTCATTTTTGTACTTGTCCTTCTGTGTTGTTCTTTAGAGTTAATTGTAGTTCAGCTTTCCTGGCTACTAATTCTCAGGGACAATCTGTGTTGTTCTCTATCATAAATGTATAAATGAGAAATGTTTTTTTGCACTGGAGGAGGTGAAAGCACAACCATATACAGTACTTGCTAAGATGGCAAGGCTGGAGCAATGTATACATCCTCCTAGTTGTATACAGTACTTGCACTGGAGGAGGTGAAAGCACAACCATATACAGTACTTGCACTGGAAAAGATTTTTTGCCACTTATATCCTAGTTGTCTCCCGAAGATTTGTACTGTACTACATCCTCCTAGTTGTCTCCGACCATCGCGTGTCGTGATGATTTTGCAGGTACCCCGAGAGGCCCTTGAGTTTGCTGGAATGTTGATTAACTTCCGTTCCGGCAAATTCGGATACTCCATATGTCCTATTTTCAGCAAAGGTCATGCTGAAATTTTCCGTGAATTTTAGCATGACTTTGCTAAAAATAGGACATATAGGGTACTTGTGACTAATGCATGGGCCGGGGTATCTTAGTAGTTAATTAAGTAGGATCAAGTGCCCCTTTATTCTAGCTGCATTAAACCATAGGCGGCAATAGAGCCAAGTGATTAGGCCCAACTTAGAATTCTCCTTCATAGCTTAGCTTTCAGGATGCCTCGGTGTCGACAAACCATAAATTATGAAACCTTGGCTTTTAGGGTGCCTCGGTGTCAATAAAAACCGAAATGATGAAAGCTTAGGCTTTTAGGGTGCCTCGCCGTCGAAAAACCCTCAATTATAAAAGCTTAGCTTTTAGGATGCCTCGGTGTCGACAAACCCTAAATGATGAGACCATGATCTTGTTCCTTGACAATAACCAACTTTTTGACCAAACTTTGTTCCTATTTAGAGAGAAACATGGCCAACAACGATGAGGTCGGTGGTTCGGGCGGGAAGGGATTCTGGGAGCTGTCCCAGGAGATGGAGGAACAACCTCACTTGTATGAGGACGCCGCCTTCCCCACCGATCCTGACAGCACTGATGGTACCGCCGAGGATGACCCCACTGATGCCACCACTGATGGTGCCGCCGAGAATGCCACCACTGATGATGGCGGCGCACGCACAGATGGCAGCCAACCGAAGAGGTAACGGAAGGACCGGCGCCCGACCGTTCTCCGCACCCTCAAGGAGGAAGTTACTGAAGTGGACTCCGACGGGAATCCAACGGCGCCCGAACGAATAGTCAAGGGGTACTCGCTTCAGCTCGGGTGCATTCTCCGGAGCACCGTCTCGATCAACACCGAGAACCAGAGGCATCCTGACCACGGGAATTTGCGCAACCTCCTCTTCACGAAGCTGCATGAACGATACAAGTTCCCCGCTCAATTTGATAACACAAGCCTCAAAGGGAATAAAGTGAACAGTGCTGCCCTCACGAAGATGAGCAAGGCCCTGTCTACTTGGAAAACCAATGTGAAGAGAATGATCGAGAAAGGTGAGAGTTATGAGAAGATCAAGGAGAAACATCCTTCGATCACCGAAGATGACTACAACGACTTCAAGATCAATTGCTCGAGCACCGCACACTCCGAATCAAGTCAGTGGGGGAAAGAAATGCGGGAGCTCAACTTAGGGGAACACACACTCGGTCCCGGCGGTTACAGAGTGGCGGAGCCAATATGGGACAAGGAGGAGGCGGACCGTGCCGAGCAAGGCCTACAGCCCCTCTTCGATAAATACGGTGACAAGCAGACCAGGAACTTTGTGAGGGCCCGGTACAAGAAGGACCCGAAAACAAAGGAGCTTACCACGGATCCGAAGACCAGGGTGCTTTAGGCTGTTCTGGTAAGGAATACACCCCCGCGTAATTAGCTCCATATGGTTGCATTCTAATTAATGAAGCCAAATTTCTAAATGATTCACATTCCTTCCGCAGGCGACTGAAAGCAGTAGCGCGGGGTCGACTAAGAGCAGCCCTTGGGACACGACTCTAAATAGGGCGTTGAATGTAATGAAGAACAAGGATAAGCTCGAGAAGCCGACGTCAGCTGGTCGTGTGGCCGGCAAAGGCTTGTCGACAAAATGGTCGTCATACTATAACGCTGGTGGGCGAAAGGAGAAAAAGACCAGCTCGGAAAGCCAGGCGCGCGAGGTTCAAGAACTCAAGTCACAGGTGGCGCGGATTCCGGAGATTGTCCAAGAGCAAGTGCAACAACAGCTCGGAGCGACGATCACCGCCATTGTGCCTAGCTTGATCGAGGGGTTGCAGGCGTGGATTGCGGGCGGCCAACAGGGGCCGCCCCCGATTCCCAGCTTCACGGCCAGCAACTCGCAGAACGCGATGGCGGGGCCATTGGTGTCTCCGGCGGAGGCGGCATTGGTGTCTCCGACGCCGGCACGGGAGCTTAATGCACCCGGGTGTACGCCGGCCGGCACCTCTGCAGCAAGCGGCCCCTCCATCAACTGCACGCCCGCCATTGGCGGTGCCTCGACATTAGCCGAGCTCGACGCCATCATCACGGTAACTAATTAAGCCTCTCTCGACCGAGGACTTCATCTCCTTGCCTTTGACTGGGCATCCCTGACGCCCTACATGTTTTCGCAGGGCGCCGCCGACGTTCTGTGCACTCTCCTGCACTTCGTGAACAACGAGTTGGTCGATGTCGCCAAGGGCAAAATCGTTCAACCAGGCAACCCCTTGTTCCACGGTACCCAGATGCCACCCAACTTGTTTAGGGTTCAACTGGTTCGGGTGCTGCCAGGCTGCGACGAGGTGTTACCTCCGATTCGACCCGTCGGGGCCGACGATGATGACGTCATGACCCTCAGCGCCTGCCTGAGCTGGCCCCTGCTTTGGCCGAAGAGCCAGATTCGTTTGGTGGCGGGGGAAACCACCCCAAAGACAACACCGCCAGTCGTGTCGGCGCCAAGTCGTCCCCATGGCAAGTCCACCGCAACGGTGCCGAACATCCCTATGCCACTGGATACAAACATGCATATGGCACAGGATCATAATGACGACGACGACGATACATTTGCCAACGTCGATCAGTACTTTGCCGATCATGGGTACGGTGGCGACTTCATGGGGCCTCCTTCTCAAGAACCCAACCCAACAAAAGACGTGCGCGATCAAGCCGGTACCGCGGAGAAGCCAAGTTGCAACAGGCGTCGTCTGCCTTTCAGCTCTCAGGAGACGCCTCCAGCTGCCGACTTCACCGAGCCTCAAATAGGCGAGGTGCGAAATATTATCAGCCCCAACACACTCAAGAAGGCGGTCTCTGAGCAGAACTCGGTCCCAATTCAGGAGAAGAAGAAGGCACGCAAAAGAAAAACTAACAAGGGTGCGAGCCAGCAGGCACCGAGTACGATCCGTGCTCAGGACGGGCCACCTTCACCCGAGGATGTAATGAGGAAGGTGCATGTGGCGGGTAGGCCGATGCTACCGAGAAATATGCTCGATGCTGCAACCGGTGCTATGCAGAGTCTGCATGACAGCGTTCTTTCTTTGGAGAAGCGGCGTCTCAGAGAGAAGGATGTGGCATACCCGGTTTTTGCGGCCAAGGTGCCGGAGGGCAAGGGCTTTGTGGATAACTCCATCGGGGGTACGATCGTCCTGCGGTTTGATGACATCCACGCTATGTTGAACCTTCATCCGCTGCACTACACCTTCGTTCGGCTATTTTCGCTGAGTATGGAGATGCGGATCATTCGCGACAAGACCCTGAACATCGTGATAGTCGACCCCTTCTACATGCGTGCCAAGATCTTGGGCAGCGCTGGGGACCGGCAAGTCGCGAGTTCTTACCTCGAAGGCGTCATTCTGGCAAACCGAGATAAGGATAACTTCCTCGTGCCTTACTTTCCCGAGTAAGTCCTCCGCCTCAACCGCCCCGTAACATATGAATTCTTAGATTTCGATCGTTCTTCTTTTAACATCCCGTGTTTTCTGCAGTGACACACAGTGCACGCTCATCCTACTAAGCCCCAAATATTCCATGGCCACGTATTTCGACCTGGACCGTCAGTCCAACAAAGACTACACAAATGTCAAGAAGGTTCTTGATGATGTTCTCCCCGGCTACGCCAAATCTGGAGGCACCTTCACCAGGCCTATTCGTAAGTACGGCAAGCACGTGTTCTCCCACAACACGACGTTCTGCTGCGTCAAGCAGCCACCTGGCGGTCAGGAGGGTGCCTACTATGCCATCCATCACATGCGGGCGATCGTACGGGACCATCATCAACTTCTGCTACCGAGTAAACTCAAAGATTGGGCCGCGAGCGTGTCGGCAATCCAGGACGCGGACATCAGACAAGAATTCTGTCGCATCCAGTCGGAGTTTGTGGAAATCATCCATCAAGATGTCCT
The DNA here is from genome assembly GCA_902687465.1 of Secale cereale. Lineage (NCBI taxonomy): Eukaryota > Viridiplantae > Streptophyta > Magnoliopsida > Poales > Poaceae > Secale > Secale cereale. The sequence continues at coordinate 892,727,171 of LR738710.1, forward strand.
TCGTACCTCGGGGCAGTTCTACCTCAGAAATCAACCGTCAAACAGTGACATCGACACAATGCTACAAATGCAGGCTAACAACGCCCGTGATTTCATGACTCCCACGATAGACGGCGGCTTCATCCACTCTCCGGTGCATTGAGTCGAGTCGAAAGCAGTGATGGTGTGTCTAGTTCTGAAACATCGATTGGCTCATGTTCTAATTAAACTTTAATGAACTTGTAGTATGTCTCTTTGGTTTCGAGAGTCGTTCAACTTAGATGTAATCGATGCTATTAATGTCTTGCTTTTCTATTTCGATCGTTCTATTGCATACTTATATATTGCTTATGTATTGTCTGTGAATTGGTACTAACGTTTCGTTTGGCTAGTGCATAGCGATGCCGTCGTATGTCGTGTATAAGGGTAAGGTTCCCGGAGTCTACGACGACTGGGAGGAGTGTCGGAGACAGGTTCACCGATTCAGCGGTAACAGTTACAAAGGGTACACCACTAGGGCCAAGGCCGAATCTAGATACGCCCGCTATCTAGCGGGAGAGGGGAGGGAGCGTTGGAGGAACCGGTGATAACCCTCAACCGTAAGGGATCGAGATAGTCTTCGCGGGTAAGAATAACCCAATTTATTGATTCGACACACGGGGAGCCAAAGACTATTTATAAGCTTTAACAGTTGAGTTGTCAATTCAACCGCACCTGAAATATACTAACTTGCAACAAAAGATAAGTGGTAACAGTGATATGATAGTGATGATAGTAATAGTAAAAGTAAACAGCAAAAGTAAATAGCAGTAGTAAATGGCAGAAGTAGCAACTAGTGACAGGCAAGGTTTAAAATATTGTAGGCTAGGGAGATGGATGGTTGGGCGTTGCATGGATGAGATAGATTCTAACTTGGGGCACGGCACACGGAAAAGTAATAATCATCTAGGCAAATATCAAACATTAGGCATGTATCCCGTAGGTAGTTGTACGTGCTTGCAATAAGAACTTGCACAACATCTTTTGTCCTACCATCCCGCTACGAACGGGGCCAAAAGGAACTAATGGATATTAAGGTGCTCCTGTCAAAGAGCACCGGAACAAAGCAATGAACTCAATGGATACATGTAATCCTCAAACTACGGACCATCCCCTTTGGTGTCCCAAGCTGTCACTTTTGGGTTCGCCGGTTCCGAACCGTAACAGGTGCATACAACTCATAGATAGGATCAAGAACACTAATATATTCATTCAAACACATATGGTTCAGATCAGAAATCATGGCACTCGGGCCCTAAGTGTCAAGCATTAAGAATAACAAGTTGTGGCAAAGATGATAAACACCATACTAGATGATAGGCAACATGCCCCCAACAATCTGATGAACTATTACATGATCTAACTCATCCAATCCCTACCATCCCCTTCGCCTACAGCAAGGGAATTACTCACACATGAAGGGGGAAGTCATGGAGGGATGATGGAGTGGTGATGATGATGACGATGGCGACGATCTCCCTTCTCCGGAGGCCAAATCAGCCTCCAGATTAGCCCTCCCGAAGAAGAACAGACGGTGGCGGCGGCTCCGCGACGAAAAACAGCGAATGGACTTCCGATCTGGGGTTTCTACGTCGGGAGGAAAAATACGGGCTAAAGTAGGGCACCAGGGGGTGTGGGGCCCACCCAGGCGCCCCCCCGGCGCGGCCCAGGGGGGGCGCGCCCACAGGGCGCCTGGGCACCCCCTGGCCCCCCTCTGGCCCCACTTCTGGCATTTTGTTTCTTCGGGTGCGTGGATTTTTCGTGATTTTTCGTGGATTTTTCTGAGATGCTTAAAAATCCGTTTTCCTGCACACAAATAAACCATACAGGCAGCTCTGCTGAAAACAGCGTCAGTCCGGGTTAGTTTAGTCCAAATCATGCAAGAATGAGGTCAAAACAATATCAAAAGTGTTTGGAAAAGTAGATACGTTTGAGACGTATCAACTCCCCCAAGCTTAGCATATTGCTTGTCCTCAAGCAATTCAGTTCAACGAACTGGACGCGACAAAGAAAACTTTGACAAACTCTTTTGCTTCATTAGATGTATATAAGCATGTACTACGAAAAGAGTTCAGCAAGTATTAAAACAGTACTTATGAGAACAATGCAAGGAGCAATCCTTTTTTCAAGTGACCAGTCACAAATAATTAAGAGTAAACAATATATTACCGAAAATCAAGACAAGATCACATTGCACATAGCTTGAGCATATTAAGGTGGTATCTCGTTAGCCTCCATGAGTGAAGCAAAACATAAATGCAGAGACTCCTCCAGAGTTTTAAAGGAGACTAGAACTAAGAATTTCAGAGTAAATCATATCACAAGTATGCAGAAGACAATGTAATACTTTGGGACAATGCACATTACACTCAGAATGACAATTATGCTCTCCTAGTCAGTGCTTTGAAGAAAGAAGATGAGACTCTCGAACCGTGGCTTTTATTGGCAAAGTTGAAAACCCGTGATCGGAAACAAAAACTAAACATGTACGAGAGCTCTTGGTTTTAAAAACAAAAGAAAATATGTTTTTGAGAGGTGCATATTTCGTCAACGAATGCTAGCAGATAACTCAATCACTTTTTAAGCTAGACAAGTCTCGAGGAACGGCTCCCGCATGAGGACGATCACATCCTCTTAATCTCCTTTGTTTATCACTGCCAAAGTTTTCTGATTTCTCATGAACAAAGCGTGAAGGAGGGTTTGTTTGTTATATTTATCTTTTCGAGCCGGGCGCACTCAATGCCAGTTCCTTTTCATATTAAGGGTTCGCACATTATACATGCAATCCAGGGGTGAAACTTGTCCAACTTAAAGAGATCATGAATTAACTACTACTTCCTCATTAGCTAAAACATAGGCACAAAAAAAAGAAATGCTTTTGATTAATTTCGAGATGGTACATGAAAGTCTTCGTTAGGAATGGCAGGTAAATACCATGTATAGGAAGGTATAGTGGACTCATATGGCATAACAGGTTTAGAGGTTTTGGATGCACAAGCAGTCATTCCGCTTAGTACGGGTGGAGGTTTAGCAAAAGACTGGGAAGCGACCAACTAGAGAGCAATAACGGTCATAATCATGCAGAGCGACAAAGCAACATTGAATCGGGCATGAAAGTGATATAACTATTCTAAAACTCAAAGATCATCAAGGCAAAGTAGACTTTTTAGTCTTAAACATGTGTAAGCATGTGCCAAGTCAATCCAAAAATTCTCTAAAGGGAAATACCACCCTAGTATGCCATACTATGAACAGTGCGATGCATGTAGATCATTTCAATAACACATTATATACTCTAGTTATTGGAGACTAGCCACAAGGAAAGCATGAACCACTGGAAGAGCATTGTAAACATAGCACTATGTCGCTACAAGCTGGTCTCTAGATCATAAGTACAGGCATATGTACAAAAGTAGAAACAATAAGAGTTCATACCGGTCTTCCTCGTTGCTTCCTTTCAGTCGATCTTCGTCATTACTGCTTGTCACTTGCACGATCGAACGTAGGAAATATAATCAAATGCCATCACGGACTCGAGCTGATCTCTGAAAAAAAAAGCAAACTAAAGAGAGAAAGGAAATCTTTTTGAGTTTTTCAAAAGTTGAATAAAAAGCAAAAGAAAGAGAAAATATTTTTGTTGTTTTTGCAAATAGAGGAATAAAGAAGAACGGGTAAAAACTTCGAAAAGATCAAAGTGAATAAAACGGATAATACAATGGAAAAGTGAGAATGGCACGTACTCCCCCAAGCTTAGGCTTTTGGCCTAAGTTGGTAGCAGCTACTGCCCCCAGGAGCCTCCTGCTCCAGGGGTATGGTGGTGAGACCAAGGGTCGTAGAAGGATGATGGCGCGTACACCGAACTCCTCGGAGTCTCCCACGAGGAAGGTTCCGAGCGCCAAACAGTGGAAGACCTTTCACCAAACTCGGTGGCGGTCTCATCCTGAAAATGTGGTATCTCACCGTGCCTCTCCTCATCGGGCACAACCCCCTCCATGGGGTTATGGAACTGATGCTGGACCATGAACTCATCGAACTGGACAACATCAAAGGACCATCCGTTCCTGCGAGAAAAATCAAACAAAAGAGGTGCAGGTAGACGGATCCGCGTTCCGCGGTAGTTCCAAAACGCAAGATATAAACAAGGTTATCAAGCTCAGAACCCATGGTAACAAACTTATGCCTTTTCATAGCAGCAAGATCAAAGCTTAAATAAGTAAAAGGAGTATCATCAGGGTGTGGGGTGCCTCCAAGATGCTCTAAGATAAGCGTGGCATAAATGCCACCATATAAGTCCCCCTTGTTACCGTTCATAGCAAGGCGTCGAGCAATTAAGGTACCAATATTATAATCAGACCTCCCTGAGAGGGCTGCTGCCAGGATAGCAATATCCGGAGCAGAAATGCTGCTCGTGTTGTCACGAGCTAACACCCCTCTAGCAATATAATATGTAAAATACCTGAGGTGAGGAAACAAGATACTGGAGATCTTCGACCGATGAATATCCCTCGTACCCATGCTGCAGAGAGAGTTGATGACGGTTTTCAGCTCGGAGGGCTGAGTGGTCATCCTTGCCGTCCTCCCAACGTTCGGCACACCTATTACTTCACAAAAATTTCCCAGAGTCATGGTGATAAGATCATTATAAATTTTAAACTCAATAGCACCTGAATCAGGATTATATCTAAAACTGTTAATGAAACCGGAGGTGAGTTTCTGATACTGACTAACACGGCTCGTGACGAGTCGTGTCAAACCTGCATTAGCACAAAGATTATAAAACTCATCCTTGATTCCCGCAGCTTCCATGAATTCATCACATGGAAATGTCATCGCACGTGCTGGACTTGTGTCTTCCAACAACTCCAGGGGCACATGATCCTCATTATAGCTCACCCAAGCAGTCGATGGTGAAGCTGCGGCTCTAGTGACTCGATCGGAGTGTGCGGGCCTCCTCTTCTCAAGCCATCCTTTTGCCCTTCCTAACAAACTCATTTCTGAATTTTTTTACAATTTACAAAACCGAGGATTAAAACAAAGTGAGCTAAGGCAAACTACTCAACTCACTTGCCCAAGGCATAAACTTGCATCAAAACTTGGAAAACAACTTTCTACACATGCATGCAAGCTCATCTCTACAGCACCAAGAACTACTAAATACTCACAAATGAGGCCACCAATCAAAAATCTAATTGGAGGGGTGGAGGAGTCACATACCAGGGAGTATTTGCTCAAAATTTCAGCTCAAATGATGGGCTGTAGAGAGAGATCGAAGAATCGCCCCCAAGAACAGCAAGAACAGCAAGAACAAGACCAGAACTCGGGTTTCTGGAAAAAGAGAGAGAGAGGGGAAGAAGAAGTACCTGGAGGGGGGTCCCGTGGGCCCCAGGCGCCCTGTGGGCGCGGCCAGGGGCTGGGCTGCGCCAGCTGGCCGCCTGGGCCACTGGTGGCCCCCCTGGCTGGCCCCAGGACTTTCCGGGTTCCTCCCGTTGTGGAAATTTTTAATATAATTTTTCTGGAATTTTTCTGAAAACTTCACTATTGAAATTTTTTCGAAGTTCAAAAAGCTGCGAAACTCTCTGAAAACTTGGAGCAGTTAGTAGTATTGTGAACCTTCAAAAACATAGATACTTGGTACAGCAAGTAGGACAACGCTAAAAACAAATAAAAACATAGCAAGCTCAACTTTTTATCCATATAAAACACGTTCACTAGTAAGGTTAATCAAGTCTTACCAACAAACAAGCGATATATAGAGCAAAAATTCTCACCTCCTACGAAGTAATCACTGAACTTTTACCTTGATGGACATTGTCCCTACCATGATAGTTTTGTATTTGTGAGACACATGTAGTGGACAGTCCCATTCTCCAATTTTCACGGTCTCGATATTCTCTATAGAGTTGAGGGCATGCCTCCTGTCGGTCTTCTTTGGAAAATATACCGTGTGTTCTTTATCATTCACATGAAAGGTAACCTTCCCTTTGTTGCAATCAATAATAGCACCTGCGGTGTTAAGGAAAGGTCTACCAAGAATAATGGACATGCTCCCATCCTCGGGCATGTCGAGCACAACAAAATCAGTAAGGATTAAACAATTAGCAACTTCAACTGGAACATCCTCACAAATACCTATCGGAACAGCGGTTGACTTGTCAGCCATCTGAAGGGAGATATCTGTAGGAATTAGTTTCTCTAAACAGAGCCTCTCGTAAAGAGAGAGAGGCATAACACTCACTCCCGCTCCAAGATCACACAAAGCAGTTTTGACATAATTATTCTTTATGGAGCAAGGAATGGTGGGTATACCTGGATCACCGAGCTTCTCAGGAATCTTTCCGCTGAAAGAATAGTTAGCAAGCATAGTAGATATTGCATCATTAGGAACTTTTCTTTTGTTAGTGACAATATCTTTCATATATTTTGAGTAAGGAAGTAACTTAATAGCATCAGTCAAAGGAATTTGAAGAAAAAGAGGTTTAATCCATTCACAAAACTTATTGTAATGCTCTTCTTCTTTAGATTTGATGGACTTACCTGGAAAGGGCATGGGTTACTGTACCCATGGTTCTTTCTCCTTCCCATGTTTTCATGCGATGAAGTCTTCTTTAGTGTACCTCTTACGTTTGTCAGGTGCTTCTTCTTCTCGAACTTCAGGCGGATCATTCTTCTCATTATCATTACCTTCAGGTTCAGCACCGTCTTCAGTCTCAGCATCGGAGATAGATACACTGTTGGGATCAATAGCTGGCTCTTCATTTGCAATAGGATCATTAGAATTGTCAGTCTCTTTATGTTTCTTCTTCTTATTTGGAGAGACAACAATTTCTTCTTCCTGCATTTGAGAATCTTGCTCGATTCTCTTCGGATGTCCCTCTGGATAAAGAGGTTCTTGAGTACTAGTTCCTCCTCGGGTCTTAATCCCAAAAGCCTGCAATTTATCTTGTTTGGCATTGTTAGCAAGCAAATCTCTTTGCACATTAGAAATTTGATCAAGCTGAGTTTCAACCATATGAAAATGCTTCACAAGACATTGAACATCATTAACTGTTCTATCTAAAACACCAAGCAACTTTTTGATAGCAAGGGAATTATCATGCAACTGACTTTCTATCCTCTCATTAAAATGATTCGGTTTCATAATAAAATTATGAAACTCATCTAAACATTGATCAGAAGGCTTACCATGAGGGATGGCACTTGCGTTGAAATCTAAAAGAGAGTGTACCTCTACCATAGGAGGGTGAGTGGTAGGCTCACACAGCTTCTCAATAGGGGGTAGATTCTTCACGTCTTCAGCTTTAATACCTTTCTCTTTAATAGACTTCTTTGCTTCTCGCATATCCTCGGGGCTTAGAACAAACATGCCCCTCTTCTTTGTTGGTGGAGGTGGTTCAGGGACGGACCAATCTTGATGGTTTTTGGCAATCCTGCCCATTAAATCTTCCGCGTCGTCCGGTGTTCTTTTCCTGAAAACACAACCAGCACAACTGTCCAGATAGGACCTAGATTCATCAGTTAGACCAGCATAGAATATATCAATTAATTCATTCTTAGGAATTTCATGTCCTGGTCTAGCCTGAATCAAACCGCAGTACCTCCCCCAAGCTTTAGGGAGGGACTCATCCTGCAACTGTTTAAAATTATAAATTCTTTGTAAAGCAGCATGTTGCATATGAGCAGGAAAGTACTTATCAACAAAAGAGTGAGCTAAGTCCTGAGGACTCTTAATAGAACCGCATGGGAGTGAATCATACCATGCTTTAGCACCTTCCTTCAAGGAGAAAGGAAGAAGCTTGGTCACATAAAAGTAGCGTATCTTCTCATCTGTGGTAAACAGGCTACCTAGCTCACCAAGTTCAGTTAGGTGTGTAATAGCATCATCATTTTCTCTGCCATAAAAGGGGTCAGCTTCAACCATAGGTATAAGTGAAAGATCAACAGAGAAATCAAAATCCGGATCATCACTGCATATAGGAGATGTAGCAAACTCAGGATTAGGAACGGTTTTGTTTTTCAAAGAGTGTTTTTCAAATATTTTCTTAATAACTTCAGGGTCAGAGCCGGCAAACTCTGTCAGTTCCCTGCATAAATCTTCATCAAGTATATAGTAATCATCATCAAGGAGCCTCTCCTGGAGTTTACGCAAATCAGGATAATCATAAGTTTCACCAATAGGGTAGCGAGCAACAGGAAGTTCAATTCCATATTTTTCAGCAGCAGCAGTAATTTGTTTCTCAAGAGCATAATCAAGCGAACTAATATCATCATCAAAAGTAGTAGAAGCATCATCAAGAGTATCAGACATAATAACAGATTCAGTAGGAGCATCATGTGGTGGTGGTGAGTCAAACTTACTCATAACAGAAGGTGAATCAAGCGTAGCACTAGTGCTCAGAGCAGTACCTCTTCTTGTAGTGGATAGTAAGATCGGAACCTTGGGGTCACCTTTCTTACCCATAGTGAATAAAGTGCAGCAGGTAGGATACCTCAAGTAGACTTGTAAATATTGCTATGCTCCCCGGCAACGGCGCCAGAAAACGGTACTTGATAACCCTCAACCGTAAGGGATCGAGATAGTCTTCGCGGGTAAGAATAACCCAATTTATTGATTCGACACACGGGGAGCCAAAGAGTAATTATAAGCTTTAACAGTTGAGTTGTCAATTCAACCGCACCTGAAATATACTAACTTGCCACAAAAGATAAGTGGTAACAGTGATATGATAGTGATGATAGTAATAGTAAAAGTAAACAGCAAAAGTAAATAGCAGTAGTAAATGGCAGAAGTAGCAACTAGTGATAGGCAAGGTTTAAAATACTGTAGGCTACGGAGATGGATGGTTGGGCGTTGCATGGATGAGATAGATTCTAACTTGGGGCACGGCACACGGAAAAGTAATGATCATCTAGGCAAATATCAAACATTAGGCATGTATCCCGTAGGTAGTTGTACGTGCTTGCAATAAGAACTTGCACAACATCTTTTGTCCTACCATCCCGCTACGAACGGGGCCAAAAGGAACTAATGGATATTAAGGTGCTCCTGTCAAAGAGCACCGGAACAAAGCAATGAACTCAATGGATACATGTAATCCTCAAACTACGGACCATCCCCTTTGGTGTCCCAACCTGTCACTTTTGGGATCGCCGTTTCCGAACCGTAATAGGTGCATACAACTCATAGATAGGATCAAGAACACAAATATATTCATGCAAACACATATGGTTCAGATCTGAAATCATGGCACTCGGGCCCTAAGTGTCAAGCATTAAGAATAACAAGTTGTAGCAAAGATGATAAACACCATACTAGATGATATGCAACATGCCCCCAACAATCTGATGAACTATTACATGATCTAACTCATCCAATCCCTACCACCCCCTTCGCCTACAGCAAGGGAATTACTCACACATGAAGGGGGAAGTCATGGAGGGATGATGGAGTGGTGATGATGATGACGATGGCGACGATCTCCCCTCTCCGGAGGCCAAATCAGCCTCCAGATTAGCCCTCCCGAAGAAGAACAGAGGGTGGCGGCGGCTCCGCGACGAAAAACAGCGAAAGGACTTCCGATCTGGGGTTTCTGCGTCGGGAGGAAAAATACGGGCTAAAGTAGGGCACCAGGGGGTGTGGGGCCCACCCAGG
>LR738710.1:892745177-892760562 GCA_902687465.1 Secale cereale
GGATGGGTGGGTGGGTGGTGGCTGCGGGGATGGAGGAGGATGGGTGGGTGGGTTAGGGTTTTTTGTTACTCGGGAGACGCTCCACCGTTGGATGGGTATACGATAGACGGCTCATATTGCGTCCAATTTGATGATCCGCGTGATGGTGGTTCCTCGCGTCTCATTGGTCGGTTGTCTCGTGCTTGAATCTTAAAAAATTGTACTCAAATCTCTCTTTTTTTTAAACATAACAATGCCATAGTTTATCAAAATGATCTCGTATTTGCATTTCTGTGCATCTTGAAATGGCAAACAATGTTGCCAAATAGAGCTTTTATTTTTATTGCACAAAAAAATATTTTTCTATTTTTCGAGTGCATAAATGGTTTTTTTGTGAAGAACCTACCAAATTTTATACCACATTTTATATAAAAAATTTCTAAAATAGCACCACTCCTTTTTTTCTAAAATATTATACCACATTTTATATAAAATATACCAAATAGTTGCATGTCAAAAGCTTTTGATCGATCTCTCGTGATTTTTCTTCTAATTTTCCAAGTGCCCAAAATGAGTTTTTTTTGTGAAGGACCTACCATATATTTGTTGCAAAATTGTACCAGATCAATTTTCTAAAATACTAGGACATATTTAATGCATAATTGACCAAATGGTTGGGTGTAAAAAGTTTTGATCCACCTCTCGTGAAAAAGACAAATTTCGGCCGATTCAGTTGGAAGCGGGTCAAATTTGAACTGTAGCTGCCTCATAGTTTGCTATTTATTTTTTCCAAAAATCATTTCTAGGTACATAAGTATATATTTAATTAGAGAAACACCAAAAAAATTCCAAGATTCAACCACTAGCTAGGAACGGTCATTCCCGCCGTTTTGACCGCATTTTGAAACGGGCATACAAAATTCAAAAAAAAATCAAAAAATTGGAACACCTTCGCATTGTGTCATTATATATGACCAAGTTTCCAGGAAAAATAATAAACTTGTAATACGGCAATTCTATTAAAAAAGTGTTCTCAGAAATGAGCTATCATGCGTAAAGATTCATGGCTTTCAATCCAAATGATCAATCCTATGGCCACATTCATGGCATAGTTTGTTCAAATGATATCATATTGTGCACAAGGGTGCATCTTGGAATGGCAAACAATGTTGCCTAAGGAAGTTTTCATTTTCTTTGGACGAAAAATTCATTTTCCATTTTTCGAGTGCCCGAAAGGAGGTATTTTTGTGAAGGACCTCCCAAATAATTGTTGCAAAATTTGACCAAATCAATTTTCTAAAATACTAGGACATATTTAATGCACAATTGACTAAATGGTTGGGTGTAAAAAGTTTTGATCCACCTCTCGTGAAAAAGACAAATTTCCGCCAATTCAGCTGGAAGCGGGTCAAATTTGAACTGCGACTACCTCATAGTTTGCTATTTATTTTTTCCAAAAATCATTTATAGGTAATAAAGTACCTATTTAATCAGAGAAACACCAAAAAAATTCCAAGATTCAACCACTAGCTAGGAACGGTCATTCCCGCCGTTTTGACCGCATTTTGAAACGGGCATACAAAATTCAAAAAAAATCAAAAAATTGGAACACCTTCGCATTGTGTCATTATATATGACCAAGTTACCAGGAAAAATAATAAACTTGTAATACGGGAATTCTATTAAAAAAGTGTTCTCAGAAATGAGCTATCATGCATGAAGATTCATGGCTTTCAAGCCAAATGATCAATCCTATGGCCACATTCATGGCATAGTTTGTTCAAATGATCTCATATTGTGCACAAGGGTGCATCTTGGAATGGCAAACAATGTTTCCTAAGGAAGTTTTCATTTTCTTTGGACGAAAAATTCATTTTCCATTTTTCGAGTGCCCAAAAGGAGGTATTTTTGTGAAGGACCTCCCAAATAATTGTTGCAAAATTTGACCAAATCAATTTTCTAAAATACTAGGACATATTTAATGCACAATTGACAAAATGGTTGGGTGTAAGAAGTTTTGATCCACCTCTAGTGAAAAAGACAAATTTCCGCCAATTCAGCTGGAAGCGGGTCAAATTTGAACTGCGACTACCTCATAGTTTGCTATTTATTTTTTCCAAAAATCATTTCTAGGTACTTAAGTACCTATTTAATCAGAGAAACACCAAAAAAAATCCAAGATTCAACCACTAGCTAGGAACGGTCATTCCCGCCGTTTTGACCGCATTTTGAAACGGGCATACAAAATTCAAAAAAAATCAAAAAATTGGAACACCTTCGCATTGTGTCATTATATATGACCAAGTTACCAGGAAAAATAATAAACTTGTAATACGGCAATTCTATTAAAAAAGTGTTCTCAGAAATGAGCTATCATGCGTGAAGATTCATGGCTTTCAATCCAAATGATCAATCCTATGGCCACATTCATGGCATAGTTTGTTCAAATGATCAAATATTGTGCACAAGGGTGCATCTTGGAATGGCAAACAATGTTGCCTAAGGAAATTTTCATTTTCTTTGGACGAAAAATTCATTTTCCATTTTTCGAGTGCCCAAAAGGAGGTATTTTTGTGAAGGACCTCCCAAATAATTGTTGCAAAATTTGACCAAATCAATTTTCTAAAATACTAGGACATATTTAATGCACAATTGACAAAATGGTTGGGTGTAAAAAGTTTTGATCCACCTCTCGTGAAAAAGACAAATTTCCGCCAATTCAGCTGGAAGCGGGTCAAATTTGAACTGCGACTACCTCATAGTTTGCTATTTATTTTTTCCAAAAATCATTTCTAGGTAATTAAGTACCTATTTAATCAGAGAAACACCAAAAAAATTCCAAGATTCAACCACTAGCTAGGAACGGTCATTCCCGCCGTTTTGACCGCATTTTGAAACGGGCATACAAAATTCAAAAAAAATCAAAAAATTGGAACACCTTCGCATTGTTTCATTATATATGACCAAGTTACCAGGAAAAATAATAAACTTGTAATACGGCAATTCTATTAAAAAAGTGTTCTCAGAAATGAGCTATCATGCGTGAAGATTCATGGCTTTCAATCCAAATGATGAATCCTATGGCCACATTCATGGCATAGTTTGTTCAAATGATCTCATATTGTGCACAAGGGTGCATCTTGGAATGGCAAACAATGTTGCCTAAGGAAGTTTTCATTTTCTTTGGACGAAAAATTCATTTTCCATTTTTCGAGTGCCCAAAAGGAGGTACTTTTGTGAAGGACCTCCCAAATAATTGTTGCAAAATTTGACCAAATCAATTTTCTAAAATACTAGGACATATTTAATGCACAATTGACAAAATGGTTGGGTGTAAAAAGTTTTGATCCACCTCTCGTGAAAAAGACAAATTTCCGCCAATTCAGCTGGAAGCGGGTCAAATTTGAACTGTGACTACCTCATAGTTTGCTATTTATTTTTTCCAAAAATCATTTCTAGGTAATTAAGTACCTATTTAATCAGAGAAACACCAAAAAAAATCCAAGATTCAACCACTAGCTAGGAACGGTCATTCCCGCCGTTTTGACCGCATTTTGAAACGGGCATACAAAATTCAAAAAAAATCAAAAAATTGGAACACCTTCGCATTGTGTCATTATATATGACCAAGTTACCAGGAAAAATAATAAACTTGTAATACGGCAATTCTATTAAAAAAGTGTTCTCAGAAATGAGCTATCATGCGTGAAGATTCATGGCTTTCAATCCAAATGATCAATCGTATGGCCACATTCATGGCATAGTTTGTTCAAATGATCTCATATTGTGCACAAGGGTGCATCTTGGAATGGCAAACAATGTTGCCTAAGGAAGTTTTCATTTTCTTTGGACGAAAAATTCATTTTCCATTTTTCGAGTGCCCAAAAGGAGGTATTTTTGTGAAGGACCTCCCAAATAATTGTTGCAAAATTTGACCAAATCAATTTTCTAAAATACTAGGACATATTTAATGCACAATTGACAAAATGGTTGGGTGTAAAAAGTTTTGATCCACCTCTCGTGAAAAAGACAAATTTCCGCCAATTCAGCTGGAAGCGGGTCAAATTTGAACTGCGACTACCTCATAGTTTGCTATTTATTTTTTCCAAAAATCATTTATAGGTAATAAAGTACCTATTTAATCAGAGAAACACCAAAAAAATTCCAAGATTCAACCACTAGCTAGGAACGGTCATTCCCGCCGTTTTGACCGCATTTTGAAACGGGCATACAAAATTCAAAAAAAATCAAAAATTGGAACACCTTCGCATTGTGTCATTATATATGACCAAGTTACCAGGAAAAATAATAAACTTGTAATACGGGAATTCTATTAAAAATGTGTTCTCAGAAATGAGCTATCATGCGTGAAGATTCATGGCTTTCAAGCCAAATGATCAATCCTATGGCCACATTCATGGCATAGTTTGTTCAAATGATCTCATATTGTGCACAAGGGTGCATCTTGGAATGGCAAACAATGTTGCCTAAGGAAGTTTTCATTTTCTTTGGACGAAAAATTTATTTTCCATTTTTCGAGTTCCCGAAAGGAGGTATTTTTGTGAAGGACCTCCCAAATAATTGTTGCAAAATTTGACCAAATCAATTTTCTAAAATACTAGGACATATTTAATGCACAATTGACAAAATGGTTGGGTGTAAGAAGTTTTGATCCACCTCTAGTGAAAAAGACAAATTTCCGCCAATTCAGTTGGAAGCGGGTCAAATTTGAACTGCGACTACCTCATAGTTTGCTATTTATTTTTCCAAAAATCATTTCTAGGTACTTAAGTACCTATTTAATCAGAGAAACACCAAAAAAAATCCAAGATTCAACCACTAGCTAGGAACGGTCATTCCCGCCGTTTTGACCGCATTTTGAAACGGGCATACAAAATTCAAAAAAAATCAAAAAATTGGAACACCTTCGCATTGTGTCATTATATATGACCAAGTTACCAGGAAAAATAATAAACTTGTAATACGGCAATTCTATTAAAAAAGTGTTCTCAGAAATGAGCTATCATGCGTGAAGATTCATGGCTTTCAATCCAAATGATCAATCCTATGGCCACATTCATGGCATAGTTTGTTCAAATGATCTCATATTGTGCACAAGGGTGCATCTTGGAATGGCAAACAATGTTGCCTAAGGAAGTTTTCATTTTCTTTGGACGAAAAATTCATTTTCCATTTTTCGAGTGCCCAAAAGGAGGTATTTTTGTGAAGGACCTCCCAAATAATTGTTGCAAAATTTGACCAAATCAATTTTCTAAAATACTAGGACATATTTAATGCACAATTGACAAAATGGTTGGGTGTAAAAAGTTTTGATCCACCTCTCGTGAAAAAGACAAATTTCCGCCAATTCAGCTGGAAGCGGGTCAAATTTGAACTGCGACTACCTCATAGTTTGCTATTTATTTTTTCCAAAAATCATTTCTAGGTAATTAAGTACCTATTTAATCAGAGAAACACCAAAAAAATTCCAAGATTCAACCACTAGCTAGGAACGGTCATTCCCGCCGTTTTGACCGCATTTTGAAACGGGCATACAAAATTCAAAAAAAATCAAAAAATTGGAACACCTTCGCATTGTTTCATTATATATGACCAAGTTACCAGGAAAAATAATAAACTTGTAATACGGCAATTCTATTAAAAAAGTGTTCTCAGAAATGAGCTATCATGCGTGAAGATTCATGGCTTTCAATCCAAATGATGAATCCTATGGCCACATTCATGGCATAGTTTGTTCAAATGATCTCATATTGTGCACAAGGGTGCATCTTGGAATGGCAAACAATGTTGCCTAAGGAAGTTTTCATTTTCTTTGGACGAAAAATTCATTTTCCATTTTTCGAGTGCCCAAAAGGAGGTACTTTTGTGAAGGACCTCCCAAATAATTGTTGCAAAATTTGACCAAATCAATTTTCTAAAATACTAGGACATATTTAATGCACAATTGACAAAATGGTTGGGTGTAAAAAGTTTTGATCCACCTCTCGTGAAAAAGACAAATTTCCGCCAATTCAGCTGGAAGCGGGTCAAATTTGAACTGTGACTACCTCATAGTTTGCTATTTATTTTTTCCAAAAATCATTTCTAGGTAATTAAGTACCTATTTAATCAGAGAAACACCAAAAAAAATCCAAGATTCAACCACTAGCTAGGAACGGTCATTCCCGCCGTTTTGACCGCATTTTGAAACGGGCATACAAAATTCAAAAAAAATCAAAAAATTGGAACACCTTCGCATTGTGTCATTATATATGACCAAGTTACCAGGAAAAATAATAAACTTGTAATACGGCAATTCTATTAAAAAAGTGTTCTCAGAAATGAGCTATCATGCGTGAAGATTCATGGCTTTCAATCCAAATGATCAATCGTATGGCCACATTCATGGCATAGTTTGTTCAAATGATCTCATATTGTGCACAAGGGTGCATCTTGGAATGGCAAACAATGTTGCCTAAGGAAGTTTTCATTTTCTTTGGACGAAAAATTCATTTTCCATTTTTCGAGTGCCCAAAAGGAGGTATTTTTGTGAAGGACCTCCCAAATAATTGTTGCAAAATTTGACCAAATCAATTTTCTAAAATACTAGGACATATTTAATGCACAATTGACAAAATGGTTGGGTGTAAAAAGTTTTGATCCACCTCTCGTGAAAAAGACAAATTTCCGCCAATTCAGCTGGAAGCGGGTCAAATTTGAACTGCGACTACCTCATAGTTTGCTATTTATTTTTTCCAAAAATCATTTATAGGTAATAAAGTACCTATTTAATCAGAGAAACACCAAAAAAATTCCAAGATTCAACCACTAGCTAGGAACGGTCATTCCCGCCGTTTTGACCGCATTTTGAAACGGGCATACAAAATTCAAAAAAAATCAAAAATTGGAACACCTTCGCATTGTGTCATTATATATGACCAAGTTACCAGGAAAAATAATAAACTTGTAATACGGGAATTCTATTAAAAATGTGTTCTCAGAAATGAGCTATCATGCGTGAAGATTCATGGCTTTCAAGCCAAATGATCAATCCTATGGCCACATTCATGGCATAGTTTGTTCAAATGATCTCATATTGTGCACAAGGGTGCATCTTGGAATGGCAAACAATGTTGCCTAAGGAAGTTTTCATTTTCTTTGGACGAAAAATTTATTTTCCATTTTTCGAGTTCCCGAAAGGAGGTATTTTTGTGAAGGACCTCCCAAATAATTGTTGCAAAATTTGACCAAATCAATTTTCTAAAATACTAGGACATATTTAATGCACAATTGACAAAATGGTTGGGTGTAAGAAGTTTTGATCCACCTCTAGTGAAAAAGACAAATTTCCGCCAATTCAGCTGGAAGCGGGTCAAATTTGAACTGCGACTACCTCATAGTTTGCTATTTATTTTTCCAAAAATCATTTCTAGGTACTTAAGTACCTATTTAATCAGAGAAACACCAAAAAAAATCCAAGATTCAACCACTAGCTAGGAACGGTCATTCCCGCCGTTTTGACCGCATTTTGAAACGGGCATACAAAATTCAAAAAAAATCAAAAAATTGGAACACCTTCGCATTGTGTCATTATATATGACCAAGTTACCAGGAAAAATAATAAACTTGTAATACGGCAATTCTATTAAAAAAGTGTTCTCAGAAATGAGCTATCATGCGTGAAGATTCATGGCTTTCAATCCAAATGATCAATCCTATGGCCACATTCATGGCACAGTTTGTTCAAATGATCTCATATTGTGCACAAGGGTGCATCTTGGAATGGCAAACAATGTTGCCTAAGGAAGTTTTCATTTTCTTTGGACGAAAAATTTATTTTCCATTTTTCGAGTTCCCGAAAGGAGGTATTTTTGTGAAGGACCTCCCAAATAATTGTTGCAAAATTTGACCAAATCAATTTTCTAAAATACTAGGACATATTTAATGCACAATTGACAAAATGGTTGGGTGTAAGAAGTTTTGTTCCACCTCTAGTGAAAAAGACAAATTTCCGCCAATTCAGCTGGAAGCGGGTCAAATTTGAACTGCGACTACCTCATAGTTTGCTATTTATTTTTTCCAAAAATCATTTCTAGGTAATTAAGTACCTATTTAATCAGAGAAACACCAAAAAAAATCCAAGATTCAACCACTAGCTAGGAATGGTGATTCCCGCCGTTTTGACCGCATTTTGAAACGGGCATACAAAATTCAAAAAAAAATCAAAAAATTGGAACACCTTCGCATTGTGTCATTATATATGACCAAGTTACCAGGAAAAATAATAAACTTGTAATACGGGAATTCTATTAAAAAAGTGTTCTCAGAATGAGCTATCATGCATGAAGATTCATGGCTTTCAAGCCAAATGATCAATCATATGGCCACATTCATGGCATAGTTTGTTCAAATGATCTCATATTGTGCACAAGGGTGCATCTTGGAATGGCAAACAATGTTTCCTAAGGAAGTTTTCATTTTCTTTGGACGAAAAATTCATTTTCCATTTTTCGAGTGCCCAAAAGGAGGTATTTTTGTGAAGGACCTCCCAAATAATTGTTGCAAAATTTGACCAAATCAATTTTCTAAAATACTAGGACATATTAATACACAATTGACAAAATGGTTGGGTGTAAAAAGTTTTGATCCACCTCTAGTGAAAAAGACAAATTTCCGCCAATTCAGTTGGAAGCGGGTCAAATTTGAACTGCGACTACCTCATAGTTTGCTATTTATTTTTTCCAAAAATCATTTCTAGGTACTTAAGTACCTATTTAATCAGAGAAACACCAAAAAAATCCAAGATTCAACCACTAGCTAGGAACGGTCATTCCCGCCGTTTTGACCGCATTTTGAAACGGGCATACAAAATTCAAAAAAAACAAAAAATTGGAACACCTTCGCATTGTGTCATTATATAAGACCAAGTTACCAGGAAAAATAATAAACTTGTAATACGGGAATTCTATTAAAAAAGTGTTCTCAGAAATGAGCTATCATGCGTGAAGATTCATGGCTTTCAAGCCAAATGATCAATCCTATGGCCAAATTCATGGCATAGTTTGTTCAAATGATCTCATATTGTGCACAAGGGTGCATCTTGGAATGGCAAACAATGTTGCCTAAGGAAGTTTTCATTTTCTTTGGACGAAAAATTCATTTTCCATTTTTCGAGTGCCCGAAAGGAGGTATTTTTGTGAAGGACCTCCCAAATAATTGTTGCAAAATTTGACCAAATCAATTTTCTAAAATACTAGGACATATTTAATGCACAATTGACAAAATGGTTGGGTGTAAGAAGTTTTGATCCACCTCTCGTGAAAAAGACAAATTTCCGCCAATTCAGTTGGAAGCGGGTCAAATTTAAACTGCGACTACCTCATAGTTTGCTATTTATTTTTTCCAAAAATCATTTCTAGGTACATAAGTATATATTTAATCAGAGAAACACCAAAAAAATTCCAAGATTCAACCACTAGCTAGGAACGGTCATTCCCGCCTGTCGGGGGAAACTGTCCGCCACGAACACCTATGGGACCGGAGCCCCTTGTCTGTGCGGTACGAGGGCGGAGGGAGCACGA
Organism: Secale cereale; assembly: GCA_902687465.1. Lineage (NCBI taxonomy): Eukaryota > Viridiplantae > Streptophyta > Magnoliopsida > Poales > Poaceae > Secale > Secale cereale. The sequence continues at coordinate 892,754,738 of LR738710.1, forward strand.
AGAGCAGATCGAAGCAGACGCGCGGGCAGTTTTACCCAGGTTCGGGCCGCACGGATGCGTAAAACCCTACTCCTGCTTGGTTGTGTATTGAGTGGGACGCTCGGGAGCTTGAAGAAGCAGCTACACCGTGCGTGAGAGTAATCTAGGTTTCGAACCCCCTCCACGTTGTGCATGGGCCTCCTTTTATAGTGCAAAGGGGTCACCGACAGGTGTCAACGTAGGAGAAAGGGGTAAAAATGTAAAAGAGGTGGTAGTTGTAACAGTGCGGGAACAGTGGAGCTACAGTACAGAACAGTGGTCTATACCTACTTTAACAGTGGGGGACAAGGGCATTTAATGCCCGTCGCCGTCGACCCCAAAAGCTCTCGCCTTAGCGTCTCCGTCTGCCACGGCGACGGATTTATCGCCGCGGTGTGCCACCGTGTACCCCAGGCTGCACAGCCATCCGCCACGCGTCCCTGGTTAGGCCCCAGGGCGACGCGTGGGCCGATGAGCTGGAGCGCGGGCACACAGCGTAGCCTCCCCGGCAAGCGCCTTGCCGGGGCCTTGATCTTGCCGGGCCCGGGAACCTGCCGCTCCCCGGGCCCCTTGCCGGGGCGCGCATAGCGCCGAGGCAATATCTTCTAATCTTCCTGGCAAGCTCCTCTTGCCAGGGTCTTGTGTTATTGGAACAGTCTTGAGCCTGGTACGGCCTTCCCGGCAAGCTCCTCTTGCCGGGGTCTCGATCTTCTGTCTTGTATACTTTGTTTTTGAATGGTTTAATAGGAGGCAGGAAGGTCTCCGGCGAGCACGCAGTAAACCTTGCCGCGGGAAGCTGCAACTGCCCGTGCACAAGTTGGGGTACTGGGGTACCCCTACCTTAGTACACCGACAGGAGCCCCCGGGCCTGGGCCACACACGGTGCCGAGCGCTGTTGGGCCAGGCCCAAAACAGTGCACGGGCACCCGCGGCCCGCGGCGCGCCGAATCCACTTCCATATCCGCCGCATCCCATGGTAACGGCACGCGTCGATTGCGGCGCCGTGGGATGGGACGTGCCCACGATCTCTTAATGGAAAGGGGGAAACGCCCCCCCACTCCCCCATAAAAGCAGAGGCAGCGGGCGCGGTTCCCCTCCCTGTGCTCTCATTACGTCGTCTTCCTCCTGCAAAAGATTCCTCCTTGCGCTCCGCCTCCACAGCTCCGCCGCCGCCTAGCTCTTCGTCCCCTTCCTTCCGCCGCGTCCGCCATGGCCCCAAAGGCCGACAAGGGGAAAGCGGAGAAGTCCAAGAAGGAGAAATCCGAGCAAGCAGCCAAGCTCATTGCTTACCGGAAGCGGAACGTCGTCTTCTCGCCGAGGCTCGGCGTGCAAGAACTCTGGAACAAGTACTACTTGTTCTGGTCCAAGGGCACCGACGCGCATCCCCGCACCCGAGCATACCCGGCCGCCGCCAAGGACAACTATCCCGGCGGGTATTACTTCTTCGCTGCCTTTTTCCACTGTGGCCTCTGCCCTCCTTTTTCGAACTTCTTCTGTGATATCATGAACACGTATGGCTTCCATCTGCTTGATTCCACCCCCAATGCCATCCTCACCATGGCCGTTTTCGCACATATGTGCGAAAACTTCATAGGAGTCCATCCCAACGTAGCCCTCTTTAGACACTTTTTCACCCCCAGAGCCGAGGCCGATGCCCCTCTCTCCGGATGTATTTCTTGGGTCTTCCGTCTCGGGAAGAAGGGGTCGTACTTGCCGGGGGAGCTCCGCGGCAAGTGGGAGGAATGGCGAGCGGAGTGGTGCTGGATTGTAGAGGACCAGCCGCAAGCCTTCACTGCGCCGCGCACAACGCCTATCGCGCGCGGCAGAGATTGGAGCGAACTAGACTCCGACGACGTCAAGCTCGACATCGCCCTCGTCCGGATCCTCCGTCTTCGGCTGGCCCGACTGTCAGTTGCCGAGGTGGGCGCAGATTTCCTCCGCCGGCGCATCGCCCCTCTCCAAGACCGGAAGAGGCCGGCCTGGTTGTACGGCGGCCCGGCGGACATCATGCGGCTACGCCCTGGACTTAATTTTAACTTCACCACTCTGGAGCTGCGCGGGATGGTACGAGAGCTCTTCAAGTACGACCCGGCGCACCCCGAGTGGTTCAGGACTCCCCGGGAAGTGGTGCCGCTCTGCAACAACGCCGCGAGGGATCGAATCCTTGCCATGATGCCGATGTGCGACTCGCATGGCTTGGACCGCTCGTGGATCGCCCCGAAGCCAATCGACGTCCTCAACTTCTACGACAACCTCGTCGAGGTGGCGAGCAACAAGGAGGACCTCAAGCTGCATACGCGGGACACCACCGAGCAGGAAATCGCCTACATAGCTTCTCGGGCTGAGGAGGCCGCCGCAGCCGCGGCGGCAGGAGTCTTCGGGTTCTCGCCGGAGGAGGCGGAGGCCGAAGAGGCGTCCACCCAGGCGGAAGAGGCGGAGATCCGCCGATTGCTGAACCTCCCACCCGACGCACTCACCGGGGTCCCCTCGTTGAGGCACTCCGGGATCCATGGGATCGCGACGGAGGCCGCGGCAAGGGAGGGAACCGCCGGAGGAAGCAGAGGCGCCGCGAGGGGCGGAGGCGCCAAGGGGAAGAGGGCCGCAGCGCCGGATGCTGGGCCCAGCGAGCCGGCCGAGGCAGAGGAGGAGGAGGAGGAGGAGGCCGAAGACTCCGGCGGATCTACGGAGTTATACGCCGACGACCTCTCCTCGTCGGAGAGTTCCCCGCCTCCGGCAAGCCCGAAGGAGTCCCCGGCAAAGCGTCTCCGCAAGGCGGCGACGGGGGAAAGGGCACAGGCGCCCCGGCAACAGCCACCTCGGCGGGCGGCTCCCCGGGGGAGTCAAGCCGCGCCAAGGCCGTCCGGCGCACCAGCCGCAGCAGAGGCGGGCCGTGCGCGGACCACGACGGAGGCGCCCCGCAGGCCGGCAGCGAGCCGGCAGGGGTCTTCTCGGAGCGGAGCAGCGGCTCCGCCCGCCCCCCGGGCGCCGGCAGCCACAGGGGCTGGGTCTTCGCAGCCCCCAGCCCCGGTGAGCACCAAGCGCGCGAGGGAGTCTTCGCCTCCCGCTCCTCGCGCCGACGCGCCCACGGTGGAGTACGACTTCTCCGCCCTGAGCGAGGACGACGAGGAAGACCAGGAGTAAGGATCCGTAATTCTTCATCTTCTTAATTTTTATCTTGATCTTCTGTTGATGCTAATTCTGTCTTCTGTCCTGGTTTCAGGACCCTGGCCCATCGCGCCGCGAAGAAGGCCAAGGCGCCCGAGGTCGAGGTCGCGGAGGACTCGGCAGCGGCGGCAACGGAGGGCGCGCCGGAGCCGAGCCTGCCGGACTCCGGCACTGCTCCGATGAGCAGCCCCCAGCGCGGCCCGCAGCGCAGCCCCCAGCGTAAGTCTGGGGTTCTTTCTTTTCGCTTGTCGGGGTACGTCTGAGGCTTTTGACTTTATCTTCATATTTTGACATCTCTTGTCTTATTCCGTGCAGAGGAGGAGCCGCAGCGGGAAGAGCGCCCGGAGACCACCGCCGAGGAGCTGCAGGCACCGCCCTCCCCGCCAAGGCAGGACTCTCCGGCAAGGGAGAGTGCTCCGTCAAGGGCGGGTACTCCGCCAAGGCAGAGCACCCCGCCAAGGACGAGCAGCCCGGCAAGGGCGGCCACCCCGCCAAGGCCAAGTTCCCCGGCGAGGGCGACTACCCCGACGAGGCCGAGCTCCCCGGCGAGGGAGCCCGCCGCCGAGGACGCCCGCCAAGGTAACCTTTGTAACTTGTCTTCTTGGCTTGTCTTTTTTGGATATTTGCTTGAGTCTTGAATTTCTTTGTCTTCTTCTTTTTCCTAGATCTTCCTCCTCCTGTGCCTATGGAGACGGAGGTAATTATCCTCGAGGAGGAGGACGCGCAAGGCAGCGGCGGCGACGCTCCAGTCGTCGAGGAGGTGGGCGAGGCCGCCGAGCCGGCCGCGCAAGAGACTGCTCCGGCCGCGGACGCAGCGGCCGGGGAGGGGGACGGTGGCCGCACCGCCGACCCGGAGGTGGCGGGAGCATCGGATGCTGCGCCGGCCACCGGTCCCTCCGCCGGCGAGGAGCAAAGGTTCTATCTCGAGGCCCCCAATGGTGTCTTCATCCAGATGCCGTGGGGGTCCTCGTCGCGAGCTCCTGCGGAGGGCGAGGCGTTCGACGGAGAGGTCCTCGCCTCCGCAGGCCTGAAGATAGTCCAGGCGCCCGGTGGAGGTGAGGGGCCCGAGGAGGAGCGATTGCTTCATCAACTCCTGGCCCTTTATCGGGCCAGGCAAGCAAAGCTCGCTTCCCGGGAGGCTCTTGCCGCCAAGGCTGCGGCAGAGATGGAGAAGCGCGCGGCGGAGCTCAGCGCCGCCAACCAGGCTGCCCTCCGCCAGGTGGCAGAGGAGCGAGAGCGTCTCGCCGGCGAGTACCAAGAGTGGGTACTTGAGAGGGCCGAAGCCGATGAACAGCAGCGCCTCGCCGGGGTGGAGATGTCCCGGCGAGAGGGAGAGCTCGCGCAGCGGAAGGTGGATCTGGATTCTCATGAAGAAGACCTTGCCGCTCGCGAGGCTGCCCTTGGCGGGGAGCTGAAAGAGGCGAAGGCCGCCGCGGCTGCCGCGGAGGACGCCAAGAAAGAGCTCGCCGCCAAGGTTGAACAACTGGAGAAGGCGATGAAGGTGAGCGCCGAGAAGGTTGCCGCGCTCATCCTGGAGCGCGAGAAGGATGCTCACACAAACTCAGAGCTCCAGGTGAGTTTGTCCCAGAGGGGTGACGAGCTGAAGGCCGCCAAGGACTCCATTGAAGACTTGGAGCTGAAGGTCACCACCCTGAAGGAATCGCTTGATGCTGCCCGGGCCCAGGAGACCAAGCTGAAGGATGAGCTCCGCAAGGAGCGAACCTTGATGGAGAGCGTCAACAAGGCCTCCGAGCTCTTCCGGCAGACTATTGAGGTGTGGACCGAAGAGCTGGTTTCTTCTGCGTCCAACATTGACAAGGAGTTGCTTGCTTTGAAGGTCGAACATCTTATCTACTCGCCGGATCTAGATCTCCCGCACAGCGCCAAGCTCAGCCTCTTCTTCAGAGGCGTCGCTCCAGCTCTTGCAGGTCTCCGGAACCGCATCCCCGCGCAGCTGGCCGAGGAGTCGCGCCGTCTCTGCGCGGGAACTCTGGAGCGGGTCTTGACGAAGATCGTGTACCGCAACCCGGGGATCAACCTCACGAACGTTCTTCGTACCCTGCCGGCTGATGCAGACACGGAGGCCCTGAAGGAGCAGGTCGGCCACATCATCGCCAAGGTGGCAAAGCTTGGCCGGAAGGAAGGCGACCGGGTAGACTAGGGCTCCATGTATCTTTATCTTTTTGTTGCTGCATATTATATTATGAACCCATTAGTCCATTGCGACAAGTTATCCTTGTAATATATTTGCTTTACTTCAATCAATCAGTGCAATGTTATCTTCCTTGTTCCAATCTTTGACTTTGTATGTTTTTCACCCTACGCTCCCGGGGAGCTTGCCGGCAAGGGGCCCTTGTCGCGAGCGCTGAGTGCTGGACTCTGAGCAGCCTGCTGGCCAAGGTCCTCGCCGGCAAACAACCTCGCCGCAGCTGGTCGCAACGCACTTAGCTTGCTGAGTGTACTCGGAAACGAGGCAAGGGCGCGACACTTGTCGCAGCTCACTTAAATCGTTGAGTGGACTCGAAAACAAGATAAGGGTGCGGCAAGCTACGGGTAGGTTCCTCCGCGCACAGGTTTTCCATACAAAGTGTGATCGTTCAAGGAAGACAACCAAAATTTAAAATTTGAACTGGTCAAATTCT
>LR738710.1:892760572-892803306 GCA_902687465.1 Secale cereale
TTTTTTGGATATTTGCTTGAGTCTTGAATTTCTTTGTCTTCTTCTTTTTCCTAGATCTTCCTCCTCCTGTGCCTATGGAGACGGAGGTAATTATCCTCGAGGAGGAGGACGCGCAAGGCAGCGGCGGCGACGCTCCAGTCGTCGAGGAGGTGGGCGAGGCCGCCGAGCCGGCCGCGCAAGAGACTGCTCCGGCCGCGGACGCAGCGGCCGGGGAGGGGGACGGTGGCCGCACCGCCGACCCGGAGGTGGCGGGAGCATCGGATGCTGCGCCGGCCACCGGTCCCTCCGCCGGCGAGGAGCAAAGGTTCTATCTCGAGGCCCCCAATGGTGTCTTCATCCAGATGCCGTGGGGGTCCTCGTCGCGAGCTCCTGCGGAGGGCGAGGCGTTCGACGGAGAGGTCCTCGCCTCCGCAGGCCTGAAGATAGTCCAGGCGCCCGGTGGAGGTGAGGGGGCCGAGGAGGAGCGATTGCTTCATCAACTCCTGGCCCTTTATCGGGACAGGCAAGCAAAGCTCGCTTCCCGGGAGGCTCTTGCCGCCAAGGCTGCGGCAGAGATGGAGAAGCGCGCGGCGGAGCTCAGCGCCGCCAACCAGGCTGCCCTCCGCCAGGTGGCAGAGGAGCGAGAGCGTCTCGCCGGCGAGTACCAAGAGTGGGTACTTGAGAGGGCCGAAGCCGATGAACAGCAGCGCCTCGCCGGGGTGGAGATGTCCCGGCGAGAGGGAGAGCTCGCGCAGCGGAAGGTGGATCTGGATTCTCATGAAGAAGACCTTGCCGCTCGCGAGGCTGCCCTTGGCGGGGAGCTGAAAGAGGCGAAGGCCGCCGCGGCTGCCGCGGAGGACGCCAAGAAAGAGCTCGCCGCCAAGGTTGAACAACTGGAGAAGGCGATGAAGGTGAGCGCCGAGAAGGTTGCCGCGCTCATCCTGGAGCGCGAGAAGGATGCTCACACAAACTCAGAGCTCCAGGTGAGTTTGTCCCAGAGGGGTGACGAGCTGAAGGCCGCCAAGGATTCCATTGAAGACTTGGAGCTGAAGGTCACCACCCTGAAGGAATCGCTTGATGCTGCCCGGGCCCAGGAGACCAAGCTGAAGGATGAGCTCCGCAAGGAGCGAACCTTGATGGAAAGCGTCAACAAGGCCTCCGAGCTCTTCCGGCAGACTATTGAGGTGTGGACCGAAGAGCTGGTTTCTTCTGCGTCCAACATTGACCAGGAGTTGCTTGCTTTGAAGGTCGAACATCTTATCTACTCGCCGGATCCAGATCTCCCGCACAGCGCCAAGCTCAGCCTCTTCTTCAGAGGCGTCGCTCCAGCTCTTGCAGGTCTCCGGAACCGCATCCCCGCGCAGCTGGCTGAGGAGTCGCGCCGTCTCTGCGCGGGAACTCTGGAGCGGGTCTTGACGAAGATCGTGTACCGCAACCCGGGGATCAACCTCACGAACGTTCTTCGCACCCTGCCGGCTGATGCAGACACGGAGGCCCTGAAGGAGCAGGTCGGCCACATCATCGCCAAGGTGGCAAAGCTTGGCCGGAAGGAAGGCGACCGGGTAGACTAGGGCTCCATGTATCTTTATCTTTTTGTTGCTGCATATTATATTATGAACCCATTAGTCCATTGCGACAAGTTATCCTTGTAATATATTTGCTTTACTTCAATCAATCAGTGCAATGTTATCTTCCTTGTTCCAATCTTTGACTTTGTATGTTTTTCACCCTACGCTCCCGGGGAGCTTGCCGGCAAGGGGCCCTTGTCGCGAGCGCTGAGTGCTGGACTCTGAGCAGCCTGCTGGCCAAGGTCCTCGCCGGCAAACAACCTCGCCGCAGCTGGTCGCAACGCACTTAGCTTGCTGAGTGTACTCGGAAACGAGGCAAGGGCGCGACACTTGTCGCAGCTCACTTAAATCGTTGAGTGGACTCGAAAACAAGATAAGGGTGCGGCAAGCTACGGGTAGGTTCCTCCGCGCACAGGTTTTCCATACAAAGTGTGATCGTTCAAGGAAGACAACCAAAATTTAAAATTTGAACTGGTCAAATTCTAACAACTTATCTTTCATATGCTGCTTGCTCATGTTGTTTGCTTTCCGGTAAGGCTCTTCTTACTTGAACAGCACTTAGTTCCTCCTCCATCTCCTTCCCCCCCGGCAAACTTGTGCGCGAGGAACGTTCCTTCTGCTTAAGAGAAAAGGAAAAGGAGAGGGAAACAAGCATACTGCCTTTCGACGTAATGGTGCTTACCGTATGTCTGAGTGTTGCATCAAATGCTAAACAAAACATGCAAATAGCAAAGAGAAGCATGCAAAAGGCAATCGACGCGAAAACACGAAATCTTTACTGATGCACGGGGTCTGCGCCCGGCTTTGTACAAAGGGTTACATGCAACAGCGGCAAGGCTTGTACAAAAGGTGGTTGCCGGAGCGGATCACGGCAACCGCGCCTTAGGGGTGAAACTTGCGAAGATGCTCTATGTTCCAGGAATTGCTCACCGGTAAGCCTTCTTCGGTCTCGAGGCGGACAGCGCCGGGCCTCGTGACTTGTCTCACCCGATAAGGGCCTTCCCACTTCGGCGTCAACTTGTTGGAATTCTTGGCGGACTGAACACGCCGAAGAACAAGGTCGCCTTCCTCGAGACTCCTGGCCTTGACTTTGCGGCTGTGGTAGCGGCGCAAAGCTTGCTGGTATCGAGCAGCTCGTACAGCAGCCTGGAGACGTCCCTCCTCAAGGAGCAATGCGTCATCTTGCCGCAGTTGCTCTTGCTCGAGCTCATCATAAGCGAGCACTCGAGGAGATCCGTATACGAGTTCCGTGGGGAGAACTGCTTCTGCTCCATAGACTAGAGCAAAAGGTGTCTGTCCGGTGGCTCGGCTTGGTGTCGTTCTGATTGACCAAAGAGCCGCCGGGAGCTCCTCTATCCAATTTCTTCCGCACTTGCGCAGCCTGTCAAAGGTCCTTGTTTTGAGTCCGCGCAGCACTTCAGCATTTGCCCTCTCCGCTTGACCGTTGCTCTTCGGGTGAGCAACAGAAGCGAAACAGACCTTGGCGCCAAGGTCTTGGACGTACTGCATGAAGGTGCGACTAGTGAATTGCGTACCGTTATCGGTGATGATCCTGTTAGGGATCCCGAAACGGCAAACAATCGACTTGAAGAACCTGACTGCTGACTGTGCTGTCACCTTCCTCACTGGCTCCACTTCTGGCCACTTTGTGAACTTGTCGATTGCAACGTACAAGTACTCAAAGCCCCCGACAGCGCGAGGGAAAGGGCCGAGGATATCGAGCCCCCAGACCGAGAAGGGCCATGACAAAGGGATTGTTTGGAGAGCTTGAGCTGGCTGATGAATTTGCTTTGCATGGAACTGGCACGCTTCACACTTGGTTACTAGTGCAGTTGCATCTTGGAGGGCTTCTTGCCAAAAGAACCCTTGCCGGAAAGCTTTCCCGGCAAGCGCCCTTGCGCCAATGTGGTGGCCGCATATGCCTCCGTGTATTTCCGCCAACAGCTTCTGTCCATCTTCCCTGGAGATGCACTTCAACCTGACACCATTGAGTCTTCTTCTGTACAGCTCGTTATCCACGAACTGATACATACTTGACTGCCTGGTTATCTTCTCTATCTCTTGAGGGTCGTCGGGAAGTTCTCCAGTTTGCAGAAAACGGACGATCTGCTGCGCCCACGCCGGAGCTCGAGGCTCGACGGCAAGGACTAAAGGCTCGAGGGCCGCTGCGGGAACCCCAGCTTCTACGGCAAAGACCTCTGGTCCTGTCGGAGCTGACGGTCCCCCGGCAAGCTCGCCGGGGCGAGGCTTGTCGGGAACACTTGCTTCAACTGCACAAGCCCGAGGGCTCGCAGGAGCAAACTGTTCCTCAGCGCTGTTGTTGATCTTGGGAAATTTGGCGGCGGGTTCGGGAAGATCCGCCGGCAAGTAGTCGCCGGAGACCAACTTTCTCTTCTTGGACTGCCCAATTGATGGTGTAACTGATGGTTGAGTCAGCTTGAGCAAAAAGGTCCCTGGTTCCACAGGTAACTTCATCGCGGCGCACTTTGAAAGGCCATCTGCAATCTCATTTTGAGCTCTTGGGATGTGCTCCATCTGCAAACCTTCAAAGTGCTCTTCAAGCTTTCTCACTTCATCGACATATGCTTCCATCAAAGGACTCTGGTAGCTTTTGTTAACTTGTCGGACCACCAACTGAGAATCTCCCCGAACAATCAGCTTCCTGATCCCAAGTTCGGCCGCAATCCTGAGGCCGGCAAGCAAGCCTTCATATTCTGCAGTGTTGTTTGTCGCTTGCTCCCTGGGAAAGTGCATCTGGATAACATATTTGAGGTGCTCTCCGGTGGGCGCAATGAGTACCACGCCGGCACCGGCGCCCTGCAGCGAGAAGGCACCGTCAAAATACATTACCCATTCACTTGTCGCTTCTTGCACGGGTACACTTGTTTCCTGAACTTCATCTTCTGGTGTTGGGGTCCACTCAGCAATGAATTCTGCCAAGGCCCGGCTCTGTATGGTTGAAGTACTTTCAAACTTGAGTCCGAAGCTTGACAACTCCAGTGCCCACTCGACGATCCTGCCTGTTGCCTCTGGATTGTGCAATATCCTCTTCAACGGAAAGCGAGTGACCACTGTTATCTCATGGGCTTGGAAGTAGTGGCGCAGCTTTCTCGAGGCCATGAGGAGGCCGAAAAGCAATTTTTGCACACCAGAGTACCTTGATCTAGCTCCCTGGAGAAGGGAACTTACAAAATACACTGGGCGCTGCACCATCTTCTTCCGCACCTCTCCTTGTTCCTGCGCAGAGTCTTCCTTGTCGAGGCCAGAGCTTGTCGGGACAGTCCCCTGCTTGTCGCTAGGTTCGCTTGCCGGTGACGCTGACTCCTCGTCGGACTCCCTCTCCGCTACTAACGCAGCACTAACCACCTGGTTGGTTGCCGCTAAGTATAGCAACAACTTTTCCTGTGGTTTAGGTGCGACAAGTATAGGAGTGGAGGACAGGTACCGTTTCAAATCCTGCAACGCCGCCTCCGCTTCCGGAGTCCACTTCATGGGACCTGCCTTTTTCAAGATTTTGAAGAAAGGTAGGGCGCGTTCTGCGGATTTTGAAATGAACCTACTGAGGGCAGCAACGCAACCTGCAAGCCTTCTGACATCCTTGACGCGCTTCGGGGCTTCTATCTGCTCGATGGCTTTGATCTTGTCGGGGTTAGCTTCAATCCCCCTCTGTGATACAAAGAACCCGAGAAGCTTGCCGGAGGGAACTCCAAAGACGCACTTCTCGGGGTTCAGCTTGAGCTGTATCCTGCGCAGGTTCTGAAACGTTTCTTCCAAGTCTTGAATCAGTGTTTCTTTGCTCTTGCTCTTCACCACGATGTCATCCATGTAGGCTTCTACATTCCTGTGGATCTGTGGCTCAAAAGCAGTGTACACTACCCTTGCAAAAGTTGAGCCTGCATTCTTCAGTCCAAATGGCATGCAGATAAAGCAATAGGTGCCACATGGAGTGATAAATGCAGTCTTCTCTTCATCTTCCTTGGCCATGAAAATCTGGTGATAGCCTGAGTAAGCATCAAGAAAACAGAGTAGCTCACATCCGGCCGTGGAGTCAACGATCTGGTCAATGCGCGGCAAAGGGAAGGGATCCTTGGGACATGCTTTATTGACATCAGTGAAGTCTATACACAGTCTCCACTTCCCGTTGGCCTTGCGCACGACGACTGGGTTTGCCAACCACGTCGGATGGATCACACCTCTAACTAGGCCTGCTGCCTCTAGTTTCTTGATCTCCTCATTGATGAACTCTTGGCGCTCCACGGCTTGCTTCCTCACTTTCTGCTTGATGGGCCGCGCATGAGGACAGACAGCAAGCTTGTGCTCAATCACCTTCCTGGGAACGCCGGGGATGTCAGATGGTTGCCAAGCAAACACATCGACATTCGCCCGCAGGAAGGCGACGAGCGCGCTTTCCTATTTGCTGTCAAGGGTGGCACTGATGGTGAAGGTACCACCAGTGCCATCCTCCTTTGCGGACACCTTCTTGGTTGCCGGAGGAGCAGCCATCCCTTTCTTGCTCTTGCCGGTGGAGCTCGATGGAACGTCCTCGACGGCAGCGCAGCACTCCGAAGAGGTGCGGTTGCCGGAGCGGGTCCCAGAGCACTTGCCGGACTTGGTCTTCGTCTTCTTCCCCCCGGGAGCTTCAGCGGCAAGAGTATCCTTCTCGGCCGCAGCTGCCGCATCCCGGTAAATCTTGTCGGCGCAAATAAGCGCATCTTTCTTGTCGCTGTGGACAGTGATGACGCTTATCGGCCCCGGCATCTTCAGCACGTTGTAGGCATAGTGGGAAGCTGCCATGAACTTGGCGAGGGCGGGACGGCCGAGTATTCCATTGTAGGGCAATGGAATATCAGCGACGTCAAAGGTGATGCGCTCAGTCCTGAAGTTGAGCTCCCCGCCAAAGGTCACCGGCAGAGTAATCTTTCCCTTGGGCTTGCTCCTTCCCGGGTTGATTCCTTGGAATGAACCGGTCTCTTCGAGCTCGCCGTCTTGAATCTGGAGCTTCTTGATCACAGCAGAGGAGATCAAGTTCAGCCCGGCCCCGCCGTCAACCAACATTTTGGTGACCTTGAGGTTGCGAATGGTGGGGGAAACCAGCATCGGCAAGCACCCGACCGCCGTGGTGCGGTCAGGGTGATCCTCAAGGTCAAAAACGATGGGCGTGCTGGACCATTTGAGGAGCCTGCGCGACTCCACGGGCGGCTCCGCTGCATTGACCTCACGCACCCACTGTTTCAGCTGGCGGTGGGAGGTGTGCAGGGAGGCGCCACCGTCGACGCACAGGACCTCCGTGGCCTTCTGGAACTCCTGCTCGCTGTTCTCGTTGTCCTCCATGTCTTCATCGTCGTCTTCGTCGTTGTCGCGGCCCCGGGGAGGTCGATCTCCTTGCCGCTGCTTGGCCTTGCCGCGGCGTCCTCCCCGGCCGTTAAACGGCCGCTTCTTGCTGGGCTCTTCCCCGCCACCTTGGGCCTTCTCCTTGTCGCGCCTCTCGTACTCAGCTTTTTGCTGCTCGACGAGGTACTCGACGCGCTTGCAGTTGGAGAGATCGTGACCCTTGGTGCGGTGAATCTTACAGTACTGCTTGTCGGAGCTACCCGGCTTGTCGGCCGCCGCCGCAGGGGCAGGCTCCTTGCCGGAGCCGCCAGCCTGTGCTTGCTTGGCGGGGGCCTCCTTGCCGGACTTCTCGACGGCAAGCACTTCCTTCTTACCCTTCTTCCTGTTGTTTCGCCGCCGGCTCTTCTTTGCCGGGGCGGCGTCGTCGCTGTCGCTTCCCCCTGCGCCAGCATCCTCCCCGGGGAGTTTCCTCCCCTCTTCCGCACGGGCGCACTTGTCAGCAAGAGCGTAAAGCTCGCTGACGTCCCTGATCTTGGTCATCGCCATCTCCTCACGCATGCGGCGGTTACGCACGTTCTGATGGAACGCGCTAATAACCGCGGCAGGGTGAACGTCTGGGATGTTGTGTTGCACCCGGCTGAAGCGTTGGATATATTTGCGCAGGGGCTCGCCTTCCTTCTGGGCCAAGATATGGAGATCGCTCTCCTGGCCATGGGGTTTGTGGCCGCCGGTGAAGGCGCCAACAAACTGATGGCAGAGGTCGGCCCAAGAAGAGATAGAGCCTTCCGGCAAGTGCATGAGCCACGAACGGACGTTCGGTTTCAGCACGAGCGGGAAGTAGTTGGCTAGGATCTTCTCGTCGCGCCCCCCGGCAGCTTGCACTGCTATAGTGTAGACGCTGAGAAACTCCGAGGGGTGCGTCTTGCCGTCGTACTTCTCCGGTACGTCGGGCTTAAAGTTCTTCATGCTGGGCCACTGGACGCGCCGCAGCTCGCGGGTGAACGCAGGGCAGCCTGCCGCGTACGGCAAGTCACCTGGTTCACCGGGCGCGGGTGCGTCGACAGTGTTTCCAGCTCTCTTGTCGGATTGTCGCCGAGCTTCTCGGCGGCGCTCGATCGTGGTCCGAGCGTCTTCATCTCGCCGGTCGTCGAGGACCTGGCGCTGGTCTCGACGGGCCCGCGGGTCCGACGAGGCTGTGGAGCCGTCGTCGGGGTTGTTCCGGCGGGGCGGCGTCTTCTGCTCCTGCGGCGGGGAGTGCACGCTTGTCGCACCCCCGGCAGTCTTGTCGCCGATAGCCTTTGTCTTCTCAGCCTGCCGCGGCCGTGAGGCCGACGGCTGCTGCGGAGAGTCGTTGTTGGCGAAGTCTATCAGGCTCCGGATAGTGGCCCTCCATTCTTCGGCCTTGTCGGCCGCCGGAGGAAAATCAAGAAGCAGCTGCGCCCTTGCGAGCGCTTCTGCCGGAGTAGTGGGGAACGCGGGCGAGCGGTGCGAGGAGCGGGATACGCTCGGACTTCTAACGACGTTAGAAGGAGCGGGGTCCCGCGCCGGCGCCTTCGCTTTGCTAGTGCCCGGACGGGGGTCCGGGGCGTCCCGCGAACCTCCAGTATGGCCTTGTCCCAGCAGGCGGATACCACCTCCCGTGGTATGGCGCTGCGGGGTCGTCGTATGCTGTGATGGACGCGGCGCGTCCACGGAGACCGAGGTCCGGTCGTCTGTCTTGTTCTTGGATCTGGTGGCACCGTGAGTGTCCTCGCCGGCGACCACCCTTCCGACGGCGTCTCCCCCGCCCACCGTTGGCTCCGGAGGCGGCGGGTGAGACGCAGACGGGCCTCCGACCTCCGAAGGCTTCTTCTTCGGGGCCATGGAGTTGTCGCTGATGAAATTGGAGAGGTTGATGAAGAATGCGCCCGCGCGAACGCCGGATCAGATTCGCACAACCTCGACGCCCCCTACCCTGGCGCGCCAAAGATGTCGGGGGAAACTGTCCGCCACGAACACCTATGGGACCGGAGCCCCTTGTCTGTGCGGTACGAGGGCGGAGGGAGCACGAAGAGCAGATCGAAGCAGACGCGCGGGCAGTTTTACCCAGGTTCGGGCCGCACGGATGCGTAAAACCCTACTCCTGCTTGGTTGTGTATTGAGTGGGACGCTCGGGAGCTTGAAGAAGCAGCTACACCGTGCGTGAGAGTAATCTAGGTTTCGAACCCCCTCCACGTTGTGCATGGGCCTCCTTTTATAGTGCAAAGGGGTCACCGACAGGTGTCAACGTAGGAGAAAGGGGTAAAAATGTAAAAGAGGTGGTAGTTGTAACAGTGCGGGAACAGTGGAGCTACAGTACAGAACAGTGGTCTATACCTACTTTAACAGTGGGGGACAAGGGCATTTAATGCCCGTCGCCGTCGACCCCAAAAGCTCTCGCCTTAGCGTCTCCGTCTGCCACGGCGACGGATTTATCGCCGCGGTGTGCCACCGTGTACCCCAGGCTGCACAGCCATCCGCCACGCGTCCCTGGTTAGGCCCCAGGGCGACGCGTGGGCCGATGAGCTGGAGCGCGGGCACACAGCGTAGCCTCCCCGGCAAGCGCCTTGCCGGGGCCTTGATCTTGCCGGGCCCGGGAACCTGCCGCTCCCCGGGCCCCTTGCCGGGGCGCGCATAGCGCCGAGGCAATATCTTCTAATCTTCCTGGCAAGCTCCTCTTGCCAGGGTCTTGTGTTATTGGAACAGTCTTGAGCCTGGTACGGCCTTCCCGGCAAGCTCCTCTTGCCGGGGTCTCGATCTTCTGTCTTGTATACTTTGTTTTTGAATGGTTTAATAGGAGGCAGGAAGGTCTCCGGCGAGCACGCAGTAAACCTTGCCGCGGGAAGCTGCAACTGCCCGTGCACAAGTTGGGGTACTGGGGTACCCCTACCTTAGTACACCGACACCGCCGTTTTGACCGCATTTTGAAACGGGCATACAAAATTCAAAAAAAATAAAAAAATTGGAACACCTTCGCATTGTGTCATTATATATGACCAAGTTACCAGGAAAAATAATAAACTTGTAATACGGCAATTCTATTAAAAAAGTGTTCTCAGAAATGAGCTATCATGCGTGAAGATTCATGGCTTTCAATCCAAATGATCAATCCTATGGCCACATTCATGGCATAGTTTGTTCAAATGATCTCATATTGTGCACAAGGGTGCATCTTGGAATGGAAAACAATGTTGCCTAAGGAAGTTTTCATTTTCTTTGGACGAAAAATTCATTTTCCATTTTTCGAGTGCCCAAAAGGAGGTATTTTTGTGAAGGACCTCCCAAATAATTGTTGCAAAATTTGACCAAATCAATTTTCTAAAATACTAGGACATATTTAATGCACAATTGACAAAATGGTTGGGTGTAAGAAGTTTTGATCCACCTCTCGTGAAAAAGACAAATTTCCGCCAATTCAGCTGGAAGCGGGTCAAATTTGAACAGCGACTACCTCATAGTTTGCTATTTATTTTTTCCAAAAATCATTTATAGGTAATAAAGTATCTATTTAATCAGAGAAACACCAAAAAAATTCCAAGATTCAACCACTAGCTAGGAACGGTCATTCCCGCCGTTTTGACCGCATTTTGAAACGGGCATACAAAATTCAAAAAAAATCAAAAAATTGGAACACCTTCGCATTGTGTCATTATATATGACCAAGTTACCAGGAAAAATAATAAACTTGTAATACGGGAATTCTATTAAAAAAGTGTTCTCAGAAATGAGCTATCATGCGTGAAGATTCATGGCTTTCAATCCAAATGATCAATCCTATGGCCACATTCATGGCATAGTTTGTTCAAATGATCTCATATTGTGCACAAGGGTGCATCTTGGAATGGCAAACAATGTTGCCTAAGGAAGTTTTCATTTTCTTTGGACGAAAAATTTATTTTCCATTTTTCGAGTTCCCGAAAGGAGGTATTTTTGTGAAGGACCTCCCAAATAATTGTTGCAAAATTTGACCAAATCAATTTTCTAAAATACTAGGACATATTTAATGCACAATTGACAAAATGGTTGGGTGTAAGAAGTTTTGATCCACCTCTAGTGAAAAAGACAAATTTCCGCCAATTCAGCTGGAAGCGGGTCAAATTTGAACTGCGACTACCTCATAGTTTGCTATTTATTTTTTCCAAAAATCATTTCTAGGTACTTAAGTACCTATTTAATCAGAGAAACACCAAAAAAAATCCAAGATTCAACCACTAGCTAGGAACGAGATTTCCCGCCGTTTTGACCGCATTTTGAAACGGGCATACAAGATTCAAAAAAAATCAAAAAATTGGAACACCTTCGCATTGTGTCATTATATATGACCAAGTTACCAGGAAAAATAATAAACTTGTAATACGGCAATTCTATTAAAAAAGTGTTCTCAGAAATGAGCTATTATGCGTGAAGATTCATGGCTTTCAATCCAAATGATCAATCCTATGGCCACATTCATGGCATAGTTTGTTCAAATGATCTCATATTGTGCACAAGGGTGCATCTTGGAATGGCAAACAATATTGCCTAAGGAAGTTTTCATTTTCTTTGGACGAAAAATTCATTTTCCATTTTTCGAGTGCCCAAAAGGAGGTATTTTTGTGAAGGACCTCCCAAATAATTGTTGCAAAATTTGACCAAATCAATTTTCTAAAATACTAGGACATATTTAATGCACAATTGACAAAATGGTTGGGTGTAAAAAGTTTTGATCCACCTCTCGTGAAAAAGACAAATTTCCGCCAATTCAGTTGGAAGCGGGTCAAATTCGAACTGCGACTACCTCATAGTTTGCTATTTATTTTTTCCAAAAATCATTTCTAGGTAATTAAGTACCTATTTAATCAGAGAAACACCAAAAAAATTCCAAGATTCAACCACTAGCTAGGAACGGTGATTCCCGCCGTTTTGACCGCATTTTGAAACGGGCATACAAAATTCAAAAAAAAATCAAAAAATTGGAACACCTTCGCATTGTGTCATTATATATGACCAAGTTACCAGGAAAAATAATAAACTTGTAATACGGGAATTCTATTAAAAAAGTGTTCTCAGAAATGAGCTATCATGCATGAAGATTCATGGCTTTCAAGCCAAATGATCAATCCTATGGCCACATTCATGGCATAGTTTGTTCAAATGATCTCATATTGTGCACAAGGGTGCATCTTGGAATGGCAAACAATGTTTCCTAAGGAAGTTTTCATTTTCTTTGGACGAAAAATTCATTTTCCATTTTTCGAGTGCCCAAAAGGAGGTATTTTTGTGAAGGACCTCCCAAATAATTGTTGCAAAATTTGACCAAATCAATTTTCTAAAATACTAGGACATATTTAATACACAATTTACAAAATGGTTGGGTGTAAAAAGTTTTGATCCACCTCTAGTGAAAAAGACAAATTTCCGCCAATTCAGTTGGAAGCGGGTCAAATTTGAACTGCGACTACCTCATAGTTTGCTATTTATTTTTTCCAAAAATCATTTCTAGGTACTTAAGTACCTATTTAATCAGAGAAACACCAAAAAAAAATCCAAGATTCAACCACTAGCTAGGAACGGTCATTCCCGCCGTTTTGACCGCATTTTGAAACGGGCATACAAAATTCAAAAAAAACAAAAAATTGGAACACCTTCGCATTGTGTCATTATATAAGACCAAGTTACCAGGAAAAATAATAAACTTGTAATACGGGAATTCTATTAAAAAAGTGTTCTCAGAAATGAGCTATCATGCGTGAAGATTCATGGCTTTCAAGCCAAATGATCAATCCTATGGCCAAATTCATGGCATAGTTTGTTCAAATGATCTCATATTGTGCACAAGGGTGCATCTTGGAATGGCAAACAATGTTGCCTAAGGAAGTTTTCATTTTCTTTGGACGAAAAATTCATTTTCCATTTTTCGAGTGCCCGAAAGGAGGTATTTTTGTGAAGGACCTCCCAAATAATTGTTGCAAAATTTGACCAAATCAATTTTCTAAAATACTAGGACATATTTAATGCACAATTGACAAAATGGTTGGGTGTAAGAAGTTTTGATCCACCTCTCGTGAAAAAGACAAATTTCCGCCAATTCAGTTGGAAGCGGGTCAAATTTGAACTGCGACTACCTCATAGTTTGCAATTTATTTTTTCCAAAAATCATTTCTAGGTACATAAGTATATATTTAATCAGTGAAACACCAAAAAAATTCCAAGATTCAACCACTAGCTAGGAACGGTCATTCCCGCCGTTTTGACCGCATTTTGAAACGGGCATACAAAATTCAAAAAAAATCAAAAAATTGGAACACCTTCGCATTGTGTCATTATATATGACCAAGTTACCAGGAAAAATAATAAACTTGTAATACGGCAATTCTATTAAAAAAGTGTTCTCAGAAATGAGCTATCATGCGTGAAGATTCATGGCTTTCAATCCAAATGATCAATCCTATGGCCACATTCATGGCATAGTTTGTTCAAATGATCTCATATTGTGCACAAGGGTGCATCTTGGAATGGCAAACAATGTTGCCTAAGGAAGTTTTCATTTTCTTTGGACGAAAAATTCATTTTCCATTTTTCGAGTGCCCAAAAGGAGGTATTTTTGTGAAGGACCTCCCAAATAATTGTTGCAAAATTTGACCAAATCAATTTTCTAAAATACTAGGACATATTTAATGCACAATTGACAAAATGGTTGAGTGTAAAAAGTTTTGATCCACCTCTCGTGAAAAAGACAAATTTCCGCCAATTCAGCTGGAAGCGGGTCAAATTTGAACTGCGACTACCTCATAGTTTGCTATTTATTTTTTCCAAAAATAATTTCTAGGTAATTAAGTACCTATTTAATCAGAGAAACACTAAAAAAATTCCAAGATTCAACCACTAGCTAGGAACGGTCATTCCCGCCGTTTTGACCGCATTTTGAAACGGGCATACAAAATTCAAAAAAAATCAAAAAATTGGAACACCTTCGCATTGTGTCATTATATATGACCAAGTTACCAGGAAAAATAATAAACTTGTAATACGGGAATTCTATTAAAAAAGTGTTCTCAGAAATGAGCTATCATGCGTGAAGATTCATGGCTTTCAAGCCAAATGATCAATCCTATGGCCAAATTCATGGCATAGTTTGTTCAAATGATCTCATATTGTGCACAAGGGTGCATCTTGGAATGGCAAACAATGTTGCCTAAGGAAGTTTTCATTTTCTTTGGACGAAAAATTCATTTTCCATTTTTCGAGTGCCCGAAAGGAGGTATTTTTGTGAAGGACCTCCCAAATAATTGTTGCAAAATTTGACCAAATCAATTTTCTAAAATACTAGGACATATTTAATGCACAATTGACAAAATGGTTGGGTGTAAGAAGTTTTGATCCACCTCTCGTGAAAAAGACAAATTTCCGCCAATTCAGTTGGAAGAGGGTCAAATTTGAACTGCGACTACCTCATAGTTTGCTATTTATTTTTTCCAAAAATCATTTCTAGGAACATAAGTATATATTTAATCAGAGAAACACCAAAAAAAATTCCAAGATTCAACCACTAGCTAGGAACGGTCATTCCCGCCGTTTTGACCGCATTTTGAAACGGGCATACAAAATTCAAAAAAAATCAAAAAATTGGAACACCTTCGCATTGTGTCATTATATATGACCAAGTTACCAGGAAAAATAATAAACTTGTAATACGGCAATTCTATTAAAAAAGTGTTCTCAGAAATGAGCTATCATGCGTGAAGATTCATGGCTTTCAATCCAAATGATCAATCCTATGGCCATATTCATGGCATAGTTTGTTCAAATGATCTCATATTGTGCACAAGGGTGCATCTTGGAATGGCAAACAATGTTGCCTAAGGAAGTTTTCATTTTCTTTGGACGAAAAATTCATTTTCCATTTTTCGAGTGCCCAAAAGGAGGTATTTTTGTGAAGGACCTCCCAAATAATTGTTGCAAAATTTGACCAAATCAATTTTCTAAAATACTAGGACATATTTAATGCACAATTGACAAAATGGTTGAGTGTAAAAAGTTTTGATCCACCTCTCGTGAAAAAGACAAATTTCCGCCAATTCAGCTGGAAGCGGGTCAAATTTGAACTGCGACTACCTCATAGTTTGCTATTTATTTTTTCCAAAAATCATTTCTAGGTAATTAAGTACCTATTTAATCAGAGAAACACCAAAAAAATTCCAAGATTCAACCACTAGCTAGGAACGGTCATTCCCGCCGTTTTGACCGCATTTTGAAACGGGCATACAAAATTCAAAAAAAATCAAAAAATTGGAACACCTTCGCATTGTGTCATTATATATGACCAAGTTAACAGGAAAAATAATAAACTTGTAATACGGGAATTCTATTAAAAAAGTGTTCTCAGAAATGAGCTATCATGCGTGAAGATTCATGGCTTTCAAGCCAAATGATCAATCCTATGGCCACATTCATGGCATAGTTTGTTCAAATGATCTCATATTGTGCACAAGGGTGCATCTTGGAATGGCA
The DNA here is from genome assembly GCA_902687465.1 of Secale cereale. Taxonomy (NCBI): domain Eukaryota; kingdom Viridiplantae; phylum Streptophyta; class Magnoliopsida; order Poales; family Poaceae; genus Secale; species Secale cereale. The sequence goes on from LR738710.1 coordinate 892,775,959, forward strand.
AACAATGTTTCCTAAGGAAGTTTTCATTTTCTTTGGACGAAAAATTCATTTTCCATTTTTCGAGTGCCCAAAAGGAGGTATTTTTGTGAAGGACCTCCCAAATAATTGTTGCAAAATTTGACCAAATCAATTTTCTAAAATACTAGGACATATTTAATGCACAATTGACAAAATGGTTGGGTGTAAGAAGTTTTGATCCACCTCTAGTGAAAAAGACAAATTTCCGCCAATTCAGCTGGAAGCGGGTCAAATTTGAACTGCGACTACCTCATAGTTTGCTATTTATTTTTTCCAAAAATCATTTCTAGGTACTTAAGTACCTATTTAATCAGAGAAACACCAAAAAAAAATCCAAGATTCAACCACTAGCTAGGAACGGTCATTCCCGCCGTTTTGACCGCATTTTGAAACGGGCATACAAGATTCAAAAAAAATCAAAAAATTGGAACACCTTCGCATTGTGTCATTATATATGACCAAGTTACCAGGAAAAATAATAAACTTGTAATACGGCAATTCTATTAAAAAAGTGTTCTCAGAAATGAGCTATTATGCGTGAAGATTCATGGCTTTCAATCCAAATGATCAATCCTATGGCCACATTCATGGCATAGTTTGTTCAAATGATCTCATATTATGCACAAGGGTGCATCTTGGAATGGCAAACAATATTGCCTAAGGAAGTTTTCATTTTCTTTGGACGAAAAATTCATTTTCCATTTTTCGAGTGCCTAAAAGGAGGTATTTTTGTGAAGGACCTCCCAAATAATTGTTGCAAAATTTGATCAAATCAATTTTCTAAAATACTAGGACATATTTAATGCACAATTGACAAAATGGTTGGGTGTAAAAAGTTTTGATCCACCTCTCGTGAAAAAGACAAATTTCCGCCAATTCAGTTGGAAGCGGGTCAAATTCGAACTGCGACTACCTCATAGTTTGCTATTTATTTTTTCCAAAAATCATTTCTAGGTAATTAAGTACCTATTTAATCAGAGAAACACCAAAAAAATTCCAAGATTCAACCACTAGCTAGGAACGGTGATTCCCGCCGTTTTGACCGCATTTTGAAACGGGCATACAAAATTCAAAAAAAAATCAAAAAATTGGAACACCTTCGCATTGTGTCATTATATATGACCAAGTTACCAGGAAAAATAATAAACTTGTAATACGGGAATTCTATTAAAAAAGTGTTCTCAGAAATGAGCTATCATGCATGAAGATTCATGGCTTTCAAGCCAAATGATCAATCCTATGGCCACATTCATGGCATAGTTTGTTCAAATGATCTCATATTGTGCACAAGGGTGCATCTTGGAATGGCAAACAATGTTGCCTAAGGAAGTTTTCATTTTCTTTGGACGAAAAATTCATTTTCCATTTTTCGAGTGCCCAAAAGGAGGTATTTTTGTGAAGGACCTCCCAAATAATTGTTGCAAAATTTGACCAAATCAATTTTCTAAAATACTAGGACATATTTAATGCACAATTGACAAAATGGTTGAGTGTAAAAAGTTTTGATCCACCTCTCGTGAAAAAGACAAATTTCCGCCAATTCAGCTGGAAGCGGGTCAAATTTGAACTGCGACTACCTCATAGTTTGCTATTTATTTTTTCCAAAAATCATTTCTAGGTAATTAAGTACCTATTTAATCAGAGAAACACCAACAAAATTCCAAGATTCAACCACTAGCTAGGAACGGTCATTCCCGCCGTTTTGACCGCATTTTGAAACGGGCATACAAAATTCAAAAAAAATCAAAAAATTGGAACACCTTCACATTGTGTCATTATATATGACCAAGTTAACAGGAAAAATAATAAACTTGTAATACGGGAATTCTATTAAAAAAGTGTTCTCAGAAATGAGCTATCATGCGTGAAGATTCATGGCTTTCAAGCCAAATGATCAATCCTATGGCCACATTCATGGCATAGTTTGTTCAAATGATCTCATATTGTGCACAAGGGTGCATCTTGGAATGGCAAACAATGTTTCCTAAGGAAGTTTTCATTTTCTTTGGACGAAAAATTCATTTTCCATTTTTCGAGTGCCCAAAAGGAGGTATTTTTGTGAAGGACCTCCCAAATAATTGTTGCAAAATTTGACCAAATCAATTTTCTAAAATACTAGGACATATTTAATGCACAATTGACAAAATGGTTGGGTGTAAGAAGTTTTGATCCACCTCTAGTGAAAAAGACAAATTTCCGCCAATTCAGCTGGAAGCGGGTCAAATTTGAACTGCGACTACCTCATAGTTTGCTATTTATTTTTTCCAAAAATCATTTCTAGGTACTTAAGTACCTATTTAATCAGAGAAACACCAAAAAAAATCCAAGATTCAACCACTAGCTAGGAACGGTCATTCCCGCCGTTTTGACCGCATTTTGAAACGGGCATACAAGATTCAAAAAAAATCAAAAAATTGGAACACCTTCGCATTGTGTCATTATATATGACCAAGTTACCAGGAAAAATAATAAACTTGTAATACGGGAATTCTATTAAAAAAGTGTTCTCAGAAATGAGCTATTATGCGTGAAGATTCATGGCTTTCAATCCAAATGATCAATCCTATGGCCACATTCATGGCATAGTTTGTTCAAATGATCTCATATTGTGCACAAGGGTGCATCTTGGAATGGCAAACAATATTGCCTAAGGAAGTTTTCATTTTCTTTGGACGAAAAATTCATTTTCCATTTTTCGAGTGCCCGAAAGGAGGTATTTTTGTGAAGGACCTCCCAAATAATTGTTGCAAAATTTGACCAAATCAATTTTCTAAAATACTAGGACATATTTAATGCACAATTGACAAAATGGTTGGGTGTAAAAAGTTTTGATCCACCTCTCGTGAAAAAGACAAATTTCCGCCAATTCAGTTGGAAGCGGGTCAAATTCGAACTGCGACTACCTCATAGTTTGCTATTTATTTTTTCCAAAAATCATTTCTAGGTAATTAAGTACCTATTTAATCAGAGAAACACCAAAAAAATTCCAAGATTCAACCACTAGCTAGGAACGGTGATTCCAGCCGTTTTGACCGCATTTTGAAACGGGCATACAAAATTCAAAAAAAAATCAAAAAATTGGAACACCTTCGCATTGTGTCATTATATATGACCAAGTTACCAGGAAAAATAATAAACTTGTAATACGGGAATTCTATTAAAAAAGTGTTCTCAGAAATGAGCTATCATGCATGAAGATTCATGGCTTTCAAGCCAAATGATCAATCCTATGGCCACATTCATGGCATAGTTTGTTCAAATGATCTCATATTGTGCACAAGGGTGCATCTTGGAATGGCAAACAATGTTTCCTAAGGAAGTTTTCATTTTCTTTGGACGAAAAATTCATTTTCCATTTTTCGAGTGCCCAAAAGGAGGTATTTTTGTGAAGGACCTCCCAAATAATTGTTGCAAAATTTGACCAAATCAATTTTCTAAAATACTAGGACATATTTAATACACAATTGACAAAATGGTTGGGTGTAAAAAGTTTTGATCCACCTCTAGTGAAAAAGACAAATTTCCGCCAATTCAGTTGGAAGCGGGTCAAATTTGAACTGCGACTACCTCATAGTTTGCTATTTATTTTTTCCAAAAATCATTTCTAGGTACTTAAGTACCTATTTAATCAGAGAAACACCAAAAAAATCCAAGATTCAACCACTAGCTAGGAACGGTCATTCCCGCCGTTTTGACCGCATTTTGAAACGGGCATACAAAATTCAAAAAAAACAAAAAATTGGAACACCTTCGCATTGTGTCATTATATAAGACCAAGTTACCAGGAAAAATAATAAACTTGTAATACGGGAATTCTATTAAAAAAGTGTTCTCAGAAATGAGCTATCATGCGTGAAGATTCATGGCTTTCAAGCCAAATGATCAATCCTATGGCCAAATTCATGGCATAGTTTGTTCAAATGATCTCATATTGTGCACAAGGGTGCATCTTGGAATGGCAAACAATGTTGCCTAAGGAAGTTTTCATTTTCTTTGGACGAAAAATTCATTTTCCATTTTTCGAGTGCCCGAAAGGAGGTATTTTTGTGAAGGACCTCCCAAATAATTGTTGCAAAATTTGACCAAATCAATTTTCTAAAATACTAGGACATATTTAATGCACAATTGACAAAATGGTTGGGTGTAAGAAGTTTTGATCCACCTCTCGTGAAAAAGACAAATTTCCGCCAATTCAGTTGGAAGAGGGTCAAATTTGAACTGCGACTACCTCATAGTTTGCTATTTATTTTTTCCAAAAATCATTTCTAGGAACATAAGTATATATTTAATCAGAGAAACACCAAAAAAAATTCCAAGATTCAACCACTAGCTAGGAACGGTCATTCCCGCCGTTTTGACCGCATTTTGAAACGGGCATACAAAATTCAAAAAAAATCAAAAAATTGGAACACCTTCGCATTGTGTCATTATATACGACCAAGTTACCAGGAAAAATAATAAACTTGTAATACGGCAATTCTATTAAAAAAGTGTTCTCAGAAATGAGCTATCATGCGTGAAGATTCATGGCTTTCAATCCAAATGATCAATCCTATGGCCACATTCATGGCATAGTTTGTTCAAATGATCTCATATTGTGCACAAGGGTGCATCTTGGAATGGCAAACAATGTTGCCTAAGGAAGTTTTCATTTTCTTTGGACGAAAAATTCATTTTCCATTTTTCGAGTGCCCAAAAGGAGGTATTTTTGTGAAGGACCTCCCAAATAATTGTTGCAAAATTTGACCAAATCAATTTTCTAAAATACTAGGACATATTTAATGCACAATTGACAAAATGGTTGAGTGTAAAAAGTTTTGATCCACCTCTCGTGAAAAAGACAAATTTCCGCCAATTCAGTTGGAAGCGGGTCAAATTTGAACTGCGACTACCTCATAGTTTGCTATTTATTTTTTCCAAAAATCATTTCTAGGTAATTAAGTACCTATTTAATCAGAGAAACACCAAAAAAATTCCAAGATTCAACCACTAGCTAGGAACGGTCATTCCCGCCGTTTTGACGCATTTTGAAACGGGCATACAAAATTCAAAAAAAATCAAAAAATTGGAACACCTTCGCATTGTGTCATTATATATGACCAAGTTAACAGGAAAAATAATAAACTTGTAATACGGGAATTCTATTAAAAAAATGTTCTCAGAAATGAGCTATCATGCGTGAAGATTCATGGCTTTCAAGCCAAATGATCAATCCTATGGCCACATTCATGGCATAGTTTGTTCAAATGATCTCATATTGTGCACAAGGGTGCATCTTGGAATGGCAAACAATGTTTCCTAAGGAAGTTTTCATTTTCTTTGGACGAAAAATTCATTTTCCATTTTTCGAGTGCCCAAAAGGAGGTATTTTTGTGAAGGACCTCCCAAATAATTGTTGCAAAATTTGACCAAATCAATTTTCTAAAATACTAGGACATATTTAATGCACAATTGACAAAATGGTTGGGTGTAAAAAGTTTTGATCCACCTCTAGTGAAAAAGACAAATTTCCGCCAATTCAGTTGGAAGCGGGTCAAATTTGAACTGCGACTACCTCATAGTTTGCTATTTATTTTTTCCAAAAATCATTTCTAGGTACTTAAGTACCTATTTAATCAGAGAAACACCAAAAAAAATCCAAGATTCAACCACTAGCTAGGAACGGTCATTCCCGCCGTTTTGACCGCATTTTGAAACGGGCATACAAAATTCAAAAAAAACAAAAAATTGGAACACCTTCGCATTGTGTCATTATATATGACCAAGTTACCAGGAAAAATAATAAACTTGTAATACGGGAATTCTATTAAAAAAGTGTTCTCAGAAATGAGCTATCATGCGTGAAGATTCATGGCTTTCAAGCCAAATGATCAATCCTATGGCCAAATTCTCGGCATAGTTTGTTCAAATGATCTCATATTGTGCACAAGGGTGCATCTTGGAATGGCAAACAATGTTGCCTAAGAAAGTTTTCATTTTCTTTGGACGAAAAATTCATTTTCCATTTTTTGAGTGCCCGAAAGGAGGTATTTTTGTGAAGGAACTCCCAAATAATTGTTGCAAAATTTGACCAAATCAATTTTCTAAAATACTAGGACATATTTAATGCACAATTGACAAAATGGTTGGGTGTAAGAAGTTTTGATCCACCTCTCGTGAAAAAGACAAATTTCCGCAATTCAGTTGGAAGCGGGTCAAATTTGAACTGCGACTACCTCATAGTTTGCTATTTATTTTTTCCAAAAATCATTTATAGGTACATAAGTATATATTTAATCAGAGAAACACCAAAAAAATTCCAAGATTCAACCACTAGCTAGGAACAGTCATTCCCGCCGTTTTGACCGCATTTTGAAACGGGCATACAAAATTCAAAAAAAATCAAAAAATTGGAACACCTTCGCATTGTGTCATTATATATGACCAAGTTACCAGGAAAAATAATAAACTTGTAATACGGCAATTCTATTAAAAAAGTGTTCTCAGAAATGAGCTATCATGCGTGAAGATTCATGGCTTTCAATCCAAATGATCAATCCTATGGCCACATTCATGGCATAGTTTGTTCAAATGATCTCATATTGTGCACAAGGGTGCATCTTGGAATGGCAAACAATGTTGCCTAAGGAAGTTTTCATTTTCTTTGGACGAAAAATTCATTTTCCATTTTTCGAGTGCCCAAAAGGAGGTATTTTTGTGAAGGACCACCCAAATAATTGTTGCAAAATTTGACCAAATCAATTTTCTAAAATACTAGGACATATTTAATGCACAATTGACAAAATGGTTGGGTGTAAAAAGTTTTGATCCACCTCTCGTGAAAAAGACAAATTTCCGCCAATTCAGTTGGAAGCGGGTCAAATTTGAACTGCGACTACCTCATAGTTTGGTATTTATTTTTTCCAAAAATCATTTATAGGTAATTAAGTACCTATTTAATCAGAGAAACACCAAAAAAATTCCAAGATTCAACCACTAGCTAGGAACGGTCATTCCCGCCGTTTTGACCGCATTTTGAAACGGGCATACAAAATTCAAAAAAAATCAAAAAATTGGAACACCTTCGCATTGTGTCATTATATATGACCAAGTTACCAGGAAAAATAATAAACTTGTAATACGGGAATTCTATTAAAAAAGTGTTCTCAGAAATGAGCTATCATGCGTGAAGATTCATGGCTTTCAAGCCAAATGATCAATCCTATGGCCACATTCATGGCATAGTTTGTTCAAATGATCTCATATTGTGCACAAGGGTGCATCTTGGAATGGCAAACAATGTTGCCTAAGGAAGTTTTCATTTTCTTTGGACGAAAAATTTATTTTCCATTTTTCGAGTTCCCGAAAGAAGGTATTTTCGTGAAGGACCTCCCAAATAATTGTTGCAAAATTTGACCAAATCAATTTTCTATAATACTAGGACATATTTAATGCACAATTGACAAAATGGTTGGGTGTAAGAAGTTTTGATCCACCTCTAGTGAAAAAGACAAATTTCCGCCAATTCAGCTGGAAGCGGGTCAAATTTGAACTGCGACTACCTCATAGTTTGCTATTTATTTTTTCCAAAAATCATTTCTAGGTACTTAAGTACCTATTTAATCATAGAAACACCAAAAAAATCCAAGATTCAACCACTAGCTAGGAACGGTCATTCCCGCCGTTTTGACCGCATTTTGAAACGGGCATACAAAATTCAAAAAAAATCAAAAAATTGGAACACCTTAGCATTGTGTCATTATATATGACCAAGTTACCAGGAAAAATAATAAACTTGTAATAAGGGAATTCTATTAAAAAAGTGTTCTCAGAAATGAGCTATCATGCGTGAAGATTCATGGCTTTCAAGCCAAATGATCAATCCTATGGCCAAATTCATGGCATAGTTTGTTCAAATGATCTCATATTGTGCACAAGGGTGCATCTTGGAAGGGCAAACAATGTTGCCTAAGGAAGTTTTCATTTTCTTTGGACGAAAAATTCATTTTCCATTTTTCGAGTGCCCGAAAGGAGGTATTTTTGTGAAGGACCTCCCAAATAATTGTTGCAAAATTTGACCAAATCAATTTTCTAAAATACTAGGACATATTTAATGCACAATTGACAAAATGGTTGGGTGTAAGAAGTTTTGATCCACCTCTCGTGAAAAAGACAAATTTCCGCCAATTCAGTTGGAAGCGGGTCAAATTTGAACTGCGACTACCTCATAGTTTGCTATTTATTTTTTCCAAAAATCATTTCTAGGTACATAAGTATATATTTAATCAGAGAAACACCAAAAAAATTCCAAGATTCAACCACTAGCTAGGAACAGTCATTCCCGCCGTTTTGACCGCATTTTGAAACGGGCATACAAAATTCAAAAAAAATCAAAAAATTGGAACACCTTCGCATTGTGTCATTATATATGACCAAGTTACCAGGAAAAATAATAAACTTGTAATACGGCAATTCTATTAAAAAGTGTTCTCAGAAATGAGCTATCATGCGTGAAGATTCATGGCTTTCAATCCAAATGATCAATCCTATGGCCACATTCATGGCATAGTTTGTTCAAATGATCTCATATTGTGCACAAGGGTGCATCTTGGAATGGCAAACAATGTTGCCTAAGGAAGTTTTCATTTTCTTTGGACGAAAAATTCATTTTCCATTTTTCGAGTGCCCAAAAGGAGGTATTTTTGTGAAGGACCTCCCAAATAATTGTTGCAAAATTTGACCAAATCAATTTTCTAAAATACTAGGACATATTTAATGCACAATTGACAAAATGGTTGGGTATAAAAAGTTTTGATCCACCTCTCGTGAAAAAGACAAATTTCCGCCAATTCAGTTGGAAGCGGGTCAAATTTGAACTGCGACTACCTCATAGTTTGCTATTTATTTTTTCCAAAAATCATTTCTAGGTAATTAAGTACCTATTTAATCAGAGAAACACCAAACAAATTCCAAGATTCAACCACTAGCTAGGAACGGTCATTCCCGCCGTTTTGACCGCATTTTGAAACGGGCATACAAAATTCAAAAAAAATCAAAAAATTGGAACACCTTCGCATTGTGTCATTATATATGACCAAGTTACTAGGAAAAATAATAAACTGGTAATACGGGAATTCTATTAAAAAAGTGTTCTCAGAAATGAGCTATCATGCGTGAAGATTCATGGCTTTCAAGCCAAATGATCAATCCTATGGCCACATTCATGGCATAGTTTGTTCAAATGATCTCATATTGTGCACAAGGGTGCATCTTGGAATGGCAAACAATGTTGCCTAAGGAAGTTTTCATTTTCATTGGACGAAAAATTTATTTTCCATTTTTCGAGTTCCCGAAAGGAGGTATTTTTGTGAAGGACCTCCCAAATAATTGTTGCAAAATTTGACCAAATCAATTTTCTATAATACTAGGACATATTTAATGCACAATTGACAAAATGGTTGGGTGTAAGAAGTTTTGATCCACCTCTAGTGAAAAAGACAAATTTCCGCCAATTCAGCTGGAAGCGGGTCAAATTTGAACTGCGACTACCTCATAGTTTGCTATTTATTTTTTCCAAAAATCATTTCTAGGTACTTAAGTACCTATTTAATCATAGAAACACCAAAAAAAAAAAATCCAAGATTCAACCACTAGCTAGGAACGGTCATTCCCGCCGTTTTGACCGCATTTTGAAACGGGCATACAAAATTCAAAAAAAATCAAAAAATTGGAACACCTTAGCATTGTGTCATTATATATGACCAAGTTACCAGGAAAAATAATAAACTTGTAATAAGGGAATTCTATTAAAAAAGTGTTCTCAGAAATGAGCTATCATGCGTGAAGATTCATGGCTTTCAAGCCAAATGATCAATCCTATGGCCAAATTCATGGCATAGTTTGTTCAAATGATCTCATATTGTGCACAAGGGTGCATCTTGGAATGGCAAACAATGTTGCCTAAGGAAGTTTTCATTTTCTTTGGACGAAAAATTCATTTTCCATTTTTCGAGTGCCCGAAAGGAGGTATTTTTGTGAAGGACCTCCCAAATAATTGTTGCAAAATTTGACCAAATCAATTTTCTAAAATACTAGGACATATTTAATGCATAATTGACAAAATGGTTGGGTGTAAGAAGTTTTGATCCACCTCTCGTGAAAAAGACAAATTTCTGCCAATTCAGTTGGAAGCGGGTCAAATTTGAACTGCGACTACCTCATAGTTTGCTATTTATTTTTTCCAAAAATCATTTCTAGGTACATAAGTATATATATATAATCAGAGAAACACCAAAAAAATTCCAAGATTCAACCACTAGCTAGGAACGGTCATTCCCGCCGTTTTGACCGCATTTTGAAACGGGCATACAAAATTAAAAAAAAAATCAAAAAATTGGAACACCTTCGCATTGTGTCATTATATATGACCAAGTTACCAGGAAAAATAATAAGCTTGTAATACGGCAATTCTATTAAAAAGTGTTCTCAGAAATGAGCTATCATGCGTGAAGATTCATGGCTTTCAATCCAAATGATCAATCCTATGGCAACATTCATGGCATAGTTTGTTCAAATGATCTCATATTGTGCACAAGGGTGCATCTTGGAATGGCAAACAATGTTGCCTAAGGAAGTTTTCATTTTCTTTGGACGAAAAATTCATTTTCCATTTTTCGAGTGCCCAAAAGGAGGTATTTTTGTGAAGGACCTCCCAAATAATTGTTGCAAAATTTGACCAAATCAATTTTCTAAAATACTAGGACATATTTAATGCACAATTGACAAAATGGTTGGGTGTAAAAAGTTTTGATCCACCTCTCGTGAAAAAGACAAATTTCCGCCAATTCAGCTGGAAGCGGGTCAAATTTGAACTGCGACTACCTCATAGTTTGCTATTTATTTTGACCAAAAATCATTTCTAGGTACTTAAGTACCTATTTAATCATAAATACATGGTTTGGTGGCGATACGTCGTGGTTTGGGCGGTGGTCGAGGGCCCCAACTCTAGAGCGCGTAAACTCGCATGCCCGTTGCGTGGTCACCGCGTGACTGTGGCGTTGACATGTGTTCTGGGCGGCCTAGGCATGTCTAGTGGATTGGCCACTCCCCAGGTAGGTGCTAGGAAGAAAATTACAACATAAGATTCTCATGAGGAGACCGATCGATGCTCAAACATGAATTAGCAGCCAAGTGTTTGATTAGCGGTACGGAAAATGCACATGGCTAATGGGCGTGAGTTTTGGTTGAGGATGATCAGTTACTAAGAAGACCGTCTTCACAAATTTTCAGCTCAAAAGGAGGAGTCTAGGTGGTACTTGCTTTGCAAAGTACCACACTGGACATAAATACGAATGTTGAAGATGGGCTCATAATAATGAATGGATTGAGCTGGCATTTGGTGGAGGATAGTTATTTGGGCATAGGAAAGCACTGTAGAAAATGGATACCATTTGGACATGCCAAAGTGGTACTTCCTTCACAAAGTGTTTTATTGAACAGAATAGGAAAATGAATATTTTTGAATTATTTTTGAACTAGGCAAGGAAGGTTTTTTACATATTTGACGAAGATATGACCCGAAGAAGTTATGAGATTTTTTGGGGAATTTTGGGAATGACAGAAATATAGGTTGCTTCACAACCTAGGGCAAAAACTGCCACATGGACATGACACATAGGCAAAACTGATGAGGTGGCGCCTAGTCGTAGCAACCCACCACAATTTTCAAGGTTATGACCATCTATATTAGTCATGTACAGCTAGAAATAAGGTAGCAAACCAGTGCTATCTGCTTTGTGACCATTTCGTGTAAGGAAATTATGACCTTTCTGACCAAAATGGTCGTTATAGTTTAGGGTTTGGAGCCCCCCAAACAGCTTTTGACCAATTGGTCTGAAATGGTCATAGATCTATGACCAATTCTTCCAGGGTCACTAACAAAAGGTCATAAGTTGACATATTTCTTGTAGTGAAAGCCCTTGCCCTCCGGCACCTTGGCCGCGAAAACCGGGTATGCCACATCCTTCTCTCTGAGACGCCGATTCTCCAAAGAAAGAACACTGTCATGCAGACTCCGCATAGCACCGGTTGCAGCATCGAGCATATTTGTCGGTAGCATCGGCCTACCCGCCACATGCACCCTCCTCATTACATCCTCAGGTGAAGGTGGCCCGTCCTGAGCACGGATCGTACTCGGTGCCGGCTGGCTCGCACCCTTGTTAGTTTTTCTTTTGCGTGCCTTCTTCTAGATCTCCTGAATTGGGACCGAGTTCTGCTCAGAGACCGCATTCTTTAGTGTGTTGGGGCTGATCATATTTCGCACCTCGCCTATCTGAGGCTCAGTGAAGTCGGCAGCTGGAGGCGTCTCCTAAGAGCTGAACGGCAGACGACGCCTGTTGCAACTTGGCTTCTCTGCGGTACCGGCTTGATCGCGCACGTCTTTTGGTGGGTTGGGTTCTTGAGAAGGAGCCCCCATGAAGTCGTCACCGTACCCATGATCGGCAAAGTACTCATCGACGTTGGCAAATGTATCGTCGTCGTCGTCGTTCCGATCCTGTGCCATATGCATGTTTGGATCCAGTGGCATAGGGATGTCCGGCACCGTTGCGGCGGACTTGCCATGGGGACGACTTGGCGCTGGCACGACTGGCGGTGTTGTCTTTGGTGTGGTTTCCCCCGCCCCCAAACGAATCTGGCTCTTCGGCCAAAGCAGGGGCCAGCTCAGGCAGGCGCTAAAGGTCATGACGTCATCATCGTCGGCCCCGACGGGTCGAATCGGAGGTAACACCTCGTCGCAGCCTGGCAGCACCCGAACCAGTTGAACCCTAAACAAGTTGGGTGGCATCTTGGTACCGTGGAACAAGGGCTGGCCCGGTTGAACGATTTTGCCCTTGGCGACATCGACCAACTCGTTGTTCATGAAGTGCAGGAGAGTGCACGGAACGTCGGCGGCGCCCTGCGAAAACATGTAGGGCGTCAGGGATGCCCAGTCAAAGGCAAGGAGATGAAGTCCTCGGCCAAGAGAGGCTTAATTAGTTACCGTGATGATGGCGTCGAGCTCGGCTAATGTCGAGGCACCGCCAACGGCGGGCGTGCAGTTGACGGAGGGGCGGCTTGCTGCAGAGGTGCCGGCCGGCGTACAGACGGGTGCATTAAGCTCCCGTGCCGGCGTCGGAGACACCAATGCCGCCTCCGCCGGAGACACCAATGGCCCCGCCATCGCGTTCTGCGAGTTGCTGGCCGTGAAGCTGGGAATCGGGGGCGGCCCCCTGTTGGCCGCCAGCAATCCACGCCTGCAACCCCTCGATCAAGCTAGGCACAATGGCGGTGATCGTTGCTCCGATCTGTTGTTGCACTTGCTCTTGGACAATCTCCGGAATCCGCGCCACCTGTGCCTTGAGTTCTTGAACCTCGCGCGCCTGGCTTTCCGAGCTGGTCTTTTTCTCCTTTCGCCCACCAGCGTTATAGTATGACGACCATTTTGTCGACAAGCCTTTGCCGGCCACACGACCAGCTGACGTCGGCTTCTCGAGCTTATCCTTGTTCTTCATTACATTCAATGCCCTATTTAGAGTCGTGTCCCAAGGGCCGCTCTTAGTCGACCCCGCGCTACTGCTTTCAGTCGCCTGCGGAAGGAATGTGAATCATTTAGAAATTTGGCTTCATTAATTAGAATGCAACCATATGGAGCTAATTACGCGGGGGTGTATTCCTTACCAGAACAGCCTCAAGCGCCCTGGTCTTCGGATCCGTGGTCAGCTCCTTTGTTTTCGGGTCCTTCTTGTACCGGGCCCTGACAAAGTTCCTGGTCTGCTTGTCACCGTATTTATCGAAGAGGCGCAGTAGGCCTTGCTCGGCACGGTCCGCCTCCTCCTTGTCCCATATAGGCTCCGCCACTCTGTAACCGCCGGGACCGAGTGTGTGTTCCCCTAAGTTGAGCTGCCGCATTTCTTTTCCCCACTGACTTGATTCGGAGTGTGCGGCGCTCGAGCAATTGATCTTGAATTCGTTGTAGTCATCTTCGGTGATCGAAGGATGTTTCTCCTTGATCGTCTCATAACTCTCACCTTTCTTGATCATTATCTTCACATTGGTTTTCCAAGTAGACAGGGCCTTGCTCATCTTCATGAGGGCAGCATTGTTCACTTTATTCCCTTTGAGGCTTGTGTTATCAAATTGAGCGGGGAACTTGTATCGTTCGTGCAGCTTCGTGAAGAGGAGGTTGCGGTAATTCCCGTTGTCAGGATGCCTCAGGTTCTCGCTGTTGATCGAGACGGTGCTCCGGAGAATGCACCCGAGCTGAATCGAGTACCCCTTGACTATTCGTTCGGGCGCCGTTGGATTCCCGTCGGAGTCCACTTCAGTAACTTCCTCCTTGAGGGTGCGGAGCACGGTCGTGTAGCGACCCGACCCAAATGGATCGAAGTCTCTGTGCTTAAGTGTCATCCCTGGATCGGTATGCTGACACACACAGTACTCGAGGTTTTATAACAGAGATAAATCACATGTATAAAGTAACGTAAATACTATTACCTCAATCAACATAGCGGAAGTAACAACAAGGTTGTGGAGTCCCAACAACACCAACGGCAAAGTTGAGTGTAGACATCGCAACCCTAATGTATCACTTACTCGTCGAATAAATCCTGCAACATGAGACGTTGCAGCCGTGTAGGTCAGTACGTTGAATGTACTCGCAAATTCACACCATAGAATAATGATGAACAATATCTATCACTACATGCATATTTGGCTGGTGAAGGCTTTAAGTTTAATTTTGCATAAAGCTAATTTTCCCCTACCACAAAGGAATAAATTTTTATTTACTACTGAATTAAAATGCAATTATTGAGAAGGTTCCTCCAACTCAATCCAAAATTCCCAAGTTATTAGTAACCCAATAATTTCATTAATAGAGTGATGAGATCAACCAAGAATTCACTTCTAGATACTCAAGTTGTCCATAACCGGGGACACGGCTAATCATGATTAGTTTGTACACTCTGCAGAGGTTTGCGCACTTTTCCCCACAAGACTCGACCACCTCCATGATCGGAAGATCGAGACATAGTCTTTCTGAAGTATTTCCTCCAAACCCTGGATAGACCGGTACACCTACTTTCCCCTACATCAGCTAGTCTACCACGGAAAGAGGTCACACAACTTACTCAACTATGCCAGAGCCCATAATGGCTTGTGGCTGCACACGGAAGTTTCTAGGCATGAAATATCTTATGATCCCTTTGAGCTTGGGTGGCAGACCTAGGGTAATCACACGGGTACTCCGGGATTCCCCTTGGGCAAGCACTGGTTTCTCCAGGTGCCCCAAACAATCCACCCAGATGTGTATTAAAGTTGCCACCTTATGTTGTCCCGATAAATTATTATCTCTCGCAACTTGCATGTATCACACATACCAATCCCCGTCTACGAGCATGGCTAAGCAATATATGACATAACGAAATATTCCCGGGGTGATCAAAGGTCATAGGTTCCTACCACATGAACTACATAGCATAACATATGTTCCCAATCCTACACATGCAATCTTTGAGGGTGAAACTAATGCATAGTAAAAACTGGGTATTGAAAATTATGATCAAAGTGTGAACTTGCCTGATTCTTGAAGTTGATTCTCTATTCTTTATCGTCACTCCTTCACCTTACGATATATCTAACGATGAAATAAAAATCACTTCAACACACAACAATTCCAAACGAAGATCCAAATAGAAGATGCAAATTAACAATACAATTATATTCTTAAGATAATTATCTTGGCATGGCTATGGTTTGAGATAGGATCTAGTTTGGTCTTGAAGGAGACTTGACATAGTCATATCTTAGGTTGGATCAAATTGGTACACAGTGGACATCATGGTTTGATAGAATCAGTTTCGGATGCTGAAAGAATTATGTCGTAAGTCATACTTTAAGGCTATGTTCCAGGTTGAATGTTTAGAGGTGTCTCATGATGATCTACACATAGAATTCAAGTAATTGGGTTGGTTCATATGAATGGCATGGACTCATGTCAAATAAGCTAATGATGGGTTCGAATTACGATAAAAGAAAGGCAATTTGGAGTGTTGAGGCCGAAAATAGTAGCTACACATGGATGAAAATTTATGGGAGGTGTTCCAACAGAAGGGTATGGTTCTAGGGACCAACTTTGGTAATTAGAACATTTCCATATGATTTATAGATTAAAAGATATAGAAAAAATACTTAATTTCCCTTTTAAAGCAAAACTGAATTTGGATTTGCTCAAAAGCGAACGTTTATATTTTTAAAATAAACTAGATGTTCCAACGAATCAGGGGATATAAAATTGGTTGAATTCGGACATACGGTCTAAGAGATATGATTTTCCGAAGTTTGGGTATTTTTCTGGGAATCAATACGAGAATAGGATTGGGCTGCCACGTGTCTCGACCCGATAGGCCAATCCTGTTCCTTTTTTTTAACAGAACACATGTATCGATCAATTGATCGAGAGATTGAAGAAACAATGCTCACCGGGGAAATCGCTAGGGACGTGAGTGCGGGGCAGCGGCTTGGACCTTGATCGATTCATCGATGTAGGGCCTCCGGCGACGGACGAGTAATGGATGGGTAAGATTCGTGCAAGGCAGAAGTGATAGGCGCAGGCGACGGCGTCAGATTCATCCTCGAGAGGACATGCGAACCCACTGAAGTTTCGCCGGAGCTTGGACCTCACCACGCTCGTGCTCCAGGGGTCCTAGTGAGAATTGTCCACATCAAATATGTGCGTGCAGATGATATAGAGATAAATAAAGAAGTAACAGGGCTGCAGATTTTCTACCGACGGGATGAGCTTCAACGAACAGGCAGGGGTACTCGAACTCCGGCAAGAAATCCGAGATGATGGGGAGGGAGATTGAGAGGGATTTTTCGGGAGGAATATGAGTACTGGAAGGAGATCCTCGGGGTGCTCTTTATAGGTGCGAGAGAAGTCCATACGAGGAGATCCACATCGAGTTTAGTGCGGCCATTAATGGCTGTTTGCGACTGTACGTTTCACGGATCCGTTCGACTAATTGAGGCAACAATGTTGGGTTTTAATTACCTGAATGGGTTCTCCTTGCATTCTTCTTTAATGTTCGTGTTGATGGAAAATCGAAAGGGTCAAGAAATCAAATGCTAGGGGAAGAGGAAGAGGTACAGGGCGCAATGGTGAAGTTTCTGTTTCTCTGTTGGTGTTCAGTTTGAACGAACAGAGGAGGAGGAAGACAACAGTGCGCTTAGGCTTGGGCTGAAATAAATATGGGCCTTAGTGGAAAAATTGGCCCAAAGGGGAAAGGCAAGGAAAATAAAAAAAAAGATGTGTTGTGCTGTGATGTTGCCTTGTTCCTGTGCGAGATTTAGAGAGAGAGAAATGGACTGGGTCAAAGTTAGAGTTTAGGAATTAGGATTGAACTATAATTACATATACAAGTACGTGCATAAAATGTTTCCTTAAAACACATAATAAAAATGTTTACATTAGTGTCAATATTATTTAGAGTCCACGAAAATTAGTTTTCAGAAATTAATAAAATAAAATATGTGCATAAACTACTATTAATGCTTTATGGACATAATTGGTTTACTAAAAAAAAATCAATTTTGTGTTTTTGCAAATTAACAAAAGGATAATTGTACCGTATTAAATATTTCCAAGTATATTTTTGGAGAAGTCACATTATCTCCTCTCATTAAATTTTATTTGGATACCTTGGAAATATTTAAAAGGCATTAAAACTCCAAATAAGGCCCAATTTCAAATGGAACTCCAAATTTCAAATAACTCCTTTACAAACATATTCATCCACCATTTTTTTTTTGAGAAAGTCATTTTTATTCTTGCTCCATAAATCTGAAGGTGGTTCAGAATATTCCATACACAGTCAGAAACAAAGAATCCAATTTGATTTTTTTAACAAGTCTCAAAAGTTTTTTTTTTACTTGACAATCACAACAACTCACTAAATCATAACTTATTATTAACATTCCAAAATTTGGAAAATTTTGGGATGTTACAAACTACCACCCTTAAAAGAAATCTCGTCCTCGAGATTTGCAAAGGCTAGCAAGAAATAGGTTAGGGCTTGGGTTCCTTGGGTTACTTCCCCAAGGTTTTAGCATAACATCTGCAGGCTAGCGATTGGTCATTTTGATTCCTGTCTTGAGGGAATGTCTTCTGTTAATATAATTCCTTGTATTCTAGTTCTTCAGCATGTCTTTGTCTGAGGCTTTTTGCACAATTCTGGATTCTCTGCTGATTTGTCATATGACCCAATTATCCTTCCAGGGTGTTCGCGTGCTACCACCCTTAAGAACAATCTTGTGGTGATTTCCGCAATTTCTTCATTCCTTGAAGGTTCTTCATCGAGCTTCTGTGGTTTAGAACTGGGCTTTTCCTCGATGAAAAGTTTTTCCCAAAATCCATAGATACCAAAACTACTACTAAGACTCTCATGGTGGTCGATAGCTTCAGATGGAACTCCTTGAATATCTTCATGTTTCTTCCTCACCGTCCAATCTACGTTAGGCATGATTGCCTGTCTATAAGAGTAATACGTCTTACTATTCTATGGTTTTAGGCTTGTCGCAGCGACACTCTACTGGGGTTTCGAGTCTCTCTGATTTACCCATCCAACATACAAAAGTATATAATAAGAGTCTCCAGTATGGGGGCCAATCCATCCCGTACTCAAATCATTACCTCATATGCAGATAAGTAAATCGCGTATTCTAACACTCGGTCGGCCTCATAAGCATTGCAGAATTTCTCTTGTCGATGAACTGAGTTCGAATATATCCTTTACTTCTGCAAGCTGAACAAAACATCTATTGTTCTTCACAACTCTCGGGGTTTTTTCGTATCCTCCTAAGAAACGTATGCTGATCAAATCAGAGCTTCTTCCGAAATTTCTTCTTCCAGGGAGCACTTGATGCTTATTAATTCATGGGCATGTGGATGGGCGCATTTCAAGAAATGTATAGCTTTAACTCATCTTGGGGTTACAATTGTTCCATATTCCCAACATTATACCTCCTTTAATATCCAATGGTACTTCATCCCTTCATATTCTTGGGGTATCCCACATATCGAGATAAAACTCATACTAATTTTATCCAAAGTCCACTCCATGGAATATCGTTATCCTTTCCAGGGGTCAAGAGTCCTCACAGGGTACTACCACCCTTGAAATGCACAAATTCTTCCATGACCACATTTCTCATATCCTCGAAAACGGTCAAAATCTTTGTTCATAGAGTAACAACTCATAAAGTTCAACGTATGAAATCATGACACATGAACTTTATTGATTTCATGAATTTATTACAATCTCCGAGCACCCATTACATAATTCAACTCATCGAACTTATGAAAATAAAATTGCTTTCTACTACTCTTATTATCCATATCGAAATCTCAACTACTCAGCTCCAGCTTTCATCTGATCTGAACATTCCCAAGCAAAATGTGCCATTTCTTTGGAGCGAAAACAATTGACTTTTGACATGTCTCGAGGCTTCTTTGTGATTATGTAGGCTCCTTGGATTTTTTTTTAGCTTCTTCTCCGGACATTTATAAGCGTAATGACCGAAATCATTGCACCTGTAACATGTGATATGACTCAGGTCCTTCTTTGTAGAAATGGGGTTGTTCTGGGGATACATTATGTTTCTCTTTCTGGACTTTTCCGCACCAATCAGGACTTCTATTTCCTGTGGGTCATACTCTACTTCCACTGTCGGGAATTTTACTAGATACTCTTTCGGACAATACTGGGAGATGTGTCCTTCTTCTCCACATGAATAGCATGACTTGGTGTAAAGTTTAATTGGATCTTCTTCGGGTGTGTCCTCAAAATCTTCCTTCATTGCTGGTTCTTCTAAAATTTCCATGAGGGCTTCTTTCATTGCTTCTTTCTTCTGCTGGATAGTTCGTTGTACCATGGGGTAAATGTGACACTGAGCAGGGTAGTGGGTAGTCCCTTCACACAAGAAACAAGTAGTCTGCCTAGTGGAGTATTCTTTAGCTGGTGACTTTCTTCACAATGAGGGCATTCATCCTTGTGCTACTCCTGGGTGTGTCCTATCTCTCCACAAATGCTGCAGGCACCAGGTTTCTTCTTCGGGTTATCACCACGCTTTCGGAAGAGACGGGATTTTAACAGAGTCTTCTTGAATTCCTCATAACTTTTTGCTCCATTACATTCTTGTATGGCTTGATGCATTTTCCACCATGTTGTAGCACTTTTTGTAAAGTACTGAAGAGTGTATTGAACCTCATACTTCCTTGCAATCAAATTTTTCCTGAAGTGATCCTCAATGTTTTGTATCCATAGCCCTGCCTCCGGCTGGGTCATCGGTCCAGAGAATACAAGTCCATCTTCATTCATCCTCTATTGGTTCCATGGTTTTGGGGTGATATAAGAGAGATAGAGAGGGATACACACAATACAAACAATAGTCTTGAAGAGACATGTTTTATTTTGTTGCCGTCGAAAAAAACTTCAAACAAATGACAGCTCACAGTCGTCGCACCTAACATAAGTATATAACAGGGGTTTGGTCTTCTAAAGGTCAATAATCTTCAAAGTCGTCAAACTCTTCAAGTCTTCGGAGTATTCAACTGTTGTAGCTTCAACACTTCTAATGCATGGTGAAATCCTCTTTACTCTGAAGTGGTCATCGGTTGTGTGATATCGGAACCTTCTTGGAGTGGTTTCAGTTGATCCTCCGGGTGGTAAAAGGGGAAAAGGGTATAGTCTAACAGTTTTAGGTGAGAGGAAATATTTGATAAAGAATAGAAGATGAGAGTTAAATAATACTTTTGAAAATAAAGTTTCAGTGGAATCATCTCCTAAAGGCTTGCCAGTTACTAGGGGTCACGTCCTACAGTCAACATGTGCTCTGATACCATCTTGTAGCGACCCGACCCAAATGGATCGAAGTCTCTGTGCTTAAGTGTCATCCCTGGATCGGTATGCTGACACACACAGTACTCGAGGTTTTATAACAGAGATAAATCACATGTATAAAGTAACGTAAATACTATTACCTCAATCAACATAGCGGAAGTAACAACAAGGTTGTGGAGTCCCAACAACACCAACGGCAAAGTTGAGTGTAGACATCGCAACCCTAATGTATCACTTACTCGTCGAATAAATCCTGCAACATGAGACGTTGCAGCCGTGTAGGTCAGTACGTTGAATGTACTCGCAAATTCACACCATAGAATAATGATGAACAATATCTATCACTACATGCATATTTGGCTGGTGAAGGCTTTAAGTTTAATTTTGCATAAAGCTAATTTTCCCCTACCACAAAGGAATAAATTTTTATTTACTACTGAATTAAAATGCAATTATTGAGAAGGTTCCTCCAACTCAATCCAAAATTCCCAAGTTATTAGTAACCCAATAATTTCATTAATAGAGTGATGAGATCAACCAAGAATTCACTTCTAGATACTCAAGTTGTCCATAACCGGGGACACGGCTAATCATGATTAGTTTGTACACTCTGCAGAGGTTTGCGCACTTTTCCCCACAAGACTCGACCACCTCCATGATCGGAAGATCGAGACATAGTCTTTCTGAAGTATTTCCTCCAAACCCTGGATAGACCGGTACACCTACTTTCCCCTACATCAGCTAGTCTACCACGGAAAGAGGTCACACAACTTACTCAACTATGCCA
The DNA here is from genome assembly GCA_902687465.1 of Secale cereale. Lineage (NCBI taxonomy): Eukaryota > Viridiplantae > Streptophyta > Magnoliopsida > Poales > Poaceae > Secale > Secale cereale. Next base: position 892,797,679 of record LR738710.1, read on the forward strand.
GAGCCCATAATGGCTTGTGGCTGCACACGGAAGTTTCTAGGCATGAAATATCTTATGATCCCTTTGAGCTTGGGTGGCAGACCTAGGGTAATCACACGGGTACTCCGGGATTCCCCTTGGGCAAGCACTGGTTTCTCCAGGTGCCCCAAACAATCCACCCAGATGTGTATTAAAGTTGCCACCTTATGTTGTCCCGATAAATTATTATCTCTCGCAACTTGCATGTATCACACATACCAATCCCCGTCTACGAGCATGGCTAAGCAATATATGACATAACGAAATATTCCCGGGGTGATCAAAGGTCATAGGTTCCTACCACATGAACTACATAGCATAACATATGTTCCCAATCCTACACATGCAATCTTTGAGGGTGAAACTAATGCATAGTAAAAACTGGGTATTGAAAATTATGATCAAAGTGTGAACTTGCCTGATTCTTGAAGTTGATTCTCTATTCTTTATCGTCACTCCTTCACCTTACGATATATCTAACGATGAAATAAAAATCACTTCAACACACAACAATTCCAAACGAAGATCCAAATAGAAGATGCAAATTAACAATACAATTATATTCTTAAGATAATTATCTTGGCATGGCTATGGTTTGAGATAGGATCTAGTTTGGTCTTGAAGGAGACTTGACATAGTCATATCTTAGGTTGGATCAAATTGGTACACAGTGGACATCATGGTTTGATAGAATCAGTTTCGGATGCTGAAAGAATTATGTCGTAAGTCATACTTTAAGGCTATGTTCCAGGTTGAATGTTTAGAGGTGTCTCATGATGATCTACACATAGAATTCAAGTAATTGGGTTGGTTCATATGAATGGCATGGACTCATGTCAAATAAGCTAATGATGGGTTCGAATTACGATAAAAGAAAGGCAATTTGGAGTGTTGAGGCCGAAAATAGTAGCTACACATGGATGAAAATTTATGGGAGGTGTTCCAACAGAAGGGTATGGTTCTAGGGACCAACTTTGGTAATTAGAACATTTCCATATGATTTATAGATTAAAAGATATAGAAAAAATACTTAATTTCCCTTTTAAAGCAAAACTGAATTTGGATTTGCTCAAAAGCGAACGTTTATATTTTTAAAATAAACTAGATGTTCCAACGAATCAGGGGATATAAAATTGGTTGAATTCGGACATACGGTCTAAGAGATATGATTTTCCGAAGTTTGGGTATTTTTCTGGGAATCAATACGAGAATAGGATTGGGCTGCCACGTGTCTCGACCCGATAGGCCAATCCTGTTCCTTTTTTTTAACAGAACACATGTATCGATCAATTGATCGAGAGATTGAAGAAACAATGCTCACCGGGGAAATCGCTAGGGACGTGAGTGCGGGGCAGCGGCTTGGACCTTGATCGATTCATCGATGTAGGGCCTCCGGCGACGGACGAGTAATGGATGGGTAAGATTCGTGCAAGGCAGAAGTGATAGGCGCAGGCGACGGCGTCAGATTCATCCTCGAGAGGACATGCGAACCCACTGAAGTTTCGCCGGAGCTTGGACCTCACCACGCTCGTGCTCCAGGGGTCCTAGTGAGAATTGTCCACATCAAATATGTGCGTGCAGATGATATAGAGATAAATAAAGAAGTAACAGGGCTGCAGATTTTCTACCGACGGGATGAGCTTCAACGAACAGGCAGGGGTACTCGAACTCCGGCAAGAAATCCGAGATGATGGGGAGGGAGATTGAGAGGGATTTTTCGGGAGGAATATGAGTACTGGAAGGAGATCCTCGGGGTGCTCTTTATAGGTGCGAGAGAAGTCCATACGAGGAGATCCACATCGAGTTTAGTGCGGCCATTAATGGCTGTTTGCGACTGTACGTTTCACGGATCCGTTCGACTAATTGAGGCAACAATGTTGGGTTTTAATTACCTGAATGGGTTCTCCTTGCATTCTTCTTTAATGTTCGTGTTGATGGAAAATCGAAAGGGTCAAGAAATCAAATGCTAGGGGAAGAGGAAGAGGTACAGGGCGCAATGGTGAAGTTTCTGTTTCTCTGTTGGTGTTCAGTTTGAACGAACAGAGGAGGAGGAAGACAACAGTGCGCTTAGGCTTGGGCTGAAATAAATATGGGCCTTAGTGGAAAAATTGGCCCAAAGGGGAAAGGCAAGGAAAATAAAAAAAAAGATGTGTTGTGCTGTGATGTTGCCTTGTTCCTGTGCGAGATTTAGAGAGAGAGAAATGGACTGGGTCAAAGTTAGAGTTTAGGAATTAGGATTGAACTATAATTACATATACAAGTACGTGCATAAAATGTTTCCTTAAAACACATAATAAAAATGTTTACATTAGTGTCAATATTATTTAGAGTCCACGAAAATTAGTTTTCAGAAATTAATAAAATAAAATATGTGCATAAACTACTATTAATGCTTTATGGACATAATTGGTTTACTAAAAAAAAATCAATTTTGTGTTTTTGCAAATTAACAAAAGGATAATTGTACCGTATTAAATATTTCCAAGTATATTTTTGGAGAAGTCACATTATCTCCTCTCATTAAATTTTATTTGGATACCTTGGAAATATTTAAAAGGCATTAAAACTCCAAATAAGGCCCAATTTCAAATGGAACTCCAAATTTCAAATAACTCCTTTACAAACATATTCATCCACCATTTTTTTTTTGAGAAAGTCATTTTTATTCTTGCTCCATAAATCTGAAGGTGGTTCAGAATATTCCATACACAGTCAGAAACAAAGAATCCAATTTGATTTTTTTAACAAGTCTCAAAAGTTTTTTTTTTACTTGACAATCACAACAACTCACTAAATCATAACTTATTATTAACATTCCAAAATTTGGAAAATTTTGGGATGTTACAGGTCGGGCGCCGGTCCTTCCGTTGCCTCTTCGGTTGGCTGCCATCTGTGCGTGTGCCGCCATCATCAGTGGTGGCATTCTCGGCGGCACCATCAGTGGTGGCATCAGTGGGGTCATCCTCCGCGGTACCATCAGTGGTCTCAGGATCGGTGTGGAAGGCGGCGTCCTCATACAAGTGAGGTTGTTCCTCCATCTCCTGGGACAGCTCCCAGAATGCCTTCCCGCCCGAACCGCCGGCCTCATCATTGTTGGCCATGTTTCTCTCTAAATAGGAACAAAGTTTGGTTAAAAAGTTGGTTATTGTCAAGGAACAAGATCATGGTCTCATCATTTAGGGTTTGTCGACACCGAGACATCCTAAAAGCTAAGCTTTTATAATTGAGGGTTTTTCGACGCCGAGGCACCCTAAAAGCCTAAGCTTTCATCATTTCGGTTTTTATCAACACCGAGGCACTCTAAAAGCCAAGGTTTCATAATTTATGGTTTGTCGACACCGAGGCATCCTAAAAGCTAAGCTAGGAAGGAGAATTGTAAGTTGGGCCTAATCACTTGGCTCTATTGCCGCCTATGGTTTAATGCAGCTAGAATAAAGGGGCACTTGATCCTACCTAATTAACCACTAAGATACCCCGGCCCATGCATTAGTCACAAGTACCCTATATGTCCTATTTTTAGCAAAGTCATGCTAAAATTCACGGAAAATTTCAGCATGACCTTTGCTGAAAATAGGACATATGGAGTACCCGAATTTGCCGGAACGGAAGTTAACCAACATTCCAGCAAACTCAAGGGCCTCTCGGGGTACCTGCAAAATCATTATCCCCGCCTAATGAAGTCGCCAATGGGTCATTTCAGAAGATCACAAGTAGCATCATCACAAGTACAACATCATGACAAGTACAGTAGCAACAACAGTGAATACAGGCATAACAACAACATCAACAGTTAAGAAAAGGTTGCAGAAGCTTGTAAAACAATAGTTTGAAGTTCAAATATTTACAACAAGGAACCAAATACATGACCACCATTATTATCATTGTGCTAGTGTGACATACAAGTAGTACTAGTGTACATGAAAATAAAACCTAAAACCTAAAACCCCAACAGAACATCAAGCCCGCCAACCGGCTAAACGAACTAAAGATCTCACTTGGGACTACCATACTAGTAAAGGCAAGAGCCAAAGGGGTTCTGAAAAAGATGAAATTGTCACAGACTATGGCATGCCAAAGTATGACAGCAAGCACTAACATGTCTTCCAATAAGTATGACAGCAAGCACTAACACAAAAGACAGAAACCAAGTGCTATCGAGACGACTCTGGAGCCAGATGACTTATTAAGCCATCTTTTAGATTTTGGTGTGCTCAGTCATTCAAAATTATGCGTAAAAGATACAACCTGGTTTTTGTTTGCTTCTCGAATGTTGGAGATGTAGAATAGAGTTGAGCCAACGACTTGACTTGTACATGAACAGTCACGGCTTGATAGCAAACTGACAACAACTCAAAAATTGATGTTGCTGCCAGTATTAATTAGAAAGCAGCAGCAATATGGCATATTTAAGTAACAGTGGCTATCCTTGACCTCATAAGGGCAGAGCCTCCAATAAGATGATTTCTTTCCACACAGAAAAATAGAAGTTAACCTAAACGAGTGAGATACGTGAGAGTGGTTGAGCAAGAGAGGATTTATCAAATATGAAGAGTTGGTGATCTTCCTTTGAGAAATACTCCTATGTCAGATCTCAACCGGAGACTAATCGGGCCAACGAGGAGGAATGTACTTCTGAAGAAGGCACAAATTTAGTTTTTTGGTTGCTTCTTGAACCATTCGAGATATATAAGGGGCATATATAAATATAGCGTAGAAGTGTGAGCCAGCGACTTGACTTGCGCACATACAGTCACGACTGTGGGGACCACATGTCAGGTCTGGTTGGCAAATACTCCAACGCGTAGGGGGAACAGCACAACATGCCACAAGTCTACAACGCAAGCACTGATAGTTGAAGGGTGCTTATGCCTAGTTATCTCTGAAGAAGAGGCACAGTACTGTACTGCAGGTTTTAGGTTGAACAACAGGACCAGTTTGAACTCTGAAGCAATAGAAATTTTCTCAACTTCTTGATACAACTCAACAGACGTCACAAATACAATTCCAGCTCTCTTAAAGTATACCATACACATTCACCACATGAAGATATCTACTAATAGATGGATGGATCCTTTTGTAGCAACCCTGCATTTTGATTGATAAGGACAATAAGGTCTGTGTTCATTTGAGCGAGTCCTACTCCCAACAGAATATTTGATGCTGCGGTGGCGCACCCTAATTTGCTTACCATATCATTGACTCCAGTACTAACCTAAAAAAATTGTCTGTCTGCGATTTCAACTGATGCGAAATCAACTTATATTTTTCTTGTAGATCTACTCCAGCACTCACAGAGCACTCACAGACCTAAATTTTGATCTAGAGTACTTCAACAAAAATGGCAGAAATACAAAAAAAATGACTTTGTGGTGGTGATTAGAGAGGAAGTAGGGAGGAGTGATGGCTACCTGCGTATGGAGTGGTCGCCGGCGTAGCTCCGGGCGGCGGCGTTGCTGCAGAGTCAGGGAGGCGTCGAGGGCGTCGGACGTCGGGGGCGCGGGCGTCGAGGGCGTCGGACGTCGGGGGCGCGGGTGTCGAGGGCGTCGGGGGAGTCCGGGGCGTCGGGGGCGCGGGCGTCGAGGGCGTCGGCGGCGCGGCGCTCGGCTCAGC